>CM022302.1:322611741-323211741 GCA_011799875.1 Thinopyrum elongatum
ATAAATTTTGTCTTATTTCATACGTAAAAAGAGAACGTACTCTATATACTCGACGTAAAAAATATTTTATGTTACGTAAAGTTACGAACGTAAAAACATAGTGTAAATCATACATAAAATGCGATAATTCTGGTCTTATAATCTATTTTTTTGTTTTCTTATACCAAATTTTACGTAGTGAATCAATATGAATGTAACTATTTATATTCCAAACATAATTTATTTACGAAGCGATCGTAAGATTACCTCGGGTGAAGAATAACTTATCCTGCACCCTGGGTGATGAATAGGATTACTATATATATATGTGTGTGTGTGTGTGTTATTCTTCTATAGACAGAGCAAATCACACGGCTTATTAGCAGAAATCGTCTATGTTATTATTGGTCTTCTCACACATTTCTGATTACGGACCTGTTTGCCGCGTATCACACACATCTTGTTCAGGAGAACTATTTCTGTTGTCTTGGCTCATAGCAAACAGTTCATCCAAGTGAACTGTATGCTCTCCATCGCACACATCTTGATCTGGCTGACCGTTTCTATTGTGTTGCCCAATCACACACAGTTCATCCTAGTGAACTGTATGCCGTATATCGCACACACCCTCATCTAGCTGCCTGTTTTGTTGTTCTGTCTCATCGCAAACAGTTCTACTGGATTAACCATTTGCCACACATCGCACACGCAACTCTAATCTGAATCGTGTTTGATGTCACCGCCATCGCAAATATTTTGTATCTTTTTTGACGGTTTTACTACATCATCGTTTGTGATTAATGCATCGCACAAAGTTTCGTCGAAGGGTCTTTGATTGGACTGTCGCGTTTGGACCAACTTGCAGTAGTGGATCCACCCATTCTACGACAACATGAAGAAGAAGATCGACAAGGAGGAAGACCATAAACTATGGGGGATCAGCCTACTGCCAGAAAAGCTCATCAAGTACGCAGCGATAGATGCGTACGCCACCTACCAGTCATGGAAGAAAATCGACAACATCAAAACAATTCTGGGAAGGTCAAAAGAGGAGGCAGAGGACCCCTACTTTGACTGCGACTTTTAGGGATGAAGAGACATCAAAGTCTGCCTTTGTGTTGCTTGCGCTTGCGCTTGTCCTTTTTCTTGTTTCAAATTCGTAGTTTGCTTTTGTTAGGTTAAACTAGTTTGCTTATGTCATGTGTGTTAGGGTTGAACAAGTTTGCTTATGTCAAGTACATAGTTTGCTTATGTCGTTGAACAAGTTTGTTAGCTTCCTATTTTGTTTATCCATCATTTGAAGTTGAAGTAGCTTGTGAATGAAACTTTGTGGCTGCTCTTTAGAACTATTTATGGAGCTACTAATCACACAAGGATGTTTCATGTGTAGTTTGGATTCAGCATTGTATGGAAAACAAAACATTGAAAACATTCAGTACAATTTGGGCTGCTTAACACACTTGTAAAAACAAATCCCTCAGGATATCCCACTTCAAAGTTGAAACAAAAACCTTAGTACTTCATGTACTGTTGTCATCATAGAAGTATTTCAACTAAAAACACATGTACAAAAACTTAATACTTCATGTACTGTTGTCATCCTTATTATCTAAGTTTATATGAACAAAACATGCCCCAACACCACTTTTAACACTAACATAGACTTGTACTGGCAACATATATTTCACAAACACCAGCAGACTAAGAAAAACAACAATAGTAGTCTTGGGCGCTCAGTACAACTTAATACTGTACGACAGTACTATCACACTAAATAGTTTCAGAAGAACACTAAAAATAATCACAACAAAAAAGGTGCCATCACACTTAAAGACTAAAGTTCCAGCCGAGGACAACATTCAGTACTAACAAGATCATACTTCTAGCCGCTAGAAAATTAGTAAGTGCTACAACAAAAAAGCTAAGAACCATCAGTATGCATTTCTTGGTCACTAACAGACTAGGAATGACAGTACTAGTACACTTGCCCGCACAGTCCAACTTTACTACAATAAAAAGGCCCAAGAAGCATCCGTCCGCATTCCTTAATCACTGACAGACTAAGAATAACAGTACTAGTACAATTGAACTCTCACTACAACTTAGTTTTTATGCAAGTACTATGATACTAAATAATGCCAGAAGAACCTTGAGAATAATCACAACAACAAAAAAAGAAGACAAAAACTCACTGAAAAGATATCAGTTCGAGCCAAGGAGAACATTTAGTACTAGTAAAATCATGCTTACATAATCCAAGAAAATTCACAAGAACTACAACAAAAGCATTAGTCTGCATTACTGGAGTAGTGAAGTACTAGTTTCAAACAAAAAAATTGATCGCCCAAGGGGACAGGACAACCCTACGCAAGAGGATACTTGGACTCGAGCCCACAGTGGAACCGTTGGCAAGTCCATAGTAATCCACACTGCGCGTGCCAGCCGACCAGGTCCCACAGGTCCGGGATTAGAGAGCAAGCGCCGTGTATAAGCGCTCAAGTAATAATACAGAGGAGTTCGACCGATGAGCCTCGGCATCGCTTATAAACCGATCGAGAGCCCCCTCGGCTAGCAAGGTGGGACTAAACTCACAGCGCATGCTCAGCCAACAGTGCACAGTTGCGCGCACGAGCCATTTGGGCCGGAAAAGGGTCGAACACGCCGGCGCGTTGGAAGCCTCCCTCGTCTCCAAACTGTCCTCACCCTCCTCACCCCACCTGTCGGTGCAGTAAACAGGGGGTGTTCACTGCCCCTGGACACGCACCGGCAAGTCGCAGCCTCCGGGCGGGAAGGACATGGCAGAGGAGGAATCCACCCAAGAGTACATTCGAAGCCCGGTTCCCGGCAAGGTCTACTTGCCGGGAATGGGTCCACGCAACGCCGGCAAGGCAGAGCTGGCAAGACAAAACTCCAGGCGGATCAACCAGAAGATCAAGTCTACTACTGCCGGCGAGATCAGGGCCGGCAAGCTCAGGACTCGACGAGACTAAAGATAAGGCCCCGGCAAGGTTCTTGCCGGGATGACCAGCTGAACCCGGCAAGGCTTGCCGGGGGACAGCTAGACTGAAGACAAGGCCCCGGCAAGGTTCTTGCCGGGATGACCAGCTGAGCCCGGCAAGGTTCCTGCCCGGCAAGGTTATGCCACTATGCTGCTGCTCCAGTGCGGCCGCCAGCATGGCACTCTGGACCCTTCTCCAGGCATGCATGGCAGAGCACTGTGCCAAGCGGCGCTGATGGGATGGCCCCTTTTCCCATCCCCAAGAAGCTAAGGGACACCTAGACAGAGCATTTAATGCGCTTGTCCTGACCCGTCAGTGATAAGCATGTAAATGCTGTAGCAGAGTACTTGCCGCGGCAAGGTACTTGCCCCGGCAAGTCATTGGCTGCGGCAAGGTATTGGCTGCGGCAAGGTACTTGCCCCGGCAAGTTACCTTGCGCGGCAAGCTATTGGTTGCGGCAAGCTATCAAGTGCGGCAAGGTCTTGCCGTGGCAAGCGTTACTGTACCACTGTGCTACTGTGCTGCTGCTCCAGTGCCTCTGCCAGCGTGGCGCTCTGGGTCCTTCCAAGCATGCGTGGCAGGGCACTGTGTAGACGGTGGTGCTCTGTAGCTAGCGGTGCAGGAGCAGGTGGGATAGGCTTTTCCCACGTCCAAGACGCCCAGATACATGTATCTGGACAGCTAAGGCATGGGCATTTAATGCCCTTGTCCCCTGCTGTCAGTGGTAGGTAGGACATGTCATCCTAGTAATAATGGCCTTACTGTAGCAACTTTCCACCTCTACCTTTACTGTTTGCCACCTGTTGGTGACCCCTTTGTGCATATAAAAGGAGGCCCATAGGCAACATGGAGAAAAGGTTAGGAACTGGGAGATTGAGAACTCCAGTATAGTACGCAGCTGCTCTGTACTGTAGCGCTCCTGGAGCTAGAACAATCATTCAGATAATAAACGAAAAAGCAGGAGTAGGGTTTTACGCATCCGTGCGGCCCGAACCTGGGTAAATCTCTCTCGTGCGCTGTCGTGTTCTTCGCTAGATTTGCTCTTCGTGCGACCGTCTCTCCCTGCCGAACGTAAAGGGGTCCTTCCCTGGGTCCCATAGGTGATCGCGGATTCGTCCCCGACATATTTGGCGCGCCAGGTAGGGGTGAGGGGCTGCGCGAACCTGATCTGGCGATCAGCGCGGCAGTTTCTTCATCATCTTCACCGCCATAGCGTCCAAGAAGAAGGGCCTGAACCTTCGCAAAAAGCTAAGTTTTAAAGCTTTAATTATTTTCTGCTGTTGAGTCTTATCCTGGACGATATTTTTGCGCGTAACCTGTGCGCGAAGGAGCGCTCCTGAAGCATTCTGCGCTCCTGGTTGTTTTGGGTCCGCCCAACAGTACAGATGCAGCTGCGATTGTTTCTAAAGCGTTAAGCTCCCGAAGAGGCGGCGTTCTCGATAGGCTGCTGAACAGGACCCGATCCTAAGCGCCATCGACCAGAACGTGCGCATTCGGGGAGTATTCCGGCAAGCATGGGGGCTCGTTGTGCAAAAATGCAGTCGTTTAAGGAGAAGGACTTAGCGAGTTTTATTCTAAGGTTTCTGCGTAGACCCGTATGCTGAGGAACTTTCCCGGGGCTAGTCGCACTCCTAGTTGCCTCGAGTCCGCTCGGCAACCTGGGCAGCTGCGCCAAAGCCGGGAAGGTAAACCTTTTTAGGAGGCGGCGTTCCCGGCAAGCTGCTAAGGATCCGTTCCTCAAAGCGCTGCTGACTGGATCGTGCGCACCGGAAAGTGTTCCGGCAAGCAAGGGAATATTCAGCAGGAGTCAAGATTGCAGCGAATCCGACATTAACCAGAAGCTAATCAACTTGTTGTGCTCAAACGCTGTTGTGGCATTTCATGCCCAGTCAGTGTTGCAGGAACACGCATGGAAGGCGATCTCGGGGGCTGGCAGCGCCCCAGAGAGTAACCCCCTGAAGAGCCTTCCCGGCAACAAGCTTGCCGGAAGCGGGCGTTGAGAACGTCAAGGTTCTCCGCCAGAGTCAAGAGCCTTCCCGGCAACAAGCTTGCCGGAAGCTGGCGTTGAGAACGTCAAGGTTCTCCGCCAGAGTCAAGAGCCTTCCCGGCAACCCCTTGCCGGAAGCTGGTGTCGAGAACGTCAAAGTTCTCCGCCAGAGTTAAGAGCCTCCCTTGCCGGGGGCTCCGACAACCACTCTTTGAGCAAGAAACAAGCTCGGGGGCTAGCGGCGCCCTAGCAGAAAAAGCTAAGTTGCACAGATTTTTCGGCAATTGCATTCATTTTACTGTCCTCACTCGCTTCTTACACCTACACGCGAAGGAGCCTTCCCGGGGCTAGTTGCGCTCCTAGTCGCCTCGAGTCCGCTCGGCGATGTGAGCAGCTGCACCAGAACCGGGAAGGTAACCCTTTCCGGGAGGCGGCGTTCCCGGCGGGCTGCTAAGGACCCGATCCCCAAGCGCCGCTGCCTGGAGCGTGCGCACCGGAAAGCTTTCCAGCAAGCGTGGGTCGTCTTGAATGATTCCTCATTCTCGTATATCGACCTGCACGCGAAAGGACCTTGCCGTGGTTAGTCCGCGCTCTGGTTTCGCCTCGAGTCCGCTCGGCAAACTTAGCAGCTGCGTTCTGGCCCGGCAAGTCGCCTTGCCGGCGGCGGCGTTTCCAGCAGGCTGCTAAAGACCCGCACCTAGCGCTCGCGGCAAGCGTGCGCACCGGCAGGGTTTCCAGACAGCGTAGGGTACAAGATCTGTGCAAGGACGGAATCAATCAAGGGGAAGCATGCATTCATTTAGCATGAAGGAATATCTCTTGTGCCATAAAGCTTGGCCTAATTAAGGTAAATTGTTTCTTTATGCGAACCTGGCAACAGGGTTGCGACCTCCAGGCGGGAGGAACGGCAGGGAACAGATCTACATGTTGCCGGTGCGCGTCGTTGGGCCTAGCCCGGACAACCACTGTGCACGCCTGTCCGGCCCAGGCCCGGGGGCTCCTGTCGGTGTAGTAAACAGGGGGGTGTTCACTGCCCCTGGACACGCACCGGCAAGTCGCAGCCTCCGGGCGGGAAGGACATGGCAGAGGAGGAATCCACCCAAGAGTACATTCGAAGCCCGGTTCCCGGCAAGGTCTACTTGCCGGGAATGGGTCCAAGCAACACCGGCAAGGCAAAGCTGGCAAGACAAGACTCCAGGCGGATCGACCAGAAGATCAAGTCTACTACTGCCGGCGAGATCAGGGCCGGCAAGCTCAGGACTCGACGAGACTAAAGATAAGGCCCCGGCAAGGTTCTTGCCGGGATGACCAGCTGAACCCGGCAAGGCTTGCCGGGGGACAGCTAGACTAAAGACAAGGCCCCGGCAAGGTTCTTGCCGGGATGACCAGCTGAGCCCGGCAAGGTTCCTGCCCGGCAAGGTTATGCCACTATGCTGCTGCTCCAGTGCGGCCGCCAGCATGGCACTCTGGACCCTTCTCCAGGCATGCGTGGCAGAGCACTGTGCCAAGCGGCGCTGATGGGATGGCCCCTTTTCCCATCCCCAAGAAGCTAAGGGACACCTAGACAGAGCATTTAATGCGCTTGTCCTGACCCGTCAGTGATAAGCATGTAAACGCTGTAGCAGAGTACTTGCCGCGGCAAGGTAGTTGCCCCGGCAAGTCATTGGCTGCGGCAAGGTATTGGCTGCGGCAAGATAGCAGCTGCGGCAAGGTACTTGCCCCGGCAAGTTACCTTGCGCGGCAAGCTATTGCTTGCGGCAAGCTATCAAGTGCGGCAAGGTCTTGCCGCGGCAAGCGTTACTGTACCACTGTGCTACTGTGCTACTGCTCCAGTGCCTCTGCCAGCGTGGCGCTCTGGGTCCTTCCAAGCGTGCGTGGCAGGGCACTGTGTAGACGGCGGTGCTCTGTAGCTAGCGGTGCAGGAGCAGGTGGGATAGGCTTTTCCTACGTCCAAGACGCCCAGATACATGTATCTGGACAGCTAAGGCATGGGCATTTAATGCCCTTGTCCCCTGCCGTCAGTGGTAGGTAGGACATGTCATCCTAGTAATAATGGCCTTACTGTAGCAACTTTCCACCTCTACCTTTACTGTTTGCCACTTGTTGGTGACCCCTTTGTGCGTATAAAAGGAGGCCCATAGGCAACGTGGAGAAAAAGTTAGGAACTGGGAGATTGAGAACTCCAGTATAGTACGCAGCTGCTCTGTACTGTAGCGCTCCTGGAGCTAGAACAATCATCCAGATAATAAACCAAAAAGCAGGAGTAGGGTTTTACGCATCCGTGCGGCCCGAACCTGGGTGATCGCGGATTCGTCCCCGACATCTTTGGCGCGCCAGGTAGGGGTGACGGGCTGGGCGAACCTGATCTGGCGATCAGCGCGGCAGTTTCTTCATCATCTTCACCGCCATAGCGTCCAAGAAGAAGGGCCTGAACCTTCGCAAAAAGCTAAGTTTTAAAGCTTTAATTACTTTCTGCTGTTGAGTCTTATCCTGGACGATATTTTTGCGCGTAACCTGTGCGCGAAGGAGCGCTCCTGAAGCATTCTGCGCTCCTGGTTGTTTTGGGTCCGCCCAACAATACAGATGCAGCTGCGATTGTTTCTAAAGCGTTAAGCTCCCGAAGAGGAGGCGTTCTCGATAGGCTGCTGAACAGGACCCGATCCTAAGCGCCATCGACCAGAACGTGCGCATTCGGGGAGTATTCCGGCAAGCATGGGGGCTCGTTGTGCAAAAATGCAGTCGTTTAAGGAGAAGGACTTAGCGAGTTTTATTCTAAGGTTCCTGCGTAGACCCGTATGCTGAGGAACTTTCCCGGGGCTAGTCGCACTCCTAGTTGCCTCGAGTCCGCTCGGCAACCTGGGCAGCTGCGCCAAAGCCGGGAAGGTAAACCTTTTCAGGAGGCGGCGTTCCCGGCAAGCTGCTAAGGATCCGTTCCTCAAAGCGCTGCTGACTGGATCTTGCGCACCGGAAAGTGTTCCGGCAAGCAAGGGAATATTCAGCAGGAGTCAAGATTGCAGCGAATCCGACATTAACCAGAAGCTAATCAACTTGTTGTGCTCAAACGCTGTTGTGGCATTTCATGCCCAGTCAGTGTTGCAGGAACACGCATGGAAGGCGAGCTCGGGAGCTGGCAGCGCCCCAGAGAGTAACCCCCTGAAAAGCCTTCCCGGCAACAAGCTTGCCGGAAGCTGGCGTTGAGAACGTCAAGGTTCTCCGCCAGAGTCAAGAGCCTTCCCGGCAACAAGCTTGCCGGAAGCTGGCGTTGAGAACGTCAAGGTTCTCCGCCAGAGTCAAGAGCCTTCCCGGCAACCCCTTGCCGGAAGCTGGCGTCGAGAACGTCAAAGTTCTCCGCCAGAGTTAAGAGCCTCCCTTGCCGGGGGCTTCGACAACCACTCTTTGAGCAAGAAACAAGCTCGGGGGCTAGCGGTGCCCTAGCAGAAAAAGCTAAGTTGCACAGATTTTTCGGCAATTGCATTCATTTTACTGTCCTCACTCGCTTCTTACACCTACACGCGAAGGAGCCTTCCCGGGGCTAGTTGCGCTCCTAGTCGCCTCGAGTCCGCTCGGCGATGTGAGCAGCTGCACCAGAACCGGGAAGGTAAACCTTTCCGGGAGGCGGCGTTCCCGGCGGGCTGCTAAGGACCCGATCCCCAAGCGCCGCTGCCTGGAGCGTGCGCACCGGAAAGCTTTCCAGCAAGCGTGGGTCGTCTTGATTGATTCCTCGTTCTCGTATATCGACCTGCACGCGAAAGGACCTTGCCGTGGTTAGTCCGCGCTCTGGTTTTGCCTCGAGTCCGCTCGGCAAACTTAGCAGCTGCGTTCTGGCCCGGCAAGTCGCCTTGCCGGCGGTGGCGTTTCCAGCAGGCTGCTAAAGACCCGCACCTAGCGCTCGCGGGAAGCGTGCGCACCGGCAGGGTTTCCAGATAGCGTAGGGTACAAGATATGTGCAAGGACGGAATCAATCAAGGGGGAAGCATGCATTCATTTAGCATGAAGGAATATCTCTTGTGCCATAAAGCTTGGCCTAATTAAGGTAAATTGTTTCTTTATGTGAACCTGGCAACAGGGTTGCGACCTCCAGGCGGGAGGAACGGCAGGGAACAGATCTACATGTTGCCGGTGCGCGTCGTTGGGCCTAGCCCGGACAACCACTGTGCAGGCCTGTCCGGCCCAGGCTCGGGGGCTCCTGTCGGTGTAGTAAACAGGGGGGTGTTCACTGCCCCTGGACACGCACCGGCAAGTCGCAGCCTCCGGGCGGGAAGGACATGGTAGAGGAGGAATCCACCCAAGAGTACATTCGAAGCCCGGTTCCCGGCATGGTCTACTTGCCGGGAATGGGTCCACGCAACGCCGGCAAGGCAGAGCTGGCAAGACAAGACTCCAGGCGGATCGACCAGAAGATCAAGTCTACTACTGCCGGCGAGATCAGGGCCGGCAAGCTCAGGACTCGACGAGACTAAAGATAAGGCCCCGGCAAGGTTCTTGCCGGGATGACCAGCTGAACCCGGCAAGGCTTGCCGGGGGACAGCTAGACTGAAGACAAGGCCCCGGCAAGGTTCTTGCCGGGATGACCAGCTGAGCCCGGCAAGGTTCCTGCCCGGCAAGGTTATGCCACTATGCTGCTGCTCCAGTGCGGTCGCCAGCATGGCACTCTGGACCCTTCTCCAGGCATGCGTGGCAGAGCACTGTGCCAAGCGGCACTGATGGGATGGCCCCTTTTCCCATCCCCAAGAAGCTAAGGGACACCTAGACAGAGCATTTAATGCGCTTGTCCTGACCCGTCAGTGATAAGCATGTAAATGCTGTAGCAGAGTACTTGCGGCAAGGTACTTGCCCCGGCAAGTCATTGGCTGCGGCAAGGTATTGGCTGCGGCAAGATAGCAGCTGCGGCAAGGTACTTGCCCCGGCAAGTTACCTTGCGCGGCAAGCTATTGGTTGCGGCAAGCTATCAAGTGCGGCAAGGTCTTGCCGCGGCAAGCGTTACTGTACCACTGTGCTACTGTGCTGCTGCTCCAGTGCCTCTGCCAGCGTGGCGCTCTGGGTCCTTCCAAGCGTGCGTGGCAGGGCACTATGTAGACGGTGGTGCTCTGTAGCTAGCGGTGCAGGAGCAGGTGGGATAGGCTTTTCCCACGTCCAAGACGCCCAGATACATGTATCTGGACAGCTAAGGCATGGGCATTTAATGCCCTTGTCCCCTGCCGTCAGTGGTAGGTAGGACATGTCATCCTAGTAATAATGGCCTTACTGTAGCAACTTTCCACCTCTACCTTTACTGTTTGCCACCTGTTGGTGACCCCTTTGTGCGTATAAAAGGAGGCCCATAGGCAACATGGAGAAAAAGTTAGGAACTGGGAGATTGAGAACTCCAGTATAGTACGCAGCTGCTCTGTACTGTAGCGCTCCTGGAGCTAGAACAATCATCCAGATAATAAACCAAAAAGCAGGAGTAGGGTTTTACGCATCTGTGCGGCCCGAACCTGGGTAAATCTCTCTCGTGCGCTGTCGTGTTCTTCGCTAGATTTGCTCTTCGTGCGACCGTCTCTCCCTGCCGAACGTAAAGGGGTCCTTCCCTGGGTCCCATAGCTGATCGCGGATTCGTCCCCGACATCTTTGGCGCGCCAGGTAGGGGTGAGGAGCTGTGCGAACCTGATCTGGCGATCAGCGCGGCAGTTTCTTCATCATCTTCACCGCCATAGCGTCCAAGAAGAAGGGCCTGAACCTTCGCAAAAAGCTAAGTTTTAAAGCTTTAATTACTTTCTGCTGTTGAGTCTTATCCTGGACGATATTTTTGCGCGTAACCTGTGCGCGAAGGAGCGCTCCTGAAGCATTCTGCGCTCCTGGTTGTTTTGGGTCCGCCCAACAATACAGATGCAGCTGTGATTGTTTCTAAAGCGTTAAGCTCCCGAAGAGGCGGCGTTCTCGATAGGCTGCTGAACAGGACCCGATCCTAAGCGCCATCGACCAGAACGTGCGCATTCGGGGAGTATTCCGGCAAGCATGGGGGCTCGTTGTGCAAAAATGCAGTCGTTTAAGGAGAAGGACTTAGCGAGTTTTATTCTAAGGTTCCTGCGTAGACCCATATGCTGAGGAACTTTCCCGGGGCTAATCGCACTCCTAGTTGCCTCGAGTCCGCTCGGCAACCTGGGCAGCTGCGCCAAAGCCGGGAAGGTAAACCTTTTCAGGAGGCGGCGTTCCCGGCAAGCTGCTAAGGATCCGTTCCTCAAAGCGCTGCTGACTGGATCATGCGCACCGGAAAGTGTTCCGGCAAGCAAGGGAATATTCAGCAGGAGTCAAGATTGCAGCGAATCCGACATTAACCAGAAGCTAATCAACTTGTTGTGCTCAAACGCTGTTGTGGCATTTCATGCCCAGTCAGTGTTGCAGGAACACGCATGGAAGGCGAGCTGGGGGGCTGGCAGCGCCCCAGAGAGTAACCCCCTAAAGAGCCTTCCCGGCAACAAGCTTGCCGGAAGCTGGCGTTGAGAACGTCAAGGTTCTCGACCAGAGTCAAGAGCCTTCCCGGCAACAAGCTTGCCGGAAACTGGCGTTGAGAACGTCAAGGTTCTCCGCCAGAGTCAAGAGCCTTCCCGGCAACCCCTTGCCGGAAGCTGGCGTCGAGAACGTCAAAGTTCTCCGCCAGAGTTAAGAGCCTCCCTTGCCGGGGGCTCCGACAACCACTCTTTGAGCAAGAAACAAGCTCGGGGGCTAACGGCGCCCTAGCAGAAAAAGCTAAGTTGCACAGATTTTTCGGCAATTGCATTCATTTTACTGTCCTCACTCGCTTCTTACACCTACACACGAAGGAGCCTTCCCGGGGCTAGTTGCGCTCCTAGTCGCCTCGAGTCCGCTCGGCGATGTGAGCAGCTGCACCAGAACCGGGAAGGTAAACCTTTCCGGGAGGCGGCGTTCCCGGCGGGCTGCTAAGGACCCGATCCCCAAGCGCCGCTGCCTGGAGCGTGCGCACCGGAAAGCTTTCCTGCAAGCGTGGGTCGTCTTGATTGATTCCTCGTTCTCGTATATCGACCTGCACGCGAAAGGACCTTGCCGTGGTTAGTCCGCGCTTTGGTTTCGCCTCGAGTCCGCTCGGCAAACTTAGCAGCTGCGTTCTGGCCCGGCAAGTCACCTTGCCGGCGGCGGCGTTTCCAGCAGGCTGCTAAAGACCCGCACCTAGCGCTCGCGGCAAGCGTGCGCACCGGCAGGGTTTCCAGACAGCGTAGGGTACAAGATATGTGCAAGGACGGAATCAATCAAGGGGGAAGCATGCATTCATTTAGCATGAAGGAATATCTCTTGTGCCTTAAAGCTTGGCCTAATTAAGGTAAATTGTTTCTTTATGCGAACCTGGCAACAGGGTTGCGACCTCCAGGCGGGAGGAACGGCAGGGAACAGATCTACATGTTGCCGGTGCGCGTCGTTGGGCCTAGCCCGGACAACCACTGTGCACGCCTGTCCGGCCCAGGCCCGGGGGCTCCTGTCGGTGTAGTAAACAGGGGGGTGTTCACTGCCCCTGGACACGCACCGGCAAGTCGCAGCCTCCGGGCGGGAAGGACATGGCAGAGGAGGAATCCACCCAAGAGTACATTCGAAGCCCGGTTCCTGGCAAGGTCTACTTGCCGGGAATGGTTCCACGCAACGCCGGCAAGGCAGAGCTGGCAAGACAAGACTCCAGGCGGATCGACCAGAAGATCAAGTCTACTACTGCCGGCGAGATCAGGGCCGGCAAGCTCAGGACTCGACGAGACTAAAGATAAGGCCCCGGCAAGGTTCTTGCCGGGATGACCAGCTGAACCTGGCAAGGCTTGCCGGGGGACAGCTAGACTGAAGACAAGGCCCCGGCAAGGTTCTTGCCGGGATGACCAGCTGAGCCCGGCAAGGTTCCTGCCCGGCAAGGTTATGCCACTATGCTGCTGCTCCAGTGCGGCCGCCAGCATGGCACTCTGGACCCTTCTCCAGGCATGCGTGGCAGAGCACTGTGCCAAGCGGCGCTGATGGGATGGCCCCTTTTCCCATCGCCAAGAAGCTAAGGGACACCTAGACAGAGCATTTAATGCGCTTGTCCTGACCCGTCAGTGATAAGCATGTAAATGCTGTAGCAGAGTACTTGCCGCGGCAAGGTACTTGCCCCGGCAAGTCATTGGCTGCGGCAAGGTATTGGCTGCGGCAAGATAGCAGCTGCGGCAAGGTACTTGCCCCGGCAAGTTACCTTGCACGGCAAGCTATTGGTTGCGGCAAGCTATCAAGTGCGGCAAGGTCTTGCCGCGGCAAGCGTTACTGTACCACTGTGCTACTGCTCCAGTGCCTCTGCCAGCGTGGCGCTCTGGGTCCTTCCAAGCATGCGTGGCAGGGCACTGTGTAGACGGCGGTGCTCTGTAGCTAGCGGTGCAGGAGCAGGTGGGATTGGCTTTTCCCACGTCCAAGACGCCCAGATACATGTATCTGGACAGCTAAGGCATGGGCATTTAATGCCCTTGTCCCCTGCCGTCAGTGGTAGGTAGGACATGTCATCCTAGTAATAATGGCCTTACTGTAGCAACTTTCCACCTCTACCTTTACTGTTTGCCACCTGTTGGTGACCCCTTTGTGCGTATAAAATTAGGCCCATAGGCAACGTGGAGAAAAAGTTAGGAACTGGGAGATTGAGAACTCCAGTATAGTACGCAGCTGCTCTGTACTGTAGCGCTCCTGGAGCTAGAACAATCATCCAGATAATAAACCAAAAAGCAGGAGTAGGGTTTTACGCATCCGTGCGGCCTGAACCTGGGTGATCACGGATTCGTCCCCGACATCTTTGGCGCGCCAGGTAGGGGTGAGGGGCTGCGCAAACCTGATCTGGCGATCAGCGCGGCAGTTTCTTCATCATCTTCACCGCCATAGCGTCCAAGAAGAAGGGCCTGAACCTTCGCAAAAAGCTAAGTTTTAAAGCTTTAATTACTTTCTGCTGTTGAGTCTTATCCTGGACGATATTTTTGCGCGTAACCTGTGCGCGAAGGAGCGCTCCTGAAGCATTCTGCGCTCCTGGTTGTTTTGGGTCCGCCCAACAATACAGATGCAGCTGCGATTGTTTCTAAAGCGTTAAGCTCCCGAAGAGGCGGCGTTCTCGATAGGCTGCTGAACAAGACCCGATCCTAAGCGCCATTGACCAGAACGTGCGCATTCGGGGAGTATTCCGGCAAGCGTGGGGGCTCGTTGTGCAAAAATGCAGTCGTTTAAGGAGAAGGACTTAGCGAGTTTTATTCTAAGGTTCCTGCGTAGACCCGTATGCTGAGGAACTTTCCCGAGGCTAGTCACGCTCCTAGTTGCCTCGAGTCCGCTCGGCAACCTGGGCAGCTGCGCCAGAGCCGGGAAGGTAAACCGTTTCTGGAGGCGGCGTTCCCGGCAAGCTGCTAAGGATCCGTTCCTCAAAGCGCTGCTGACTGGATCGTGCGCACCGGAAAGTGTTCCGGCAAGCAAGGGAATATTTAGCAGGAGTCAAGATTGCAGCGAATCCGACATTAACCAGAAGCTAATCAACTTGTTGTGCTCAAACGCTGTTGTGGCATTTCATGCCCAGTCAGTGTTGCAGGAACACGCATGGAAGGCGAGCTCGGGGGCTGGCAGCGCCCCAGAGAGTAACCCCCTAAAGAGCCTTCCCGGCAACAAGCTTGCCGGAAGCTGGCGTTGAGAACGTCAAGGTTCTCCGCCAGAGTCAAGAGCCTTCCCGGCAACAAGCTTGCCGGAAGCTGGCGTTGAGAACGTCAAGGTTCTCCGCCAGAGTCAAGAGCCTTCCCGGCAACCCCTTGCGGGAAGCTGGCGTCGAGAACGTCAAAGTTCTCCGCCAGAGTTAAGAGCCTCCCTTGCCGGGGGCTCCGACAACCACACTTTGAGCAAGAAACAAGCTCGGGGGCTAGCGGCGCCCTAGCAGAAAAAGCTAAGTTGCACAGATTTTTCGGCAATTGCATTCATTTTACTGTCCTCACTCGCTTCTTACACCTACACACGAAGGAGCCTTCCCGGGGCTAGTTGCGCTCCTAGTCGCCTCGAGTCCGCTCGGCGATGTGAGCAGCTGCACCAGAACCGGGAAGGTAAACCTTTCCGGGAGGCGGCGTTCCCGGCGGGCTGCTAAGGACCCGATCCCCAAGCGCCGCTGCCTGGAGCGTGCGCACCGGAAAGCTTTCCAGCAAGTGTGGGTCGTCTTGATTGATTCCTCGTTCTCGTATATCGACCTGCACGCGAAAGGACCTTGCCGTGGTTAGTCCGCGCTCTGGTTTCGCCTCGAGTCCGCTCGGCAAACTTAGCAGCTGCGTTCTGGCCCGGCAAGTCGCCTTGCCGGCGGCGGCGTTTCCAGTAGGCTGCTAAAGACCCGCACCTAGCGCTCGCGGCAAGCGTGCGCACCGGCAGGGTTTCCAGACAGCGTAGGGTACAAGATATGTGCAAGGACGGAATCAATCAAGGGGGAAGCATGCATTCATTTAGCATGAAGGAATATCTCTTGTGCCTTAAAGCTTGGCCTAATTAAGGTAAATTGTTTCTTTATGCGATCCTGGCAACAGGGTTGCGACCTCCAGGCGGGAGGAACGGCAGGGAACAGATCTACATGTTGCCGGTGCGCGTCGTTGGGCCTCGCCCGGACAACCACTGTGCACGCATGTCCGGCCCAGGCCCGGGGGCACCTGTCGGTGTAGTAAACAGGGGGGTGTTCACTGCCCCTGGACACGCACCGGCAAGTCGCAGCCTCCGGGCGGGAAGGACATGGCAGAGGAGGAATCCACCCAAGAGTACATTCGAAGCCCGGTTCCTGGCAAGGTCTACTTGCCGGGAATGGGTCCACGCAACGCCGGCAAGGCAGAGCTGGCAAGACAAGACTCCAGGCGGATCGACCAGAAGATCAAGTCTACTACTGCCGGCGAGATCAGGGCCGGCAAGCTCAGGACTCGACGAGACTAAAGATAAGGCCCCGGCAAGGTTCTTGCCGGGATGACCAGCTGAACCCGGCAAGGCTTGCCGGGGGACAGCTAGACTGAAGACAAGGCCCCGGCAAGGTTCTTGCCGGGATGACCAGCTGAGCCCGGCAAGGTTCCTGCCCGGCAAGGTTATGCCACTATGCTGCTGCTCCAGTGCGGCCGCCAGCATGGCACTCTGGACCCTTCTCCAGGCATGCGTGGCAGAGCACTGTGCCAAGCGGCGCTGATGGGATGGCCCCTTTTCCCATCCCCAAGAATCTAAGGGACACCTAGACAAAGCATTTAATGCGCTTGTCCTGACCCGTCAGTGATAAGCTTGTAAATGCTGTAGCAGAGTACTTGCCGCGGCAAGGTACTTGCCCCGGCAAGTCATTGGCTGCGGCAAGGTATTGGCTGCGGCAAGATAGCAGCTGCGGCAAGGTACTTGCCCCGGCAAGTTACCTTGCGCGGCAAGCTATTGGTTGCGGCAAGCTATCAAGTGCGGCAAGGTCTTGCCGCGGCAAGCGTTACTGTACCAGTGTGCTACTGTGCTGCTGCTCCAGTGCCTCTGCCAGCGTGGCGCTCTGGGTCCTTCCAAGCGTGCGTGGCAGGGCACTGTGTAGACGGCGGTGCTCTGCAGCTAGCGGTGCAGGAGCAGGTGGGATAGGCTTTTCCCACGTCCAAGACGCCCAGATACATGTATCTGGACAGCTAAGGCATGGGCATTTAATGCCCTTGTCCCCTGCCGTCAGTGGTAGGTAGGACATGTCATCCTAGTAATAATGGCCTTACTGTAGCAACTTTCCACCTCTACCTTTACTGTTTGCCACCTGTTGGTGACCCCTTTGTGCGTATAAAAGGAGGCCCATAGGCAACATGGAGAAAAGGTTAGAAACTGGGAGATTGAGAACTCCAGTATTGTACGCAGCTACTCTATACTTTAGCGCTCCTGGAGCTAGAACAATCATCCAGATAATAAACCAAAAAGCAGGAGTAGGGTTTTACGCATCCGTGCGGCCCGAACCTGGGTGATCGCGGATTCGTCCCCGACACCACCCCATAAGGCCCATTGAAGAAACCAGAGCATGAGGAAAAAATTATCAAGTACAACAAAAAAGTTTGAAAACTGTATATAGAAAAGTTCAAATACATGTTCGCACACAATAATTTTAATTTAACATAAAATAAAATAAATTAGCTATGTAGCACGGATAAAAAGGAAAATAAAAATACGCTACAAAAACAATGATACTTAAAAAGCGGAGAACTTAATAGGCTATATGTTAAATATAGCTAATTTAAACCAGGGAATTAATTTTTTCTTTGAAGTTCAACTACCAAAGTATAAGAAGTTCAAACAATATTGGTTGTCAATTCTGCTAAATTTCTTATTTAAATAAAATCTGGCTAGAGCTCAACTAATGCTTTCTTCGTAAATAATCTCAATCCCAAATGACTTCAGTTCAAATATATATATGATAACAGTACTACAAAACCAGGAAGAATCAATCTACTCACGCTACATCCGCATAGTACTGAAACACCAATTTTCAAAGCCTTATGCTATGTGAAATTATAATTCAGTACTCACAGCACTATACCATAAGTACATGAAAGAGGGTTCAAAAACTATAAAAGTCCAACTTAGGTTGAGACAAATGAAAATAAAATAAGTCTCACTTTTGAGCAACAACTCCCAATGCAGTGAAAAAAGTGTTCAGTTCAACTAGTGTACAAGACTTCAGTGCGATAAACTTAACCAAAACAAATCCCCGAGAAACAGACACAAGTAAAACAGTTGTTTAACCACATTCTCATCACACAAAAAAGTTTATAAAATGATGTGCCACACTGAAAACATCACAAAGTATCCTGGTTATTACATAGTTGACAAGACATCCAAACCCTACATACAAAAATAAGCCTACAATGTTTTCAAGACATAAATCATACAAGTATCCCATCACTACGCAAATGATAATCAATTCGTTTATGCACCAGGAGCCAAAGCCTGAATCTCCTTGGGGAGCTCCGTCACCAAAACCTGGTTATTCGGGTTGAACATGACTATATACATATCCTCAGCATTCCAATCAACAATACGGCGCTGCAAACAAAAAAAACAAATAATGAAAAATGGTGACATAGAAAAAGGAAAATACGATCAACCAAACACAGAAAGTGAAAGCTGAACTAGAACCCACATCATTATTTTGAATGTTCTCGATGATCTTTTCACCATCATAGGTTGCCGCAAACTTCAGAGCATAGTGGCCACACTCATTCGGCCCTTGAAAGGGAACCTTGATAAACCTTTGTCTCTTTGCAATAACACTCCAATTGGGCGGCTTGCTTGCATTATAATGAGCCTCACTATACATAGCCTTCATTACTTTGACCAATCTAGTAATCTGTAAATTAAAGACCACAAAAAAAAAAGAAACCACAAATTTCAGGTCTCAGAAAAGCAGAAACAAAAGGTGAAAAAATTAATCTGCTAGAGATAAAGCTTTAGCTAGAGAAAATCAATAACACTCACAATCTTCTCGCAGTCTTTGTGGTAGGTGTTCTTTGCAGGACGATGGTTCTTCCCATATGGTAATGGGTCAAGGATGTCAACGGTACTTCAGTACCAATTCATGACATACAAGGAATAGTGCGACAATTTCTTCTCCCTTGATAAAACCATAGGTTTGAATAGAGGCATCATGACCTAAAACAAATGACCAAAAGAGATATTAAATATTCAAAATAAAAACCTACATCACAACAAACAATAAAACAAAAAAAATCAGCTAGTAGATCTCACAAGATTGGCAGTCAGTAAGTCTTCCCCATCTTGAACATAGCTCTTGAAATCTCTCATTGCACTCTCCACATTAAACTCATTCTCTTCATCGCCGAAAAAAGAAAAGTCAAGCACAACCTGCGAAAAGGCAAAAAAAAATACACAGGGAAAAGGATCAACAAGGAAAGTATTGAAAAAACTCATAAAATAGTAGGCAGTCTTATTTCACAAAAGAAACGATATAATTCGTTACCGTGATGAAATATGGACTCAGCAAGATCCTTTTTCCAGATGTTAAATCAACATTTCTTTCAGGATCTCGCTTCCATTCATCAATGAGGAAGTCCATTATATCCCCCTCCATCAGTTGTCCAGGTGCAAAAACTTCCCAGACTTGATTAGCAGTGAAGGTAGTTACACTACCATCGGGCTGAGGTATCATTGAGCATGTATTACTGCAACACACAGAAAACAAAGCCGGGAATGGAAGATAAGGCATTCATAGCAGTTCAAGTTATATATATTGAGCAATGAAAGTCATATTTATTTAGCAGTTAGAAACAACAGAAGAAAAAAGAGGAAACATAATGAGAGATACTCACTCGGCGTACTTCTCACGTCCTTCATCGCTAAGCAACAAATCATACAACTTGTGAGCCTTGTCCAGGTGAAGGAATTTATGAGGGTGAAGCTCTTGCATGGGGGAGGAAAACTTAATCGGAGCTCTGGGTGCACGCTTCGTGCTTGTAACATTGCCAGACTTCGACACACCATCCTTGCTAGCAACACCGGCTCTACGGCCGACTATTCCAGCAAGGGTAGATACACCCTTGGGAGCAACACTCCTGGTGACTCTTGTCACGCCAGCGATCTTGTCAAACGCGTCATCATCACTGTCTATCAATTCCATAATGGGATTCTTGGGTGTAGAGAGGCTCTCTGGATCAGCTGCCATAGAACCTTTGAGAGCTCCCAACTGACCCTTCATAACACCAGATCTTGTCTTTTCAAGAGAACGCCCCTGGCTCAAATCAACAGCCACACGCTCAAGCTCCGAGAACTGGCTGCCAAAGATCATGTAGTCATGCTCCCCAAGATCCAGCCACTCACCTGCAACAAAAAAGGAGGAGCACAAAAGGTAAGTTCAAATACAAAATTCATGACAATACTAGTCAAGAGGTAAAGTTGGAAAACAAAGACAAAAGTCATGCATACGTACCAGGCTCAATGCCAAACAAACACCAAAAATCAACATGAAACACATCGCTAGTGGCACAAGTATACATCAGAGTCTTTCTAATGTCAAGAATGTCTTCGTGGATGTAATCCAACATTTCAATCACACCATCCTCCCAGAAATGATAAGTCTTGTAGTTTTGTAGTATAAAAAAGCCACAATCATGCCTGTTAACCAGAAAAAACAAAGGGTACATTACAAATTAAAATACAGGAATACGACAAAAAATGGGAAACTGCGCATTCCAGCAATAAAAAACAACTAATAAATTTCATTAAAATTGATACTCATGTGTTTTCCTGCTGTGGCACACGAATAAACTCGCAAGAGAAAACCATCAACATGCGCCGGTGAGAACGGTTTGGCCCTATCTACACTGGACTCCCTCCAAAGCCTCTTTATATTATCTGTCATAGTCCTGAAGAATCTAACTGCATCACTCTAGGTTTCATCACGGAGTGAATCAAGACACTCGAAACGACGGAACTTCAAATTCAGAACAACCAAGCACCAATGGCCAACATCTTCACCAAGCTTCATGGCAGCCACAAATGATGGCAGATCAAAAGTAGGGAAAAGAAGCTGACAAAAAAATCGCACAAGAAAATGAATTTAACAATTATAATGAAACTATTATTCAGCCTCCAAACAATAATAAAAGAGGGAAATTGAAATTCAAAAGTCCAAGCAGATCAATGAATCATAAGTTCTAAATGATAAGCAACTCAGTACAAAAAATAAAGGCTACTCAAGTTTATTTCCACTGGCCAAACTTGCAAGAAACATATCAGTTCGACTTGCTAGCTACAATAAGTTCAGCTTCAAAAAAGAGCACATCATTCGTAAGTATAGGAAAAAATAGGCTACTCAAGTTCATTCCCACCTTCCAAACTTGCAAGAAACATGACAGTTCTAGTTCATGAGTATAATAAGTTCAGATAAGAGCATGCATCTTTCATTGGTACACAAAAAAACATCAAACAGTAGGATGAGTCACGTACATGGTCATAACCATCAGCCCCTGATCTTGTGAACCACTGCCACACATTGGCATCAATATTTCCATCACGGATCTTGGTCTGTTGTACAAAAAGAACAAAAACTAGAAAATTGCCAAATAACTTATCATCCTATGTACAAGCACTACTGACTGTCACCCATCTGGGAACAATCAACTTGTCAGTGTCTCGGTACTTCTCACGTAGAGAATATAAAACAACGTCAGCAGTGTCTGAGTTGAGCATGCCAGTGGGGACGAACACAGAAGCAACAGAACCAACACTAGCATCACATTCCTTATTTCGAAACATCATATTTTCACAAGGGAAAACAAAAGATCAGAGGAATTAAAACTACTACAGTGACAACAATAATCATATGAGAGAAAGGAAAAGAGACGAAAATGATACAGGCAAAATCCCGCACTAACTGTTTCCCATGGTTCATGCGCAACCTCGTTACAGCGAAGAAAAATGAATCAACCTTAGCAACATTAGCACCTTCTGCTTATAGAAAAAAGAAAAAAAGTTCAAGCACTACAGGGGACACATGGCCACCATGCCATAAATGAGAAGTACGCCTCATTTACAAGTCCTTACCTGCACACTCAGGGTTTGACGATGGAAGATCCTGTGATGATAGCAATATGCCTGCACTTTCAAGATTTGACGACGAAAGATCCTGTGACGACAACAATATGCCTGCACTTTCAGTGTCTGCAGATAGAAAATCCTGGGACGACAGGAGCGCTTCCTGTGTCCAGGGGCCAGAAGAAATTGACAGAATTAAATCATCATCTTCGGATGCCACCTCCTCCACGCTAGACACGTCGGCGTCTTCCAATGCATCCTCGTAGTCAAGCCCTCTAGGCGGGAAATTTTTCGGCGGCAAATCTTAAGAATCAGAACCATTATCATTCTCAGCAATACCAACACCAGAAGATTTGGCATCAAGTATGCTGGCATCACCAACATCCTCATCAGCAACTTTGCCACCGACATCGCAACCACTGCTAAATGGAACAGCACAAGCATCTGCTCCAACAGTAACGGTCGCCTTGCACTCAACATCAGCCATCTGAAAAAAATCAGACAATGAAGAAAATGAGCAAAACTAACAACCAAAAAAACCCACAAGAGGTGCACAAGCTAACTTTTACAACTACAAGAAACAACAGCGAAAGCTGCATTAAATTAGTGCAAGCACACAAAACAAACCTTAGCAGCATCCACAGCAACATCACCAATGTTGCTGTTGCTAACATTGAAAGGAACATCACCGATGGGCGAATAAGCCTCATCACCAACAACAAGATCCTGATTCATAGTAATAAAGCAAAAACAATGTTGTTATTAGCAACAACACACAAAAGTTAAACTACACTAACAAAGGAAGGTACCACCTACAATTCTTAACGATGTGGGATAAAAAATGAACATGTAAAGCACAGTGGTGCGCATGAAAATTCAAGAATCTTTCTAAACACAATAAAAAATAATACTAACCTTGCTCTTATCAGTAGGGATAATTAACTCCATAGTCAACAGTGGCCTCAACACCATGACTGGTCTCCTGCATCAAAAATAAAGAAATGAACATGAGCAAGTTCAACTACATTACTGACAGCAGAACAACCTAGTAAAAATGCAAAGATCAAGGACTGACTCACCTCAAGAACAGGGGACTCCAAACCGACATCATTCGTATGGTGGTTAGAAACATTAGCCTCAGTATCATCACCAGCCCTCCCGGCAGCAGCCTCATCCTGTTGCATCTGCTTGATAACAACATCAACACCTTCTTCATATGGCTTGCAGCAAGAGTCTTGGATAGTTTTGAAATGCTTCACATTGTTCAACAGGCGCTCCGAACTCTGAATTAGTTGAGCAGCACCATCACGCATATCACTAATTAAAATTCTCTCCATCTCAATATAGTCCACTACTTCATCAGCATTAAATTGATGACTGTCAGGAAGGATACCATCAATATAGCTCAGACGCTCAACTATAGTTGGGACCTTTTCCAGCTCAGAACACACATTAATAAATATATGTTGAATGTGATCCAACACAGAAACAACTACATCGATACCAAAACTCGGCCTCTACGAACTACTAGCCTTACTAGGGCCAGGGGGAATATAACCAGCACCCTCGACACTACGACCATCTCTCAACTCATCGTGCGGAGATGAAATCTTGGGAACTTGAGACGGCATCTCCAGGACTGGCCATTTATAGACCCAGAAAAATACAACTTCCTCTTGAGTTTTCCACTACGAACAAGGGAAAAGAGAGTTAATTAATCAATGCAACACACAGGAAAATATAACATTTAATTAACACATTTAAATCCTCAATACAAACGTGCTTTCACTATCAGTGCCAATTGTTAGTGTTTACAAACAGGTCATGTGAACAAGAGATTCAGTTCAACCACATATGACACAACAGTACTAAAGATCATACCTAAAACTCACAAGCTTAAGAACTGACAAGTCTAAACATGTAACTCTGCAGTACACATGTTCACTCCAGCAAACCAGCTAAACCTAATAAAAGGACTACAAGACAAGATAGAAATAAAGCTCACCAGAAGCTTCCCAAACACCAAAGTCCTTGGGTTTGCAATGCCTTTTCTTATCAAATCTGCATCAGCCAAATAGGAAAGCTTGTCCTAATTCATGAAACATAAGCGGGGGACTCACATGTCAACATCAAGAATCTTGCCACCGATGAGGCAGTCAAGATACATTAGTATAGGCCGTATTGCATAGCCTGTGATTTCCTTCCCCAAGGTAACACCCTCTTGGTACCTCACAACAGCCCTACCCAACTCATCAACCATCAACTAGCAATAATCCATACCAGCCATGTCCTCGATGACAAGGTTCTCAAACATTGCTGCCTCTCTGGAAACCCGAGTGGCCACACTAGGCAACACAACTTTCATGAACACAATAATGAAGAACACTCGTAGAGCTAGGTCATCTTTACTAGTATCACTGACACGCACCTCGAGCTTATCTCTCAAATCCTTATTCTTGATATCCTGGCTCCTGCTAATGCCAAGATCTGATCTTAACTTCATTAGAGCGTCGTCATATCCGTCCTCTGACAGCCTTGGTGCAGAGCGACCACAACGAGGGAACCCAAAAAGCTGTTGTATGCCATCACTAGTGATGTGAAGCTTCGTATTCACCTCACCCATGTCAAGAGTCATCGTATCAGGATCTATCTTCAGATACAAGACTCTCATCAGAGGGCGGGAAATGTTAGACTTCACCTTCCATTCAACGATAGAACCAAAAACAACTGCATGAACTCTGGCCACATGGCGACTCTTGAGCAAACGAGCACAAGTTTCTATCTCTTTTAGCGAACATCGCACAGTTATATTCAAACGCTGTAAGTCGCCTTCATCCACAACAACTTTTTCCTCTATGCCTCCTGTCGGGGTACGACACCTATGGGATCCCGAGAGACCCCTTTACGATTCGGCGGGGGGAGAGGTATACGCAAAGAGCAGAACCAGTGATCAACGCGGGAAGTTTTTACCCAGGTTCGGGCCGCTGATCAGCGTAAAACCCTACTCCTGCTTTGTGTTCTTATTGATGTTCTTGAGCCCAGCCTTCAGGAGTGCTCGCAATGAACAGTACGTTCAAAGAGCAGCTACGCATGCAGAATGGGCCAGAAATTCTCCTCCTCTGTAGCAGTTGCCTTGGGCCTCCTTTTATCTGCTCCAAGGGGTCTACACAGTGGCAAAATGTATATACATTGAGGTGTAAAGTAGCTACAGGGTATCATACCTAACCCCTGACGGATTAGGACAAACGCATTTAATGCACCGTGAGGTGTCCGTTTAGGTGTCCTCACTTTCTTGGGGATGGAAAAAGGGGCCATCCCATCAGCACCGCTTAAGCTCTCCTCCACTGGCGCGTTGCCACGCATCTAGAGAAGGACCCAGAATGTTAGACTTGTTACTGTGCCGAAGCGGTGGCACAGTGGCGGAATCTCGCCAGGCGCCGATCCTTGCCGGGCACCAGGGCTTTGCTGGGAACCAAGCCTTGCCGGGCGCCGAGGCTTTGCCGGACGCCAAGCCTTGCCGGGCCCCAAAGGCCATCCCGGCAAGGATCTTGCCGGGGAGGCTGGCCTTCGGATTTCAGTCCCGCTTATCTGTTGATCCTTAGATCTCTGACTTGATGATTTCCTTGATGGCTTGAATCGACCTCGAGCTGATCCCGGCAAGCCTTGCCGCAAGGATGGCTACAACTACCCGTGCACAAGTACGGGGTACTAGTCGCCCAATACTTAGTACACCGACACCTCCCGCCAGCTTGACCGGACTCCTAACGCTAACAGGCTTTACATGAAATCAAGAAGGCACAGTTTACTTCAATGAATATAAAAAACAAAAGAAACATATGAAAGGAAAAAAGGAAAAAAATGATTGCACAAGTTTAACTATTAAAACAACTTTAGTACCACAGAAAGACCAAAAGTAATACCACAAAGAAAATGATGCAAACAATGACCAAGCCTCACCTAGCCAGCATATCAACCCGGCCACAACTAAATGCTTGGAAGTACAACTAGTAAGCCACATACAGTACAAACACTTATCCCAAAACAAAAATATTGTTTTACGAATATAATTAAGCCCACTATGCATGACTAATACTAATTAACACAGTAACTCACTAACCTACTTCAGGAAGACTAAAACAAAGGAATATAATTAAAACATTACAAATTAAAAAATGGCAATACCTAGAAAATTTTAAATACTAAAAACAAAAAAACATATACCACTGCATATTCATCTTCAGAATTAACTTCAATATCATCTCCCTCAAATGCAGGATCTTCAGCCTCGACACAAGCACACTTCTTCACACCTTTGTTCACCTTTGTGGGAGGAACTTTGCGATTCTTATTTTCCTTCAATGAAGAGCGCTTCGGAAGAGGAGACGAAGAAGGCTTCTTATTTGCCAAAACTCATGGACTCCAGTGAACAGGGGTGCCACCAAGTGTGCTTGGACCAATCTTGACAGCAACACTGTCAGGACCCCGATTCCAAGTCACATCGATCTAGCCGGTAACACCGTATATCACTTTGCGGCCTTACGCACGGTATTCCCACGGGTGTCGCCTTACCATGGCCCGGGACCGTTTGCGCCTTTTGGCTCACGTATATGATAGTGTCGCTAGAATCCATATGACAGAGAACCCGTGCCGACATGACTAGTCTTGAACCCAAAGTGGCACTAACTTACAGGGACAGGCATACATGACCCAGCAACGAACGTGTCGGTCATCAGCGAGTGAATTCAGGCTGTAGCAACTGGGCTAGCAGGACTCCGGGAATCCGGGCTGTAGCAGGCTAACAGGACTCCGAAAGACACCGCGTGATGTTTCCCCGAAGGGACAGACACAGGATCGAGGAAGGACACATGCCGGCCAGTCTAAGTGTTCCGGAGCAGTAGCAAGCTAACAGGACTCCGGTAAACCGGGCTGTAGCGGACTACCAAGGCTCAGTGGAAGCACCAGACTACATTTCCCCATAAGAGAGGCTACCAAGGATAAACAACTAGGTTGTCGGATCCCACACATACCAAGCATTTCAATCATACACACAGTATGCTGGATATGGGCAAATACAACATGGCATCACAACAAGACTCTATGACTCAGAGTATTTATTCATTAGGCTCCGAGGAGCCAGGTATTACAAACATGGGTCTCATGACCCAACGTTCAGAGCATACAAGTCAAAGCACATGCATAGGCCTATCATGTCTAAGTACAGACATCTACAAATGAAAAAGGCTGAGAAGCCCGACTATCTACCAGATCCTGCCGAGGGCACAAGATCGTAGCTGAGGTAACAAGCTAAACGTCGAAGTCCACGTGGAACTACTAGCGAGACTGAAGTCTCTCTGCAAAACATAAAATAGGCAAACATGAGTACAAATGTACCCAGCAAGACTTACATCAGAACTATCTACAAATGCATCGGTATCAACAAAGAGGGTGGTGGAGTTTAACTGCAGCAAGCCAGCTTTGACTCTGTGGCTATCCTGAACTACGAATGCTGGTAACTCTTTTGAGGTGGCGCACACGAGTCCACATATTCACCATATCAATACACCACTATGGATCCGCTCCCGTCTCCCTACGAGAACGCCATCCATGGCACTCACGCTTATCTTGCGAGTTTTAGAGTATCCACTTTCACTTGTCTATGAACTGTACAGGCAACCCAGAAGTCCTTTACTGTGGACACGGCTATTCGAATAGATCATTTATAACCCTGCAGGGGTGTACTTCTTCACACATGTTTCCACCACTTAGCGTCTGCACACGACATGTGCTCGGCAGACTTCAAGTGAAAGCCGACGTGGGTGTAGACCACGACCTAACTAACCACACAAGTCTCTAGTCCAGGTTTATCGCCTATTCGGGTTCCATCCGCAAGGAAATCCGGCTGGGGTGTCCTCAACGGCCCGAAATGATGTGTGCAGGGTTCCCGAGACACCAAACGGGCGACCCGGTACACCGTGCCACGGTGTATCTACCGCGACATAGCCCACCCCTAGGGTCAGCGCTACGCACGGCCCCCAACACATATCCTACAAACACCAGAAACTAGTTGCAACTGCTGGACAGAGGACAGGGGCGGTTAATAAGTCGAGCAGGGTCATATTTCAGGGCCCAACGTGTGGTAGTAGTTGTTCATGGATCACAAACACAGAACTCAGTTCCTGAGGATGGTTTCAATGAGACAACCCACCATGTACTCCTACATGGCCTCTCACCGCTACCTTTACCAAATCGTGTTCACACACTTAGCTCACACACAGTAGGACATGTTCATCACCATTCCAATTCATTCCCGATGAATCAGACCCGACTCAACTCTAAGCAGTAGCAGGCATAACAAATAGGCATGAATGA
The DNA here is from genome assembly GCA_011799875.1 of Thinopyrum elongatum. NCBI lineage: Eukaryota > Viridiplantae > Streptophyta > Magnoliopsida > Poales > Poaceae > Thinopyrum > Thinopyrum elongatum. The sequence continues at coordinate 322,639,609 of CM022302.1, forward strand.
GTAGGCACATCAGGGCTCAAACAACTCCTACTCATGCTAGTGGGTTTCATCTATTTACTGTGGCAATGACATGTCATGCAGAGGAAAAGGGGTTCAGCTACCGCGGCATGTAACAGTTGAATCGATGTTGTCCTAATGCAGTACAAGAGAGCAGGAGCGAGAGAGTGGGATTGTATCGGAATGAGCAAGGGGGTTGTGCTTGCCTGGCACTTCTGAAGATAATATAGTTCTTCATCGGTGTCATCGAACACGTCGTCGGAACCACGTCTACTGAGAGGGGGCAACCACCGGCAAACACAAGAGGAACCACAATCAATGCAATGCACATTCATATGAATGATATGCCATATTAAGGTACTGAATTGACCTAGTGCAACAGTTAGTCATATTCATTGAAGTGGAATTCAAACCTATAGCAAATTCCAACTCCAAAACTAATTACTATTTATTCCATAATCATGAATTGTCCTATTCAGTGAGGTTAACTTGTTCAAACATGCATGAAAATGGTACAGATGGAAAGATTGGATTTTTCTGATCCAAAAACATATATAAATCTTTGCATTTGGAGTTACAGATTAATTTCTATGAATTTTTGAAGTTTTGGGCATTTTCTGGAATTTCCTGAATAAGAATAAATCCAGAAAATAATTAACTGCGTCAGCACTACATCACTGTGATGTCAGCAGGGTCAACGGGGCCGCCCAAGTCAAACCTGACGCTGGGGCCCACATGTCAGTGACACACTAAACTAACTAACTTAGTTAACACTAACCTAGATTAAACTAATTAGATTTAAACCTAAGCTAGGTTAATTAGCCGGGCAGGGCCCGCATGTCATAGACCTAGGGGAGGTCAACCCCCTGGTCAGCGAGGTCAAACTCACCGGCGTTTAGCCGCCAGCGAGGCCAGACGCGGCGGGGCGGTGCGGGTTTTGTCCTCCGACGACCAAATCGACGGCGGAGAGGCTCTACGTGGTGCTGGGACTCGCGCGCATCCAACACGGCTAGCGGCAGCAGCTGGGGTGGACCGAGCTCGCCGGAAACGAGCTCGTGGCGGCGGCCGGAGTTCGGGCGGGGTCGGGTTTGGCGCTATGGTGCGGGGGCGAGCAAAAGGAGAGAGGGAAACGCAGTGGAGCTCACAGCGAGGGCGATGAGGTGGTCAGCGAGCTCGGGGATGCGCTGGGGTCGGCAAATCGACGGCGACGATCTCCGGCGGCCGAAGCTTCAAGACGAGGTCGGGGACGACGATACGGGGCTTCCGGCGTCGTGTTCGTTGGCGGAGAGCTTCAGGGCGATGCGGCGGGGCCGATGGATGCGTCGGGGAGGCGAGGAGGTGGCTCAGGGCGCGGCAGCGGCGAGCGGCGGTGACGGTGGCACTCGGGTGTGCGAGAGGAAAGAGAGCAGAGGAAGGGGATGAGCTCGAGGGAGTGAGCGTGAGGGACCGGGGGGCTGCGTGGCGCCTCTAGGCGCTCGGTCGAGGGCGGGGGAGGAAGCAGGAGGTGGAAGCAGAAGGTGGCGTCCGGTGCGCGCGCGGGCGACACGCCTCTGCCTTCTGGCAGAGGTGGGAGACGACTGGCAGTTGCCAGTGGGCTGAGCCGGCTGGAGGAGCTGGGCCAGGTGGGCTGCCAGGTAAGTCAGGTGGGTCTCTCTCTCTCTTTTAATTCCTGTTTTCTATTTTTTTGCAACTTTGTGGCTTTATTAAAAATAGCTAGGCACTTTCAAAAATCACCAAACTGCTCATGCCCACTGTATAGAGTATATCCAACATGGAACATTTCAGTTTGGGATTATTTGGACATTTAAAATATTTACTAGCATTTAAATGCCCAAATGCAAGTTACATATGATTTAATTCAATGACCTTATGATGACCTAGAAAAATGTGAATCAGTTTTGGCAGAGGTTCTAACCCAAGACAAAAATGATGGACATTTTAGAAGGGCATTTCAGGTTCATTGAAAAAGATTTTAGTAAACCCTAGTTTGTTTAAGTGGTGCTGGGGGTTTCTGTCATCCCCATTTCAACTTCATTTGAAAATAAACATGATGCACACATGAAACTGGCCTAGCCAGAACTAGGGATGTGACAACCTGGCCCTGATCTCTCCCTCTCAACATTGCAAGAAGAAAGAAGGAAACGAGGAGAAAAGGTGCATCGATGGGCACTTTTGCTTCCCCTCGCCCCCTTTTTATATTGGCGGGCTGGGGGCTGGGAGCTGATCCCTCGATGGATAACTGCCGTCCATCTCCACCAATCCAAGAAGGCCGAGCCCCTGCCTTGACGCTCTCCCACACCACGCGCCTCCGTTACCTACCCCACTCATTGCATGCAGCATACGTGGCCAAAGGATAAGGGCGTGGTGGGAAGAGTGAATTGGCAGTTACTCACCCGTGCGTTAAAGTCATTCACGGGCCATTACACGGATGGCCCCACCACAATTGGCGTTACGCGACACGCGGGGGAACTGGAAACTGACCTGGGCTCAGGTTAATGAAGAAGCAAAGAAGATTTCAAAGGACAAGCAACTGCTACCCTCTTGCCTGTGCACTGGATAGGGCCTACCCCGACGACACCCGGCAGCGCGTTCGGGCCAGGCCCGGGGGCTCCTGTCGGTGCAAGAAACCTTGGGTCTGTTGCCCAAACAGTGCACAGGCCTAAAAGAGCGAGGTTGCAACATCCAAAGCGAGATTGAATTGAAGAGATAGCTCTTTGAGGAATCAAAGGGCAGATCAAGAAGACCAAGACAAGCCAAATGAGCAAGACACCACTATGGGAAAGCCTCCCTTGCCAGGCAGGCAAGCCTGGTGAGGTTGAGGTGGCCCCAAAGACAAGCCTCAAGACTGTCCCGGCAGGCCTACCGGGCGCGACGAAGGACTACCCCGCCAAGGCTCCACCGCTCCACCTCACAACAACGCAAGTCATCGATCGGTGCGGTGTCAAGCCCCCCAAGTGACTAAGTGACTGTTATTTGGCACGTGGCAGCCACTTCCTATGGAAATCATCTCCAAATGACACCCGTCTAGAGACATGTCAAGCAGACAGAGGAGAAGGTGGCTGAGCAGCCCGGCAAGGCTTGCCGGGCATGCCACGATGTGACACTAAGCGGAGCATTTAATGCGCTCTGCTCTGTCTGCAGAGTTAGGTATGATAGCACTGTTTGCTATCTAATCAGTACACAATGACTGGTTTGCCATTGTGGTGACCCCTTGATCTATAAAAGGAGGGCCATGGCAACCATAGAAAAAGGATTCAGACACTTGTACACTCGTACGCGCGTAGCTGCCCTCGCCCCGAGGCAACCCTGCCGGGCAAGAGCGCTGCATTTCCACCACAACCCACCATCAATCCACCAAAGCAGGAGTAGGGTTTTATGCCTCGCGGCGGCCCAAACCTGGGTGAAACTACCCATGTGATCTCTGTCGTGCTGTGCTACGTTCTCCGCTCATTGTGCAATGTGCTCATCCCCCCTGCCGAACCACAAGGGGCTGATGGCCCCATAGGTGGCCGTGGTCTCCCACGACAGGTTTCTCCTGGAACAGTGTTGTACTTATCATGAGCGATGAATTCAGCTGTGTTTTTGTATGGTTGCCTGCCAACCTTTTTATTCTTTGGAGCATCTTCTTCTTGCTCGTTATCATTTTGCTCGGTTCTTTTCCTCTTGTTGGTTGTTGGGCCTACCGTTGGTCCCTTTGCATTTGGTGCTTTAGACTCATCCGATGTACCCAAGCTAACATCTTCTCCATCAGCCATACTCACAGGACGAGCAGAATCCTCAACAGACTGCATGTACCCGTGAATGGGAATAGATACGAGGGAAAATGGGAATGACTCCGGCGACTCCTTTCCGGTAGCGAAGTGGCGAAGGCGATCGTCGGCGTCGAGCTCAAGGTGGAGCAGTACAGTAGGGCTTCGGTAGGACGGAGGCAAAGAGTAGAAGAAGTGAATGAAGGAGCGATGACGATGCGGTATTTATATGCGAGCGGAAATAATTGCATCTAGGGAATCCAATCGAACGGCAACATAGAATGACTATTGCGATTCAAAGGACAACATAAGGTGGCAGTTGATGGATAGCACATGGCAACCTTCATAAAAAATCATGGTCCTGACTTGGGCGGGAAACCCCAAATTTTGGACGGCTTACCATTCGTGGGCATAGAAGTTTTGTAGCCCTTAAGTTTGCAATCTTGCATTTTGAACTTCTTCAGACAGTCTCTCGGGTATTTCTCCTGAGATATGAAAATTACATTGTCCTGTTGACGTATTTGCAGTCCGAGAAAGAACTTAAGTTCACCCATCATACACATTTGATATTTCTCGGACATCATTTTCCCGAACTCCAAGCTGCAAGCATTTTTAGTACAGCCAAAGATAATATCATCCACATAAATTTGACACACGAAAAGAACACCATCAATAGCACGTGTGAATAGAGTGGAATCAGTGGATCTTGGCTTGAACCCTTTGTCGAGCAAAAACTTCTTCAAGATATCACACCAAGCTCGAGGGGCTTGCTTCAACCCATAAAGAGCTTTCTTCAACCTGAAAACTTTGTTAGGATACTAAGGGTGTTCAAAGCCAGGTGGCTGCTTAACATAGACTTCCTCATCAGGTTCACCATTGAGGAAAGCACTTTTCACATCGATTTGATAAAGCAGGATATCATTGTAGTTGGCATAAGCAAGAAGAATACGAATTGCCTCAAGATGAGCAACAGGAGCATATGTTTCACCGAAATCAATGCCTTCTACTTGTGTATACCCTTGAACAACAAGACATGCTTTCTTTCTCACAACAATGCCATTTTCATCTTGCTTATTCCGGAATATCCATTTGGTGCCGATGATATTGTGCTTCTTAGGATACGGTTTGTCAACCAACTCCCACACATCATTTAATTCAAATTGCACCAACTCTACTTGCATAGCATTCATCCAATCAGGATCATTCATGTCTTCTTCATACTTGGTAGGTTCTGCAATGAAACAAAGGAGAAACTTCCACAGTAGTTAGCCAAACGAGTGCGAGAACGAGTTGTGGGTTGATAACCTGGATTCCCGAGATCTTCGAGAATTAATGTAGGGTCTACTCGAATTGCCACTCAAGGAAGAGGATTTTCATCTTGATAATCATTTTCATTTTCCTCAGCATCAGCATCGGGATTGGCATTTGTATTGTCATTTTCATCGGGATTGCCATTCGGATTGGCATTTGCATTCTGGTTGCCATCTGTGTTCGGAGTGGCATTTTCTTCAGTAGTGGCTTGGCGAGTTCTGCTTCGATTCATGGGGGCATCATCATCATTAGAAGAGTTAGGAGCATTTCCTTTGACTGGCTTGACACTTCCAATGGCCATTTGCCGAATAGCCTGCGAAATCGGTGGTTCATCTATCACATTAGGCAGGTGCTCCTTTTGGGAGCCGTTAGATTCATCAAACCGCACATTTACTGTTTCCATAACTTTCCCGTGGTGAGAGTTATAGACACGATAAGTATGCGAGTTCGAGCCATAACCAAGAAGAAAACCTTCATTTGCCTTAGGTGCAAACTTGGAATTATGATTCATGTCATGAATGTAACAAGGTGCACCAAAAACACGTAAATAAGAAACATTTGGTTTCTTGCCAGTGATAAGATCATATGAAGTTTTCTTAAGGAACTTGTGAAGATAAACACGATTGATAACATGACAAGCAGTGTTAATAGCATTAGCCCAGAAACAAATGGGAGTTTTATACTCACTGAGCATTGTTCTCGCCATTTCAATGAGAGTTCTATTCTTTTGCTCAACAACTCCATTCTGTTCGGGAGTGTATGCAGCTGAGAATTTATCACTACAGGAAACATATAATTTGCCATCAGCCCCCTCTTTGTCGTCTGCTAGCTGATGGCAAAGACTATCTTTGCCGTCTGCTGTCCTGAAGCAAACGACACATAGAGGACTGAGGGCAAAGATTATCTTTGCCGTCAGCTGACGGCAAAGACACCAAAAGCAGACGGCAAAGAGATGGGTGGGGCCCACTAGAGCCCTGCGGTGGGTAGTACACTCTTTGCCGTACGCTAGCTGAGGGCAAATAAAAGCAGACGACAAAGCATGATAAAAGCAGACGGCAAAGAGATTTTGCCGTCAGCTAGCGGACGACAAAGAGAGGGCTATAACGTTAGCTACCGGCCCGCTCCCCTCTCTCTCGTGTCTCTCTCTTCCCCGACCCCCCACCATCGCACCCGGCCGCCGCCCCCGACCCCCACCGCCCCTGACCCCCCGCCGCCCCGGCCCGCCGCCCGCCAGCCCTGACGTCGCGCCGCCCCGGCCATCCGCATGATGCCCCACTACCCCCGCCCATCGCTATGGCCGGCCCGCCGCCCCGTTGCCCCACCGCCCCGGCCCGCCGCCCCATGGACCCGGCCCGCCGCCCTGCCGCCGCGACGCCCTAGCTGGTGATTTTTGTTCTTTGTTTTTTTTCAGATTAGGTAGATTAAATAGAAACTAGAAATAGAAAGTATAAATAGAAAGTATAAGTAAAAAAAGAAGAAGAAAAGAAGAAGAAGAAGAAAAGAAGAAGAAGAAGAAGTAGAAGAAAAGAGGAAAAAGGAAAAAAGGAAGAAGAAGAAGAAGAAGAAGAAGAAGAAGAAGAAAGAGGAGTAGGGGGAGAAGTAATAATAATAATAATAATAATAAAATAATAATAAAATAATAATAATAATATAATATAATAATAATAATATAATAATAATAATAATAGATAATAAGAAGAAGAAGAAGAAGAAGAGAAGAGAAGAAGAAGAAGAAGAAGAAGAAGAAGAAGAAGAAGAAGAAGAAGAAGAAGAGGAGGAGAGGAGGAAAATAAAAAGTCCAAATAATAAAGTCAATTGAGCGGGACAAAACCAAGAATATCACCTTGCTTTATTAGTAGGTATAGATATAGACTAGGAAAATGCTCGTGTGTCTGACAGAAAAAAACCTTGTCATTTCACCATTATAAATTACAACCTATAACCAGAGAAATAAATCCTCGCACGCTCGTAGCGATCCATATATGTTGCCATTTCACCACTGGCCCAATATCACATATGGTAGTCATATTGTCACCTCCAGGAGCTTATGTTGGTCGTGCTAGTGCTTTTCATGTGCAGGGATCTTCTCTTCACCTCCAGGAGCACCGTCGGTCCCATTGCCATTGCCATCGTCGTTCGACTATCGCCTCTACGGTCTAGGGGTGAGTTTGACTGTCATCTCCTCCCCCTCACCTATTTGCTCTGTTCCAGTCATCGTGCCATTTCCACTAGATTTTACTTTCATGTCAAGTCTCATAACCTAAGCATCTCTCGTTTGAAAGGGTGGCATCTCTAAATATGCATGTCTTTGCATATTTATAACCGCCATCCTTTAGAATTGTCCATGTTATCCATGGACAGCCCGAGTATGTGTAGATTGGGTTCGTTTTTCCATGTGCTCTACTCCGGATCCGATGCAGAATTTTGCCAGTGCCTCCATGTTGTTCTCCGGGTACACATCCTATTTGTTTAATGCCGAGACGTTTATCAAGAGAACAATGAGGAGGTGCTACCAAAATTTTGCGTCGGATCCGGAGCAGAGCATGGGAAAATGAACCCAATCTACACATACTCAGGTGGGATTAGGACCTATCTTTACCTATTAGCGTGTAGGTTGCATGGACATAATAAAAATTGACAAACTTCATTAACTGATGAATATATATGATGAATTATATATATATTTCTTGGGTGTTTAGTAGGTAGGCAAGATGAGTGATCGTGCGTGGATGTACACTGGTCACACTAGTCAGGAAGAGATAACCAATGAATGGTTAACAAGAACCAAGGGGTTTGTGAAAGCCGCATTTGCAAATGGCCAGAGAAAAACCTGGTGCCCCTATGCTTGGTGCGACAACTTTTCTCAGAGGAAAGAGGATGAAATGGGTAAACACCTGCAGAAGTGGGGGTTTACGCCCGATTATATGGTGTGGACATTTCATGGAGAGTCTGCCCAACGTACCAGAGCTGAGGTGGTTCGTCGTCGCATCGACGAACATGGTACCGGGATTGAAGACATGGTGCAGGACTTTGATGATGCTCGGGATTTAGACGATGAGATGGAGGAATCTGCAAAGGCGTTCAAAACATCCTCTCCACGAGCACACTAAGCTTTGTCAGCTAGATCCCATCGCACAAGTAATGGCTCTGAAGGCTCAATTCAACTTGGGCAGAGAATGCTACAACACGATGATGACAATATTTGGATGCTTTCTACCCAAAGCCATGTAATGCCTACAAACCTGTACCAGTCGGACAAAATCCTCCATGCACTTAAGATGCCCTACGAGAAGATAGATGCCTGTGAGAAAGGATGTGCCTTAATTAGGCTTGAGTATGCGGACTTGAACTATTGTCCAATTTGCAACTCTTCCAGGTATGTTGTGGTAGACAACGGTATGGGTGAGAAGAGGCAAACCAAAATACCCGTTAACGTTCTTTGGTATCTGCCAATCATACAAAGACTTCAACGTCTTTTCATGGTCGAAGAGACGGCCAGACAGATGACATGGCACAAAATGGGCCAAAGAACCAAACTAGATGCAGATGGGAATCAGATGTTGGTACACACATCGGATGGTTCTGCGTGGAAGCACTTCAATGCATTACATGAGCAAAAAGCTGCAGATCCAAGGCATCCTCGAGTCTGCATCGACACGGATCGGTTCAATCCATTTGGTATGACAGCAACCCAATACAGTTGTTGGCATGTATTTGTCATTCCACTCAATCTCCCCCCCAGACAGATTATGCAAAGAAAGAACATTTTTCTGACGTTGATAATTCCAGGGCCCAACTATCCGTGGAAGAATATAAATGTGTACATGCAGCTGCTTAAGCATGAATTGCAAGAAGCTTGGGATAATGGGTTCAAGACATACGATGCCGCTAGCAAACGAAACTTCATAATGTGTGTCTGGTACATGTACTCGATGCATGACTTGCCGGCGCATGCGCTATTCATTGGCTGGTGTACGCATGGAAGGTTCCCGTGCCCCATATGCAAGGCAGCTCTTCAGTTTCATTGGCTGCAGGTGGGTCGCAAGTATTCCTGCTTCGACTTGCGTAAATAGTTCTTGGATCCTCGCCATAAGTTCAGAAAAGACAAGAAGAACTTCACCAAAGGTACGGTTGTCAAAAACTCTGCACCACCTGCGTTGACTGGCCAACAGATCCTAGATCAGTTAAATGCTCTCGAGCCTGATCCAGAGCGTCCAAGGTATTTCAAGGGGTATAATTCGGAACATGCCTGGACTCACAAGACATGCTTGTGGGATCTGCCTTACTTCAAAGACCTCCTTTTTCCACACAACATTGACATGATGCACACTGAAAAGAATATCAGCGAGGCCCTTTTTGGTACATTGTTTGGCATAGAATGGAAGTCAAAGGATAATACTAAGGCTAGAGTCGATCTGTAGACTCTATGTGATAGATCGTTCAAAACATGCGACAACCAAAACGAAAGCAGAACTGGATGAAGCCAAAGGCCTGGTTCAATCTTGGAAGGCCAGCTATGAGGGAAATTTTCTTGTGGGTGAAAATGCAGTTGATGTTCCCTGATGGGTTTGCAGCGAATCTAAAGAGGGGAGCGAGTCTTGAAAAATTGAAAATATTTGGACTCAAGAGTCATGTTTGGCACATATGGCTTAAGCAGGTAATGCCGGTGATATTGCGTGGCTTTATCCCTGTGGATGAATGGCTAGTACTGGCAGAGCTGAGCTATTTCTTCCATTTTCTTTGTGCGAAAGAACTATCACCTGCCGTGATAGATGGCATGGAAAAGTTCGCGCCGGAGTTGCTCTGCAAGTTAGAGAAGATCTTTCCACCGGGCTCCTTTAATCCAATGCAGCATTTGATTTTACATCTCCTGACCGAGGGAAGATTGGGGGGGGGGGCGTGCAAAATCGTTGGTGCTATGCAACTAAGAGGATGCAGAAGACACTTCGAGCAAAATGTAAAAATAAACGTAGAATTGAAGCATCGATGGCCGAGGCATTCATTACTAAGGAGGCGGCAAACTTTGTGAAAGCACACTACGAAGCCAAAAATCATCATTTGCATAATCCGAAGCCTCGGTACAATGCTGGCGACCCTAAAAAAGGTGGTTCCAACCTCAGCCTATTCAAAGGGAAGCTCGCACCAGCCGGTGCTTCAAAACCAATAACGTTGGATGTCGAAGAATGGTGGACCATTTCGTTGTATATCTTCAACAACCTAACTGAAGTGTGGCCGTACATCAAGTAAGTTCTCGGTACATTGTTTCGCAACTTCTAATTCCTTTGAACTGCTCTTATTCTTGGATATTTGATACAGTCGATACGTTGCCAAATTCTCGGATGGAGCGGTAAGCATAAAGGATTCCATCGAAGAGTATGAGCTTCTGGCAAAGCATGGAGGCGGCTATCCCAGTTTCATCTCTTGGTTCAAACAAACGGTAATTACCATTAATAGACCATTTCATTTCTTGGTCTTATTTGCGGCTAATGCAACAATCCTTTCGTATTAAACTTGTAGGCTAATTCAGAGTCTATGGACGCCAAGTTGAGCCAAGCCGCTAATCGTTTTGACTATAAGGTCCGTTCATTTGAGAAAAACAACATCAACGAGTATCGCTTTCGTACCTTTGGTAAAGAGCTATCTATGGCCGACCGAAAATCTACAGATTTTGGTGTCTCTGCTATCGGCGAAGGAGGTACCGAGTATTATGGAAGAGTTGAGGCAATTTATGAACTTCTATTCTATGGTGAAAACTCACCGAACGTCATTGTCTTCAAATGTTATTGGTTCCAGCCGAAAGACACTAGAAGGACTCATGAACATATAGGGCTAGTTGAAATCAAACAAAGCACCCATTTAGATGTTCCCGATGTCTATATTATGGATCAACAGGCGACCCAAGTTTTCTATCTACCGTGGGCCTGCCAAACTAATACAAATCTGAATGGTTGGGATGTTGTTTATGAAGTGCCGCCATGTGTTAGACCACCTCCCCCCAATGAAGAGGATTATGAACCTCACATTGACCTAGACACATATGAAGGAGAATTCTTCCAAGAACCATGTCTTTCCAAGAAACATTTCAAGAACTGCTATACTTCACCCCAGAACATGGAAGTAGACAGTGACAGTGAATCCGACTTCACCCCTGAGCCGGAACAAGAAGAGTCAGAACAAGAAGCGCCGGAACAAGAAGAGGTTACTGTGGTGGATGACCTGTCAGTGCTTAACTGATTACGGAAAGGCCTTCCACATGTCGATGCCGCTGAACCCAATGAGCACGTCATTCATGAAGACACGTGTGATAGTGATGATGATGGTGCATCTATTGATCCCGGAGCATATATAGACGATCCAGACTATTATTAGTTTGTTTGCATCCCAACTTAAATTATATACATATTATTATTCATGTCATGTATTCAATTTTTTTATGTTGTACTAATTTAGTTTACTCTTTTTCATGGCAGGTGTTGAAAGATGGTGGGCGCGGGTCCAGAGCGCTCCGCGGGTACTTCTTAGTCGGTGCCCCACGGGAGGGGTACTTCCATTCCACCCCTACATCTCCGGAGAGTGTTGATATACAGTATGGGGACACCGCTGACGGGCGCTTCTTCGTCGGCGTCGTTGCCCACCGGGAGAGGAGGTCGGGGAGGGAAGAAGAGAGGAGGTCGGGGAGGACGTGGCCGTGGGAGAGGTAGGAAGGCTGCTACGCCTTACTCGCCGCCAGCCCCAGCTAATTCACCCGAGCACAGGACTGCTAGGGTGTACCCGTCTGAGGTGGAGGCTACGGGGTCTCCGGACCACGAGCCTCGGGTGGACGGGCCCTCGGCCCACGAGACTCCGGTCCCGGAGGCTTTGGCCCATGGCACTTCGGGCCACGAGACTCCGGACTAGGCTATGTCCCAGGAGACGTCCGGATGGGGTACCTGGTCGGATCTGCCTAAGGGGGCGAGTGGCCATGCTGATGGTGGCGGGGATGAGTTTACTGATAGTGAGGGAGAGTGGTTGAGGGGCCCACGGTGTACCAGCGTGGTGGTACACGGCTCGCGACCCTGCCGACAACCCGCGAGCAGAGGCCAGTGATTAGGCCTGATGGGGAGAAGTAAGTGCATTTACTCTTTTTGTTCCTTTTGCCTTCAAGGTTCTTCAAATATCTAATGCATTGGCCTTTTCATACTGCAGGGGTTGGGTACACGCCGGGGAAGTCCGCTGGCCCAACAACGTCCTTGGTGTGATTTGCCGTCAAAATTTCTCATGGTTTGTCATGTTGCCCGGTGAGGGTCAGCTTTCGTAGCTAGGGTTGAGCTGGGAGCACTACTTGGCTGCCCAGGCCCCACTGGAGCAGATGATCGATGGTGTCTTGTGCCACACGAGGGCCGAGATGGTGATCAGAACCTTTTGGGTAATTTCTCCTTTACACAATTAAAAATTAACAATAGCTAGTTATTATACTAATCAGTGTTGTCTTGTTTGATTGCAGACCTTCTACAGGTGTGAGGAGGGATACGAGGAGGAGGCGGCAAAGGTTATCGATAATGAGTGCAAGCACTTACTACGAAACTTATGTCACGAGGCTCGACCGCAGGCTGTTCGAGACTACTACGCCAAGCGTGATATTAAGAAGGACAAGCCGTCATGCCGGGCTAAGTTTCTGAAGAAGGATCAGTACATGAAGGTAATTACCTATATTAAGGCATTCTACTTAGTTTCCTTGATTTGATTCGTAGGCCTAGCGCTCAAATTTTCTCTGTACTAACTTAGGTGCCCCCGAGATGGTGTGCGGATAAGATGGAATGTTGGGAGGCGTTGGTGGATGAGTGGTGCACAGGCCGCTAGCGAGCCTTCCACGATAATTCCAAGGACCGGCATGCCCAAATGGTTGGTGTGCAACACCTTTAAGGAAGCGCCAACTTATATCAGTTCGGGAGGAACTGGGTATGTGGTTTGCTTCATGATTCATGCAATTCATTGTTCATGCTAGCCTGAGCCCTTTACTAATACTTTGTTCCTCTCTTTTAGGTGTGACACAATAACACGGAGGTGCCTGAGGTGGCCCATACTGACTCGTACAAGAAGGCCAAGGCATTCTCTGAGTCTGACCTCGATCATCCAAAGAATTTCACCAACATCTCCTCCCACCCCAAGCACGTGAGGTACAACCAGGAGGGGAAGGCGAGGAAAGGGGAGGACTTTAACCCAAGCCAGCATCCCTTTGATCCAGAGCTGGTGATGATATCTGGGGGCGGGAGGCCCCATGGCTGATTAGCCATTGGAGATGGACTGATATGTTCTCCTCTCACTCTCCCGGAGATCAAGGCACGCCAAACGAGCTCCTGTCCTGAGATAAGGACTCATCCACGGCCAGTCGATCTCACCATCATGGTTAGTTATACGGACTCAGATATCTTTCCTCCGTTACATTGTGTGTGTGGCCATCAATGATTACAATGCTAACGAGGAGTGTTGTTGCAGGCTGCTCTTCAGAAAGAGAGAGAGATGACCCAGGCGCTTCTGGAGGAGAGGGACCGGGTGGCGGCGGAGAAGGAACTACTGGCGGAGGAGAAGACGGCTAGGTTGTTGGAGGAGGAGAGGGCACGGAATGACGTGGCCCACCGGGCCATGTACGAGCTCCTCGTGGTAAGTTTCTTCTGCATATTAGCCAAATCATGCACGTAATGTACGTTTCATTACTAACTAATATGACTGACTCGTCAAAACCAAATGTGCAGTCTATGTGCGAGAAGGCCGGTCAGACCCCTCCGCTGATGCCGGTCATTACTAGAGCGGGAACGGTGAGTTTCATTTGAATGGTCATTATTTACTAGTCTTAACATTTCAGTGTCATCATGCACACGAGACTTTGCAAATGATCTTTGGTGCAGCATAACTCCGGAGCCGCATTGCCCAACCCCTCCAGGTGAAACCGGCTCGAGGAACCCCGGTGCTTGAACTCCGGTAAGTTTTCTCTAGTGTTTTGCTTAACAAATGCATCCTTAGCTTCTTACATGCTAGTTAGCCCTAATATGCCACATACTTAGCTTATTTTCCCCAAAAAAGACATACTTAGCTAATTATCCTCCAAAATGACATAATTAGCTTATTTAGTTCATTTATGACATAATTAGCTTAGTTAGGTAAAAAATGGCATAATAACCTTGGTTAGCTCATCAATGTCATATACTTAGCTTATTTTCCTCCAAAATGACATAATAAGCTAAGTTGGCTCAATAATGACCTATACTTACCTAAGTTAGCTCAAAAATGGCATAATTACCTAAGTTAGCACAAAAATGACCTATACTTACCTTATTTTCCTCCAAATTGACATAATAAGCTTAGTTAGCTCAAAAATGGCATAATTACCTAAGTTAGCTCAACAATGACCTATTCTTACCTTATTTTCCTACAAAATGACATAATAAGCTTAGTTAGCTCAAAAATGGCATAATTACCTAAGTTAGCTCAACAATGACCTATACTTATGATAGAGGCAAAGGTGTCCCGTCTTTCGATGAGAAGGTGATTATCGTTTTCTATGGGAGTAGACTTTGATGATCTGACTACGAACGTGCGAGACATCACGCCTTAGCAATCGCTAAATCAACTTCCGAGGGTTATTGACCACACCAGAGCACGATTAGCCTGACCACAAATGTCTATTTCCTGCAAGCAAACGAAGAACAAGCAAGAAACTAAGATTGCAATCTGGATAAATATAAGATGAAAGCTTTATTGATCAAGGTGGGGTTCTGTGACGTCTTGGTCTGGTCGTTGAACACAAACGAAGTACACGAAGTTGCAGCTATGGTGAACTTTTAATCTATACAAAACCCAAAGTCTAAACGGTGCCCTAAGGGCTGTATATATGGAGGAAGAGGGGGGAATTTCGTGGCCCTTGGAGGAGGGGTCTGAAACCAACCCTAACTCTTGTTTCCCCATACATACGGACTCTAAAAACAGCCTATACTCAAGTATTTCGAAATTACATGGGCCTGGCCCAATAATAAGGTGACGCAGCACCTATAATAGCTTCTGAACGAAATTTATGAAGTGACATCTTGTATATTTTGTCCAAGGCTTCATGCACTCATTATGGTGGCTTCAAAGTCCTGAAATCATCACTTGTAACTCCGTTCTTGTTCCCCTTGCGCATGCCATCATCTCCATGCTTGATATTGCTCCAATGTTCATCCTTCTTGTCCAAGCTAGGACCTTCATTTGTAAGCAAGACAAATGTATCTAATTTAGGCAGCATCATATTCTCATGAACATTAGAAACATTACCAAGAAACGAAAGTACCTCGTAATTTAATTGGCGTGCACGAGCTCTAGTAATTGGTCCAGTATGTATAGCAGCAGGGGTTGTGGGTGTAACAATGGTATTGATGTCCTCATCATCCTCCCCTTCTTGAAGTGAAGTTGTCCTCGACGGAAGCTCATCTTTCTCAATGTTAAAAGTGGGACTAAGCCCAAAATCTGCAGGCAGCTCAGTTTATATGCATTATCATTTATTTTCTCTAACGCCTTAAAAGGACCATCAACACGTGGCATTAGCTTTGATTTGCGGAAATCAAGAAACCTATCCTTACACAAATGTAACCAAACAAGATCTCCAGGTGCAAAGACAACGTGTTTTCTACCTTTATCTCCAGCAAGTTTATATTTAGCATTCGTACACTGAATGTTTTCCTTAGTTAATTCATTCACTTGTGTGATCGTTTTGGGTTGCGGCCAACTCTCAATAGTTTCAATCTTGGCTTTATCAACTTCAATTCCCTATGGGGTAACAACATAGCCAAGAAAAGATACTCAGTCGGTGCAAAAGGTGCACTTCCCAAGGTTACCAAACAAACATGCATCACGTAGAGCAATAAAAACAACACATAAATGTTCCAAATGTTCCTCCAAAGATCTGCTATAAATCAGTATATCATCAAAGTAAACTACCACAAATCGTCCAATGAAAGCATGTAAAACATCGTTCATTAATCTCATGAAAGTACTAGGTGCATTAGTTAACCCAAAAGGCATGACTAACCACTCATATAACCCAAACTTAGTTTTAAATGCTGTTTTCCATTCATCTCCCAATTACATGCGAATTTGATGGTATCCACTACGCAAATCAACTTTGGAGAATATTGTAGAGCCACTCAATTCATCAAGCATATTATCTAGCCTAGGTATAGGATGACGATAATGAATAGTAATATTAATAATGCCTCTACAATCAACACACATACGCGATGTACCATCCTTTTTTGGCACTAGTATAATAGGAACAGCACAAGGACTAAGAGATTCGCGCATATAACCTTTGTCGAGCAGCTCCTGTACTTGACGCATAATCTCCTTCGTCTCCTCTGAATTGGTACGGTATGGCGCACGGTTTGGCAGCGAAGCACTGGGAATTAAGTCAATCTGATGCTCAATCCCTCGAATAGGTGGTAATCTCGGTGGCACGTCTTGTGGAAAGACGTTAGTGAACTCCTGCAAAATGTTAGTGACAGCAGGAGGCAAAGAGGAAGGCACGTCCTCGAATGAAAATAATGCCTCTTTGTACACAAAAGCATAGCAAATAGATTTGTTGAAATCTAGCTCATCAATATCAGATTTGGTGGCAAGTAAACATGAACTTCTCAATTTAATTTCAGAAGCAACACTAGATGGTTTATTATTTGGCTTCATTTGTTGCTCAAATTCTTTTGCCACAATCTGATTTTCACTCTTATTTTTCCCCTGTTTTGCTTTATTGGCTCTATTGATATCATCTTTCAAAATGGAATCAGGAGAGATAGGAAGCAAAGTAATATGTTTATCCTTATGAACAAGAGTATACTGATTGTTTCTACCATGGTGTATAGAATTTTTATCAAATTGCCATGGTCTACCAAGTAATAAAGAACATGCTTGCATGGGTACCACATCACAATCAACATAATCAGCATATGTAGAGATACTAAAATGCACACGAACAGTACGTGTTACCTTAACCTTGCCACTGTTGTTGAACCATTGGATGTAGTAAGGATGTGGATGTGGTCTTGTGGTGAGAGATAGCTTCTCCACCATCTCCCTGCTAGCCAAGTTGTTGCAGCTCCCTAAATCAATGATGACGTGGACAGAATGTTCCTTCACAACTCCCTTTGTATGGAACAAATTATGCCTCTGATATTGCTCAGCTTGTGTTACCTGCATGCTCAAAACATGTTGAGCAACTAAACTCTCATACCTGTCAGCATCTTCAGCAGCCATGTATTGCATCTCATGTTCAGAATCATCTTCACCATGTTCTTCACTTCAAATAAGAGCCAAAATTTCCTCATCATAGTCACTAGCGGACTCATACCCACCATCCTCAGTAACAATCATCACACACGGAGATGGACATTTGCTCACATAGTGACCTCCACCCTTGCAATGATGGCATATAACCTCATGTGTTTGCCCTGTTGATGCCATGGATGAAGAAGAGCTCTGTGCGGGACTGGAACATGCACTCCTAGCAGATGGTGGTGGTGGTGCCTGTTTTCTTGTATCTCGGTTGGATTTGGCGACTAAAGTCAGTGGTGCTGCAGTAGGACGTGTGGGAGTAGAGGAAGTACGTGGTGTCCATGATGAAGATCGACCTGCAGAAAAATTAGTTTGCGCCAATGCCTGTCGATCCTGCACTTCACGTTCAGCTTTGCAAGCAAGATGGAATGAACGAGTTATATTATTATACTCCTTATACTCTAGAATGGTCTAAATCTCTTTATTTAATCCACCCATAAAACGTGCAAGCATAGGTTCATTATCCACAACAATACCACATCTAATCCTGTCAGTTTGTAATTCCTGATAATACTCCTCTACTGAATTTTTTCCTTGTCTCAAACGCTGCAGTTTTTGAAGTAACTCACGTTGATAATATGGTGGAACCCAACGAGTATGCATAGCAGTTTCCAAAGCAGCCCAAGTAGTAGGGATATTATCATGATATAATCTACAATGTTCAGACCTCCAAAAAGAAGCAAAACTAGTGAATTCACAAACAGCAGCAGCAATAGGTCTTTCCTCAGGATATTGAAAGCATGTGAAACGTTGTTCAGTTTCTAACTCCCAGGTCAGATATACATCAGGAATGTATCTACCCTCAAACGGTGGAATATTCAATTTTAATTTAGGAATATGGTCATAATCTCTTACCTGAGGTGGTGCTGCAGCCCTACCGTTGCGATTATATGCATGAGGTCGACCTGGTGCTGGCGGTGCTGGTGGTTGCACGTAGTTCTGATTTTGATCAACCTCATCCTCATAATAGTCCTCCACCTCTGCATTAGCAGCAGGAGCTACAGAAGCATCAACAGCAGTAGCAGTGGCACCAGAAGTTTGTCCATGCTCAAGAGGAACACGGCTCGCTCGACGGAGGGCTATTTCACGACATGGAGGTGGTTGTTGTTGTTGTTGTTGTTGTTGTTGTTGTTGTTGTTGTTGTTGTTGTTGTTGTTGTTGTTGTTGTTGTTGTAATGGTGTAGCAGATGCAGGTGGTGGTTGTGGAAGACGCGCGAGTACTTCCTTGAACTTGTCGTCCAACTTGGTGTCAATTGTCTTCTCAACGTCATCAATCCTCTCCAGTGCCTTTCCAAAGCTGGCCATCATGTCTTCCACCTGTTGACTCAACATTTGCTGAAATTTATCATGAAGCTCCTTCTTCATCATGTTCTCCCAGTCAATCTCGTCGGCTTGTGATCCTGCCATGGTTAGTAGAAATAGAAACACACAAGAATATGATCCTACAGACTACTAGAAAGTGGTGGGGTGTCACAAATCCGTCAAGCGAATCTCAAAGTCTTACCAGTTCTTACCAAGCAGCAGGCGGTGATCGGCAACCGTTGTAGTCAAAACTCTCACAACTTGGATAGAGCAATTACTAGGGAGAGTCAAACGCACGATGTAGATGTATGTGGAGCTAGGATGGCTTATAATATGGTAGCAGAAAGGGTCAGCAATAATCAATTCAGAGATGCAAAGTTGAATAAACGCTCAACGATGGTACTGTGCTGGTCCTAGGCTAGACCGTACTAGCGACGCGAGCCTAGAACACTAACAAAATCATGGTGCGGCACGTAAACAACGGAAAAGCACACTCAGGAAAAAAAATTCACTCTTTTTTTTGGGCTCTATTTTTTTTTTGCGCTCCTTTTATTTGCGAAAAATCACTATAATGGCGAGTGTCCCAAAACTCTTCCCAAGTCAAAATAACAGGATAAGCATGAAATTTTTTTGACTATTTTTTTCGGAAATCAGGGCAGCGATGACGAAAAAGTGCGACAAAAAATCACTATGATGGCGAGTGTCTCAAAACGCTCCCTGGGACCTAAAAATAGGATAGAAAAAAAATATTTTTGATCGCTGAAATTTTGGCCTAAAAACTGGCCGGGGGTCTCCAGATTTTTTTTTCTGAAACCTACTCAGGCAAGGAAACACGAGTCGTAAAATAGATGGATCTCGAAAACAAACCTAATATGAAAAGAACTTGGATTGGGTATGGTATAGGACGGTGATATATGTGGACTCGGATTGGGTATGGTATAGGACGGTGATATATGTGGACTCGGATTGGCGGTGTGGTATATATGGACTGGGATTGGTGGCGTAGATATGGTGGTATATGGCAGCGATGATGGATCTGGTGGGGTGGTGATATATGGCAGCGATAACGAAGGTGCGGCGGCGGCATGAAGACTTGTGACCAGAACTTGAAACTCTAAAGGACTAGACGCTAAGACCAGCAACTCGACACGATGATGCAACCGAAAATTCAACAAAGCAAAACTCTAAAAAGATTATGCAAAGGCTCAGATTGGTTCGGATATGAGGAACTAACCCTAATTTTTTTTTGCTTTTTCGTGTACTATAGGTATGAAGAACAGACTCGATCTAAGCTACGAAAAACTATAAAATCTCACCGAGCAACCTGAAAACTCATACCACTTGATAGAGGCAAAGGTGTCCCATCTTACGATGAGAAAGTGATTATCATTTTCTGTGGGAGTAGACTTTGATGATCCGACTACGAACGTGTGAGACGTCATGCCTTAGCAATCGCTAAACCAACTTCCGAGTGTTATTGACCACGCCGGAGCACGATCAACCTGTCCACGAAGGTCTATTTCCTGCAAGCCAACGAAGAACAAGCAAGAAACTAAGATTGCAATCTGGATATTGCGAATATAAGATGAAAGCTTTATTGATCAAGGTGGGGTTCTGTGATGTCTTGGTTTGGTCGTTGAACACAAACGAAGTACACGAAGGAACAGCTATGGCGAACTTTTAATCTAAACAAAACCCAAAGTCTAAACGGTGCCCTAAGGGCTGTATATATGGAGGAAGAGGGGGGAATCTCATGGCCCTTGGAGGAGTGGTCCGAAACCAACCCTAAATCTTGTTTCCCCACACATACGGACTCTAAAAATAGCCTATACTCAAGTATTTCGAAATTACATGGGCCTGGCCCAATAATAAGGTGACACGACACCTATAATAGCTTCTGAACGAAATTTATGAAGTGACATCTTGTATATTTCGTCCAAGGCTTCATGCACTCATTATGGTGGCTTCAAAGTCCTGAAATCATCACTTGTAACTCCGTTCTTGTTCCCCTTGCGCATGCCATCATCTCCATGCTTGATCTTGCTCCAGTGTTCATCCTTCTTGTCCAAGCTAGGCCCTTCATTTGTAAGCAAGACAAATGTATCCAATTTAGGCAGCATCATATTCTCATGAATAGTAGAAACATTACCAAGAAATGAAAGTACCTGGTAATTTAATTGGCGTGCGCGAGCTCTAGTAATTGGTGCAGTATGTATACCAGTAGGGGCTGTGGGGTGTAACAATGGTATTGATGTCCTCATCAACTTACCTTATTTTCCTCCAAAATGACATAATAAGCTTACTTATCTCTAAAATGGCATAATTACCTAAGTTATCTCTAAAATGACACAAATAATGAATAAGAAGAAGAAAAACAAGGAAGAGGAGAAAAAGAAAGAATAGAAGAAGAAAGAGAAGAAAAAGAAAGAATAAAAGAAGAAAAATGAGAAGGAAAAGGGTAAAAACCTTCTTCTTCTTCTTCTTCTTCTTCTTCTTCTTCTTCTTCTTCTTCTTCTTCTTCTTCTAATCTTCTTATTCTTCTTCTAGTCGTCTTCTTCTTCTTCTAGTCTTCTTCTTCTTCTTCTAACTTGCTTACTCCCATTTTTGCAGATTTGATTCACTTCATGGAAGTTGGCATTGATGGACTGCTAGTTTTAGTTTCTGTTTTGATTTTGTGTTGATGAACAATGTGAAACTATATGTATGTATATATGGATGAACTCCGTGAACTATGTATGAATTGGATCTTTTAATACCCTATGTGTTATCTTGCATTGATGGACTACTAGATGTTGGATACATGGCCTGCTATAGATATATATATATATTTGTGTTTTGAAAATGCAGGGAAATAACAGAAAACAAAAAAAACAGTGGCAATACAGGCGCTTTGCCGTCTGCCAGCCGACGGCAAAGATATTTGCCGTCGGTAGGCAGACGGCAAAGGGGACACATGGAAGCAACCTGTGCAACTTGGGAGCACCAGGTCTGACCCATTTGGTCATTATGCCGTCCGCTGGCAGATGGAAATGACCAATCAGGCAGACGGGAAAGATGGAGCAGGAGTGACGTGCAGGCACATCCCTGCTGACGTCATATGGCAGACGGCAAAGTCCGCTGTTAGCCATCTAACGGGGCTAACATATATTCTTTGCCATCCACGTTCTTTGCCGTCAGCTTGGCCAGGAAAGCGGACGACAAACATCTTTGCCGTCCGTTGTCTTTATGCAGATGACAAACAAAGTCATTACCGTGACTTTCAGTGCCAGAAGTGTTTGCCGTTCGTGGTAGACGGAAAAGAGGTTTGCCATCGGTGGACTTGTTCTTTGCCATCTGCTATGACAGATGGCAAAGTAGCTCATTCCTATAGTGCATGAGTAATACCATTCTCATCGAGAGAATCTTTGATATGAGTATTTTTGAACTCAGTACCATTGTCGCTTCTGACATGCTTAATTCGTACATCATATTCATTCTGGGCCTTCTTGGCGAATCTTTTCAATATGTCTTGGGTGCAAGTTTTGTCCTTGAGAAAGAATACCCAGGTATAAGAGAGAAATCATCAACAATAACCAGACCATAATGACTGCCACCGAAACTTGCATAGTTTTGAGGCCCCAATAAATCCATATGAAGAATTTCCATAGGTCTTGTAGTGGTCATGACAGTCTTTGATGAATGATGCTTCTTAGCCAATTTACCAGCTTCACAAGCAGCACAGAGATGATCCTTGTTGAATTTCACATCAGGAATGCCATGAAGATGATTTTTCTTCACTAGAGTCTGCAAATTTCTCATACCCTCATGACCAAGTCTTTGGTTCCATAGCCAACCTTCGATTGCTTTTGCAAGCAAACAAGTTTGGACTGAGGGACCTTAGAGAGATCCACAATATATAAATCACCCTTTCTATTTCCCTCAAAGACGAAGGAATTGTCAGAGGCCATAAAGACAATGAATTTGGATATGGAAAATAAAACCAGCATGCCTAGATCACAAAGCTTGCCAACTAACATAAGATTAAATCCAAGAGACTGAACAAGTAAAACATCATCAATAGTCTTGTCTCTGGATATAGCAATATTACCTAGCCCAATTACCTTTCCTTTGTTGTTGTCGCCAAAAGTGGTATACTTCAGAGGAGAAGCAGTTAAGTTGCGGTCGACATACAACGACCTGTCTCCGGTCATATGACTAGTGCATCCACTATCCATTATCCAATCGGTACACCCGGAGACATAGTCCTGCAGAAGAATTAGGCTTTCTTAACCACCCACATCTTTGCAGGTTGCTTAGAAACAAATGAGCAAGCAGGATAGGATTTCTTTCGATAACCACAATTGTTACTTGAAGTAGTACGAGCATAATTGAAAGAATAGGCACTGAAATTCTTTCCACACGAATGAGTATAGTGGTTGAATGAGGTATTTATGTACTCATTCTGTCGAATGGAATAACGAGCATTTTCTGCCTACATGGTTAGTACCGGTGTAATAGGAATGCATCGATAGTTTTCTTTGGCACCCAAATAGCTTTCTTTGGGGGCCATTCCTACTGTTTGGTCCAACATAGCGAGCAGCAGCCTCACTACGTTGGTTTTTGAACAACTTATAGTTTTCCAGAGAATCATCATAAGAGTATTCAGGGATAGGTGAGTCATATCCCGAAAGCAAAGCTAGATCGAGCATTTTGCTCTTGGCAGGCACCCACACAGTGCGAGGATATTTATCAAGTTCCCAGTAGGTGTCATTTTCATTCAGTTTCCTTTTGAACCCAACACCTTCTTTCCTGGGATTTTTTGTGAAGAATGGACTTCTTCAGAACATCACACAGGGTTTGATGCCCTTTGATAGATTTGAACATTCTTGTCTGAATGAGATCCTTCAACCTAGCATTTTCATCAGACACAGAACCATTTTCCTCGACAGAGGGGTTAGCATTCACAGAAGATTCAACATTTGATTCAGCATTATTGCGTTCAAGGCATTTTAAGCAAGGTCGAACAAACACTTCAGGTTTCTCTTTGAGTTGTTGGGCGAGAAGAGAATTTTCTAAAATCAAATCCTCATGAGCCTCTCTCAGTGACTCGAGTTCCTGTTTCCTTTTCAGGTAATCATAGGTTAATCTCTCATGATCAGCTGAGAGAAAATTATGACAAGTTGATAGTTCATCCATTCATGACATGAGAGCGGAATGCTCTTCGGTCAATGATTGATTTTTCTCCGTCTCCTCAACCAACGACCCTTCAGATTTCCTAAGGGTTTCCTCAATTTTCTCAAGAGAGTTTTGTTGAATATTTGCAATTTTGATCAGTTTAGCATGGTCATCCTCATCCGAAGAATATTGATCACTTGAGTGAACCTTGTGATGTTTGGAGGATACCTTTTCTTTCGAAGCCTTGGCCATGAAGTAGTAGGCAGGAGTTTCGTCGTTGCCTGAATGTTTTTTGAAGAAGCTTGATGAAGGAGTGATGGCACAAGCTATCCCAGCCATGCCGGAATCAGAATCCTCATCGGATTCATCAACTTCTTCGGAGTCAGATGACTCCTCTTCATCGGAGTCCATCTCCTTGCCAATGTACGCCTTGGCCTTGCGAGAGGTATTCTTGCGGTTGGATGAGGACTTGGAAGGGTTCCTTGAGGAAGATTTTGACGAAGACTTGGAGGTGGAGCTGTCCTTCTTCTTGAAAAGTTCTTTGTTTTCTTCTCATCATCGAAATCATAGTTCTTGCTCTTGATTTTGCCTCGATAGTTTCCTGAATCATATCTTCCACTGGCACGGATTTCAGCTTCCTAGAGAGGGCAGTCCGAGATGAAATTTCCTAGCTTTTTGCACTTGAAACGGGTGTAATCTCCAGTTGGTTTTGATAAAGATTTTGAATTGCCAGAGTTGCTGGACCCTTTCTTCCAGAACTGGTTCTTCTTGTGAAGGCGCTGGAATCTTTTCGTGATCAGTGCGAGATCTTTGCTGATCTTTTCAGGGTTATCAGAATCTTCTTCGGCATTTCCTTCGAAGGAAGAATCAACCATAGCCTTGAGAGCATGGCTTTTGCGATGACTTGAACCATAGAGATTTCTCTTCTCTTCTTCTTATTCCTCGTGGTTGTTTTGCCTTTCAATGATATCAGCAGAGTCGAGATATTTAAAATCAGCTCGTTCACTGATCATCAGAATAAGTGTGTTGACTGAACTGTCAAGAGGCACTAGTGGAAAAAAGCCTAGCTATGGCGTGGCAAAAAGTGCCTTGCTGGTGTAGACACCCAACGCCACCAATATGACGCCAGTGAAAACAGTTTAGTGGTGGCGTTGGAAGACACGTCAGCAGTATTTTAGTACTGATGGCGTGCCACTTGGATAATGCCAGCAATATATTATCTTAGCTATGGTGTTTGTTGTGAGCCAACGCCAGCAATTTGTATTTTTTAGTAATAAAAAAAATACACAGCTATTAGTATATGTGCAGCCATTTAAACTTCTAGTGGTAACTTCAAATCCACAAATAGTAGTGATCAACTAGCTTGCTACCTACAAGCAAAAGTTATCCGCTAGCTAGCTACAAGCAAAAGTTATCCACTAGCTAAACTAGTACCTACATATATATGCACGCATTAATTACATGTCTTGACGATGAAGAATGATCCTCATCTCACGCAACTTGTTCCTGTTGCTCTATCCCTCCTTTCTGTAATGGACTTTGCGGGTCTTTAGTTTCGCCCTCTCGGCCTTCAGGAGCCGTATCTCCTTCTTCATATACTCGATCTCGGTGACCAGTTTGTCATTCTGGTCGATGAGCTTCAATTTCTTATCGCAGAGATCAGAGTTCTTGTCGATCATCTCTTCCTTCTCATTCTTCAGGGAGTTATTCAACTCCTTAAGTGCCTTCATTGTACTCTCCTTTGACGCGACAAGCTCACGACTAAGCATGTCCATGTCACATACCAGTAGCTGCTGCTGGACCGGTTCTGGAGATGGGTCTCGTACATATGGCTGGCAAGTCCAATATTTTAAATCATCAATAATGAATGGTTAGATTATATATGTATATATGCATGTGTTTGCAATGCTCATGGATGTTTTTGTAATCTTACCTGGTTGGTGCTCGTTTCGCCTTTGTCAACTTCATAGGCCGCGAAGTTGCACGAGGACTGGTAGTGGCTGTTCCATCTAGTCATGTCAAACAAGTATACAAACACACATGTCAAAGTATACAATGCAAATCTGTCCATAATAGCAACATTGCAATATACAAGCAAGATCAAGACATGCTACAGTAACATAAAGTGCATATGCATGGCATGTGGACGGAGTATGCTAGATGCACAACAATTCATCCAAAGGTTCAAGTTAATTAGTATCATGGAGCATGCTGCATTAGTAAACTGTTATATTAACATGGCATATTTAGAGCAAGTTTAAGTCATGCTACAGTAGTTTTACATGGCAACGAAAGGCATGGCATGAATGTACTGGTAATTCATAACAAAGCATCTTTACTGATAATTTTGAAAATAGTTATAGATTAGTGGGAAACCCCTAAGGCCTTGTTTGGATTATATGGATGAAGTGTAGTATATATATGCCAGTTTGTATCTATAACATGTGGGCAAGAACCAAACACACACCAAACTTGGTTAAACTTGCCTATGTTTAGTTGTGACAAAGTGTGACAAGTTGTGGCTTGGAACCAAACAACCCCTAAGGCCTTGTTTGGATTGTGACTATATTTGCCACACCTAACTTGGAGCATTACTTTCGAGTGGAAATTTTCTTTGGATACTCAACTATTTTGCCTCACCTAACTTGGAGCATTACTTTCGAGTGGAAATTTTCTTTGGACACTATATTTGACACATATTGCCACATTGGACACTCAACTATTTGAATTAAACCGAAGATTCAATGAGAAGCTAGTGATATATGTGAGATGGTGAAAAAGTAGTACACAACATCAACTTAAACACTTTGTTAAGGATTACAACAACAACTCAAACACATTGTTTCAGAATTTAGATGCTTCGAAAGATGATGACTTAAAAAATATAGCTACCTTAATTTGATTGGCAGATTGCACTTCCAGTTTCTACCTTAATTCTAGACAACTACAACTAATTGTCACTGCCTAGCAGTGATGAACCCCAGCGATGCAAATAAAAAAATTGAAAGTGGCAGTGACCTACAGCAAAAGAGGGATGGATGATATGCTACCTGGGTTGGAGCCGAGGGTCGCCTACAGTGTACTCCATCGCCGTCGCCTGCTGCCGTCGCCGAATCGCTAGCACAAGGATTGCGAAACACACCTCTAATTAAAAAAAATCCAACTGGACCAGATGAGAGTGGGAGGCTCAGATGTGTACCTCAGGACCGGAGAACGACGATAATCGTTGGAATCGGCCGGAATCAAAGCGGCGACGACGAGCAGCGAGAGAGGGAGAGAAAGGGGAACGAAACAGAGCAGCAGGGCAGAGAGAGGGAGTGGGTCGAGGGGGCTGTTTCCCCCATTGGTTTTGACCCCCACGGCATCCTAATACTATTTGGGCTTGCCTAATAAGAAAAAAGATCACCACCTAAAAAATGTCATTATTTCCATTTAAAATAATAGAAATTAACAAAAGTAAACTATAATATACTATAAAAATATCACCACATAATAAACTAAAAAGAAAAAAAATTGAGGTGTCAAACTACATATTTGAAGGTTCAAAACTATATATTTCCAGTCTTAAACTAAAAAGAAAAAAAATGTAAATTTAAAGTCTCAAAGTACATGTTTTAAAAAATGTCATTATTTCCATTTAAAGTAATTGAAATTTAATAAAAGTAAACTATAATATACTATAAAAAAGATCACCACATAAAAAACTAAAAAGAAAAAAATTTGGAAGTGTCAAACTACATATTTGAAGGCTCAAAACTATATATTTCAAGTCTTAAACTAAAAAGGAAAAAAGTAAATTTAAACTCTCAAAGTACATATTTAAAAAAATGTCATTATTTCCATTTAAAATAATAGAAATTTAATAAAAGTAAAATATAATATACTATAAAAAAGATCACCACATAAAAAACTAAAAAGAAAAAAAATCTGGAAGTGTCAAACTACATATTTGAAGGCACGCCACAACTAAACATAATAGTGTGGCGTTCTATGCTATTCCACGACAGCACTATATTACGCCTGGTACAAATTGCTGA
Source organism: Thinopyrum elongatum (assembly GCA_011799875.1). NCBI lineage: Eukaryota > Viridiplantae > Streptophyta > Magnoliopsida > Poales > Poaceae > Thinopyrum > Thinopyrum elongatum. The sequence continues at coordinate 322,667,495 of CM022302.1, forward strand.
TCCCATATACTTCTGACGCTACCCTGTTTTCCTACGCCACCACTATCCCCCTACTAATGTCGTACCAAATAAGCTAATGTCACCACTATTTGAAAAAATAGTGTTGGCGTTGATGAAAAATGGCGCGCCACAAACGAAGGTTGTGGCTAGCCATTTTTCCACTAGTGAGATCGGAGCAGCTTCTTCACAACTTCATGGTCAGTGATGTCTTTGGCGCCGAGACCTTGCAGCTCATTTGCGATGTCACTCAGACGATCGAAAATTTGCTGACAACTTTCATTTCCAATGCGCTTGAACCGATTGAACTTTGCTCGAAGAGTATCAATGCGAGCTTCTTTCTGAGTTGAAACACCCTCATTTATCTTCTCAAGAATGTCCCACAATTCCTTCGTAGTTTCACACTGTCGATAGCGAAGAAATTGAGCTTGAGAGAGATGGCCACCAATTTCATCTTTAGCTTGAGCGTCCATCTGAATGAGTTTCTTCTCGGCATCAGTGGGGGCCTGAGGTATTTCAATCATGAATCCAAACTGCACCACGTTCCACATGTCATCATCAATGGCTTGGAGACGCATCTTCATCTTCTCCTTCCAGAAGGGATAGTTCGTCTCATCGAATATGGGAATCTTGAGATGCGACTTGTAGCTCACTGAAGACATACTTAAACTCCAAGGTTGTTAGACCGAAATGAGCAGAGTCAAGGAGTACCTTGCTCTGATACCAATTGTAGGAACGAAGTATGTCTACCAGAGGGGGTGAATGGGAGTTTTAAAATTTCTTCAGAAATCTCAAAACTCTCGTAACTCAGCAGCGGAGCGAATGAAAATGCAATACAGTGGGCGAAAATAAACTACCGAATAGAAACAGATACAAGCAATGAAGCAAATCACATGATTGAGATAATACAAATGGAAAGAGGGGGAACAGATGAAACTAGTGATGCTCGATGGCGACAGGGTATTTGTTCGACCAGTTCTTCGTTCTGCACAAGGACTACGTCTGGTTGGAGCGGCTGTGACTTAACATGAAAGATAAACTCTCTTCACCCTATTCTCCTCGACAGTTGGTTTGTCAACCAATGCCGATTACTCATGGTAGATACTTGAGGTGATCTCAAAACATTTACAGACTTCTTCTTCGAGAACCACAATCACACTTGATCTCTGAAGAAATTGACACCTAACCGTCTAGAGAGTTTGCAGCTCTCAAGAGTAATAGGCGGAGCATACTGGACTTAGATTCGAGTGATGCTGAACCACTATCTAATTCTTCGGGTCTAGGAGTTTTTCTCTCGGTGGATTTAAAACTCAAATCACTCGGAGAGGAGGTTGCTCAACAATCTTCTCAGAATCAAACAGAGCAGCCACCGGACAAAGCCGGTGCGGGGTGGCTATTTATAGCCGCAGCCTTCCCTAGTGGGAAATGACCATTTTGGACATGCGGTCCAGCCAATGGCCAACCGACATGTTCCCAATGGTTGGATTTCAAAGAGCAATGGTAACATTACTTGAGGAACAAGTAATGCTAACTCTTCGGTTTGAGACAAATCTCTCACAGCGAAGAAGATCACAGTCTCTTGCTGGCAAATATTTGCTCGGATCTCAAAGAGATTTCTCTCACAACTTACATAGGATTTGGGTTTAGCATCAGAGAATAAAAGTTTCGAATGCTACACCCCTCTTAATAGTACGGTGGTCCTGTGACTCAATAAAGAAAAGAAAAATAATGAAATAAATGCTACGTCTTCACTTCATCTTCATTCTTCTCGGACGGAGTCACTTCCTTCGGACAGGCACCGAACCAATTGCTTTACGTCAGCAATTTTAAGGGGTCACTCTTGTCAACATAATCTTCGGTGATAACCTTCACTGCAACGCAGGGGATTATCTTCGTCGTTTGAATCAAACTCCTCGTGATTCCAGGGACATGTTATTCTGTGTGCACTAGCAAACATAAAAGTCCCATACTGTTTATGTCAACAAACTTCAAAACATAAGGAGGCTAATTATTGCGCCAACAAATCCGACCGTTGGACATGTGTCAGTTCCTTAGTGACCCAGGGTCATTTCAGATATAACATGATGGGTTGCCTCCAGGCTATAAATAGCCCACCCCCTACACCATAAATTGGTGGCTGCTTAGAGTTAGTGCACGGCTTTTGTCTTTTGAGAGCAACCCACCTCCAAAGCCTTTGAGAGAGAGAGAGAGAATCCTTGCGAGGACAAAACCCAAAACACCCAATGCCCAAGAGTGTTGGCATCACTGAAGTCTTTCTGTCCGCGTGATCTGAAGACTTATTACAATTGAAGACTGTGATCTTCCAGTCGGTTAGGCGTCACGTTCTGAGGATCCAAGAGTCATTGTGGATCGCCGGTGAACGAAGTCTGTGAAGGTTTGGAAGTCTACCTTGAAGACTTACTAGAGTGATTGGGCGAGAACTAAGTGACCTTAGCTCAAGGGGAATAAGGTGAAGACGTGGTCTACTGAGTTCAATCTCAGCCTCCCTAATCAGACATACAGTTGTCACAGCAACTTGAATTGGTCTACCAAATCCTTGTCTTTGTCAAGCAACTGGTTCTATCACTTCACCCTTTACTTACTGTTTAGCTTCCTGAAGTCATTGCTTGCTTGCTCTGTTTGACTTCACTGGGTGAAGACGCTCTCTCTGTTTGCATATTTGGCTTCATACTATCTTCCTATTTTGATCCACTCTATCTAGCTACTATATGTCCTTGTGTTTACTCTGTTCTATTTCCTTGACTATGGCATGGCTAGTGTAGTTTATCTTCCACTGCATACTGTGTAGGATTCATTTGGTTTTCTCTCTTCGATGACATTGCCTGTCTTGAAGACTTTCATAAAAGTCGCCTATTCACCCCCCCTCTAGTCGATAACTAGCACTTTCAATGGGACAAGTATTGGTACAAGCTTCTTACAAACTAGAGCTTCTCTCAACAAGCCTCATGGTTCCGAGAGGGAACGTGTCACCTCTGTGTGCGAAACGACATACGCCGCCTCTTCCCGCCTTGATTTTTTTTACAGAGGCAACATGCAACTATAGGAGTGTTGTGCTAAAATATGAAATTATTCAGGATTTGTTTGGCCTTTTTTATACATTATTTGGGTTTTCTAGGCGTTTTTGAACAAATAGTTGCAAAGTTATTACCGCAAATGGTTGTATTATTCAAACCATGGGCGTTGCACTAACCATTTACGTACCACCACACATCGCTCTTTTTTATTGGAAACAAGGTGAGTGCGGGCAGCTGTTTGATTAGATGGGACGCGTCTGAGCTATCCGCCACGCAGGATCAACGGGACACGTGTGAGAAGTCCACCGCGCAGGCTCACTGGGAAGCTGTTGGGAAACATAGTAGAGAACAAAAAATTCACCATACGATCACCCAGGAACAATATGAAGATGCAAATAGGGTTTGGATCAACAATCATTACCTACTCCGGGAGTGCAGCTGAAGTAGACGAGTCGGTGTAGATCGTACTTGGAGTCCCTCAAACGTCGATGATGATCCGGCGAACTGCCCTCGAATGGTCCCTCGAACAGAAGACCGAAAGCACGGCCTCTTTACTTGGTTCCAAGCGTACGGTCTTCACGATCCACCAGCGCTTTGCCATCTAGAACTAATCATCGCCGGAGAATTAGAGGGAGGAGATTAGAACCACACGGGGATTCTAATTATGATGATTAGAGGTGTCTAGGGTTAGCTCTAATTAGTCAACTAGGACCAACTAGAACTATAACTAGATCAACTAGAGGAGGCTCCAAAACTTGTGTTTCCAAAAGAGTAAAATCCCCTTGTGTATACAGGTTGGAGGGGAGAGGGAGGGCTACCACCAAGGGGAAGGAGTCCCCCTTGGTCCGCCATCTAAGGGGAGGAGGAGTCTGACTCCTTCCCTTCCCCAATTCAGACCCCTTCCTTAGGGAGGGGAGGCACTTTCCCACTTGCGCCATTTTGGCCCAAGTTGCCTTCCACCTCTTGGCCTTTTTAAGCCTGCTAATATTTAAATTAAATATATAATGTTCTGAACATTTTTGGAGCATTATATATATAAGTTACCCTGGAATCATTTTCCTCCTATATATATATTAATCGATAATACCCGGTATTACCTTATACTCATCGAATCCCTTCTGGTGACCCCGAAACACTTCCGAAACCTCTCTAAACTATTTTGGATATTAATGAAACAATTTCAAAAATATATTCTCATTACTCCCGTACCACTAACACTCAGCAGATCATGATTACCTTAAGATTGTGACCCCAGAGGTTCGGTCAATCATAGACATGAAAGAAACCCCTTCATTCATTGACCGATAGCAAAACCGTGGACATCCATATTGGTCCCTATGATTACACGAATGATATTCGAGTGAAACTTTGGTTATCATGTGATGTTCCCTTTGCTTCACGATAGTTTAAAAAACCCAGTGTGCATTCGTATCCTCCTTGGTCATCACCATGCTCACTATACCGTTGCTCTCGTTACTGGTTTTGTTCTTCTTTCTCGTTGACGTGTTCCGGCATCCCCGTGACATAGTCACCTGTGTCTGGCTAGACGATGATGGATTTTGTCACATCGAGAGGGCCCTAAGAATATCTCTCCATTGTTGGAGGGGCAAATACCACTCTCGAGCTATCCGGTCACTTGTCCAACTTTCTGGTGAACCTGAAAGTTGTCATTATGATTACCATCTTACAGATGACGTTTGAGTGACCCCAAAGTCCACTGTCTAGTAGGAAGTGACTGAGACGCTCTCATGGTCCAAGGAACTAAAACACATGCTAACACGCCATGTTATAATAGATGATTTCAGACGATATAATCACAAAGTATAACATACAAGTATTGGGTCAATTCAATATGATCGTTCTTCTAACGTCATACTCTGAATGTTGTTTTAGAACTATCACTACACTTAATGATATCCTAAGATCCAGAAAACATGATCACCAACAACACTTGAGCCAGTCTTAGAGGCGAGACTGGGAGCCTATTATTACCGTTTATCATTTCACACGTGCATATGAGTTTTCCACTGAATCGTATGTTCCAGGATCATAACAGTTATAGCACGAAATATAAGCTCTTAACTATGAATAATGGAAATATAATAATACAGTATTATTGCCTCTAGGGCATATTTCCAACAGTCTCCCACTTTATGACACCCCGAGACCGATGCTCCAGTTGCCTTCCATTTATTTTCGGTGTCGCCGAGTGTTTTGTTTGTTTGTTGCATTCATGGTCACATCATTCACATTGCATCGACAGTTTGTGTCGTCATTCTTTTCAAAACTTGTAGCCATTTGTAGTTGCCGGTTCTCCCCTTCTCTCTGTTGTCTATTCTGAGTCCAACCACACTCGCACGCGCCCGTGGCACCTCTGAAATATTATTTTATAAGTGGGAATAAAATGTTCTCAGAATGGGGAGAAAGTTGGTTCAGTCTTGTTATATTGTAGGTAAACCGCCTACCAAATTTTGTCGCATTCGGAGGTCATTTGATACCCAAACGTTAAACTATAGCAACACTATAGCCGGACAAATTGTCGGACGTTTCGGTGCTCCGAAACCTGCTGTCGGGCCTCTATTCTCGTTTCTCTCTCAGCCCATTGCGTTCTTTACACAGCCACTATCAGCCCACCTATGCCTAGCTAACCTACTCTCTTCCTGGTGCAGTCTGATCGAGATCGGAGGGCCCGAAAACCCCCCAAACCCTAGACCCTGCCTATTTAAGCCGTGCCTATCTTTCCAATTATCGAATCCCTACTCCCTAGCCCTCTTCCTCGCACCAGCCACCGCCACATCCCACTTCCTCCTTGTTTTCAGCGCCGGCCAAGACCAGCGACGAACAAGCCCAGCGCCACCACTTGGCACCGCCCCACAGGCCATCCACCACCCAGCTGCCACCCTTCAGCCTATCCTAGTGCGCCGTGTCGCCCTGACCATCCCACGCTGCCGTGGCCCACAAGGCCCATGTCCGGCCCGCTCCAGGCCGTCCCGGGCCCGAGCACCCCCACACCTCCCCACGCCAGGAGCTGAGCTCCCTGCCGCCACGTCGCCCGCTCGTCCAGCGCCGCCACGATCCTGCGGTGCCGCCTCGACGCCGACCTCCTTTGCCTGCTCGCCGACGTCCACCTCCCCGATGGGATCCGTCTCGCCGCTTGGTGCCCGTCGCCGTACCACCTCCCCTGCGCGCCAAGCCTCTGCCAGGCCGCCATGGCCGCCGAAGACCATCGCCTCGCCTAGATCCAGCCGGAATGGGCCCCCAGCGATCAGATCCGCCACCTCTTGGTCGTCCCCGACCTCGCCTATGCCTTGCCTCCGCGTCCCCGCCACCGGCTTCGTCCCCGAGTCGTGCTGCTCACCTCCTCTGCCCCGTGTCCTGCTAGGAGGGCCCCGGGCATGAACATGCGACAACACGACCGGTTCAAGTGAACCGCTCAACAGGCCCGATCCACCCAGACCGCCTTGCCAACCACTAGCTCCACCAAGCCGGCCCACGGGCCGCAAGGTAAGCCACCCACTTAATCCTTCGCCCCGTGGTGCACGAGATTATCCGACACTCAGCTCTGATTTCATCTGTCTTTTCTATAATTTGCATTACATTGCAGACTTGTGATGGTTGTACATATTTATCTATGCAACCTATGAATACGATTATATATGTAAATTGGTCTACTCTTCGTGCTCTACATGATGGTTGCTTTTGCATTCATGTTAGGGTTCATCTACATGTAATAATCTCTGTTGCAAAAGTGCATCCTAATGTTAACTGCTGAAACTGTTAAAACATTAAAATTTGCTATGATGATTACCACTAATCCATAAGTCATATGCATGTGATTCCTGCGTGTGATTTGGTCTATGCAATGTGTACTTTCATGCCGTATCCTTGGTTGCCATGTAATGTTGCTGTAGCATGACTCATTTTTGCTCTAAAGATGCCGGCATGATAAAACTATTAACCTGTTAACAACATGTTCTATTTTGAGAAAATCATAGTAATTAATCTATGCATTCTATGAACTTGTGTCAATGGAGTAAGTTGGAGATTGACATGTCTACTACTTTCCCATGTAATTTTCATAAATAGCAAATTTTCTACGCTTGCTGTTATATGCATCCCAAGTCAGCATCATGATGTTACTATTTTGCAATCCCAGTTTTTCACTGTCTGAGATCTGCTATTTCACGGTTGCATATTGTTTTGAGCTTCATGATATGTACTAGAATTCTATGTCATTTGATGCCATGATCGTGCACTGTAGCATCTTTGTTTCATGCCTCCAACATGCCATCATTTTAACTCTGCTGTAATATATACCCAGTTTTTCACCAAGTCCTAATATGTAACAGAACATTGCATTTAGCATTGATCATATTAAATTAACCATGATGCTTATCAACTTGAACCTTAAAGATAAATTGAAGTATGTTATCTGTAGTTTAAGTGCATATCAAGCTCGTGCCCATATAGTTCCTGTAGCATGTTGATTTGTTGTCTGGAATATGCCTAGTTGTTTTTTGGCAGATTGTTGTTACAACTTGTTTTGATTGTAATTGTTGAACCGTTGTTCTGTTTTGATCATGTTCTATATGAAACTTGCTTAGCATTGCAATTAGTTGCATAGTATCTTGTTGCATCCTTGATTTGAGTGTTTGTGGTTGATGCTTGCATGCATTTCGCATCAATGCCATGTTAAACTTGTTTAGCTCAAATCTTCTAAACCGTAGCTCCGAATTAAATGTTCTACATATGTAACTTGATTAGAGAAACGTGTAGAACATCATGGTGCACTTTGAATTGGTTTTTATCAACTTTAACATTGTGTTTTATTTAGATCAGCACCAATTTCGAAATTTGCATATGGGGAACTTCCAGAATTGTTATGTGTTGTTTCCGGCCTCATTTAAAACTTGCTTTGATGTGGGGTTCTTTCATGCATCATATGTTGCCATGAGTAACAACATTTAATCTTGTCATGCATCATACTTGGTTGTGCATCAGGCCATGTTCATGCTTGTGTGTTTACCGTGTTGCTTGCTTCTTTCCGGTTGTTCTTCTTCTTGACAGTTCCCAGTTTCATTGCGATGGTGAGGATGCGTTCGACTACATTGGATTGTCTACTACATGGACTCGGTCTTCTTCCAAGCGGGATTTTAGGCAAGATGACCATTACCTTGGATATCACTACTATCTTTGCTTTGCTAGTTGTCTCGTTGCTATCGCTATGTCACAATACCTACCACCTGTCTGTCAAGCCTCCCAAATTGCCATGATAACACTACTAGGGAAAACCCTAGCAGTAGCGTGGGGTTTTGGCATAACCGTAGTGGGGGTGGGCGTGCTACTTCTATGGCGCTACAGCTAACTCTTAGCAGTAGCGTGGTTCTCACCCATGCTACTACTACCCGAGTTTAGCAGTAGCGCATTTTCGGGAACCTCGCTACTGCTAAAAGCTGCTGTGCGCCTGTTTACCATGCGCTACTCCTAAGGCAGCGCTGCTGCTACACACATACCCTGCGCTACTATTACTATTTTGTGTATTTTTTCTACAACGTATTTGCTCCGTTTTTAATAGATTTTATGCAATAGCCTTTTTCATATCATACACACAATAGTCTCATCATATCATACACATGCAAATAGTCTCATCAAATCATGTCATCATCATCCAACACAAATGATGTCTCTCATCATCATCGATCTCAAAATAGCAATACAAGTTATGATATGTCTCGAATACATGCAACTACATTATCATCCCATACACATGTTTCATAATCCATCTAAACAATGATATAGAAGAGAAGAGCAATCACTATGAGTAAGAGCGGAATTATGCAGTACATAAGGCACCGGTTCTGATTCCTCTCTCGCGCTAGCGTGAACCTCAAGTAACTAGCTTCCGCTTCTTGTCTGCAATTGAACCCTTTGTGGCTGCCTCCCGAGAAGCCTGACACTCTGGCCACTCATCGTAGACTCCCGGAACCATCCCTATGTACACGACATAGCACATCTTCGCCATCAAGGACCTATGTACCTGTTAGTGATGCATCTTCATCAAGCGAATTCAACAATAATATGCAACATAATATACTTGAGTAACACAAAAAGAAAGAGTTAGCAAATAGATGCAACATATAGTAAACAAAATTAATCAACGCAGGTTCATCGTACCCTAATTAATTAACTAGATGTACGCAGGTCATCATACCAAAACTAACAAACTAGCGTCACGCAAGTCCAGCCGGACCGTTGACATCACAAAGTTTCATCGCTACAGAAAGTACAAGTTCAACCGACACATCATCATCGGCATCGTCAATCACTGGAAGTCCAAACGTTGTAGGCCTATGCGAGTTTGGACGTCAGCTCGCGATATAGGGCATGGGTGGAACATCCCTTTGATGTAGGGTGGATACCCTAGGGCCGATCTTTCACGAAATGGAGGGGATCCTATGAAGAACATGAAGAACACGAGGGGAAGCACGATAGGAAACACGAGGGGAAACACTCGAGTCAACGGGAACGATCACACATGTGCTAGATCCATGAGCATAAAGAGTGATACAAGATCCAAACGCAACAAAGGACGATACAAGCGGAACTAGTTCATCTCCATGAGGAGGTCTTGATGGGTGTTCCCATGAGGGGTCTTGAATCCAAGGATGGATCTTATCTGAAGAGGCCGCGGTCAATCTGAGGTGTAGAACCAAGTGGATGAGAAAAGCTCTATCTCTATAATGAGCTATCACAATGCTAACCCTAGTAAGAGGGAGGAGAAGGAGTATATATAGTCTAAGTGGGCGAAAGGGTACATGGGCTTCGGGCCAACACGCTGTGCACAGACAGGCGTCGGTCGTCCGGTGCCTCGCGAGGGTCCGGACGTCCGAAAGCGATCGGACGTTCGACATTTTGGCTCGGATCAGGTGGCGTCGGATTTCCGGAGGCGGTCGGTCGACCGGTCATCGGTCGTCCGGAAGTCTCAGATTTCTGATAATTTCCCTTCTGTTGGGTGACACCGGATGTCCGGAGGGGCTCGGTCGTCCGGTCCCTGGGGTGCGTCGGTCGTCCAGTCAGTGTTGGTCGTCCGGCCGCTGTAGCATTCGCTGGCTGGGACTTGGGCTGGCTGGTTGACGCTCCAGGCGTCAGACGTCCGGTTCGGGCCGGTCGTCCGGTGGCTGTAGGCTCCTGGCCGTTCCTTCTCTTGGTCCTTGTACTTGGCGTCCTCGCTAGCTTGTCCGTTGGATGTAGTTGTTCCATTGCTTCCCTCTAAGTACCTGATCACACATAGGGTTTCCGCTTGAGGTAGTAGCCATGTCTCACATCTACAAAGTGGTAGTTCATAGAGGAGCGAGTTCACCTTAGTTTCGATAGCACTTGCTTGAGCTCTTGTCATTGGTCCAGGTGGTATTGTGGGAGACGTAGGTAGGTCCATGGGGATGACCATAGGATGCTCCGCATCATCTCCCCCCCTTAGGAAAGATTCGACCTCAAATTGAAAGCCTCATCACCATGGTAGGGAGAGAGATCCTTGACATTGAAAATTTCGCTCACAGAGTAGTTGTCGCATGGTAAGTCGATCTTGTATGCATTGTTGTTGTAGTGCTCGAGCACCTTGAAGGGTCCGTCGGCTCATGATCGTAGCTTGGACTTGCGTTTGTTGGGGAAGCGTTCCTTGCGAAGGTGTAGCCATACAAGATCTCTAATGTTGAATATCATGGGTTGCTTGTTGATGTTGAGCTTGGTCGCGAGTCGTTGTACTTGGCGTTCGATGGTGTGCCTTGTATCTTCATGCACCTTCTTGAGGTTGCTCACTCATGCGCTTGCGTCCATGTTGATGCGCTCTTGTAGTGGTAGTGGTAGAATGTCCAATGGGGACAACGGGTTGAAGCCGTAGACGACCTCAAAGGGGGACTTACCGGTAGTAGAGTGTCGTGCTCGATTGTCGGCGTACTCGGTGATGGGTAAGCACTCTTCCCACTCCCTGATGTTCTTATTGATCAACACGAGGCGGCGAATAGATAGTGTTCGGTTCGTGACTTCCGTTTGGCCATCGGTTTGAGGATGGTATGCCGAATAGAACAAAAGCTTGATTCTGAGCTTGGCGCATAGCGTCTTCCAAAAGTAGCTATGGAACTTGACGTCGCGGTCCGATACGATAGTCTTGGGCACTCCATGTAGACGCAAGATTTCCCTACAAAAAAGATTTGCAACATGTGAAGCATCGTCTATCTTGTTGCATGGGATGAAATGAGCCATTTTAGAGAATCGGTCGACAACAACAAAAATAGAATCTTTGCCATTTTGAGTTCGAGGCAAACCAAGCACAAAGTCCATACTAATATCTTCCCATGGATGATACAGAATAGGAAGTGGCATATATAGACCATGGGATTGAGCTTTAGACTTAGCTTTGCGACATGTAGAGCATCGGTTGGTGAAGTGTGAGACGTCGCAGAACATCTTGGGCCAAAAGTAGTTCTTGGAGAGCATAGCAAATGTCTTGTCACGTCCAAAGTGTCCCATAAATCCTCCTCCATGAGATTCTTGCAAAAGTAACAAACGAAGAGAAGATTCAGGAATGCATAGTTTGTTAGATCACATAAGATAATCATCTTTCATGTAATAGCATTCCCAAGATGTATGTGTCAAACATTTGGCATAAGGAATAGCAAAAGTAGGATCATGTGCATACAAGTCTTTTATGTGCTCAAAGCCAATGACTTTCAATTCAAGTTTAGTAACAAGCATGCATTTGCGGGAAAGTGCATCCACCACAACATTTTCTTTGCCTTTGATGTACTTGATGACATAAGGAAATGACTCAATGAATTCACTCCACTTAGCATGACGCTTGTTCAACTTAGTTTGACCCTTAAGGTAGTTAAGTGTTTCATGATCCATATGAAGAATGAACTCATGAGGTTGAAGATAATGCTCCTAAACATGCAAGACTCTAACTAATGCATATAACTCTTTGTCATAGATGTGGTAGTTAAGTTGCGCTCTGGAAATTTTTTCACCAAAGTATGCGATGGGGCGCTTCTCTTGCATTAACACACCTCCTATGCCATTACCGCTAGTGTAGCAATGGACCTCAAAAGGTTTATCAAAGTTGGGTAAAGCAAGCAAAGGGGCATGTGTAAGCAAATTCTTAAGCTCATTGATGCAGTATCTTGTAATGGTCCCCAAACAAAAGGTGCGTTCTTCTTACTCAGGGCATGTAAAGGCGAAGCAATGGTGCTAAAATCCTTCACAAAGCGACGATAAAATCCGGCTAAGCCAAGAAAACTACGCACTTGTTGCAAGTTTTTGGGTTGGGGCCAAGTGTTAATAGCTTCGATCTTGGTTTCGTCTACATGCACGCCCTTGGAAGAAATGACAAATCCTAGGAAGACAAGCTTGTCAACAACAAATTTGCATTTCTCCATGTTATCATAGAGTCTCTCTTTGCGAAGAGTTTGCAAAACAGTTCTAAGATGGGTGACATGATCTTTGAGAGATTTGCTAAAAACAAGTATGTCGTCGAAATAGACCACAACAAATACACCAATGTAGGGCCTAAGGACAAAATGCATGATGCGCATGAACGTACCAGGTGCTTCGGATAAGGCTATTGGCATAACAAGCCATTTGTATAAGCCAAATTTGGTCTTAAATGCAGTTTTCCATTCGTTACCCTCTTGTATGCGGATTTGGTAGTAGCCACTCTTAAGATCAATCTTAGAGAAAATTGTGGCTCCGCTAAGCTCATCGAGCATGTTGTCTAAGCGTGGGATGGGGTGACGATATCTAACCCTGATAGCATTGATGGGACGACAATCGGAACACATGCGATATGTACCATCTTTCTTGGGAACAAGGATTACCGGGATGGCGCATGGGCTCAAGCTTTCTCGAACATGGCCATTGTCGATGAGTTGTTGCAATTGCCGTTGGATTTCCTTGGTTTCTTTGAGGTTGACGCAGTAGGGTGCCTTGTTCGGTAACGGTGCGCCGGGGATGAGGTCGATTCGGTGTTCGATGCCGCGTAGAGGAGGTAGTCCCGGAGGTAGCTCATCGGGAAAGACGTCCTTTAATTCCTGCAAGACATTAGATAACACTAAAGGTAGAGAGTGAGAGGTGTTAGTTGTTGTTGCCTCGTCCTTGCACAATAGGACATAGTGCATAACACTCGATGGGTTCTCACACACTTCTCTCATCTCACTTTTGGTAGCGAATAGCACTAAGTTTTTCATGTCGCTCATCGTGGAGGCACTCATTTTGGGCTTGTGGCTCTCACTCCCTTTTGGGTGGCTCACTCCCTCACTATTCTCTCCATGATGCGTGGTTGCTTGCTTGTCAGTGATCACTTGGCTTGGTGACATAGGTCATAGCACATACTCCTTTCCCTTCATCTTGAAGCTATAGTGATTGGTCCGCCCGTTGTGGATGACGCCACGGTCGAATTGCCAAGGTCGTCCAAGTAGGAGATGGTAAACGGACATAGGGACCACATCACACTCCAAAGTGTCTTCATATGCTCCAATCTTGAAGGAGACTTTAACCGTGTGTTCCACTTGGATGGTGCCGGAGTCGCTAAGCCATTGGACCTTGTAGGGGCGAGGGTGCTTCATCTTGACCAATTGTAACTTGGAGCATAGTTCTTCACTAGCCAAGTTGTGGCAACTTCCTCCATCGATGATGACCTTCACGGACCTTCCATTGATGCTCGCCTTGGTGTGGAAGATATGGCATCTTTGGTCTTCGTCTTGTTGTTGTTGAAGTGTCAAGACCTGGGAGACAACGAGAGCGGGGCTCGAATCATGGTCACAAAAGACTTGGTCATCTTCATCCTCATTCACGCGCCGGTACATGGCCACTTGCTCAAGGGCTTCCATTTCCTCTTCACTCATGGAGTCATAGGTGTCGTCGTCGTTGAGGATCATGGTACGCTTATTGGTGCATTCGAAGGACTTGTGGCCTCGACCGCCGCATGTGAAGCATTTGATGGAACTTGTCTTGATGGTCTCATCCGGTGGAGTTGTAGATGATGAAGCTCTCGGCTTGAAGTTGCTTGTAGTAGGAGGACGACTTGAGGTTGTCAAAGTTTTCTTGTAACTTGACTTGTCGCCGTTGCTTGTAGAAGGTTTGGTTGAGGTAGAAGGCGTTGGAGTCGTTGAAGCTTGGGTGTTGAAGCCGTAGCTCTTGGAAGAGTACTTGGCATACTTGAAGTCATCTTGCACTTTTCGCTCCGCCTTGGTGGCTTGATGCACTAGCTCGATGAGATTGGAGTAAGGTTGGAAGTCGGCGATCTTCTTGATAGGGTGATTGAGTCCACTCAAGAAACGTGCCATAGTTTGCTCATCATCTTCCGTGACATTGGCTGTTATCATGGCGATCTCCACTTCCTTGTAGTATTCTTCAACGCTCTTTGTTCCTTGCTTGAGGAGTTGTAGTCGCTTGAAGAGGTTGCGGTTATAGTATGTTGGCACAAAGCGCGCTCTCATGACATCCTTCATTTGACCCCAAGTTGTGATGGGTGGTTTACCTCTTGCCTCTCGGTGCTCAATGACTTGCTCCCACCAAATGAGGACATAGTCTTGGAACTCAAGGGATGCCATGGCGATCTTCTTCTCTTCCTCATAGTTGTGCAAACGAAAGATCTTGTCAACTTTCAATGCCCATGAAAGATACTCTTCTGGATCATTCTTCCGGAGAACTTGGGCATGGTGAACTTGAGCTTGCCATAGCGTTGCTCTTCATTGTGTTGGGGTCGAGGGTGATGATGCCCTTGACGTGGAGTATTGTCGACCTTAAGTTGCTCTTGATGTGGAGGATTCCCATTGTTTTGTTGCTCTTGGCAAACTTGTGGTTCTTGTTGAGCTTGTTGTTCTTGTCTAGCTTGTGGAGGATCTTGTGGAGCTTGTCGCTGCAATCATGCTTGATGTCGTCGTTCTTGGACTTCCTCGCGAAGTGCTTCTTCTTCTTCTTCTTCAGGAACACGTCAATTACGGGCGGCGACGGCATGATTGGTGTCGCAGAGGGCACATTGCTCCTCAATGGCTTGTGCTTCACGCTGTTGTTGTTGTTGACGGAGAGCTTCGGCGTCTTTCTCATCTTGATGTTGGCATTGGCGCTCTTGCATTTGTTCTCGTAGTCGTTGGTGTTCTTGCGCTTCCTCTTGTTGGCGTTGGCGTTGCCTTTCTTGTTCTTCCGCAAGGGTAGCTTGATTTAGATGATGCTGACGTTCTTGCTCTTCAAATTGCTCTTGTGGATCATTGCCGTGTAGAGGATTGCGGTTTGCTTCACGGTCTTGGTGCGCGGCTCGACGAAGAGTGTTTGATGTCGGTGTACTTGAACCGGAGATGGTGTCGGAGGAATGTCGACTCCAGTGGCTCCGTCTTGAATAGGACGAAGTGGTGGAAGAGCGGTTGACCAACAAGGCACGAATCTCGTCCATTCTTGCATTGTTCTCTTGTTTTTGTTCGTCGAGCTTGTTGTCGAAGTAGTCTCTTGTACATTGCTCGGAATGTCACAAGTCGGTGGCGAGGTTGTTGATGTGGTCGCTCAATGCTTGTTGTTCTTGATGCAAAGCCCTTTGTGCACCGAAGAGGTGGTTCTTGGTGACGTAGTTGTTCAGGTCCTCATCTTGCTCTATGAAGAGTGGGTTGGTAGAAGTACTTGGCCTATCCATCATTCCAAGTAAATGTGTGAGTGGAAGAAAGAGGGGAACTATACCAAATGTACCTGAACCGATGTTGAGAATGGATCAATGATCACTCAATGATGTAACAAGGAAATAGCACAATTGGTACCAGTTCCCGTCAATTTCTCACACCTACACAAATAAATCCTTTGGTGGAGCTTGGTTAGGATGGTGGACAAAATTTATGCAATTGTTAGTGAGACTCAATAATGTTGGAAAAGATTCGCAAATTTGCAAATGCAACAAGTAGACCAATAGCAAATAGTGGCACACAGAAACACACACACGGAAAGATATTTGGGGTCGTGCAACCAAAAATGAGCTCAAAATGTGGAATCCATGGAAAATGCTCTTGTTGCACAAGGCTAGAGAGACGCTAGCACGATTGCACTATAGGCGGATACGAGACTTGTGCACAACCTACAAAGCAAAAATGCAACGACTTCTATCCCAAATATTCTATATTTATGGTGTTCCGGTGTTATGATCCAAGATGATCGAGTATGACAATCTTAATATAGTATGATGTGAATGTTCTTGCTTAAAAGCTCTTTGCTTATCTTTCTCTTTTGTTTAAAAGCTTGTTTGGCTCTTTTTCTTTTGAGCTCTTTCCCATGCAAAACTTGACGAACCAAGGTAGCTATTGGGTATCTGCGAGGACAACTTTGTGACACAAGAGATGATACCAAGATATGTATACCAATATGATGTGATATATGCAATGAGACGATGATCACTAATGTGCACAAGTAACGTTCCCAGCAATACTCAAAGGCTAGTCCCGATAGGTAAGTGACACGAAAATGGGCTATGGGGTTATCAATGTAATGGCAAGGATTACACAAAGGTGTCATCGATGTTACCGTCCTTGCTTATGGTAGATGGTGTCAAAATGATGAGGTAGTCGAGGTCGATGATGAAGATGAGTGGCGGTGATGTCATTGTTGAACTGTCCCTAAGTAGCCGAAACACGTTAGGAAATGGAAACCACAACTCGAATTCTCAAAGACCAAATGAGGCAAAATTGCCGGAGTTGGTAGTGGGTAAGCGATGGTGGTTGTGGAAGGTGTAGTGGTATGGAAGTGTGTATGCGGAAGTGGAAGTGGATCGGTGGTCGAACTGAAAATGTTCAGTTTCGTCAGGGTTCGTCGGACGTCCGGTGGTGGTCGGACGACCGGTGTTCATCGGATGTCCGGAGACTGTCAGACGTCCGGTGCCTAGGCGATTTCGGGCATGGGATGAACTTCTAGGGTTCGTGGTGGAGGAGAAAATTTGGGCAAAATTGGACGAATTTGTGGATGGAAATGGTGGAGATGATGGGGGAAAGCCAGATCCAGTCATGGCAAAGCAAATCCAACAAAACTTCATCAAAACCAAGAAATCACCAAAAAATTGGGGCTATTTTTGTGGGGATTTTCAAAATTGGGACAAAATCAAACAAAAGAAGGCTAGAAAATGGTGGGGGAGACTCCAAATTCGTGATCAACGTGGCTCATGATACCAAGATGATGTAGGGTGCATACCCTAGGGCCGATCTTTCACGAAATGGAGGGGATCCTACGAAGAACACGAAGAACACGAGGGGAAACACGAGAGGAAACACGAGGGGAAACACTCAAATCAACGGGAACGATCACACATGTGCTAGATCCAGGAGCATAAAGTGTGATACAAGATTCAAACGCAACAAAGGACGATACAAGCGGAACTAGTTCATCTCCATGATGAGGTCTTGAGGGGTCTTCTCGTGAGGGGTCTTGAATCCAAGGATGGATCTTCTCCGAAGAGGTCGCGGTCTCTCCGAGGAGTAGAACCAAGTGGATGAGCAAAGCTCTATCTCTATAATGAGCTGTCACAATGCTAACCCTAGAAAGAGGGAGGAGAAGGAGTACATATAGTCTAAGTGGGCGAAAGGGTACATGGGCTTCGGCCCAACACGCTGTGCACAGACAGGCGTCGGTCGTCCGAACGCAGTCGGACGTCTGATGGCTCGCGAGGGTCCAGACATCCGGAAGCGGTCGGACGTCCGACATTTCGGTTTGGATTAGGTGGCGTCAGATTTCCGGAGGCGGTCGGTCGTCCAGTCGTCTGTCGTCCGGAAGTCGATTTCCAATAATTTCCCTTCTGTTGGGTGACACCGGATGTCCGGAGGGTGTCGGTCGCCCAGTCGCTGGGGTGCGTTTGTCGTCTGGTCAGTGTCGGTCGTTCAGCCACTGTAGCGTTCACTGGCTGGGACTTGTGCTGGCTGGTTGACGCTCCAAGCGTCGGACGTCCGGTTCGGGCCGGTCGTCCAGTGGCTGTAGGCTCCTAGCCGTTCCTTCTCTTGGTCCTTGTACTTGGTGTCCTCGCTAGCTCATCCATTGGATGTAGTGGTTCCGTGGCTTCCCTCTAATTACCTGATCACACAGAGGGTTTCCGCTTGAGGTAGTAGCCATGTCTCACATGTAGAAAGTGGTAGTTCGGAGAGGAGCGAGTTCCCTTAGTTTCGATAGCCCTTGCTCGAGCTCTTGTCATTGGTCCAAGTGGTATTGTGGGAGATGTAGGTAGGTCCATGGGGATGACCGTAGGATGCTCTGGATCACCCTTTCTCTTCGACGACTTCTTTCATGATGATCGTTGCAATGTCCTTCTGGATGCGAAAGAAGTCATCTCTGATTTTATAATCCGATTTGTCTGCTAAGGATTCTGCCCATTTGCGGATATGATCACCGTATCTGGTTGTCATGCGAAGCTTTTGGTGATCCCTTCTGAACTCCATCATGAGATGGAGGAGGTAGAATCCATCGTTCTTGCTTGGTGTCGGTTGATGGATGCAGCAGAATGTAGTTTTATGCAAGAAACCCGGCCTGCTCTTCCTTTGTTTCCTGAACTCGATGTGGCGACTCCTCGTGCTGAAGTTATGGAGAGCATCATCCAGAATATTCATTATGTGGGTGTAGTCCTTCTCGTAGTTTCTGGACAGTGTGGGAAACTCGCATGAAAAGAACGATAAGGACAACGCGCCCGTTGCTGCGGGAAAAAATCCTCCAATTATTCTCCATATGAGCAAAGGAATGATTGAAATGTACGAAAGGGTTGTCTGGCAATGAGTTACATTGGATGATAAGGTAGGAGAACTGTTTCATTTTCCTTATTCGTTATCATGAAGTATTTGACATACTCCCTAGCAGCTTTACGTTCAAAGTGGCTGAGACTCAAGAAGGACTCATGCATGTAGTATGGATCCGCCACAGAGATTTGTTCTCTCCTGATGACGAAGTTCATATGTAGCACAAAAAGGCGGACGGCCGTAAAATCGAGCCACCTCGTGAGAAACATCTCAAAGATGTGATCAAACCGTAGGAAGAACACCTCCGTGAGTAGTGTGTCGACATAGCACTTGCCCTCAGGCACACGAACCGTGTAAAGCGGATATCATGGGTCCTCCGAGGCGAGAAGGCTTTTCTCACTCGACAACACATGGTCATGCAGTCTCCTAAGATCGGTTTTGGAGGTAGGATCGGCTCGCCCGCGACATGGAACATTGCCGCACCTTTGACCGGTACACGGTCTGCAAAATTCTCTTCCTCTCCTTTTTCTTGGGAAAACCTTCCAGACCCTTCCTTACCCACGCCACCAGTGTTGTCGAGCTAAGCACTATACGACCCTCGGCTAGTTGAGCCTTAGTTGAGGCGGCATCTCGAGGGGTGTCCTATGAGGATTGCATGAAGAGACACTTCTTGCAATCAACCCTAGGACATTCTTGCCCGGGCACATCATCCATCTCCTCATCTGCATGCTCATAGCCCGAGTCATATGGATGACTCATCATTTGTCCATCATTATAGGTGCCTGTATTGAGGAACCGAAGAGGGTCCTCCTCCTCCATCTCATCATCCATTCCATGTTCCACGGGGGCGATTACATCGTCCACTATTGGACCCCCTTCCTCGCGTTGTCCACTGCTCTCACCTAGCATAAGATTAGGAGCTGGTAATTGTGTAGGCGGGGTGGTGTTCATACCTTGCTGATGTGTGGTCACTAGTGAGCTCTTGGCCGCCTCCACACGAAGAAGATTCTTCGGCCATAGCAGCATGCAACCCTTGCATTTTCCAAGGCGCATCGGGTTCTTGTCGTCCTCTTCCCCGAGGCGTACTGGACGAGCCAAATCCTCATGGCCCACTTTGACACTCGACAAGGTAACCCTGAAGGTGCCAATGGGGATCGGCTGGCCGTGGAACATGCGTTCCAAGGGCTTCATTATCACAGCCTTTCCCATGTCCCCCTTCTGGCCGTTGATCATGTAGAGTATGGTGCACGGGGTTTCGTTGTCCTGCGAAGACATGTCTGTGGCGTAAAACATCCGAAAGGCAACGAAAACGGAAGATTATAGATATGTTGGTGCGACGTGTAATTACCGCGAGGGCGTTGAGGTAAGCCATAGTCGAAGGCTCACCTAGCATGCCAGAGATAGAGGATGGGCTGCTTTAAGTAGCTGCAGGAGTAGGTGAAGGTGTGATGTTCACCGAGTTGCTCCCAACGAAGCTGGGCATGGGATAATCCTGTGTCATCTTGTCTAGATTTTGCTTCGTCCATTTTATAACAACCAGAATGAAGGTATTTGTAACACCCCATGTATTAAGCTACAGTAATCACCCTTTTGATTATGCCATGTCATCATTATCAACAGTGCTTAATCATCATTGGTATCATATCTCTTTTCAAATTCAAATTCAAATGGAAATTCAAACTAAAGTAAAAATAAAAGTTGTTCAACATAGAAACTAAAATGTTCAATAAATAACAAATATTGTAGAGACAATTCAAAAATTGTAACCAACAATTGTTACAATAATTAAGTAACCCAAACCTCCTCTAACAGTGGCTGAAAATAATATTTAATAACCTTTTAATTATTCTAAACCAAATGTGAAATGATGTTTTGCCCAAACTAATTTTTGGTGTTAGGGTATAGTGCACTGCTATTATGGACTGGGTCACACTTTTTACAAAATCCATTTGGGGCCCAAACAATTAGCAAAACAGAAAGAAAAAGAAAACAGAAGAACAAAAAACGAGAAAAAAGAAAAAGGCCTAGTCTACTATGCACTTACCGGCCTGCCCAACACAGTGCCGGCCCAGCCCAGCACCTCCCGTCCCCTTCCCCTGTTCACCCGCGCGCGCCGCTGTCGCCGCGCCCGCACACCACGCCTCGGCCCCCCCTTTCCTCGCTCGACGCCGCGCCGTCCCGCGCCCGCCAGTGGGGATAAGAGCCTCCCTCGCCCGTCCCCACGAACCCTAGCCCCCTCAGTCTCTCCCTCGCTCTCTCTCTTCTCTTCCTCCTCCAGATCCGCCGCCGCTCCCGCCATCGCCATGGCTGCACCGTAACTGTGGCCATCGTCGACCCCGAGCTTGGCCAGCGCGTCCACGAGCTGTGCCGTCCACGGCTCCTTCGACCTCGACCTCGAGCAGGAGCTGAGGGGCTCGGCAGAGGCCGCTTTCCTCCGCCCCTTTTCGCCTCTGTCGCCGGCGAACCTCTCCAATTCCGGCGCCACTACTGCTACTAAGCCATCACCGGGCCACCGTGTGCCTACCCGGTGAGCAGCACCTCCTTCCTCCCTCTTTGCGTCGTCGTTAGGTCCTCGTAGCTGCCGTTCCACACCACCCGAATGCCGCCACCGCATGACCTCGTTGCCGGCAAGGCTCCGATGACCAAATGGTCTCGGGTTCGAGCTCGTTGCGTTCGCGCGCGCGTGTAGACCATCCCCCGATGATTAGGTCGCCCGCGCGCGCATCGCTTTGCCATTTCCGTTGCCCGCCCGAGAGCTCCACCGCCCGGCGCGTCTCCGGCGACTCTCCGGCCATTCCCGCGTCCAACCAGTCGTCCCATGCGACGCGGTGCCTTCCCCTCGTTCGGTGGAGCCCGAAAATGCCCGAAGCCGTGCCCCACCGCGAGTTTGCGAGCTCGCCGGAGTTGCTCGCCGCCGCGCGAGCTCGCCGGCGTACTCCGGTGGTCGTCACCCAGCTGGCGCCGACGTGGCACCGCGGGTCCCGCTCCCTGTGTCGCTGCAACTGGGTCCCACAGGGCCCAGTTGACCCGGTCAGTGCGGCCCCGCCCGCTGACATGTGGGGCCCAGCAATTTAAATGATTTAAAATAAAAATAAAATGTTGATTAAAAGTTAATTAACTATTAGTCACTGACAGGTGGGTCCCGCTAGTTGATTAGGATTAGATTAGTTAATTTAACTCTGTTAATTAGTCCAGTCTATGACATGTGGGGCCCATTGGTCAGGTTTGACCTGGTCGGCCCCTATTGACTGCTGACATCATCAATGCATCATGCTGACATCACCCTGCTACTGTTTTGGATAATTCGAATTATTAATAAATCTGTAATTTCAGAATATTGTGTAAACTTTGGAAAATCATATCTTTTAATCCGTAACTCCGATGAAAATAATTTATATATGAAAAACGTTCAGAAAAATGAGACGGATCCGAATAAGCTACCCACATACCTGTTAGATGCCTCTAACTAACTGAACATGCAACTTTTTGCCTGTTTCAGATAAATGAATAGTGCATGCCTCTAATAAAATAAATCCAAACAAATTCCTAAAAAACTAAATGACTTAGACATGTCTTCAGGCAACCCTGCACTGCACGTTAGCGTAGTCTGCTCTGTGTTGCTCCTGTTTGCTGTGTATTTATACTGTTTCCTCCCCCTCTTCTCTCTCGTTAGACGCTGACGCAGTTCCCGGTACCGACGCAGCTCCGGAGACCAAAGACACCATTGATGACCTTGCCCTTGCCGCCGAGCAACCAGGCAAGCCCCCCCCTTTGATCATCCCGATATCGCCCATTCTATTTTCTCATGCTTGCATTAGAATTGCTGCTGCTACTGCTTTGCCTATTCTGATGCATAGCCTGTTTATTGTAACCTGCTGTTGATAATTACCTGCATATCCCAAACTGCTTAGTATAGGCTGGGTAGAGACCTATCAGCGACCCCACTTATCCCGATTGCCCTGCTGGATTATCAGAAGACCCGATCAACGGGATTGAAGACCAGGCCCCGGCACCGCACATCCCCCCCCTTAGTTGTAACGACCCTGCAGCGTTACTATCTAGTGCCGAGGGTGAAACATCTTGTAGCACTTCTAATGCTAACTCTGTAGAGTAGCTATTCGGTCGTGGTCATCGAGGGTGATTCCTCCTTCACCGCTTCCGATAACGACACCGTCGTACAACACCTCAAGTGTGAACCCAGAGAGGGTGATTCCTCCGAGTTCACCTTGACGGATACATCGAGTAGGAATCCAACGAGGGTGATACCTCGGATTCCCTTGATATTATGGACACACGAATACTTGGACTGTACTATTGTTACTTGGAAAGGCGGGTCGACCCTGAGGGGTTCCCGCATGTGATGTGAAGACGGGTTGCCTGTATGGTGCCCAAGTGATGAATACGAGGCGCGGCCGGGCATTCTTAGCCCTTGCAGCAAGTCCTCGAGACGGGGCGACGGGGTCACATCTTTCGTGAGTCTCTTGTCATTACCGCAACCCCAAGGTACTAACGGTTCGGATATTTGATTCGAGTGGGCCTCTGGCTCGATAGCACTAACCATCACGTGGGCATAGTATGGGCGTTCTGCATCATATGCATCAGACGAAAGTTCTGTCAGACGTCCAGTACAGCATTGTGGCACGGTCGGATCGTATCGACCCTCTGAGGCGGTGCTGGTATCCACCCTGCACACAATGACCCGGAGTGCACAGGGCGATGGCCCAAGACCCCTGAGTGCTTAGGATGTAGACCGGCGGGGACCTCCCTGCTGAGCTTTAGGTAGGGCTGCGGTGTGTCGTTTGGCCGAGGCCGGGCATGACCCGGAAAAGTGTGTCCGACCGGAGTTAAGCGAGCGTGGTGGGTAAGTTGGTGCATCCCTGCAGGGAAGAACTAATCTATGCATAGCCGGATCCTCGGTAACGGACACTCGGAGTTGTATCCCGATTTATACAATTAGAATTTGATACTATGGCTCTAGGATTGCTTCTCGCAGGGAGTCGAGAAGGGATCTCAGGACGAGGATGATTACTGTATGGCTCTGGGATTGCTTTCTCGCAGGGAGTCGAGAAACGATCTCTGGGTGAGGTTGAGACTTAATGAAACTACTACTTTATATTGTACTGTTCTACTCTCTTCTATTGCTGCAAGACCGCTGAAGATGCTAGTCTTCGATAGGACTAGGCTTTCCTCTCTATTCTGGCATTTCTGCAGCCCAGTCCACATATACAGCCTTGCTTTGATAACGTTGCATATGTAGTGTAAATCCTTGCTTGCTGAGTACTTCTGAGTACTCACGGTTGCTTTGCTTTCTTTTTCTTCCCATATTAGTTTGTCGTGACCATATGACGGAGCTCCTGAGACAGCTGCCCCGCCGACGATTACTACTACCACCTCGAGGGTGTTACTTCTACAAGTTGGCCGAAGACCATGAGTAGGATCGGAGGGTCCCAGGCAGGAGGCCTGCGCCTTTCGATCGTAGTGTTTTATTTTGCCCCGCCTTTCTAAAGGCCTTTCTGTTTCTCTTCTAATATCTGTACTCAGATATCTGATGCTTCCACTAACGCTTGTATGCCATCGAGCTATGTATTCGAGCCCTCGAGGCCCTGGCTTGTAATATAAAGCTTGTATGACTTTATTTATGCTTTAGAGTTGTGTTGTGATATCTTCCCGTTAGTCCTTAGGCTTGATCATGTGCATTTGCATGTATGATTAGTGCACGATTGAGCCGGGGGCGTCACAAGTTGGTATCAGAGCCGACTGCCTGTAGGGACCCCCTTTCCAACTCCTTGGCCGAAGTTGAGTCTAGTGACCGAAAACTGTTTTACTAACTTGGCTGGGTGGCTTACGGGCCCACGTCGCCAATTGGGTGGTATTAGGATCTTTTACTCCTCGACCTTTACTTTGGGACTCTGATCTCTCTTCTATTCGGGTTAAAATTTTGACTAACTCCAACATTAGGTTCTCGAGATCACATCCACCTGGTGTTCTAAAAATTTCCCCCCTTCCTTCAAGATTGCGGGCCAGGTTCTGCTTGCAGGATCCTCTTATTGAGGGAACCCTCTGTTGTCACTTGCAGATTCCTCGCTCCAACAGTTTTCTCCGACGTGTTGTAGCCTTTGCTATGACACGTTGTTGTAATCCTCACCGCGTGCCTGCGCGCCGCCTAGTTTGTCTAGCTGCGAGCGTTTCGTGCGCCTACTATCCATTTGAATCCAACTCTGTGCATGGATTGGTATGTCTTTTATGACTACTATTTTATATCTAAGGCCTTTCCTGTTCCTTCCCGTGTTACATCATGAATAACTTCATACACCTGTAGTTTTAATTGCTAAACTGCCCCTGTTGAATTGACAGGATGGCGGACGATCCTCCACCTCCACCCTATATTGCCGCAATGATGCAGCAGTTTATGACCGGACTAATGGCTCAATTTCCAAACCAGAATGCTCATCAACAGCCTACCCCAATAACACTGCAAGAATTTGTGCGCCTCAACCCGTCTGTTTTTCGCAACTCCACCAATCCTATGGATGCTGATGATTGGCTTCGTGACATCCTGTTTGAAATGGAGTCAGCTAATGTTGCTCCTGACAGTTACGTCACCTTTGCGACATTCCACCTGAAGGGCCCAGCTGCTCAATGGTGGGAAAGCCACAAGGGTATGTTGCCTGCTGAAACGGTAACCACTTGGCAGGAATTTCAGTCAGCTTTTCGTGCACGTTACATTCCTCAAGGTCTGATGGACCAGAAGAAGCAGGAGTTCCGCAAACTCTCACAGGGCACAATGACTGTGGATGAATATCAGAGGAAATTCCTTGAATTGTCCCACTATGCTGAAGATGACATCTGCACTGACGCTCGCAAGTAGGAGAAATTCCGTGAAGGGCTACGTACTGATATAAACCTTGCACTTGCAGTCCATGATTGCACAGACTTCGCAACGCTTGTCAGCAAATCTTTCCAAGTTGAAACAGCTCTGACTAAGTACCAGGAGTCTCTCAAGCGTACTCGAGATGTTGGCTCGTCTTCGGGTCGACCTGTTCATAAACGTCAAGTCTGGATTCCCCACAATGTTTACCACCGACCTGCTCCAACACCAAGGCCGTCATATGTTGCACCTCGTCTGCCTTCACCGCCGAGACAACTTACGGTTCATGATGGACCGCCTGATGCTATGGCTTCCCCTCAAGTTGCGCCACATCCTCCTAGTGGTCGTAAGAAGAGTTGTCGAAACCGCCGATTCAGAAACCGTAATATCATACCGTCTGCTGTTGTACTTGGCCATGCTAATCACGTCAATGCTGAAAAGGCTCAGAAGGAACCGACTATAGTGTTGGGAACACTCTCTGTGAATTTAGTACCAGCCTCTGTTCTCTTCGATTCAGGAGCATCGCATGCTTTTGTGTCCCAACAATTTGCTCAGTCACATGAGTTATACTTGGAAGAATTACCCACTCCTCTAATGGTTGAGTCCCCGAGATCCAAGTGGCAAACCACAATGCTAAGCCCTCACAACCACATCGAGATTGGAGGTCTACTTTTTCTGGTTTCTCTCATTGTACTTGGACCTTCCGACATAGACATCATTCTCGGTATGGACTGGTTGACAGCCCATAATGCTTTGATTGATTGCGCTACTAAGACAGTCCAGCTCACTCACCCTTCTGGCCAGACAGTCAAATACTCAGCCCGAATAGCTCAGGATGCTGAGAGCCAGATATATGTTCTGAATGCATTGAATGCTTCTCCTCTTGAAGGCATCGAGAACGTTCCAGTTGTTCGTGGTTTTCAAGATGTCTTTCCAGAAGAACTTCTAGGAATACCCCCTGCTAGAGCTGTTGAGTTCGTCATCGACTTGAAGCCAGGCACAACCCCTATTGCGAAGCGTCCTTATAAGATGCCTCCGCATCATCTTCTCGAGCTTAAGGAAGAAATCGACACGTCACTTAAGAAAGGTTTCATCCGCCCCAGTTCCTCTGCTTGGGGAGCACCTTCACTCTTTGTTAAGAAGAAGGATGGAACTAACCGATTGGTTCAGGATTATCGGCCCATTAACCAAGCCACAATCCAGAACAAATATCCGCTTCCTCGGATCAATGATTTGTATGATCAACTTTTTGGATCATCGGTGTTTTCTAAACTCGACTTGAGGCTGGGTTATCATCAGATCCGTGTTCATGAAGAGGATATTCCCAAGACTGCATTTGTTACTCGCTATGGCTCTTATGAGTACACTGTAATGTCTTTCGGCTTAACAAATGCTCCAGCCACATTCTCCCGTCTGATGAATTACATCTTCATGGATTATCTTGACAAATTTGTCGTGGTATATCTGGATGATATTCTGGTCTATTCGAAGAATAAGGAAGAACATGCCGAACTCCTCCGTCTTGTACTGGAAAGGCTCCGAGAACACCAGTTGTATGCCAAATACTCCAAATGTGAATTCTGGTTTTCTGAAGTAACTTACCTTCGTCATGTGATTTCCAATGATGGAATTGCCGTTAACCCAGAACGAGTTCAAGCTATTCTTGACTGGACTCCTCCGAAGAACGTCAAGCAAGTGAGAAGTTTTCTCGGCCTTGCAAGCTATTGCCGTCGATTTGTCGAGAACTTTTCCAAGATTGCTAAGCCTTTGACTGATCTGCTTCACAAGGGCGTTAAGTTTGAATGGACACATAAATGTCAAGAAAGTTTTCAAACACTCAAAGACAAGCTGACATCTGCCCCAGTACTTGCTCCTCCAGATTCTCGCAAAGATTTTGTGATTTATTGTGACGCATCCCGTGAAGGATTAGGCTGTGTCCTAATGCAAGAGCATAAAGTGATTGCCTATGGCCCTCGTCAGTTGCGCCCACATGAAGAGAATTATCCGGTGCATGATCTAGAACTAGCTGCTGTCATCTATGCACTGTAGTTGTGGCGACATTACCTTCTCGGTAATCGTTGCTAGATCTACACGGATCATAAAAGTCTGAAGTATTTGTTCACTCAGCCATCTCTAAACCTCCGGCAGCAAAGATGGATGGAGGCCATTGCGTACTATGATTTGGGTATATCCTATACCCCTGGCAAGGCTAACGTGATGGCTGATGCCTTAAGCCGCAAGTCCTATTGCGACAACCTCATGGTTAGGCGAGCTCAACCTCGTCTTTTTGAAGAACTGTGCAAGCTGAATCTGCGTATTGTTCCACAGGGATCTCTTAATAACCTTGTGATACAACCAGATCTTGAGAAAGCTGTTAAGAATGAGCAAGCTAAAGATGCTGAAGTTGATCTGATGAAGAAAAATCTTCACCATGAAAAGTACAGGGATTTCTCGCTGTCTGAAGATGGAACCTTGTATTTTAGAAACCGCATTGTCGTACCTCGCTTCGAACTCATGACTGACAAGGTCATGAAGGAGGCACATGATACCCCGCTGTCTATTCATCCGGGAAGCACCAAGATGTATTGTGATCTCCGTCAAAGGTACTGGTGGTCTAGAATGAAGTAGGATATTGCTCGTTATGTTGCCGAATGTGATGTGTGTCGTCGCGTTAAAGCAGAACATCAGAAGCTTGCTGGAATTCTGCAACCACTTCCTATTCCTCTGTGGAAATGGGATAAGGTTCAGATGGATTTCATTATAGGACTTCCCAGGTCACAGAAGGGTCACGATGCTATTCTTGTCGTCGTCGACAAACTTTCCAAAGTTGCACATTTTCTGCCTGTCAAGGAGACTATCACTGCTAGCCAGTTAGCAGAGTTGTATATCTCCAGAATTTTTTCACTCCACGTCATTCCGAAGGAGATCAGTTCGGACCGTGGCGGCCTTTTCACTTCAAAGTTCTGGGAAAGTTTCCAAGAAGCTATGGGAACTCATATCACCTGGAGTTCAGCTTATCACCCCCCAATCCCAAGGCCAAGTTGTGCGAGTAAATCAAGTGCTTGAAGACATGCTGCGAGCTTGTGTTATTTCTTTCGGTAAGAAGTGGGAAGAATCTCTTCCATATGCCGAATTCTCTTACAACAACAGCTATCAAGCCAGTTTGAAAATGGCCCCCTTCGAAGTAGTCTATGGACGTAAGTGTCGAACCCCTCTGAATTGGTCAGAAACTGGGGAACGACCACTCGTGGGACCGGACATTATTCAACATGCCGAAGAACAAGTCCGTATTATCCGGGAGAACCTCAAAGCGGCTCAGGACCGCCAGAAGAGCAACTATGATCGCAAACGATGGGGTTTGACTTATCAACCTGGTGATCAAGCTTATATGCGTGTCACTCCTATAAAGGGCACTCACCGTTTTGGAATTAAGGGCAAGTTAGCTCCATGCTACATTAGTCCTTTCTGCATTGTTACAAGACGTGTTCAAGTGGCGTATAAATTGGAATTTCCGCCGCAATTCTCTCATATCCATGACGTCTTCCATGTGTCGCAACTTCGTCGTTGCTTCAAGGAATCTCCGCACCGCGCAGTGGATCACGAGGTGCTCGAATTGCAAGATGATCTTTCTTATAAGGAGCATCCGATCCGCATCTCGATGAAGCTGAATGTCGGACCCGTCAGAAGGTTACCAAGTTCCTCAAAGTGCAGTGGTCAAATCATACTGAAGATGAAGCCACTTGGGAACGCAAGGATAGCCTCCGTGCTGAATACCCCAAACTTTTTCCTTCTACCTCTTAATTCTCGAGACGAGAATTCTTGTTAGTAGAGGAGATTTGTAACACCCCATGTATTAAGCTACAGTAATCACCCTTTTGATTATGCCATGTCATCATGATCAACAGTGCTTAATCATCATTAGTATCATATCTCTTTTCAAATTCAAATTCAAAATGGAAATTCAAACTAAAGTAAAAATAAAAGTTGTTCAACATAGAAACTAAAATGTTCAATAAATAACAAATATTGTAGAGACAATTCAAAAATTGTAACCAACAATTATTACATTAATTAAGTAACCCAAACCTCCTCTAACAGTGGCTGAATATAATATTTAATAACCTTTTAATTATTCTAAACCAAATGTGAAATGTTGT
Source organism: Thinopyrum elongatum (assembly GCA_011799875.1). Taxonomy (NCBI): domain Eukaryota; kingdom Viridiplantae; phylum Streptophyta; class Magnoliopsida; order Poales; family Poaceae; genus Thinopyrum; species Thinopyrum elongatum. Next base: position 322,697,289 of record CM022302.1, read on the forward strand.
TTTGCCCAAACTAATTTTTGGTGTTAGGGTATAGTGCACTGCTAATTATGGACTGGGTCACACTTTTTACAAAATCCATTTGGGGCCCAAACAATTAGCAAAACAGAAAGAAAAAGAAAACAGAAGAACAAAAACGAGAAAAAAGAAAAAAGGCCTAGTCTACTATGCACTTACCGGCCTGCCCAACATAGTGCCAGCCCAGCCCAGCACCTCCCGTTCTCTTCCCCTGTTCACCCACGCGCGCCGTTGTCGCCGCGCCCGCACACCGCGCCCTGCCCCCCCCCCTTTCCTCGCTCGATGCCGCGCCATCCCGCGCCAGCCAGTGGGGATAAGAGCCTCCCTCGCCCGTCCCCACGAACCCTAGCCCCCTCAGTCTCTCCCTCGCTCTCTCTCTTCTCTTCCTCCTCCAGATCCGCTGCCGCTCCCGCCATCGCCATGGCTGCACCTTAGCTACGGCCATCGTCGACCCCGAGCTCGGCCAGCGCATCTGCGAGCTGCGCTGTCCACGGCTCCTTCGACCTCGACCTCGAGCAGGAGCTGAGGGGCTCGGCAGAGGCAGCATTCCTCTGCCCCTTTTCGCCTCTGTCGCCGGCGAACCTCTCCAATTCCGGCGCCACTTCTACTACTAAGCCATCACCGGGCCACCGTGTGCCTACCCGGTGAGCAGCTCCTCTTTCCTCCTCTTTGCGTCGTCGTTAGGTGCTCGTAGCTGCCGTTCCACACCACCCGAACGCCGCCGCCGTAGGACCTCGTTGCCGGCAAGGCTCCGATGACCAAATGGTCTCGGGTTCGAGCTCGTTGCGTTCGCGCGCGCGTGTAGACCATCCCCCGATGATTAGGTCGCCCGCGCGCGCATCGCTTTGCCATTTCCTTTGCCCGCCCGAGAGCTCCACCGCCCGGCGTCGTCGCCAGCGACTCTCCGGCTATTCCCGCGTCCAACCAGTCGTCCCACGCGACGCGGCGCCTTCCCCTTGTTCGGTGGAGCCCGAAAACGCCCGAACCCGTGCCCCACCGCGAGTTTGCGAGCTCGCCGGAGTTGCTCGCCGCCGCGCAAGCTCGCCGGCGTACTCCGGTGGCCGTCGCCCAGCTAGCGCCGACGTGGCACCGCGGGTCCCGCTCCCTGTGTCGCTGCAACTGGGTCCCACAGGGCCCAGTTGACCCGGTTAGCGCGGCCCCGCCCGCTGACATGTGGGGCCCAGCAATTTAAATGATTTAAAATAAAAATAAAATGTTGATTAAAAGTTAATTAACTATTAGTCACTGACAGGTGGGTCCCACTAGTTGATTAGGATTAGATTAGTTAATTTAACTCTGTTAATTAGTCCAGTCTATGACATGTGGGGCCCACTGGTCAGGTTTGACCTGGTCGGCCCCTGTTGACTGCTGACATCATCAGTGCGTCATGGTGACGTCACCCTGCTACTGTTTTGGATAATTCGAATTATTAATAAATCTGTAATTTCAGAATATTGTTTAAACTTTGGAAAATCATATCTTTTAATCCGTAACTCCGATGAAAATAATTTATATTTGAAAAACAATCAGAAAAATGAGACAGATCCGAATACGCTACCCACATACCTGTTAGATGCCTCTAACTAACTGAACATGCAACTTTTTGCCTGTTTCAAATAAATGAATAGTGCATGCCTCTAATAAAATAAATCCAAACAAATTCCTAAAATAACTAAATGACTTAGACATGTCTTCAGGCAACCCTGCACTGCACGTTAGCGTAGCCTGCTCTGTGTTGCTCCAGTTTGCTGTGTATTTATACTATTTCCTCCCCCTCTTCTCTCTCGTTAGACCCCGACGCAGTTCCCGGTACCGACGCAGCTCCGGAGACCGAAGACACCATTGACGACCTTGCCCTTGCCGCCGAGCAACCAGGCAAGACCCCCTTTGATCATCCCTATATCGCCCATTCTATTTTCTCAGGCTTGCATTAGAATTGCTGCTGCTACTGCTTTGCCTATTCTGATACATAGCCTGTTTATTGTAACCTGCTGTTGATAATTACCTGCATATCCTAAACTGCTTAGTATAGGCTGGGTAGAGACCTATCAGTGACCCCACTTATCCCGATTGCCCCGCTGGATTATCCGAAGACCCGATCAACGGGATTGAAGACCAGGCCCCGGCACCGCACATCACCCCCCCTTAGTTGTAACGACACTGCAGCGTTACTATCTAGTGCCGAGGCTGAAACCTCTTGTAGCACTTCTGATGTTAACTCTGTAGAGTAGCTATTCGGTCATGATCATCGAGGGTGATTCCTCCTTCATCGCTTCCGATAACGACGCCGTCGTACAACACCTCAAGTGTGAACCCAGCGAGGGTGATTCCTCCGAGTTCACCTTGACGGATACATCGAGTAGGAATCCAATGAGGGTGATACCTCGGATTCCCTTGATGTTATGGACACATGGATACTTGGACTGTACTATTGTTACTTGGAAAGGCGGGTCGACCCTGAGGGGTTCCCGCGTGTGATGTGAAGACGGGTTGCCTGTATGGTGCCCGAGTGATGAATACGAGGCGCGGCCGGGCATTCTTAGCCCTTGCAGCAAGTCCTCGAGACGGGGCGGTGCTGGTATCCACCCTGCACACAACGACCCGGAGTGCACAGGGCGATGGCCCAAGACCCCTGAGTGCTTAGGATGTAGACCGGCGGGGACCTCTCTGCTGAGCTTTAGGTAGGGCTGCGGTGTGTCGTTTGGCCGAGGCCGGGCATGACTCGGAAAAGTGTGTCCGGCCGGAGTTAAGCGAGCGTGGTGGGTAAGTTGGTGCACCCCTGCAGGGAAGAACTAATCTTTGCATAGTCGGATCCTCGGTAACGGACACTCGGAGTTGTATCCCGATTGATACAATTAGAATTGGATACTATGGCTTTGGGATTGCTTCTCGCAGGGAGTCGAGAAGGGATCTCAGGACGAGGTTGATGACTATATGGCTCTGGGATTGCTTTCTCGCAGGGAGTCGAGAAAGGATCTCTTGGTGAGTTTGAGACTTAATGATACTACTACTTTATATTGTACTGTTCTACTCTCTTCTATTGCTGCAAGACCGCTGAAGATGCTAGTCTTCGATAGGACTAGGCTTTCCTCTCTATTCTGGCATTTCTGCAGCCCAGTCCACATATACAACCTTCCTTTGATAACATTGCATATGTAGTGTAGATCCTTGCTTGCTGAGTATTTCTGAGTACTCACGGTTGCTTTGCTTTCTTTTTCTTACCATATCAGTTTGTCGTGACCAGATGACGGAGCCCCTGAGACAGCTGCCCCGCCGACAATTACTACTACCACCTCGAGTGTGTTACTTCTACAAGTTGGCCGAAGACCAGGAGTAGGATCGGAGGGTCCCAGGCAGGAGGCCTGCACCTTTCGATCGTAGTGTTTTATTTTGCCCCGCCTTTCTAAAGGCCTTTCTGTTTCTCTTTTAATATCTGTACTCAGATATCTGATGCTTCCGCTGACGCTTGTATGCCATGGAGCTATGTATTCGAGCCCTCGAGGCCCTGGCTTGTAATATAAAGCTTGTATGACTTTATTTATGTTTTAGAGTTGTGTTGTGATATCTTCCTGTGAGTCCTTAGGCTTGATCGTGTGCATTTGCGTGTATGATTAGTGCACGATTGAGCCGGGGGCATTACAGTATTAACCAAAGATGCGAAATCATTTCTACAGGCAACTAAAGTTGCACCGACTGCCTGCTGGACCAACTCTATTTTGGCCGCTTCTACGGCTCAGGTACTTTTTTCTTGGCCTCAGCTTAATTATTCTCGAAAGCAAGCTTGACATTCTCATCGATGTTCACCTGACTGAACTTCTTTTTCTGCCTTTTGGGCTCCGGGCCCTCGTCACAGTAATACTTCCATGTGGCTCCGTCTCCTAAGCCGTGCACACGTCCATATTGCGGCAGCTGGTCCAAAGGGAGTCCCTTCAGTATGTTCAAGGCCTGGTTGAGAGGGGTGTCCCACTTGGGCCTCGTCGATGACTGAGATGACGAGTCTCTTTCGGCCGCAAGCCTATGTTGATCCTTCTGCAAAAGGAACGTGAACCGTTTACAACTGTTACTATAACATGTAGTCGACTTGATCAGAAGCTAAATGTAAGGTGGTAAAATAATAATTATCAGTATCCTAATCAATTTCTTCGTGATCGGGTCCGTGTACCAAACCTTCTTTTCCTTGTCCCACTTGTACCGGGCCCTGATGAAGTCATGTTCCTGCGGGACGGTGAACTCCGCAAAGGCGTCTAGGAGCCCTGCAGCTTCACATTCCGCGTCCTCCTTATACCATATGGGCCTCTTGCCAAGGTAGCCACGGCTTCCGATCTGTTGGTTCCCCGTGTTCCTTTGCTGAAGCCCCTTGTATTTCCCAGACTTAATATTGGCTGCGTCGGTAGCACAAGTGTCCTTGAACTTTTCGAACTCCTCTTCCGTAAGTGTCAGATTGTCCGCCAAAATCATGGACAAGGGTTCTTTACCATCAATCGCTCGTTTCACCCTCACTTTCCAGGCGGCCAAATCATTGTTGAACATGCCCATGGTGTGGTTGTTAATCTTTTCCATGGCATCATCATCCCACGGGTGTTCTATGTGGTCATCCCGGCCAGGGAACTTGAATCTCTTGTGCAGCTTTATTAGGAGCAAGTGCTCCATATTTGGTTTACTCCTTAAGTCATTGTCGTTGATGCTCGCGGTTTCTCGTAGGATGCATCCAAATTGGTTGTCATAGCACTTACGAGCTTCAACCGACGCTATTGGCTCAAATTTGCTGGGGTGCACCTCTGTGACCAGCAGTCTTCCGATGTCGAGCTTGTTAGGGTGTCATGTCCTCTTCTTCTTTTGCATGTTCTTTTCATTAGCGGCTTTGGTGCCGGTACTTTCTGCGCTGGTACCTTCCGCGCCGGTCTCGGCGCCGCCATCGGTGCGGGTGCCATCGGTGTCGATGTCGGCGGCAGTACCATCGTCCGCTATGACCAGGGCTCCCTACAAACCTTGTGTTTGCTGACTAGACAAAAGTCGAGGTAATCATGTTCATGGTCATATTGTATGTCGTCGGCAGCGTGGTCAGAAGCCCCAGTTTCGTCGTTGTTCGACATGTTTCCTATGATGAAGTATGCTCGTTTAATTCTTAAACTATAATAAAATGAGTAATGACATAAAAAGGCCTATGGTTTGCCAGAATGTCATTTCATTCCCGTCCCAGCAAATCCCGGGCACTTGATATGCCTACTTTCTAGCACAAGTCATGCCGAAATTCACTGGAAATTTCGGCATGACCTTTGCTAAAAAGTGGACATATCGAGCACCTGAAATTAGCGGAACGGAAATGAACCAACATTGCGGCAAAACATAGGCCACTCGGATCATTTTCCCCGCAAACAATATAAGGCAAGACAACACTTGGATACATGATCCACATCATGACATGATCTTGTGCATGATCATCAAAATACAAATGACATCATCGGAACATGATCGTATTGATGCAAACAAGGAACTTCAGCACACGATCTGATGGACTACAGAATTTATTACCTATCTGTAGACGTCATTGGTGGAGGAAGAACAACGGTGGTTCACTGGCACTGCTTCTCAACTGAAATGAAACCAATTTCTATCAAAGTTTAGCATCAAGAGGTAACATAAATGAAACCAGAGTAAACTGAATTTGTTTGACTTTGTATTTTTGCATCTAAAGTATTTAACAATTACACATGACATTGTATTTTTTAAATAGCAACAACTCTATTTTTTCTTTAAATAGCAGCAATTGATTGAAATAGGTTTTTTTAAATAGCAACAATTCTGTATTTTCTTTAAATAGAAACAATTGCTTTAACTATGTTTTTTTAAATAGGAACAATTCTTTTTTTTTAAATAGCAAGAATTTCTTTAACTAAAAATAAATAAATAGCAACAATTCTATTTTTTCTTTAAATAGCAACAATTGATTGAACTATGTTTTTTTAAATAGCAAAAATTCTGTTTTTTTAAACTAGCTAAGTGGCCCGCACATACGTGCAGGCTAGTATGTATCAAAGTTTAGTTAACAGAAGTCAATATTAAGTTCTTTTGTCGGTTGTTTGTGAAGTGATTTTTTTTCAGCATTAGAGGAATTCCCCTTTCATGTTGCGGAAAATATCAAAAGGGCATGTTCGCATCAATATTTTCAGGAGTGACATGTGGTCAGACGATCATGTTTTTAGTGTGGGTATGGCTTACCATGGTATATCAGCTTATTTGGACCAATGGACACATCACACCGTAATAACTTCGTTCATGTTGAATATATGTTTGATATTTCCGGGGAGAGTTCAATATGCTTAAATTTGAGTCCGAATATGATGGATTGACATATGTGAGGGACTTTTAGTCATATGAATAATATACTGAATGTTTGTATGTATTATGTAATTTCGGCTAAACACACGTATATGCACTATATACTTAAAGTTGATTTTATTTGTGCTGGTATGATATGATTAGTTGGGCTTTAGCCCAACACGCTTAAGCAGATGCAGACCAATGCTCACACATCTTCTCTCTCACTCTGTTTAAAAAAAGAATCTTTTTCTCACTCACACACACCTTGACACGCTCCCATGTTTCTCTTGCCTAATGCCCCGATCCCTTTTCTTCTTTCCTTCTTCCATCCGCTCACTCCAAAATTGCTGCCACCGGATGAGCTGTCCCAATAGTTTGCCCTTTTGATTTGTTGGCTTGAGTCTGCTCGTCCTCAGCTGCAGGTATCCCCGCAACTCAGTTCATTATCACGGCCACAGCCCACAGGGGTGACTGTCTACGTCGGCTTGTCTCCTGGGCCAGTAAACAGCGACGGATGTGTAGCAGGTCCAAGGAGCATCTGCACAAGGGAGGAGGCGAGATCATCGATCTGCATGGTGTCGTTTCCCTCGGCGTCCATGCAGGTGATGTGGGCATGGATCTCGTCTTCCGCAACCAGCATGGATCCAGCTGGAGTATGAGGATGTTGGCGACGTTGTCTTCCCCAAGCATGCGAGCCATCCGCATCATCGCTGTTCCCACTCAAGGCAGCCCAACACATCATCACCATCCTCCACAACGACAATATTCTTCGACCTACAGGTTCCTCTTTTTTCCTTCTCCTGTCTATCATATTTTTTTGCTTAACCTTTCCTCAGTGTGTATGATTGTATACCAATATAATGTAATTGAGGTACTGTCTGTTAGTGAATAATCTTAATTTTCTTCTATACCCTCCACTTTTTTTTGGGCTTTACGACTGGCATAGGTAGTGTTAGGCTGCCATACCCCCATTCATATTCAAAAAAAATTAGTAGTATAATCACTGTATTTGTGAGTTTGTATAGTAAACTATTTTTTAATAATTGAGTAGTCAAATAGGTTTGACCACATTGTACATATACAAACTATAATGATAGACGAATGCCCTCACTATTGGGTTGTACTCCATCATATGTCGATATAGTATGTCTATGCTTGGTAACTATTAACTATTTTTATCATATGGATCTTGATGCACATTTCCAGTACTTGTGTAGAGTAGTATACCATATCCATCCTTCCATATCATGTTTACATCTCTGTGTGTGTCAGTCTTCTCTCAAATCTTCACTTGCGTCTTTTTTACTTGTCTTCTTGTGTCTCTCTTCTTCCTACGCAGTATCATAAATTTAACTATTATTTATGAATTTCGTATCTTCAGATGTAACAGTGATCCATAATACTAAAAGTCATTGAATAATGTAGATTATAGTATTCTATTGTTTACTAAAATTTGCAAGCACATAGCATACATGCATCGGTATGCTAGTTTTGCCAGTAAATTAATTGGCTTAAGAGGTGCATATAAACTTGCAAGCAGAGAACATACATGCACATGTATGCTAGATTTGCTAGTAAATTAATTGGTTTCAGAGGTGCATCTGAGACATAGTACTACCAGACTGCCAGTGCGTCCCCAATTGATAAAGAATACAAAGTCAGTGGTTAAATGATTATATCTCACCATTAGAATCTTCAATGGTTGACTCATGAATCATCATTTGAATCACTGATACATCATTTTCTTCCTCTTCAAACTGTGAGATACAATACCACAATTTAGAACATTAAATAGAACACTTGGGTTTATCTTGAAAAAAATATTATTATGAAAGTATGCACTTTTCACCTCATTGTTAAATATCTTTAATTTGATAACTCTTCTGAATTTCTTCTTGCTAGGACTTTTAACATGTGTACAATTTCCTTCAGTCTTTATCTGAATCATCTTCTACTGTGATTATAGCTAAATCTGTATATTATATGTTGGGCACTTCCTTTTCATATTGATTTCAACAGAATACCTCCTCATTGTGTAGTTTGTTTTCGACACCAATTTTTTTTTGTTATTTCATAAAGCTTTTCCTTTCAAATCATCTTTACATCATTTTTTCTCTCGCTTTGTGTGTTCTCTGAAATAATTTTTTGACTCCACCTGCATGTTTACTTCTCCTTTTTATCCTGAACTGAAGTTTCTTGTTAGATGATGTAGAGTTTTTCTTTTCAAGCACATTTTTTCGCACCTCTAGTTGCAATCTTGCATGAATGATTACCCTATAAAAAGAAATCATTTTGACATTATTAAAAAACATGCTTTTAAGATGATTTAACGATAGGTTGTAAATAATTATTGCATATATAGGGACATAATGTTTTGGGTGTATTACCTCACATGAAGTTCAATTTCTTTAACAACTTCTTTGTTATTTCTAGATCAATCTTTCTCACATATGTTTTTTAGATATTTTGCTTGACGGAGAAGTTTTTTGTTAGAATGTAGATCCTTTCTTTCCAAACGTATTCTTCTTCTCACTTTCTCCTACATTCTTGGAGTAGCTCTTGTCCTGTTAAAAGGAAATCTTGTTCGTGATACTTTTAAGAAACTATTCCATGCTTATGATAATAAAACTGTTACTTAGTTGAAATACCTCATTATCTCACTTTTGCATAACATAATTTGAAGAATCTTCTGCAACTTATCTTTCCAGCATGCGTCATAAGGAAAATACTCTCATTATAATTTTTTAAACCATTTGAACATACTAAAATGTGCATGAACATAACTCTTCAACTATTTTGTTTAAATATTTGTCTCGAGCCTCTCATCAAGTTCAAAAGTGAAGCTTGCTTTGGAATTTTCCATGCATACTTACAATTTCCTTGAATTTAACTTTAGTCAGAATGTTTGTTTTACCATAAAGGTTTTGAATTGAATCTATCGTGCTTTAGAATGGTATGCACAAGTGTTGCCTATAAGTCTCTTCATTATCTCATTAAACATCACAAATGTTGTTGTTATTGTAACATCACTTAACTTGAGTTTAAGTAGGTACCTAATGTGATAGTGTCACTGCTTACTGGTAATGCTACTAAAAAAATTGCACCAAAGACAATCTAGTGCAGAACATGCTCACCGTAGGATGGCGTTTTCGGCTACTTCATGACATGAATTGCAAATATAGTTACGATTTACCTTTCTTGTGGCAGAAAAGCAAGGTTTGCATTCCATGTACCACAAACCTTTTGTCTGTTATAATCTCATAACTTTTTGCTTTCCTTGTGCACACAAATTCCTAACCGAAGTCAAGAGAAAACATATGAGATTAGATAAAATAACAAATTAGAGAAGGTAAGTATATTTCATGAGCAAGGTTACAGGCAAACCTTTGTTTAACATCAACATATCACAGTTATATAATTTAATGGTTTTCCATACTCCCTAACTTTGAAGGTCCTGATTATGTAGATTGAGTAGTATTTAATTTTTGCTTCAGTTTCTGGAGGTATAAAAATTAATATACTACCAGCAAGTTAGTTGTGAGGATAGTATTGATCACCTTGTGTAACAATCTTGAAGATCATGAATGCCTCTAATCTGTAGTGGCTGGATTTGAATGTTTTTTATGTGTATGTGAGTATGTCGATTAATGGGCGGGTAGTCATTCTACTAATCTTGTATGTACTGCTAGGAAATATGAATGATTAGTTACTTAATAATTACCTTGTTGGATTTCATATTTTATCCACCTTGTGATTTAGCATGTGAAAACTCTTTAGATGAGCATTGCCTTGAGTATTGAAGTACCGTTGATCCATTATTCGATGATCAGAAACAAATTCATCAATTTCATATACAAGAATCATGCAAATTAACTAATTTTGTGAAGGTGATGCACACTGGAGGAAGTTTTATCTCTTATTATGTGCACATGGTACTTACTTGGGGTGGTGTTATTGCTCGACAGAGCCGATAACAATCTAGGAGTGTCAATAGAGGATTCTGGTGCGCTTGCAACTATTGAAGGAAGATGATGTCCAAGCGTTGATCCTTGGAGGAAGACGATGTTGAAGGTGGGTTCTGATGTGCGGCACGTGCTAAACCTGCTTTGATGCTAGCTTGCAGGGTCGGTTTTCTCGTCCTGGCACCATTGGTAAGCTAATTGCCAATGTCATAAAACACAACCTTGCCTTCTCGCAGTCTCACCTTTCCCCCGATTGCTCAAGATAGGAACCGCCGCTGGTAGTCGTTCTACTAATTTTGTATGTACTGCTATGAAAGATGCAAGATAGAACCTCAAGGAGATGGTGGAGCACCTATTCTTCCACTGCAGATTTAGCCAGGATTGTTGGAGAAACCTGAATATCTAGTGAACCCCTCACGCCCACAGACTTGAGCTCTTTGAACAACAGAAGGTATTACACCCCCGCAAGATGCTGATGGATATATTCCTTGTCTGAGCCTGTAGTTTATGGAAAGAACGCAATAACAACTACTTCAGACATGTGGCACCAACAGTAGCTTCTTGGAAGCAGAGGTTTAAGGCTGACTTTCTTAACTTACAATATAGTGTCCCTACCCACAAAGTACAGATTATTACTGCCATTGTTGACAGCATCACCTAGTTAGCTTTGTGGTGGTTGGGCCCTTCTTCCTCCCCCCACCTCATTTTCCATATGTAACACCACTTTTATGTTAATATATATGCAGTAGGAGCCTTTCCTACTGTTTCCATTGTTAAAAAAAAATGAAAGATGCAAGATCAGTTACTTAATAGTTACCTTTATGGATTGCATATTTGATCCACCTTGTGAGTTAGCATGTCAAAACTATTTAGATGAGCACTGCCTTGAGTATCAAAGTACTGTTGATCCATTGTTCAATGATATGTAAGAAATTCATCAATGCCATATACAAGAATCATGCAAATTATGTAATTTTGTGTGGGTGATATACTAGAGGTAGCTTGATCTTTTATTATGTGCACATGGTACTTATTGGGGGGGGGGGGGGTGTGATCGCTTCACAGAGCCGATGACAATCGAGGAGTCTCAACATAGGAGATTGGGGCACTTGCAACTATTGGAGGAATATGATGTCCATGCGTCGATCCCTGGAGGAAGATGATGTCGAAGCTGGGCTCTAACATGTGCTGCGTGCTAAAGTTGATTTGAAGGTAGATCGCAAGGTTGGTCTTCTCGCGCTGCCACCATTGCTAACCTGATTGCAAAAGCTCATAAAATAGAACCTAGCCTTCTCGCAGTCTCACCTTCTTGCCCCGATCGCTCAAGATAGCAAATGCCACCAGCCTGGTATGACAAATCTGTCTAAAGTTAGACTTTGTTCCCATGGTGTTGTGGCATCAAAAAAAATCATATTATCTATATCTTTCTTAACCCGACAAGTGTGATCATTTAATTTTAGTTACATGTGTTTCTGTAGAGGCATCCTTCCATTGATTAAAATTGGAATAGTTACCGTGTTCATAGTTCTTGTGGCCGATGGCAGGTATGTATAGAGATTTCCTCAAAAGAAATAAAAATTCATATGCTAAGAGCTGGATCTCAACTGGCTGGTCTTGCACATACATATGACATAGTATTTTTGGCCATTGGTAGCCATGTACAGAGCTGACTCAAACCAACCCATGAAGCTGACATAGTATTTTTGGTCGGTGGCAACCATGTATAGAAATACCGGCTCAAACCAACCCATGAAGCTAGTCGATCTGGACACACATGTGTAGCAAGCAGGTGGATTGATCTTTTAACATTGGTCGCAAATGCACGTACCTAGGAATTGACATAACCAATCTGTAGCTAGTGATGATGTCGGCTCCGTTGAAGAGCTTATGTATCTACGGGGTGGAGGTCAAGGGGAAATTACAGGGATGTGGAGGTGGTTGATGGCTGCCAGTGAAATTCTTTCGAAGTCAAGGTGGCTGGCAGCTACCGGGGCTTCCGATCCAAACAGGGAGCTTTTGGATTGGACAAAGCATGTACGTATAGGGAATATACAGGGAATATTAGGTTGCAGGCTATATTCCATAGCATTGGTGGGTAATTTCTTCAGATCTAAAATTAATGTGACGGTTGTGGTTTTCTAATCAAATAAAATAAAGGCCGGATGTTTGTAATTATTGTGGGATTTTTAGGATATTTTTCTTTTTTCTGGTGACCACATCAAGTACTTTTTAATATAAATAGATAGCAACAAATGCTTTAACTAAGTTTTTTAAAATAGCAACAATTCTGTTTTTTCCTTTAAATAGCAACAATTGCTTGAACCAAGTTTTTTTAAATAGCAACAATTCTATTTTTTCTTTAAATAGCAAGAATTGCTTTAACAAAAAAAATATTAGCAACTCAAGATAATGTTTACTAGCAATAACCTAGGGTTCATATGGCACCTACGGTTCATAATCAAGCACTAACCCTAAGGTTCATATGCCACTAATCTAGCACTAACCTAGGGTTCATATGGTACACAGAGAGAGAGAGAGAGAGAGAGTAGAGAGAGAGAGAAGAGGGGAGGTGAGAGGAGGGGCTTATAGGGCGGCGAGGTCAATGGAGGAGGAGGAGGTTCGAGTTGCCGACGGCTGAGGCGTGGAGGTGGAGGTCGGAGTGGGCTGCGTCGGTCCGCTCAGGGTGGGTGGCGACGGGGAGGGCGACGATGATGGGCGGCACCGAGGAGGCAGTGGACGACAATAGGAAGGATCGGGGGAGGCGGTGGCACTAAGGAGGCTCGGAGGCGAGGCGAGGACGCGCGGGCACCGGAGACGGCGACGTCGAGCAGGTAGCAGGCTCGCGGGGAAGAGGATGGAATGGTGAATTGGGGGTGAAAGGCCCGCACGGGGTTTAAGTAAAAAATAGCAGTAACGCGGGTCCGAACCCGCGCTATAGCTAACTTAGCAATAGCATCGGTTTGTCGAACACGCCCTACTGCTAAGTTATCTATAGCGCGGGTCCAGACCCGCGCTACTGCTATTCCTTTCATTTTTCTTTTCTTTTTCTCCTTTTGCTTTTTCTTTTCATTTTCATTTTCTGTTTTCCTTTCTCCTTTTTCTTTTTCTTTTCATTTTCATTTTTAATACTTTCATTTTCTTTTCATTTTCTTCTTTCCTTTCTTATTTTTATTTTCATTTTCATTTTCTTTTCTTTTCTGAAAGACGACCGAGCCGAGAAGAAGGGGATCGGATACAATGTATATAACTCAATGATATAAATTACACATCATTTGACCGATAACGATTAAGTGCGTACACAAAATAAATACATACATACATACATACATATATATATATATATATATAAATGATGGTTTCTCAGCGTCGACGTTTTCATTTCTGAGTGAGCTTCTTTCCCTTCTTGTTCACTGTCGAATAATTGAGCCCCTCGTTGTGACTTTTCCTTTTCCATGAAGTACGATCTTTCTTAGGTAATGTAGTATTGAATCTTCTTTTGACATATGCTTCATCATCATTGTCATCTTCCCTCATCGGGTTGCCATACTGATTGTAGTGTTCCTCGTTGGCGACTCCATCCATTCTGATGATGTTCCGTTTGCCTGTCCTCATGACAACACGGTTGGGATTGCTCGGGTCGATTATGAAGAAGCATTGTGTCACGTGCTTAGCGTGTACCCATGGCTCATTTTTGGTGATGGCATTCACGGTAGCGCTCTTGGCATCGGGCATAGACATGGTAGTGAAATACCGGTTTTCTCTTTGGACGGACTTAGCCCATCTGACACGGAACATCGTCACACTGTGCACCCCAGAGTAGTGAAGCTCGCAGATCCCTTCGACCCTTTCATAGAATCTTTCAGTTGCGGCGTTATCGCCGGTCATGCATTCCATCGTGACCCCTGAGTTCTAAAAATCACTTTTTATATCTTTGGTCTCCGTGTAGAACGTGTATCCATTGATATCGTATGCCTCATAGGTCGCAAGGTTGGTCGCGGGGCCATGTCCTAAGGCGTATATGAGCAATCCGTCTGTAGAGCCCTCTTCCAGGGGATTAGCAAGAACATGCTCTTTGAGCCGAGGCAAGAAAGTGGTGTTGTGCTTTCTAATAACTTCATTGTTCATCCTGCATAGCCCCAGTCATGGTACCTCTTTACGATAATTTCTTTCTGCAGTGTCGCGAAAGGATCTACCATGTCTAGGTGATGTAGCACTACTAAGTTTGCTTTGTCAAAGTCATTGCGTCAACCCGAGTGGTCCACATGCAGTTCCCTCCAGCCGTTGGTGTGACCTTCTCCTTCGAGCCTCCCAAGGTGCTTGTTAACGGGCAAACCAACAACAGGGTCTCCGCCATATAGGAAATTCTTGCAGAAAGAGATGCACTCTTGGGTCAGATAGCCTTGGATGATGCTTCCATCCAGACAGGACATGTTATGAACGAATCCTTTGATGACACCATTCGTCCTCTCGAACGACATCATGCTATGCAGGAATGTCAGCCCGAGGTCTATGATGTCATCCACAATGTGGACACACAGATGCACCATGACGTCAAAGAACACAGGCTGGAAGTACATCTCAAGCTCATTTAGTATCACAACGATCTCTTCCTATAACCTTCGGAGCTGCTTCACACTGATCGACTTTCGAGAGATAACGTCAAAAAAGTTGCAGAGACCAATAAGTATGTCACGGACGTGCTTGTCCAATATCCCTCTAAGGGCAACAGGGAGTATCTGCTTCATCATCACATGATTATCATGAGAATTCATCTCGCTGAACCTTTTCTTCTTGGTGTCTAGAAATCTGCTTATCTTCCCGCATTAACCGGAACTAACTTTGATTCCAGAAAGGCACTTGAAGAATTGATCAATCTCCTTCGGACTTAAGGTGAAGCAAGAAGGGGGGCAATAATTCTCTTCCTTCTTGTTGACTTTGTTGTCCTTGTCGCCCGCCTCTATCTCCATCTCCTCTGACTTTTTACGGGGCGGCAAGTGGAGATCTGCCCTGATGTTTAAATCTTCCAAGTCTCTTCTTGCCTTCGGTCCATCCTTAGTCTTATCCGGCATGTTCATCAGTGTTGTAAGCAAGCTCTCAAGGACATTCTTCGTGATATGCATTTGATCAAGGCAATGAGCCGAGTTGAGTTTGGGCCAGTACTCCAAGTCCCGGAAAACAGACCTCATTTTCCATACCTTCAGCAGCGTCTCCGGCGCCTTTTTCATCTTTCCCGACGCGGGGCACTGTTCCCAATTTTTCAACAGCTCATCGATTTTGGCGCTACTCCTCTTACGTGCAGGTCCTTGATGCTCAGCCTCACCATTGAATAGATCTCCATAGTTTCTCCACGGGTCGTCCTTCTCGAGCCATCTTCGATACCCCATGTACATGATTTTCCCAGACCCGCCATCTTTGTTAGCTGCTGAGACATTGTATCATCCATGCACCGCGTGCATCTGCAATATCCGTGGCACACCTGGCCTGCGACATATCCATAACTGAGATAGTCGTGCACCATCATCATCAGTGCAGCTCTCATATAGAAATACTCGCCTTTGCCGCTGTCCCATGTCTTGGTCGGTGTTTTCCATAACGTGTCTAACTCCTCTTTGAGTAGCCCTAGATATAGATTAATATTATTTCCCGTTGTTTCAACCCTTGAATCAGCAAGCTCCACTACTGGAATCTAGTAATTTGCCGTCTGCCACCTCTTTGCCGTCCGCCAGCTGACGGCAAAGAGCCTCTTAGCCGTCCGCTTCCACAAAGCGGACGACAAAGAAAGTGCAGATGGGAAAAAGTCTATTTGCCGTCCGCTGTTTCTTTGCCGTCAGCCAGCTGACGGCAAAGAGCTAGAAGGCAGACGGCAAAGGGCCAGGTGGGCCCCACGGGGCATGGCGTGGCTAGGTCAGGTTCTTTGCCGTCCGCCAGCGGACGGCAAAGAGGAGATGTGGGCTAGCCCTAAACGGCCACCTTCTTTGCCGTCTGCTAGCAGACGGCAAAGAAGGCCCACTTAACGGGCCGAGCCATCTCCCCTCTCTCTCTTTCTCTGTTTCCCTCCCGCGCGCCCGCCTCTCTCCTCCCCCGCCGCTCTACCGCAGCCGCCCGCCAGCCCTGCCCCCCGGACCCAGCCCCCACCGCCGTCCAGCCCTGCCCCCCGCGCGCCACGTCGCCTCGCCGCCTCACCACGCCCCGTCGCCCCGCCGCCCAGCCGTGCCCCGTCGCCGAAGAGGCCTGCGCCGGGCCGCCCTGGTGCCGGACCCCTCCCCGCCGCCCTACGCCGCCCCGCCCCACTGGCCGACCTCGCCCTCCACCGGCGATCCCCTGCAGGTTTGTTCTTCCCCCCTTTTTTAGTTTTGTTTTTTTAGTTTCTTCTAGTTTAGTTTCTGTTTTAGTTTTAGTTTAGTTTTTTTTTCAGTTTAATTTAGTTTTAGTTTTAGTTTATTTTAGTTTAGTTTAGTTTATTTTAGATTAGTTTTAGTTTTAGTTTTAGTTTAGAAGAAGAAGAGGAGTAGAAGGAGGAGGAGGAGGGAGGAAGAGGAGGAGAAGAAGAAGAAGAAGAAGAAGAAGAAGAAGAAGAAGAAGAAAAAGAAAAAGAAAAAGAAGAGAAGAAGGAAAGGAAAAAAGAGGGCGCCCGGGGACGAGTGGGTTAGGGGTTCCTCGGTGTCGATGGAACCCTAAATAGCAAGTATCGTCGGTGCGAGATACATGTGGCCGTCGGTGTCGAACACTACATCCATGTCCCACAAGTGACACCGACGTCCGGCGTCCCAAAGCAACTGTTCTCGGTGTCGATGGCGGTCAAACACCATCGCGAATTTGCCTGGCAGCCTCTGCGATGACGATTAAAAGGCAAGTGTTGAAACTTGAAACACCCAAACTGACTCAAGTCGGTTTGGTTGTTTGAAATTTCAAAACTTAGCTTTAATCCTCATCGCAGAGGCTGCCAGAGAAATTCGCGATGGTGTTCGACCGTCATCGGCCACCAGAACTATTGTTGCGGGACGCCGGGCGCCGGCTTCACTTGTGGAATGTGGATCTAGTGTTCAACACCGAGCGCCACATGTATCTCGCACCGACGATACTTGCTATTTAGGGTTCCAGCCGAGGGAGACTAGAAGGACTCATGAACATATAGGGCTAGTCGAAATCAAACAAAGCACCCATTTGGATGTTCCCGATGTCTATATTACGGCTCAACAGGCAACCCAAGTTTTCTATCTACCGTGGGCCTGTCAAAGTGATCCAAATCTCAGTGGTTGGGACGTCATTTATGAAGTGCCGCCATGTGTTAGACCACCTCCCCCAAATGAAAAGGATTATGAACCTCACATTAACCAAGACACATATGACGAACGAGAATTCTTCCAAGAAACATGTCTTTCCAAAAAACGTTTCAAGAACCGCTCTACTCCACCCCAGAACATTGAAGTAGACAACGATAGTGAATCCGACTTCACCCCTGAGCTGGAACAAGAAGAGCCGGAAGAAGAAGAAGTTACTGCTGCAGATGACCTGTCAATGCTTGAACGATTACGTAAAGGTGGCCTTCCACATGATGATGCATTTATTAATGATGATGATGAGCACGTCATTACCGATAGTGATGATGATGATGCTTTTATTAATGATGATGACGAGCACGTCATTACCGATAATGATTATTAGGTATTCAAATTTTTATGTTGTACTTGATTTATATAGTTATTTGTATGATTGTATGATTTATATAGTTGGTATTTATAATTTTCTTACTTTGTATGATTGTTTCTTATACATAGTGCCGTGGTCTTGATTTCCGTCCCTGTCGGCCCTCGCCCGCTTTAAGATTCGGATGTGGTAAATTCTCTTTCATAACTATTTGTTGCATTTCGCATTTATGCAAATTATGGCCATCAAGTTGACATAGAGATATTTTAATCTAGGAGGTATGTGAACCGGAATTTGAAACGGACCCTCTTGTCGAGAAGTTAAATTTAGTTGAAAAAGAAAATGAGTATTTGAAATAAAAAATTAAAAGAATTGAAGAAGAGAAGATGACATTGGAGTTGTATGTTGCCGATGCCATCGATGATCACCAGATGAAGATGAATGCAATGCGCTTGAAGATGAATGCAATGCGCTTGAAGATGGATGCAATGCGCCTGAAGCTTAAGAAGATTAGAAAATATGCCATTGATAATGAGGCTTGGTATCATTATGCCGTTGGATCAATTGTTACCTTAGTTGCGATCTTCATCACATTTGTTGTGATGAGGGTAAGTTTTCTCTAGTGTTTTGCTTTACAAATGGATACTTAGCTTATTTTCCTCCTAAATGGCATAATTACCTAAGTTAGATAAAAAATGACATAATAACCTTACTAAGCTCCAAAATGACCTATTTACCTACCTTAGCTCTAAAATGACCTACACTTAGCATTTTTACCTAGCTTAGCAATAAAATGACATTTTTACCTACCTTAGTTAGAAGAAGAAGAAGATAAAGAAGAGGAGAGGAGAAAAGAAGAGAAGAAAAAAAAATCTTTTCTTCTTCTAACTAGTCTTCTTCTTCTTCTTCTTCTTCTTCTTCTTATAACTAGTCTTCTTCTTTTCTTCTTCTAACTAGTCTTCTCTTCTTAAACTAGTCTTCTTCTCTTCTTCTTCTTCTCTAACTTTCATCTTTCCCAATTTGCAGATTTGCTTTACATAAGGAAGCTTGGATTCATGGAGTGTACTATTCTTGTGGTGCTTCCTTGTTGTTTATGAAAACTTGTTTGGATATGTATGTCTATATGGATATCTTGTTGGAAACTTGTTTCTGGTTATGTATATATGGATATGTAGGACTTTGTTGAACTATGTTGTTGGATTGGATGAAATATGTTGTTGGACATGCTGTTGGATATGTTGGATATGTATGCATGTATATCTGTGTTTGAAACCATGTCTAATTAATGGGATTTAAATAAAAACAGGGGATATATAGCCTCTTTGCCATCCGCTAGCGGACGGCAAAGAGCTTTGCCATCCGCTAGCAGACGGCAAAGAGAACACGTGGCAGTCACCTGTGCAAACTGGGAACACTGGCTGCCTATTTGGTCATTTTGCCGTCTGCTGGCGGACGGCAAAGTGACCAGCTGCCTCTTTGCCGTCTGCTGGCGGACGGCATATCTGGACACGTGGCAGCTTCCCAGTGCTGCCTAGCTGGGCTCTTTGCCGTCTGCCGGCGGACGGCATATCTGGACACGTGGCAGCGAACGGCATATCTGGACACGTGGCAGCTTCCCAGTGCTGCCTAGCTGGGCTCTTTGCCGTCCGCTGGCAGACGGCAAAGAGCGCCGTTAACCCCCTAACGGCTCTCACGCCACCGCACTGCCGTCAGCTTTCTTTGCCGTCTGCTGGCCTCGGATGGCGAACGGCGTAATCCTTTGCCGTCCATTTCTAAGAAGCGAACGGCAAAGAAGGCCTTTGCTGGCAGGCTTTCATCCGGACAGTTTGCCGTCCGCTAGAGGACGGCAAAGATGTTTGCCGTCCGTGATCCATGCCTTTGCCGTCCGCCATGGCGGACGGCAAAGAAGCTAATTCCCGTAGTGCTCATGTGTATGTACTTTAACTTCATGCACAACCAGGAGGAGGTTGTACATCCATACAAACATGGGCCATGTGATATGGTTGGTGTTCTGCTTGCCAAACGGATTCATGCCATCGGTAGTCATGCCAAGCACGATGTTCCTTGCATCACCTGTGAAATATCAATATTCGGTGTTGAACGCTCTCTACTGGCTTGCATCCGCGAGGTGTCTCAGCTTCGGATCATCTCCATCATCGTGCTTCACCCTCTCCGTGTGCCAGCACATTAGCGTTGCTTCCTTAGGATCTACGAAATAATGTTGTAGACGGGGAGTGATCGGTAAGTACCATACAACTTTTTAGGGAGATTTCTTTCTGGCCTTCTTGTATCAAGAAGCATTGCACACCAGAAAACTGGTTTTTTCCGCGTGCTCCTTTCGATAAATTATACAATCGTCGATGCATGCATGGTATCTTATGTGCGGCTGATCAAGAGGGTACACGATCTTCTTCGCCTCATCGACACTAGTAGGACACAGGTTCCCCATGGGAACAACCTTCTTTAGGTACTTGAGAAGCTCATCGAGGCTTATGTCGGTCCTTTTATTTTAGCGTTCATCTTTAGAAGTTCGAGCGTGAAACTCAAGTGGGTCACCTCAGGATCGCAACCATCATATAATGGAGTCTTCGAGTCTACCTCCAGTTGCTCCAGCTTGGCCTCCTCTCTAGAAGCAACTCTGTCGCTCCTCGTCTTCTTGCGAAGGAGGTCTCGAACATGAGGGTCCCGCAAAATTGAACTTAGTAGCGACGAAGGATGCGGTGTGTCTGCATCTTCTTTGCCGCCATTTCCTGCCTCTTCTCTGCCGCCATGTCTAGTCTCTTCTCCGCCACCATGTCCTACCCCTTCTCCGCCGCCATGTCCGGCCTGTTCTCCGCCGCCATTAACATTCATCTCTTCATCTGGCCCCATGTCATCATTGGCTGCCCCATCGGCGTCCTGATCATCATCATCTTCACTTATCCACCGAGTATAGCCATCCATGAATCCAGTCATGAGCAGGTGCGCCTTCAAACAACCATCCTTAGAGGGCTCGAGCCAGACTCCTCCATTGCATCTTCGACATGGACATCAAATCTATGTCCGGTTATTTTCATACATGTCCTGCACCACCGACCGCAACCATTTTTCCACCATCGTTCCACTGACCATCATGACCGCCTACACGGTAATAGTAAGCATATTGATTATAAAAATGCATGCATGCATCAAAGTCATACAAAAATTCGGCATGACCTTCCCTAAAAATAGGACAAATAGAGTTTGCCCGAAATTCACCGAAATGGAAATAAATCAACATTTCGGCAAAACATAGGCAACTCAAGCACAATTCAGCGGCAACTCATGCCACACGCACAATTACCATCATATTGCCCGATTAGGTCATATCGCACACACACACATATTTCCATTCTTGCAAAGCACAAATTTTTACACACCTATCTCAAAATAGATCGAGCACGGTGATGAGGTCGGTGTCGCCACACGCCTAGCTAGTGATCGAAAGTGGACAAAGATTACTTCTTTACATGGATAGATCTAATTAGGGAGGTAGATAGGTCCACTACTACAGGATGCTGCTAACGCGACACTATGATCAGAGACCCTTTGACGAAACTGTGTAAGATGCATTAATCACAAATGGGGATGTAAAAAAACCATCAAAAAAAATGCAAAACATTTGCGATGGCAGAGACATCAAGCACAGTTTGGATTTTAGTTACATGTGCGATGCGGGGCATACGGTTGATCCATATGAACTGTTTGCGATTAGACAGAACAATAGAAACGGGCAGCCATATCAATGTGTGTGCGATATACGGCATATAGTTCGCTCCGATGAACTGTTTGCTATTAGGGAATGCAACAGAAACAACCAGCCAGATCAAGGTGTGTGTGATATACGGCATATGGTTCACTTGGACAAACTGTTTTCGATTAGGGAAGAGAACATAAACGGTTCAACTTAACAAGATGTGTGTGATATGCGGCATACAATTCACATAGATGAACTATTTGCGCTGAGCCAAAAGAACACAAATGATTCATGTAAACAAGATGTGTGTGATACGCAGCAAACAGCCCACTTGGATGAACTGTTTGCGATGAGAAATTATAACACAGACAGTTACTATAGTTAGTTCGTGTGTGATTCTGTTTGTACAAAAAACTTTGAAAAATGCAAACTAGTTGCTTGCGGTGGCTAGGAGTATAGCACATGATCCGTCTGTGAGTACTCGTGTGCGATGATTAGTAACTTACACATACGTTTCCTTATGTTAATACGTGTGTGGCAAATAACACATGGCATCGCATACGGTATTCGGGTTGTGTGTGTGCTCCACTTGGTCTTCCCGTGCTCCACATGGGTGAATTGTAAAATCCACGCCTCTTCCCTCATCGGTTTCCCGCCACCAGCTAATGGCTTGCTGCATATAACCCAGGCGGCAACGCACCGTCGCGACACTCTACGCAGATCTAGTCCTCACCAATCTACCATTACTTATTCCACGCATGCCAGGCAACGACCAAAGCTTCGACATCGACCCCTACCTGCGTTACATCTTCGGCGAGGAGAATGAGCCGGAGCTGGTCGGGGAGCAAGAGCTTCATCGGCCGGTGTAGGCACCATGGCCCATCGGCAGCGATATCGGCGTGACAGTCCTTGGGCGCACAATCGACATATTGCAGAGGAGGTGTGATGAGCAGTTTGCCATCCACCGTGCAAAAGATCTAGAGCTGCTCGGTGGCATGATCGATGACCCACCCGAACAGCCGCCATCACCAGTGCACATCGAGAGCCTGATGCCTCGCAAGGAATGGGCGGAGGACCTCTGCGATTCAGTCAAGACACGGCCAGCCTGCGGCTTCATCATTGCCCGCGGCGGCCGTGTCAACCTCAATCCCGACGATGTGGTGGCCAGGCTAGAGCGCATCGTTGGCAGAGTTGACGTCCCCGACGAAGTAGAACATCGCCAATGTGATATCTTGAGGATGCAGGTGATGGACGGAATTTGCTACCAGGCTAGAGACATGGAAATGGAGCGGTTCCGCAGAGATATCATGCGCGCGATTGCACGCTGTCAAGCTCTTCTGAAAGAGGCCCAACAGCTCCAAGAGCCTCCCAGCGCCAGCAGCTCCGTAGGCAGAGGCGGGTCAGGACACTTCGAATGAACAGCCGCAAGGGTGCTATGCTGATCATGGAGTCCGAGAAGACTGTCGTCGGAAGGCCGCCAGCTCAGCCTTTTAGCCTATATTTTATTATAATTGTATGCATATGTAGGTCGTGAGTGTTTTGGGCGTTGCCGCATGTGGCATTTTAAATTATCATGAATATGTAAGACAATTATTAACTGTTGCCATTGTAAATTTGCCTCAACGGCGAGCAGAGCGTGCACAGGGACGCCAGAGCGAAGCGCGTAGCAGCCGCCTCAATGGCGAGCAAAACGCGCGGACGGACGCGAGCAGAGCGCGCCGCGGTCGCCTCAACAAGGAGAAGAGCGCGGTGAGGCCGCCTCAACGGCGAGCAACCACGTGGTTAACCTTCTGGCACCCCGCGGGAGGCGCGACGACGCATCCATCGGACACGATGGTGATATCTTGACCGTGTGTGATAGTGGGCAGACACGTACACGTACATCCAAGAACGCGGGCACATGTTTCTGGCTTCCGATGCGTGGCATACGGTTGATCCATAAGAACTGTTTGCGATGAGTCAGAACAACAGAAACGGGATTTGTAGGCCCAGAACCATCAATAAATTTTGACCTTGTTTCTCGACACATTGCAGATTACAACGCAATAAGTAATTGCAAATCTGTTCACACCGATCAAACTAATATGTGTTCACACTTAGCACCGGGCTATAAAAACTACCCACTCAAAAATTACTTCACAGTTCCTCTCCTCCTTACCCACAAAACTGGTCTTTCCTATCAAGTCGTTCAGTCATGACCGGTACGAGGAGTTTTGGGTGGACATATAACTAGGCAGCAAAGACCAAAGCCACGGAAGCACTAGAGAGGTCGCGCCGCCAAGCGGCAGCCGCAGCAGAGATCTCCCGGTGTGCCACGGAGCCCTTGAACGAGCTCTCACAGGCACACGAGGGCTCTCACAAGCGCACTCACCGCGTCAGCGATCGCGATGAGCTGGCATTGCTGAAGTCCTTGGCCGGCGACGACGAAATTCTCGCTGGCCTTATTAAGCAGCAGGAGCTGGTCGACGGCTTGATGAAGCTGCTCGAGATCAGCGATGCCTCGGTTGAGAAGGCGACCGGCCTCATGGAGCAACTCATGGGTGACAATGCAAAGCTCCTCAAGGTGCTCGCTGAGAAGGAGGAGGAGGCCACCGGCTGGAAGATGCTGCATGAGCAGAGCAGTGCCTCGGGGATGATGTTGATAGTGGTCATCGAGGAACTGATGGGTGACTTGAGGAAGCTCTGGATCGAGTGCGAGCAAGAGGTGGAGGAATCCGTGGCTACTTTCAAGCAAAGTCATGAGGAATTGAAGAAGGAGCTGGAGGATGTCGTCGCCCGGCGATCCATCGAGGAGTAGAGACAGTAGTGACCTAGATCGTTGTCTGTGATTTCCTTCTTCTCTTGCCCCCGTGTCTTCCAGGCTTTGCCGCATGTGGCATTTTAAATTATCTGGAATATGTAAGACAATTAGTATCCGCGCCATTGTAAATTTGTCATCGTATTATCCGTTGCCATTTTATTTGTCGTCGTATTTTCCGTTGCCCTCTGTGGCATTTTAAATTAGGCCGGAATATGAGTTGAAAACACGAACAAAGAAAATGCTAACATTGAGAGGGGTCATGGGATCACAAGCAAACACCCTCCGTCTAGGTGCTTTAATTAACCGCGTGTTAAACAGCGGCTCGGCCACCATTAATGGAGAAGTTGTGAGCGATGCGGGCGGCTAGTGGATGGAGGTCAAAGAGCTCACTTCACGGTGAGCATGGGCGACCTTGCTGCTCGCACGTGTCCCGTCGAGCCTGCGAGGTGAACAGGATGCATGCGTCCCGTCGAGCCTGCGCGGCGGACTGCTCGTACGCGTCCCGTCAAGCTTGCACGGCGGACTTCTCGTGCTTGTCCCGTCTAATCAAACAGCTGCACGCATGCCACCGAGTATGGTTAAATTTTGGCACAAAATACAAAGATGACCAATGAACGAGGACGGAGGTAGTACTATCCCATAAGAAAAGAGGGACGCGTGGCCGCACTTAAATGGTTACGGGAACACACGGTTCATATAATACAACCGTTTGCGATATTAACATGTCATCTATTTGTTTCAAAAGGACTTCGTTGGCTATTAATGTGTGCGCCTTGTCTCAAACTGGGCGATTTTTTTACCACGACATATATGTGCCATGTCATGAAACCATGCCAAGTTTCATGTTTTTTGGGTGAGTTTTCGATTTACTGGGATTTAAAAACCGGGATTCTCAATGTTTCAGGACGACGAGAAGTTTGTAATTCATTCCAATTCCTTCAATGAGACCTAAACATGCACGCAATGACACATGTACGATTTTCCACCAATTTTGCTTCACTGGAGCATGTGCTTGTAGTTCAAATTTGAATTATGGACTACATTAAATGCCTAGAAAACTCAATTAATATATAAAATGGCCAAACGAACCCTGAACAGTTTCAAATTTCAGCATGACACTCCTGTTATTCTATGTTGCCTGTAGAAAACAAAGTTCAAGGCGAGAAGAGGCAGCGATTATCGTTTCCCCCACAAGAGGGGCATGTTTCCCTACCAGAACCACAAGGGTTGCGAGAAGCTTTGGTTTGTAAGAGGCTTGTAATATAGCTTGGCCGAAATTGGACAATTATTTTACCACGACATATATGTTCCATGTAGTGACACCATGCCAAGTTTCATGATTTCCTGGTGAGTTTTGGATTTACAGAGATTTAAAAACCAATATTCGCAATGTTTGTGGCCAAGCCAGGACGCCGAGACGGTTGAATTCATTCCCATTCCTTCCATGGGACCTAAACATGCACCCCAAGGACACATGTACGTTTTTTCTAGCCATTTTGGTGCACTGGAGCATGTATTTGTAGTTCGGATTTGAATTATGGACATTAAATGCCTAGAAAACTCAATTAATGAATAAAAAAGGTCAAACGAACCCTGAATAATTTCAAAGTTCAGCGCGAATCTCCCGTTGTTCCATGTTGCGTGTTGAAGAAAATACAAGGCTAGAAGAGGGAGCGATTATCGTTTCGCCCACAAGGGGACACGTTTCCCTATCGAAACCACGAGGGTTCTTGCGACAGGCTCCGGTTTGTAAGAGATCTATAATAAAGCTTGGCCCAAATTGTACAATGTTTTTACCACGACATATATGTGCCATGACATGACACCATGCCAACTTTCATGACTCTCTGGTGAGTTTTGGATTTATGGGGATTTAAAAACCGAGATTCCAAATGTTTGAGGATGAGCCAGGACGCCGGTACGGTTGTAATGCTTTCCCATTCCTGGCATGGGACCTAAACATGCACCCAAGGGCACATGTATAATTTTTCTAGCAATTTTGGTGAACTGGAGCATGTATTTGTCCTTTAGATTTGAATTATGGACATTAAATGCCTAGGAAACTCAATTAGTGTATAAAAAGGCCATACGAACCCTGAATAAGTTTAAATTTCAGCACAGATATCCTGTCGTTCCATGTTGCCCGTAGAAGAAAATACAAGGCGAAAAGAGGCAGTGATTATCGTTTAGCCCACAAGGGGGACACGTTTCCCTATCGGAACTACGAGGCTTCTTTGAGAGAAGCTCCGGTTTGTAATAGGTTTGTAATAAAGCTTGGCCCAAATTGGACAATGTTTTTACCACGACATATATGTGCCATGACATGACACCATGCCAACTTTCATGACTTTCTTGTTAGTTTTTGATTTATGGGGATTTAAAAACCGAGATTCCAAATGTTTGAGGACGAGCCAGGACGCCGGTACGGTTGTAATTCATTCCCATTCCTGGCATGGGACCTAAACATGCACCCAAGGACAGATGTATAATTTTTCTAGCCATTTTGGTGAACTGGAGCATGTATTTGTACTTCAGATTTGAATTATGGACATTAAATGCCTAGGAAACTCAATTAGTGCATAAAAAGGCCAAACGAACCCTGAATAAGTTTAAATTTCAGCACGGATATCCTGTCGTTCCATGTTGCCCGTAGAAGAAAATACAAGGCGAAAAGAGGCAGTGATTATCGTTTCGCCCACAAGGGGGACACGTTTCCCTATTGGAACCATGAGGCTTCTTTGAGAGAAGCTCCGGTTTGTAAGAGGCTTGTAATCAAACTTGCGCCAAAATGGACAAAAAAAATTCCTCGACATATATGTGCCATGTCGTGACACCATGCCAAGTTTCACGATTTTCGGGTGAGTTTTGGATTTACGGGGATTTAAAAACCGATATTCTTCTCACGAAATGTTTTCAAATAGCACACGGTTCACTCACGAAAGCCGCGTGCCTACCAAACCGTGGCCGGTGCCCACCTGCTGCGCGCGTGACCTGAGTCGTGCGTTCTGATTGGCCAGAACCCAAACCGCACGGATCGTACGTCTATACCGTTGGATGCTCCCAGATCGAACAGCAATCCTCATCCCTTTCAACAGCACATGTGTCAGCATACGACACCTATGGGATCGCGTGGATCCCTTTTACGGTTTGGCAGGGAGAGAGGTATGCACAAGATCCAACGATCAACGCGAGGGGATTTTTACCCAGGTTCGGGCCACTGAGAAGCGTAATACCCTACTCCTGCTTCGGTTTATTGTGGGTGTTTAAGCCCAAGCTCCAGGAGCGCTTGTGGTGAACAGTATGTTCGAGCAGCAGCTACGCATGCAGAATGGGCCAGAGAGTCCTCCTTCTTGTACCTATGCCTTGGGCCTCCTTTTATACATCCAAGGGGTCACCAACAGTGGCGTACAGTACATACAAGAGGTGTAAAGTTGCTACAGTGTTTACATGCTTATCACTAATGACTTAGGACAAACGCATTAAATGCTTTGTTTAGGTGTCCATTTAGGTCTATGTCGGGGTACGACACCTATGGGATCCCGAGAGACCCCTTTACGATTCGGCGGGGGGAGAGGTATACGCAAAGAGCAGAACCAACGATCGATGCGGGAAGATTTTACCCAGGTTCGGGCCGCTGATCAGCGTAAAACCCTACTCCTATTTTGTGTTCTTATTAGTGTTCTTGAGCCCAGCCTTCAGGAGCGCTCGTTGTGAACAGTACGTTCAAAGAGCAGCTACGCATGCGGAATGGGCCAGAAGTTCTCCTCCTCTGTAGCAGTTGCCTTGGGCCTCCTTTTATATGCTCAAAGGGGTCTCCAAAGTGGCAAAATGTACATACATTGAGGTGTAAAGTAGCTACAGGGTATCATACCTAACCCCTGACGGATTAGGACAAACGCATTTAATGCATCGTGAGGTGTCCGTTTAGGTGTCCTCACTTTCTTGGGGATGGAAAAAGGGGCCATCCCATCAGCACCGCTTAAGCTCTCCTCCACTGGCGCGTTGCCACACATCCACAGAAGGACCCAGAATGTCAGATTTGTTACTGTGCTGAATCGGTGGCACAGTGGCAGAATCTCGCCAGGCACCGAATCTTGCCGGGCACCAAGCCTTGCCGGGCGCCAAGCCTTGCCAGGCTCCACAGGCCATCCTGGCAAGGATCTTGCCGGGGAAGCTGGCCTTCGGATTCCAGCTTTGCTTATCTGCTGATCCTCAGATCTCTGACTTGATGATTTCCTTGGTGGCTTGAATCGACCTCGAGCTGTTCCCGGCAAGCCTTGCCGCGAGGATGGCTACAACTGCCCGTGCACAAGTACGGGGTACTAGTGGCCCAATACTTAGTACACCGACAGTCTGCCTTACTTTCTTGGGGATGGAAGAAGGGCCCGTCCCATCAGCACCGCTTAAGCTCGTCCACCACTAATGCCATGACACGCATCCAGGAGGACAAAACCCAAATGACAGGCTGGCCGTTGCACTGGAGCAGTAGCAGGGTGGCGGAGTCTTGTCGGGTGGGAGTCTTGTCGGGTGTTCGCAAGCCATCCCGGCAAACATCTTGCCGGGGATCCGACCTTTGGGCTTCTGTCTTCTGGTCACTGGTTTGAATGCCTTCTTGATGGTTTTGCATCTTCTTCCAGCTGTCCCCCGGCAGGCCTTGCCGCTGGCATGGCTACAACTATCAATGCACAAGTATGGGGTACTAAAGGACCCAAGCTTTAGTACATCGACAGGAGCCCCCGGGCCTAGGCCATACACGGGTGCGAGGCGTTGTTGGGCTAGGCCCAAACAGTGCATGGGCACGCGTGGCGGGAGTTAGCTATTGCAATTACCTCGTTTACCGCGCTTCCCCATGGCGCATATTGAATGCACGATGCGGGATATGTGCGCGGAACGACCGTTGTAGCAGTGCGTTCGCGAAAGCGCATTTACATTGATTAGAAAGGAGGCAGCCCCGCGCCTTCCCCATAAAAAGGAATCCGTAGAGGTGTCGTTCATTTACCTCCCATCCTCTCCAATCTGGAAACCGCCGTCGCCTTCTTCCTCGAGCTCAAAGCAGAGCCCCTCCCATCCATTCGCCGCCTCCACTCTCTGATCGCCCTCGGCTCCTGCTTCCTTAGTCGCCATGCCGCCCAAAGCGAGCAAGGGCAAAGAGGTGAAAGCCGTCGATTCGGGTGCACAGACGGAGGAGAGCGAGCTGGTGAAGATGCGGAAGGAGCACGTCGTCTTCGCCCCGACACTCGACGCGAGCGCCCTGAAGGACCGGTATCTGTGCATGTGGGGGAGGGAGATGAAGGCTCACCCTGCTACTTGCGTGAATCCAGCTTCCTCGGAGGGTGGCCCAGATAAATTCCCTTTCTTGGTCGCATACTTTTATTGCGGGCTCTGCCCTCCGTTTTCTGATTTCTTCAACGACATCATGTACACATACGGCTTCTGTCTCTAGGATTTCATGCCGAATGCCATGACATACATGTCAGTCTTCGCCCATCTCTGTGAAAATTTCGCTGGAGTAATCCCCAAGACAGCCCTCTTTCGCCACTATTTCATTCCCCGTATCGAAAAAGGAGACGCCCTTTCCGGTTCTATCCCCTGGATTCCAAGAGCATGGAATAAAGAGATATACCTAGAAGGGCTCTACCGTACGAAGTGGGAAGAATGGCAGGGTGAATGGTGCTGGATTAAGGAAAAAGATCCCCAGCCTTTCTGTCTGCCCCGACAAACGAAAGTGGCCCGTGGCAACGGCTGGAGTGCTCTCGATCCTCAGGACGAGAAGCTCACAATCGCAATTACCAGGATCCACCATCTTAGGGCTGCCGGGCTCACAATAGAAATGGTTGGCGCTGATTTCCTTCGCCGCCGCATCGCCCCTCTGCATAACAAAGGGAGACTAGCCTGGGAGTTTCAGAATGCGGCAGATATCATGAGGCTGCGTCCTGGTTTGAACAACAACTTGGCGATCATGCAGCACATAGCTCTTTGCCACAAACTGTTCAGGCCCGGTGGGAAATATAAGTTGCCGGCGAGCGTAATTCCTCTGTGCAACAACTCTGCTCTGACCTCAATCATCGCCATGATGCCGGCGTGTAATGCTCATGGCCTTGACGGAACTTGGGTTGAGCCATCCGCAGAGCAAGCACATGGGTTCTTTGACAAATTGTCAGAGAGAGCCATCCGCAGAGCAAGCACATGGGTTCTTTGACAAATTGTCGGAGAGAGCCATCCGGGAAGAGACAAATCTCATCCGCCCCACTACTGACGAAGAAGTGGCGTATATCGCCAGCAGGGCAGAAGAGGCGAATCTTGCCGCGGAGGCCGGCAGCGCTGGCTTCGTGGAAGAGGAAGCCAGCGAAGAAGAAGTAATGTCAGAGGAAAATCTTGCTGGGCAGGGTGAGACTGCCGGCGAGCAGAGCGGCACAGCTGCCGGGAGCCCTTCTGTCGAAGACACAACCGAGGAGCAGCTGCACGAGGAGCCCCCAGCTCGAGAGAAGAAGAAGCGCATGCTACGGAAAGCTGCCTCTGGCGCCCCAACACATCAGCCTTCCTCAAGCGGTGAGGTTCCCGGCAAGAGGGCGGCCGGCAAGGCTGCGCAGTGGCTAGAAGCTCAACAGCAACCCACGCGACATACGAGACGCACGGCGGTGGCAACAACTGTAGCGGTGGGGGCGTCTCATACGACAGCACCAACAGCCGGAGCAGCAGGATCACATCAACCTACCGCTTCTGCCGCAGCCAAGCGACCCAGGACCCCTCCTTCACCCCCTCACACGGGTACTGTAATGGAGGCCGACTTCGACATCTCCACTTTTAGCCCGGAAGAGAAGAGTAAGGGTCATGCCACATCTCTTAACTTCTGAGTTTTTGATTTTGCTTAACTCATCTATCTTGCTTTGGCCTGTCTCCGCAGTGATACGGAAACATTGGTGCAAAGGATGGCGAAGAGGGCAAAGACTTCAACGGGTAACGAGCCCCCGGCAAGCACCGTAGGCGCACCTGAGCCCATCATCATCAGCCCGGAGCTCAGCCCTCAATGTAGTCCCCAACTCAGCCCCCAGCGTGAGTCCACTACTCATTTTCCGCTGGCGGGCGTTGAGGTTTTTATCTTTGCTACTGACATCACCGGGCTTGCAGGAGAAGAATGGCAACAGGGAGAGCCATTGGAGGCCGTCCCCGACGTGCCGCCTCCGTCAACCACACCGCCCAGAGATGAATCTCTGGCAAGAACTTCCACTGGCGAGCCCATTCGTATTGAAGAGGAGCTGGCAAGCACGGGCACTGGCAGTCCTACATCTGCAACCAATGTTGCCGGGAAAGGAGAAACCACCTCTCAATAGCTCGACACAGGTAAACCACTTGCCTCTGAGTACTTGTCATTCTTTCTTTATTTTTGTCTTCTTGAACTTTCAACCTTGGTCTCATCTTGTTTCTTTCCCCGGTCTTCAGATCTTCCTTCGATGGAACAAATGGATGTTGATATTGTCCTCGAGGAGACCTCCAAGGATGCTGCCACCGAGGCCGACAAGAGCGCTGCTAACGAGACTGCCAAGGTTGCACAGGAGGAAACCGCCAAGGGGTCTGCTGAGAGGGCCGGCAAAGAGTCTGGTGACCATACTGACGGCATTCCTACCACAGGAGCGCATGGCGCTACACCGGTCACGGAGCCTCCAGTTGCCGGCAAGGCAGTTGTCGAAGATCAACCGTCAACATCCGAGGTCCCCCCGTCAAGCAGATATCTTAAGGTTTGCGACAACCTGTTCGTCAGCATACCAGGAACGGCAAGCACTGGGGTTCCAACCGAAGGAGAAATTTTTTATGAAGACGTCATCGCCGCTGCTGGGCTCAAGATCGTTGACGAGCCACACGCCAGCAGCAGTGAGTCGAAGGAAGAACAGCTCCTCCAAGCCATGAGCAACAACTTCCAGAAGCTCCAGGCGCTCCACCGCACCCGAAAGGAGAAGTTGGACTCCAGGGCAGTAGTTGTTGAAGTAGAAGAGGCAGATTTCTAGAAGCGCGTTGAGCAAACGCAAGTCTGGTACGCTAAGGCTTTCTAGGAGCTGATGGCTGGCCGGGAACAACTGAGTCAAAGTTGGAGCGAGTTCCTCTTAAAGCAGTCCGACGCCGAGAAGGCACAGGAAGAGGCCACGCAGCCGACCGCTGCAGAGGAAGCTCGCTTAACCGAACGCCGCGTCGGGCTTGATGCTCATGAAGAGGACCTTGCCACTCGCGAGGAGGCGCTTGCCACCAAGTTCCACAACAAGGACGAGGAGATCGAAAAGCTCGTCGCGCAACGAACCCAGGAGCTGGAGCAGAAACACAAGGAAGCACTCGAAGCTCTGGCCATAGATCACGCCGGCAAGTTGAAGGAGGCCATCGATGCCACCGAAGCTGCAGAGGCCACCAAGAACGAGCTGGGCGAGAGAGTAAAGAGGCTGGAGGCGGATCTCGAGGATCATGGCAAGGAGCTCTCGTCGCTCAAAGCCGACAGAGAGAAGACTCTTCACAGCTTGGCGGAGATGCAAACTACCATATCTAACTAGACCAAAAAGCTCACCTCAGCCAATGAATCCATCACTGATCTGAAACTGAAGCTGACCACACTGGAGAAGTCCCTGGAGGACGGCAAGGCTCGAGAGAAGGCTTTGATCAAAGACCTTCGGAATGAGAAGGAACTGCTCAAGAGCGCCGCCTCCTCTTATAGTTACTTTGAGAAAGGTGTGAAGATCTGGACCGAGTGCCTTGTTGATGTCGCGGAAAGGCTTGCAGTAGAACTGTCCACCATGGGCCTGCAGAACTTCAACTACTCTTCTGACGATAGAGTGTCCTCGAGCGCCAAGCTGACCATGTTCTTCGAGGGCATCGTTGATGCCCTGAAGCTGCTCCATTCTGAACAAGCAACCCATCTGGCCAACGAATCCCGCAAACTCTGCTGGGCCGTCCTCCTCAAGGTGCTCGTCAAAGTGGTGCACAAGAACCCTGGCATCAACCTCACCAACATTCTCGACAGCCTGCCAGAGAATGTCGACCTCGAGGCACTCAAAGAGCTTGTTGCGCCCATCTTCGACAAGGTGAGCCAAGTCAAGAGGGTCGAAGGCCAGCGCAGGGACTAGCCACTTTGCTTCATCTTTGCCACCACCATTCCATGTCAAAGACAATTTCATCTTAAGTTAGAACCGCGACAACTATCAATGTAATATAACTTGCTATGTTTTGGATGAATGCACGCTATTTCTCTTGTCGGATTTCTTTCTGTATGGTGCGTGCCCTACGCTTATTGGAAAACTTGTCGGCGCGCGCACCCTTGCCGCGAGCGCTTTGAGGAATGGATCCTTAGCAGCCTGCTGGAGGTGTCGCTACCGGCAAGATACCTTGATGTTTTCAGTGCAGCCACCTAAGCTGTTGAGCAGACTCGAAACAGAGTGAGGGCGCAACCGATCACGACAAGGTTCCTTCACGTGCCGGTTTTCCATACAAAAGTCGAAATCATTCAAGGAAAATAACCTTTAAGTAAAAAGAAATTCACTTAAAGTTCTGCAACTTAGCTTTTTGTTGCTCAACTCCTTCTTGCAAGATGTCAACCTTGAACGTCGCCTGTCGGTATCCCTACCATCACTCCCCCCGGCAAACTTGCACGCGAGGGAACCTTCTATCCTTTGAGAAAAAGAAAGAAGAGAAAACAAGGATATGGAACCTTGGCGGTTCATTAACGCTTACCGGAAGCAAGTGTAATACAATATCTCAGACAAGCATGCATATAGATTAACATGAAAATCGACAGGAATTGTAAAACACTTAAGTTTATTCAACTATGCACAGGGTCTGCGCCTGGCTTTGTACAAAGGATCACATGCCTTGCTGGCAAGACTCGTACAAAAGGTGGTTTCTAGGGGACCCGGCAATGGCGCCTTATGGGTAGAACTTACGAAGATGTTCGATATTCCAAGAATTGCTCATTGGAATGCCATCCTCGGTCTCCAGGCGGACTGCACCAGGCCTCGTGACTCATACTACCCGATAAGGGCCTTCCCACTTTGGCATCAACTTGTGGAATTCTTGGCCGACTAAACGCGCTGAAGAAGAAGGTCGCCTTCCTCAAGACTTTGGGCATGAACCTTACGGCTATGGTAGCGGCGCAAGGCTTGCTGGTAGCGTGCAGCTCGCATAGTAGCCTGAAGATGATCTTCCTCAAGGAGCGTAGCATCATCTTGCCGCATCTGCTCTTGCTCAAGCACATCATAAGCGAGCACTCGAGGTCACCCGTATATGAGTTTCATGGGGAGAACTGCTTCCGCTCCGTATACTAGGGAGAAGGGTGTCTGGCCAGTGGCTCGATTTGGTGTCGTTCTGATTGACCAAAGAACCGCCCGCAGCTCATCAATCCAGCGTCTTCCGCACTTTTTCAGCTTGTCGAATGTCCTTGTCTTGAGACCTCGCAACACTTCAGCATTTGCCCTTTCCGCTTGGCCGTTGCTCCTCGGATGAGCAACAGAAGCAAAACCGATTTTGCTGCCAAGGTCTTGCACGTGCTGCATGAAGGTGTGGCCCATAAACTGTGTGCCGTTGTCGGTGATGATCCTGTTTGGCACACCAAAATGGCAAACTAGTCCTTTGACGAACTTGACGGCTGATTATGCTGTCACCTTTCTCACTGCTTCTACTTCCGGCCACTTTGTGAACTTGTCGATTGCGACGTACAAGTACTCAAAGCCCCCGGTAGCACGCGGAAAAGGGCCCAATATGTCGAGCCCCCAGACCAAAAATGGCCAGGAAAGAGGGATTGTCTGAAGAGCCTGAGCTGGCTGATGCAATTTCTTTGAATGGAACTGGCACGCTTCACACTTGGTTACTAGTGCAGTTGCATCCTAGAGGGCAGTGGGCCAAAAGAAACCTTGCCGGAATGCCTTACCGACAAGAGCCCTTGAGCCTATGTGGGAGCCACATATGCCTCCATGTATCTCCGCCAACAGCTCCAGTCCATCTTCCCGAGGAATGCACTTCAATTCGACGCTATTCGGTCTCTTTCTGTATAGGACATTGTCCACGAATTGGTACATACTAGACCGACGGGCTACTTTCTCCGCTTCTTCCTGTTCTTCGGGGAGTTCCCTTGTTTGGAGGAACTGGACGATGCGCTGTACCCATGCTGGAGCCTGAGGCTCGACAGCAAGGACTAAAGGCATATCTTCTGTCGCGGGAGCGTTTGTCTCTACGGCAAGGGCTCGAGGCCCTGCCGGAGCCTGTTGTTCCCCGACAAGGTTGGCGTTTTTCCCGGCAACTTCCTTGCCGGCAGCTTCTGAGAGCTCTGCGGGAAAGTACTGGCCAGAATCCAACCTCCTTCATTTATCTTGCCTCGCTGATGGTGTTACGGATGGCTGAGTCAATCGGAGCACAAAAGTACCTGGTTCCACAGGTAACTTGAGGGCAGCACATTTTGACAGGTCGTCAGCAATGTTGTTCTCTGCTTGAGGAACATGCTGTGTTTGCAGACCGTCAAAGTGCTCCTCCAATTTTCTCACTTCATCTACGTATGCTTCCATCAACGGGCTCTGATAATCTTTGTTCACTTGCATGACGACAAGCTGTGAATCACCTTTGACGATGAGCTTCTTAATTCCAAGGTCTGCCGCGATCCTAAGACCGGCAAGCAGCCATTCATACTCTGCAGTGTTGTTTGTTGATCTCTCCCAGGGAAAGTGCATCTGAATTACATATTTGAGGTGCTCTCCGGTGGGTGCGACAAGTAGCACGCCAGCACCGGCGCCTTGCAGCGTGAAAGCCCCGTCAAAATACATAATCCACTCTCAATCTGTTTCCTGGCTGGGGAGAGTTGTCTCTTGACTTTCTTCGTCTAGCGTTGGGGTCCATTCTGCAATGAACACCGCCAAGGCTCTGCTCTGAATTGTTGAAGTGCTTTCAAACTTGAGACCAAAGCTTGACAGTTCCAACGCCCACTCCACAATCCTGCTGGTCGCATCTGGATTTCGTAAAATCTGCTGCAACGGGAAGCGAGTGACGACGATGATTTCGTGTGCTTGGAAATAATGGCGCTGCTTCCTCGAGGCCATAAGGAGGCCGAAGAGCAACTTCTGCATGCCAGAGTATCTTGACCTAGCCCCCTGCAAAAGGGAGCTGACAAAATAAACTGGGCGCGACACCATCTTCTTCCTCTGTGTTGCTTCATTTGACCTTGCAGATTCTGCCTTTTCGGCACCAGACCCTGCCGGGGAAGATCCCAGCTCGTCATTTGATGGTCTTGCCACCGCCGCTGCTTCTTTGTCAACTTCTCTCTGCGCTACTAATGCAACACTAACCACTTGATTTGTCACCACTAAATATAGCAGCAACGACTCTTGTGGTTTAGGCGCGACTAGTATCTGCGGAGAAGAGAGGTACCTCTTCAAATCCTGCAGCGCTGACTCTACTTCCGGAGTCCATTTCATCGGACCCACCTTCTTCAAGATTTTGAAAAAGGGCAGGGTGTGCTCAGCAGATTTGGAGATGAACCTGCTTAGAGCAGCGATGCAGCCGGCAAGTCGACGCACATGTTTGATGCTTCTTGGTACTTAAATCTTCTCAATTGCCTTGATCTTGTCGGGATTTGCTTCGATCCCACGCTGAGATACAAAGAACCCGAGAAGCTTGCCGGATGGAATGGCAAACACACACTTCTTGGGATTGAGCTTCAGATTGATCTTGCGTAGATTTGCAAATGTCTCTTCCAAATCTTGTATGAGCGTTGCTTTGTCCTTGGTTTTAACCACTATGTCATTCATATGAGCTTCCATATTTCTATGTAGCTGAGGTTCAAAACCGATCTGGATTGCTCTTGCAAACGTTGAACCAGCACTTTTCAACCCTAAAGGCATACTTAAGAAACAATACGTACCACACGGGGTGATAAATGCGGTTTTCTCTTCATCTTCCTTTGCCATGAAAATCTGATGGTACCCTGAATAGGCATCAAGAAATGACAACCAATCGCAGCCGGTAGTGGAGTCCACAATCTGGTCGATGCACGGCAAGGAGAAAGGATCTTTTGGACAGGCTTTATTGATATCTGTATAGTTGATACATAGCCTCCATTTTCCATTCGCCTTGCGCACTACAACTGGATTGGCAAACCATGTTGGATGGAGCACTCCTCTGACCAAACCTGCCGCTTCCAACTTCCTGATCTCTTCGGCAATAAATTCTTGCTGTTCCAAAGACTACTACCTAACTTTCTGCTTGACGGGCTGTGCATGAGGAGATAGCAAGATGGTGCTCAATTACTTCCCTGGGAACACCGAGGATATCAGTTGGTTGCCATGCAAACACATCGATATTCGCCTGCAGGAAAGCAATGAGCACGCTTTCCTATTTGTTATCGAGGGTGGAACTTATGGTGAAAGTTCCTCCTGTACCATCCTCCTTGACGGGCACCTTCTTAGTTTCTGGTGGAGCTGCCTTCGATTTCTTGCTCTTGCCGGTGGAGCTCTCTGGCACATCCTTAACGGGAGCGCAGCACTCCGAGGAGGTGCGCTTGCCGAAGTGTATGCTAGAGGTCTTGTCGATCTTCTTCCCCCTGGGAGCTTCAGCAGCAGGAGCAAGTGCCTTGGCGGCAGATGCTGCAACTGCCTCCCGGTAGAGTTGGTCAGCGCAGATAAGCACATCCTTCTTGTCGGAGTTGACAGTGATGACGCTCATCGGCCTGGGCATCTTCAGTACATTATAAGCGTAGTGCGATATGCCGCCATGAATTTGGCCAGCGCCGGACGGCCAAGAATCCCGTTATATGGCAACGGGATCTTGGCGACGTCGAAAACGATCTTTTCTATTCTGTAGTTCAGCTCGCTGCCAAATGTTACCGGCAGTGTGATTTTGCCCTTCGGGTGGCTCCTTCCTGATTGATCCCTTGAAACATGCCCGTTTCCTCGAGATCTTCATCAGGAATTTGCAACCTCTTGATTACACTAGGCGAGATCAAGTTCAAACTGGCCCCACCGTCAACTAATATTTTTGTCACCTTGAGGTTGCGAATCGTTGGTGAAACCAACAATGGCAAACACCCGACCGCGGTTGTGCGATCAGGGTGATCCTCAGCATAAAAAATGATAGGCGTGTTGGACCATTTCAGAGGCTTCCGGGCATCGACTGACGGCTCTGTCGCATTAATCTCGCACACCCACTGTTTAAGTTGGCGGTGAGAAGAATGCATCGAGGCGCCTCCATCAACGCACATAGCTTCTGTAGCCTTTTGGAACTCGTGCTCGCTGGACTCGTCATCCTCTTCGTTGTCATCGTCACCCCCCTCTTCCTTGTCACGGCCTCGAGCGGGCCTCTCCTTCTGTTGCTTAGCCTTGCTGCGGTGACCTCCTCGGCTACCGTGCTTTTTGCCAGACCCCTCAGCACCATCCTGGGCTCTCTCCTTGTCTCGCCTTTCATACTTAGCCTTCTGCCTCTCGACAAGCTGCTCAACTTGTCGACAATTCTGGAGATAATGGCCCTTGGTGCGATGGATCTTGCAATATTGCTTGTCGGAGCCCTCCGGCTTGTCGGCAGCTGCCAAGGCCTGACAGGAGGCACACCCGGCAACCTCCTTGCTGGAGCCATCAACCTTGATCTTCTTGGCAGTGCTGGGGTTGCCGGATTCCCCGACGGCAAGCACAGCTTTGTCCTTGTGCTTCTTGTTACGCCGTCGGCCTTTCTTTGTCGGGGCGGCGGCGTCTTCTCCTTCAGAGTCAATTCCTGCGCCAGCATCCTCGCCGGGGAGTCTCCTTCCCTCTTCAGCCCGAGCACATTTGTCTACCAGAGC
Source organism: Thinopyrum elongatum (assembly GCA_011799875.1). Lineage (NCBI taxonomy): Eukaryota > Viridiplantae > Streptophyta > Magnoliopsida > Poales > Poaceae > Thinopyrum > Thinopyrum elongatum. The sequence goes on from CM022302.1 coordinate 322,736,537, forward strand.
ATAGAGCTCGGCAATATCCCTGACTTTGTTCATCGCCAGCTCTTCCCGCATCTTGCGGTTGCGCATGTTCTGATGAAACGCGCTAATAACAGCGGCGGGATGAACGTCTGGGATATTGTGTTGTATACAGCTGAATCTCTGTATGTACTTGCGCAAGGGCTCGCCCTCTTTCTGAGGGATGAGATGTAAATCACTTTCCTGGCTAGGAGCTTGGTGGCCTCCGGTAAAGGCACCAACAAACTGATGACACAGGTCTGCCCAGGAGGAAATGGAATTCTCCGACAGATGCATCAACCATGACCTGACGTTGGGCTTGAGCACCAACGGGAAGTAGTTGGCGAGTACCTTGTCGTCTCGAGCCCTGGCAGCCTGCACCGCAATGGTGTAGATGCTCAGGAACTCCGACGGGTGAGTCTTGCCGTCGTATTTCTCCGGGACCTCTAGCTTGAACGTTCGGGAATTGGGCCACTGGACTCGCCGCAGCTCACGGGTAAACGCTGGACAACCTACCTCATAAGGTAAGTCGCCGGAATACCCCAGCGCAGTCTTGTCTACAGTGGGCCCTGCACATCTATCAGATTGATGGCGTGCTTCCCGTCTGTCGTGGGAAACCACGGCCACCTATGGGGCCATCAACCCCTTTTGGTTCGGCGGGGGGATGAATACGTTGCACAAAGAGCGGAGAAGCATCGCGCAGCACGACAGAGATCACACGGGCAGTCTTTACCCAGGTTCGGGCTGCCGTGAGGCGTAAAAACCCTACTCCTGCTTTGGTGGATTGATGGTGGATAATGGTGGTGGAACGTAGCACACTCGCCCGGCAAGGTTGCTCTAGGGGCGAGAGTGGCTACGCGCGTATGGATATGCCAGGATCCAACCCTTTCTATGGTCGCCATGGGCCTCCCTTTATAGCTAAAGGGGTCACCACTGTGGCAAATTAGTCTTTGTATACTGATTAGATAGCTAATAGTGCTATCATATCTAACTCTGCAGGCTGACTGAGTGCATTAAATGCGCCACTCTGTGTCACATCACAGCTCGCCCGGCAAGCCCTGCCAGGCTGTTTTGCCAGCTTCGCGCCTGCTTGCTTGACACATCTCAGGACGGGTGTCATATGGAGTTGTTTGTTGTAGGAAGTGGCTGCCATGTGGCAGAAAGCAGCCACTTAGTCACCTTGGAGCTTGACACCGCTTCGATTACTGACTTGCGTCGCTTGTGAGGTGGAGTGTCTTACCTCCGCAAGCCCCGGCAAGCCTGCTGGGATGATCTGGGAGCTTGCTTCTGGGCAAAACCCAACCTTGCCCGGCTCGCCTGCCCGGCAAGGTAGGCCCTTCCCTTAGCGATGCCTCGTTCCTCTGGCTCGCCTTGGCCTTCTTGACTTGCACTCGAATCCATCAAAGGAATTGATCCTCCTTGCTTGGTCTGATCTTGGTCTTGAAATCTTGTCTCTGGCCTGTGCACAATCCGTGCAATGGACCCAGGGTCTGTTGCACAGACAGTAGCCCCCGGGCCTGGCACTAACGTGCCGCTTGGCGTCGTCAGGGTAGGCCCTAACCAGTGCACAGGCAGAAATGTAATGGTGGCCCCGCCCTTTGAGATCTTATTTGTTTCTTCATTAACATGAGCTCGGGTCAGTTTTCGGTTTCCCCGCGCGCCGTGCGATGCCAATTGTAGTGGGGCCATTCTTGTAATGGCCCGTGAATGACTTTAACGCTCGGGCGTGTAACTGCCAATTCACCCTTCCCACCGCGCCCTTATCCTCAGCCACGTATGCCGCATGCATTGAGTGGGGTAGGTAATGGAGGCACGTGGTGCGGGAGAGCATCAAAGCAGGGGCCCGATCTTCTTGGATTGGTGGAGGAGGACGGCGGGTACTCGCCGGGGAATCAGCCCCCACTCCCAGCTCGCCTATAAAAGGAGGAGCGGGGGAGGAGCGGAGGCATTCATCCACATTCCACTCCTCCTCCGCCTTCTGCTTCTTCTGGGTATGTTGAAAGGAAGAGCCTGGGGCTAGCCCCTGGGCTCTAGCTTGGAGTTGCTGATGATGTCGAATGCTCATGCTGATGCTTGGGGAGTGAGTCTGGTCCGGTGCCGCTTGTTGCCGGTGGTTGCCATCCTGTTGTCAAGGTGTCCGGGGCTCTTGATGCTTGCCTGGGATGCAGTGTATGGGGCCCTTGGTAATCCCAACACTGCTCCACCCGGCGGACCTCGTATTCTTGCTAAGGATGGCGACATCTTCCTGCCCGCCAAGGTGGGGAGCGGCGTGCCTCGAGTGTCATGCTCGTCGCAGTCGCTCTCCGTCTCTTCGGGGGAGGTGCCGGGCTCGGGGCCGGCGTCTTCCTAGAGTGGTGTTGGTGGAGAGAGATCGAGGGAAGGCTGGGGAGGCGGGAGGTAGGGCGTCAGGTCGGAGTACGATGGCACCGACGCCTTCATCTTGTATTGGCGACCTGCCGCCTCGTCTTTCCGCTCTTTTCCTCCCTCCCGACACCATCATCACCCTTCGAAATGTCACTGGCAACGTAACCTTTCCCTTAGGACGGCTCCTGCTGGGATTGATTCCTTGAAACGTGCATGTGGACTTAAGTTCTTCCTCTGCTATCTGGAGTTTGCTGATAACCTTTTGGGAAATCAGATTCAACCCGGCCCCGCCGTCAACCAGCATCTTTGTGACCTTGAGGTTGCGAATTGTTGGTGAGACCAACAACGGCAAGCACCCTACTGCAGTGATGTGGTTGGGGTGGTCATCTTCATCAAAGATGATGGGCGTGTGTGACCACTTGAGCGGCTTCCAAGAATCTGCCGCTGGCTCCATGGCATTGACTTCACGCGCCCACTGTTTAAGTTGGCAGTGAGAGGAGTGCAAAGATGCACCCCCGTCAATGCACAGGGCGTTAGTGGCTTTCTGGAATTCCTGCTCACTTGTTTCCTCTTCATTCCCTCCATCACTCTCATTGCTGCAATCCTCCTTCTCTTGGCCCTTGGCGGCTTTTCCTTGCTTCCGAGGAGCCTTGCCGGGGCGATTTGCTTCACCACCCCGGGCCTTCCCGCCAGCACCATTCTGACCTTTTTCCTTATCGCGCTTCTCATACGTACTCTGCCTTCTTTCTCTTGATGAGCTGTTCACTTGATAACACTCCTGGAGATCATGGCCCTTGGTCCGATGAATCTGACAGTATGGCCCATCACCTTTCCCAGCTTTCTCGGCAGCTGCCGCCTCCCGGCAGTCAGCGAATGCAGTAGCCTCCTTGCTGGGGGCTTCAACCTTGGCCTTCTTGCTGGTACTAGGCATGCCTGACCCCTCAACAGCCATCACTGTCTTATCCTTGTGCTTCTTGTTCTTCTTCTTCTTCTTACTGATGGTTTCGTCGTCGTCTTCTGAGTCGATGTCGACACAATCTTCCTCTCCAGGAAGTTTCCTCCCCTCATCCACCCGAGCAAACTTGTCCACCAAAGTGTAGAGCTCCTTCACCGTCTTGGGCAACCGAACGTTCATCTTGGAACGTATCCTTCGGTTGCGCACGTTGGATTGGAAGGCAGCTATCACGGCAGCTGGGTGGATATCTGGGATATTTCTGTGGACTCGACTGAATCTCTACAAGTACTTCCGCAAAGATTCTCCTTCTTTCTGCCGGAGAAGCTGCAAGTCGCTGGGCCGCCCTGGTTCTTAATGGCCACCCATGAAGGCACCAATGAACTTGTGGCACTGGTTAGCCCAGGTTGAAATGGAGTTCTCCGGCAGGTGCATCAGCCAAGACCTCACATTTGACTTGAGGGCCAAAGGGAAGTAGTTGGCAAACACCTTCTCGTCTCTTCCCCCGGCAGCTTGAACAGCGATGGTGTAGATGCTCAAGAACTCTGCCGGGTTTAGTCTCCCATCATACTTCTCGGGTATCTCTGGCTTGAACATGCGAGTGGACGGCCAATGGACTTGCCGCAGCTCACGGGTGAAGGCAGGGCACCCAACCTCGAAAGGCAGGCACCCGCCATCTCCGAGCGCGGGCTCGTCGATGTCAGGGCCATCGCATCCATTGATCTGGCGGGGGTTGTCGCGGCACCACTCGTCGATGAAGCACGCGCCTTCCCTTCTTCTGCCCTCTGGGGCACGCTGCCGGCCTTGATGCGCTCGAGGATCTGACGAGGCCATCGAGGCATCATCGGGTGCCTGGACTTGCGGCTCCCAGGCGGCTTGCCGTGGAGGGGATTGCACCATGAGGGTGGCCCCTACTGCACGACCAGCCGCACGAGCCGTTGTTGCTGCCCGGGGAGGCCATGGCGGTCCGGCCCGCTGTGATCCTTCCGCCTTGGCAAAACCAATCAAACTTTGGATGGTAGCTCGCCACTCATCCATCTGGTCTGCCGCAGACGAAAATCTCAACAGTAGATGGGCTTGCGCCATGGCCTCGGAGGCGGTGCTTGGCATAGGTGATGATGATGTAGATCGTAGTGTCGCTCAGCTCCTGACGTTGCCGGTGGCGACTGCGCCGTGCCCTTGCTACTGTGAACCAGCCGTTTGGATGGCATGGTGACGCTGCGGAGGCGCCTGAGGGCCAGTGGCTCCGTTGGGCACAATAGCTGGGTCAGCCCGCCCCGGGGGTGGCGCGTGCCCTGTGGTCGCGCCTGCAGTGGGGGCGGCTGAAGGGTTGCGATTCGCCCCAGAGCAAGCATCATCACTGCGGCTGTGCCCGTTGGTGAGGAGAAAGGGTTCAGGCGAAATGACCCCTCCATCCGTACCTCGTGGAGCATGGCCATCGGTATGTTGCTGATGCTGTCCTTCCCCGGTACCTCCCGTTCCTGCTTCAGTCGTTGGGGAGGTGGCGACGGCACCGCCTGTGCCAACCACGTCCCCCGTAGCATCCACACCCTCGCGAGCCCCCGCATTCCCCGCGACATCGGCGGTCGCGTGCGGCGGAGCCTCCAAGGTGGACGGGTGATTTGCAGCTCCGGGCTTCCTCTTGGGCGCCATAGTCGATGACGCCGTCGATGATGAAAATGTGGATGAAGGTGACGCGCAGCGTACGCTCTCGGTTTCGTGCAAGTGATCCCCCTACCTGGTGCACCAAAGATGTCATGGGAAACCATGGCCACCTATGGGACCATCAGCCCCTTTTGGTTCGGCAGGGGGATGAGCACATTGCACAAAGAGTGGAGAAGCGTCGCGCAGCACGGCAGAGATCACACGGGCAGTCTTTACCAAGGTTCGGGCCACCGTGAGGCGTAAAACCCTACTCCTGCTTTGGTGGATTGATGGTGGATAATGGTGGTGGAACGTAGCACACTCGCCCGACAAGGTTGCTCAGGGGGCAAGTGGCTACGCGCGTATGGATATGCCAGGATCCAACCCTTTCTACGGTCGCCATGGGCCTCCTTTTATAGCTAAAGGGGTCACCACAGTGACAAATCAGTCTTTGTGTACTGATTAGATAGCTAACAGTGCTATCATATCTAACTCTGCAGGCTGACGGAGCGCATTAACTGCGCCGCTCTGTGTCACATCACAACTCGCCCGCAAGCCCTGCAGGGCTGTTTTGCCAGCTTCGTGCCTGCTTGCTTGACACGTCTCAGGACGGGTGTCATATGGAGGTGTTTGTTGTAGGAAGTGGCTGCCATGTGGCAGAAAGCAGCCACTTAGTCAACTTGGAGCTTGACACCGCTTCGATTACTGACTTGCATTGCTTGTGAGGTTGAGCGGTGGAGTGGCTTGCCTCCGCCAGCCCCGGCAGGCCTACTGAGACGATCTGGGAGCTTGCTTCCGGGCAAAACCCAACCTTGCCAGGCTCGCCTACTCGGCAAGGTAGGCCCTTCCCTTAGCGATGCCTCGTTCTTCTGGCTCGCCTTGGCCTTCTTGACTTGCACTTGGATCCATCAAAGGAATTGATCCTCCTTGCTTGGTCTAATCTTGGTCTTGCAATCTTGTCTCTGGCATGTGCACAGTCCGTGCAATGGACCCAGGGTCTATGGCACCGACACCGTTGCCGCTCGATGGTAGTAGGAGCATCTTCTTTGCTTCACTCCCGAAGAACTTGACGTTGATCGTGGCGCGTTCGCGGATCAGACGACGCCGTGGAATCGTCATCACAGCCGTCGATCCACCGAGTTGGCGACCGCTGTTGTCGTCGTGGAGGAGAGTGCACCATAGTTGTACCACCTCCAGTCCTTTCTCCATCGGCACGTGTCGGCTCGATGGACCGCCGCCGCGAAGGCTCCGCCTGCTGCGGCCCATCTCCGTTAGCAAAGCCGATGAGGCTCTGAATAGCAGCTCTCCATTCTTCGAGCTTCTCCGGAGCGGGAGGGAAATCCAGGAGTAGCTGCGCTAACGCCAACGCTTCTGATGGTGTAGGCGGCGGCGAAAGATGTGAGGAACGTGAGGTGCTCTGACTCCTAACCGTGTTACAAGGAGCTCCACCACGGTCCCACGACCGCGCCGTGCTTCCTCCGGCATCTTGGCGTGCATGCTAGACCCGCGCATATCGGGAATGATGCACAGGGGTCTTTCCTTTGTGACTCCTAGAACCATCGACGTGTCGGCGCTGTTCATCGCGCACGACCTGAGAAGGCCGTAGCTCATGCGCCGGTGTGGGTGTCTTGGAAGGCGCCATCCCATCCTTGGAGTACGCTGCGCCACCAGTAGGCGGCACGGCTCCGTCCTTAGAACTAGCTGTGTGCGGGTTGTTCTTGTCGCTGCGAACAACGCCACTCGCCTGGCTCTGATCGCCAGAACATCGTGGAAGCTCAAGACCTCCACCTCCTCCACCTGCGTCCACGCCGTCGCCCGTCCGTGAAGGCACTGGCAAACAGGACGCGGATGGACCAACCACCGCGAAACCTTTCTTCTTGGGAGCCATGGCGACGAAAATGATCAAGAGACTGACGCGCTGATCACTAGATCAGGTTCGCGCAACCTCTTCCCCCTACCTGGCACACCAAAGATGTCGGCGTACGACACCTATGGTATCGCATGGATCCCTTTTACGGTTCGGGAGGGAGAGAGGTATGCACAAAGGGCAGATCCAACGATCAACACGAGGGGATTTTTACCCAAGTTCGGGCCGCTGAGAAGCGTAATACCCTACTCCTGCTTCAGTTTATTGTGGGTGTTTAAGCCCAAGCTCCAGAAGCGCTTGTGGTGAACAGTATGTTCGAGCAGCAGCTACGCATGCAGAATGGGCCAGAGAGTCCTCCTTCGTGTAGCTACGCCTTGGGCCTCCTTTTATACGTCCAAGGGGTCACCAACAGTGGCATATAGTACATACAAGAGGTGTAAAGTTGCTACAGTGTTTACATGTTTATCACTAATGACTTAGGACAAACGCATTAAATGCTCCGTTTAGGTGTCCCTTACTTTCTTGGGGATGGAAAAATGGTCCGTCCCATCAGCACCGCTTAAGCTCGTCCACCACTAATGCCATGACATGCATCCAGGTGGACAAAACCCGAATGACAGGCTGGCCGTTGCGCTCTAGCAGTAGCAGGGTGGCGGAGTCTTGCCGGGTCTTTGCAAGCCATCCCGGCAAGCATCTTGATGGGGATCCGGCCTTTGGGCTTCTGTCTTCTGGTCACTGGTTTGAATGCCTTCTTGATGGTCTTGCATCTGCTTCCAGCTGTCCCCCGACAGGCCTTGCCGCTGGTATGGCAACAACTGTCCGTGCACAAGTATGGGGTACTAAGGGACACAAGCTTTAGTACACCGACAACATGCAATATATGGGTAAGCACTATGCGCATGCGTCGTGCTAGCTCACGCTTCCTTCTCTACTAAGTTTTCTATATTAATATTGTTATGTATCCAAACACACTACCGTTTCGCACCACTCCTCTCATCGGTTTCCCGCCTCTTCTCCCATCATTTTCCCGCTGCCAGTGTCAGTGCTCATTGAAGGCTAGGCGGCGACACACCGGCCATGTAAATATCACACACAGTTTCTAAAAGCACAAATGTGTGTGATAGGAGGGAGTAGGTCCCATAGGGTTTCCAGCGTGAAATGCCTTAAAGGCAAGGAGGCAATTCCTATAAGCAAGGGGCGGCTTCCCATCCGCTAGCCTAGTCGAATAGAACACAGAAGTTAAGCCTGCTCGGGCTGGAGTAGTCTAAGGATAGGTGACCCGATGGGAAGTTGCATATCTCAAGCTTCATTTAAACGCTATGACATGGTCATTATAGAGATAAATGTTTCTATAGTGACCTGTCATGGCTATTATATAAACCTTGGGATCCTTGTTTTGCTAATTTGTAGACTACGTTTTTATTGGTTATTTTTTGCTCTAAAAAATCAAAGAATGATTGATTCTATAGTGACCTATCATGGCGATTATATAAACCTTGGGATCCTTGTTTTGCTAATTTGTAGAATATGTTTTTATTGGTTATTTTTTGTTCTCAAAAATCAAAGAATGATCGACATCTATAGGCCCACACAAATTATCCCTTTGACTCAACGCAAGAGAAGGGTTTACTCTTTGCTCCGTGTGCTATGTTAGAGCAAATCAAGTTTCAGCACATGCGTTGGACGGCACCCGGCCCCTACCCCCCCCCCCCATCCGCCTCGAAGTTGCGTTCCCGACATCGTACGTCTTTAACCTGGCCGCGAGGGGTACGATGTTCAGTTTGTAATGTTACTGATGTAGTTGGTGCCCCATCGAACTTGTGCTTTCGAGATTTGAACAAATCACACACCAGACCCATACATTTTTTTCAGGTCGCATGCAGGGTATCGGGGGCCGTGTGTTCTGATCGAGCATGTCTCCCTTGTGCGGTCTATAGATGTCGCACATATCTGTGGGCTCCCTGAGGTATATATATTATCCTTGACCGATAACGAGGGGGCCCACACAATCTATCCCTTTGACCCAACAACGAGAAGGGTTTAACCATGATGGTTTCCTATTGCTATATGTGCCATGTTAGACCAAATAAAGTTTGAGTGCATGCGTTGGACGACACACCCCCCATCGCCTCGAAGTTGGGAAACTGACATCATACGTATTGAACCAGGCTTGGGGTCGGGTACGGTGTTCGGTTTGTAATATAGTTGGTGGCCCATTGAAGTTGTGCATTCGCGGTTTAAACACATCACACACCACCATACCCATACATATTTTCGGGCCGCATGCAGTGTATACGGGGTCTTCTGATCGACCACGTCTCCCTTGTGCTGTTTTTTGTGATGACACGCATATCTGTGGGCTCCCCGAGTGTGTATATATCATCCCTTTGACCGATAACGAGGGGTATGTGTTGGTCATGAATGGATTCCTCCTAGTTCATGTTAGGGACGGTCACCGTCACATGTCGTTCAACCAAAGCTCGAGCTCATGCGTTGTCAGGATTCCCTCCCACATGCTCGGATTGCTGGGTTTGACCTACACCGTACCCTGCGTATCTCGTCCTTAACTACCTGGCCTTCATGGTTGTTGTCTGTATCGGGAGGTAGGCACCACATCTAAATTGTACATTATTCTATATTGGAAACACACATCACCCCTACCAACGTACATCATTTTGGGCCGCATGCAAGAGGTGCTGGTTTTGTGGTCCCTCTCGTGCGATTTTTTATGATGGTTCAATCTATTGGCCCAAGTAGTTTATCGACAACAACAGTTGTTGTTTGACCAAACGATAGATTCACTGGTCCGTCTTATGGTAGGTCATGGCGACATGCATGTATGACCAAAGTATCATTACGTGCATCCGCCCCGTTAACACGAAGTGGGAGGTGGATCAAGCACCCTAGCTAGCCATGACATTATGTCATTATAGATATATCCAAGGGTGCTTTCGGGTTTGCGAGGCAGGTGCCACCAAAGTTGTGCATTGTGTATTTAAAGTTTTAAACATCACACCCTATATTCCTACATATATTTGGCCACTTCTAGGTGGTTCTTGACTTCTGGCCCCTCTCATCGATCTTCGACGACGCGCCCAACCGTGGGCCCGCGCGGTCAAAGTTGTGCATTGGAATTTTGAACATCACAGACCACCCAGTTCACTCATATATATTTGGGCCACATGCTGCTGTGGCTGTCTTTTGACCCTCTCTAATGTTTTTTTTGCTGCAAACATTCTGATGACACTCAACGGACACGGGTATAATGTCTTAACCATGTGTGATGCAAGTGCGCTGTGAATCACCACGACTGCGCAAGCGCGAGCAAAGGTGGAGGTACTGGGTCAACCGTGTGCGATGCAAGTGCGCTGTAAAATCACCACGACTACGCAAGCGCGAGCAAAGGTGGAGGTACTGGCTTAACCATGTGCGATGCAAGTGCGCTGTAAAATCACCACCTGCGCAAGCTAAAGGCGGGTAGTTTATTTAAATTGAATTCCATGTCTGTGTCTAAAAATTAGGACGAACCTTGTGCGATAGACCAGCTAGCTAGAAATCTAAAAACAAACGACCCACCTTGAGCGTTGCAAAAATCGGCAGTTCCGCCACTTTTCCTTATTATCATACATGCATATTCTTATTGGACCATGCGCGATCTTGGGTACTCCCGCCCCGCATTAATTCCTTTATCCAAATTTTAGTAGCCGCCATACTTCAACCGTCGCCCACACTCCTCCAGCACCGACCTTATAGTAAAATTGCAGTAGCCGAGGCATTTGAACCGTCACCCTCCCTCGTCCACCACCATCTCCACCCACCATTACTCAAATTTTCAGTAGCCGTGGCGTATCCTCAAACACCACCCCCCCTCCACAGTCCCCCACCCGGCCCCCTCCCCCCCTCAAACCCTAGCTCACCGTCGCTGCTGCCACCGCCGCCAACCCCTGCCGGTCTGCCCGTTCCTCCTAGCTTAGATAATAAATTTCAGGTTACCCAGTGATTCCCATACCATCACCCCACTCCCCAGAGTTTTTAGATGAGGCCTGCGGTATCCCTCCCCGCCAGATCCACATCCCCTGCTCCAGAATGTCGTAGCCTAATCTCGACCACGTATCCTAGGGAGCCCGACGAGCGTTCAGCCAAGAAGAGGTTTATCATGGCATCTCCGGCAGACATTGGCGAGGTGGTCGCCATTCACCCCGACCTGTCGATCCCGGAGCAACACGTCGCCGCAGAAGCCGGCGAAGACATTGACTACGTTGCCATGCTGAAGGCTTCATGTCAGCGGGCTAGCGTATTACACTATCTCGGGGAAGCTGGGTGCGACATCAAGCTCGTCGACAGCCACGGCTTCATGCGGGCCATGTCACAGGTAAAGTGGTCCATCTCCAACCCCTCTGGTTCAACCACCGTCGATCTCTTCGACGGCCCTGCCGCTGATCTCCTCCGCCACACAGTCAAGGATTTGCGATCCTTGTATGCCATCGAGCCCATTTTCTCATTTCTGAAGGACACGTTCTACGGCGGCGGCTTGGGATCCTCAATTGCCAAGTCAGATCTCATCGACCACGACCACGAGGAGGGCACCCACAAAGGTTTTTCGAAGGTGAAATAGCCCATCTATGACATCAGAGAGCGCACCATGGGTCTGTGCTCTTCCAACTAGAAGGATCCCGTCCATGACATGTGAGGCAACATCCTATCAGCAAATCTTACCTTTTCTAGCTTGCCAACTCATACCCTTTGTTGTATTAGCATTTGCCATGCGGTGTTTTAACTGTGCCATGTTTAATTATTTCAGTTATGCAAAAATGTACTGTTCAATAGGGCTATGTGATGTTTAAGTATGAATTGTCCACTTCTGTTTCATGAATGGCTATATTTGGTTGTTTATAGTGAGTAGATGCCTTGTTTATCTGTATTTGGTTGTTAGGTTGGTTGCAGTGAGCATTTTTCCAGTTATCGAGCAGATGCCTTGTTTATATGTATTTGGTTCTTAGGTTGGTTGCAGTGAGCATTTGTCCAGTTATCAAGCAGATGCCTTGTTTATCTGTATTTGGTTGTTAGGTTGGTTGAAGTGAGCATTTTCTAGTTTTCAAGCAGATGCCTTGTTTATCTGTATTTGCTTGTTAGGTTGGTTGCAATGAGCATTTGTCCAGTTTTCAAGCATATGCCCTGTTTATTTATATTTGCTTGTTAGGTTGGTTGCAGTGAGCATTTGTCCAGTTTTCAAGCATATGCCCTGTTTATCTGTATTTGCTTGTTAGGTTGGTTGCTGTGAGACTCTGTCCAGTTTTCAATGGCTATATTTGGTTCTTATACTGATCATTTATGCCTTGTTTATTTCAGTCATTAACAATGTGATGTTCATTATGTGCAAGTCAGAACTGTGCTGCTCGACTGCATCAATACAGGTTTGAACGGCTATATTTGGTTCCAGTTATGCGTGGTGTAGTTAACACATGCCCTTTATTTCTGTTTTACACATTTATCCAGTGTGATGTTTAAGCATTACCTACGTTCTATTCATTTTCAACAATACCAGTTTGAATTGCAATATTTGATGGCTGTTAAGCCTGTTGTCGGTAACATTGCCTTCCATTTTATATCTGCTTTAACAACATGCTGAAACCAACACATTCAAGTTATCATTTGGAGATGATGTGTTTACCTTTGCTATATTTGTTTGATGTTAAGGTTGCTGTACTTATCATGCCTTTCCACTACTTATGCAGGACAACAATGGGAGTGGCCACCATTTTCCGCCGAGGTTAGTTTCATCCCTTGGCTTGTACTCCCCCCGTCGTACCATAATATAGTGCATATAGATCCAGGCCTGGACACTTGTTAGCTTCTAATATTGACTTGTTGCTTGTAGGTACATATGCCCTTGGCAAGGATCCACACATCGACCCTTTTTGCGTATGGGGCAATGAGATATTCATGAACAAGCATCAAGTGAGGAAACTAATAAGGATTATTAGCAAAAAGATACGAATGATGGCAAGCGAATTATTTGTTTATGCTCTATCCAACACAACAATGAGCTGTAGGATGGTAACTACAAACTCTGCAGCCTTCTCTTTTTACTGCCCATAATGAGTTGTTAGACAACAATGTCTGAATCTTTTTCGTTCGCAGTGGTTCCCAAAGCAGTTCACTCAAGATTACCTCGCAAAGTACATGATTGGTGGACACGCAATGAAGGTTAAAGTATTTCATCCAGACTACAATGAGCATCGAGAAGTCCTAAAGAAGATAGTGAAGGATGGATGGGCAGCCATCACAAGGGGTTGGCCTAGAGTCGTGCGCGCATTATGCATGAAGGAGGGCACAATATGGGCATTCCGCTTTACCTTCTCCAGCAACCAGAATGTCTTTCGCCTCTCTCTCTTTACAGTCTTTAGTACAACTATGGTTCATCATTCTTTACTTGGTGCTTCTGTAGTTCTTCAGTATATGTACCTGTGCATCAAATTATGCATTCGTGGTCGAACCTATATTTGTAATAAACATGGTTGGATATGAAATAAGTGATTGCCTACTTTCAAATTCAAAACATGTGATTTTTATATTAGGGATTAATTAGGGATTACACTGCACACGGTTTACGAAAGCGAAACATCTGTGATAGACGTGGAGATCAGACATGTTTCTAGGATCCACTACGTGTGCGATCAATCTCTACTGCACACACGATCAGCCAAGAAAAAACGTGTGCGATTAACAACAGCATCGCACACAGTTCTTTCTTATTAAAAGTTTGCGATAGTCACCTTATCACACACGCTTCGCAATTATGGACTGTTTGTGATGTTGTGTGCATCGCAAACGTTTGGTCATAGAAGAACGCGTGCGATAGGTCGATCATCCAATGCGGGTACGACGGATGAATCGTGTGGGCTGTATTCAAGCTTCGCATATAGTTTTATAGTGACAACTGTGTGCGCTCTTACATCAAATCGCATACAGTCGAGGAAAAGTAATTGTGTGTGATTGTCTGCTTCTATAATCATGAACCGTTTGTGATGGGTCACGCATCATAAACGTAGCACCACAGAATACGGACTGTGATGGCAATCCGAGCACAAACGAGTTGCAAGGATGGAGCGTTTCGGATATTCGAGATATCAGAAACAGTTTAGTAGGGACAACTGTATGCATCAAGGCTCCCTATCCCCGACGGTTTCTGGGTCGTGTGGGAAGGACCCCCCTATCACAGCCACTCACTTGGCGACGGTTCGAAACACCGTCGCGGAAAGGGGTTAAAAACCGTTTGTATAGCACCTCACTATACCAGTGGTCACTTCATTAAATGCATAGATCTACCTAGCTAGTTGGGGAAGGATATGGCTCTTAATAGTGGATGGGGTGGAAAAGTTAGGAAAAAGAGAAAGGGGTTGCATTAATGGAGGTGGTGTAGTTAGCTAGGGGCATTAAAGAGAGAGAAAGAGAGGTAGTAGAAGAAAGAGAGTAATGGGGGGAGAAGCAAGTGAGGAAGAATAAAAGTGAGGGAGAGAGGAGGGGGGAGGAATGAAGGGAGAGAGGAGGGGGGAGGGGAGATGGATGGAAAAGGTGGCTGCTGTGCCTTAGCAGCACTGCTGGCCAAAAAACGACACTACTGCTAAAGCGTTAGCTACAGCGCGGTCCTGCAGGCCGCGTTGCTGGCTAAGTGGGGCTGGCCATATGGCATAGTACAACTTTAGTTGCAGCAGTGGGTTTGCAAAACGCGCTACTGCTAACTTTTTAGCACTAGCGCGTTTCCTGAGGGTTGCGCTGCTACTATACATAGCCTGTTCGCTAAGGTGTGGATCACATAGCAGTAGCGCCTTTCTGCAGGGCCGCGCTACTACTAAAGACATAGTACTAGCGCCTTTATATGCCCCGCGCTACTGTAAAGTAGAAGTAGCGCGTTCAATAGAGCCGTGCTACTGATAAGACTCCACCTATCAGTGTAAGCCTCTAACCTTTCCACCATCCCAGCAAACCATTGTTTGGCTATCTTACCGCTTGCTCAGCCCTTCTTATAGCATTGCAAGTTGTAGGTGCAGTTGCAGGTTGTTCCATGTTGGGACATGGATATCATGGGATATCACAATATCTCTTATGTAATTAATGCATCTATATACTTGGTAAAGGGTGTAAGGCTGGCATTTTGCCTGGTGTTTTGTTCTACTCTTGCTGCCCTAGTTTTTGTCATACCAGTGTTATGTTCCTTGATTTGCGTTCCTAACACGATTAGGGTTTATGGGTGCCCCTTGACATTTTGCTTTCTATAAAACTCTTCAAAAAAGGCCCAACTTTGGTTTTAAAATTTGCCCACATAATAATACTAAAAATTAATTAATTTGCATAGGGGGTCGCATCCCCGAGAATTCTTAATTGAACATAATAGAGGTCGACCAGTGCCGATGGTGTTGGTCCAAACTGGGCAGCGTGCGGGGCCACCACGGGGAAACTCGAGGATTGGTTTTACTTGTAGCTTGACCTATCCGGTCGTGTCCTGAGAAGGAGATACGTGCGGCTCCTATCGGGGTCGTCGACACGCCGGGCTGTCTTGCTGGTTTTGTTTTTCCATTGTTGAAATGTCTTGTGCACCGAGACTCCGAGGATACTTCATGCTGACTCGAGGTTGATCGGGTTTTCCCGAGGTTGAATCTTTTCCAAGCAGATCATGAGAGTTTATGATGGACTAAGTTAGCACACCCCTGAAGGGTTTAATCTTTTCGAGAGCCGTGCCCATAGTTATGTCGCGACTTGGAAATTTCTAATATCCAGTTGTAGAGAACTTGACACTAAACCCAAACTAGAATACACCAACCACGTGCGTAACCGTGACCGTCTCTTTTCGAGGGAGTTCAGGAAGAGAACACGGTGGGGTTATGTTTGAGTCGTAAGTAGTTCAGGATCACTTATTGATCATTACTAGTTTGCGACTGTTATGCATAGTTTACTCTTCATAATCTTGTACTCCTTAGTTAGCCATCAATCAAATGCTTAGTGCTTGTTGCAACCTCACCACTTATCCATTCCATACCCAATATGCTTTGCTAGTCTTGATACCCATGGTAATGGGATTGCTGAGTCCTCGTGGCTCACATATTACTACAACAACAGATGCAGGTACATGTAATGCGATGGTTTGACGTGAGAGCGATGCTTGTTCTGTTTGGAGTTCCCCTTCTGCTTCTGCTTCTTCTTTGTCGATCTTGGGATAGGTTCCTGGTAAGCAGCCTAGGCTAGAAGGGTGGATACCGTTAGTGTTTTTCGTTTGATTTCATCCGTAGTCGGATTCTTCTCTTCTGTATGATCTTCACTATGTATTGATGTATTCATGTGACAATTGTATGCCTTTATCTGTATCCCCAATTGTGATGTATATTGTACAATGTAATGAAATCCACCTTGCAAAGTGTCTTCAATATGTGCTTCTATCCTTGGTGGGACCTCCGAGTTCCTCGAGGATAGGATCGCATATTGGGCATGACACACTTGCACTAGAGGCAATAATCTAGTTAGCACTTTTAACTTTTACACCAATGTCAATCTGGTGTCAATCCATGGATTTCTTGTAGTATAGACTTTGTCCTATCGAATCTGACAACTTAAGATCTGTGTGTATCATTTGCATATCTATGCATCTGTCATGCTTTTCACATGAATTCATAATTTATGTGAAATAACCTTAGTATATATTGAATCACTGGCAAGACCGTTGATTCCTTAGATTGAGGCATAGAACCACTACATGAGAACAGTGTTCTATTTGCACAATCATCTAGAAACCATACTAAGTTCATAAATGAACCTTTGATTCTTCACCCTCTACTGTTGCTTCTAAAGCAACAATATACTTAGCCTTCTGTTATACAATTCACCACAGTAACTTTCTTGGACCAATTCCAACTTACTGTTCCACCATAAATCATTTAATTTAAATTGAAATTCGCTTGGAGCACCGGTTGAAGATTTTTGTTGATGTACTACTTACATCAAGCATGTATTGTCATAAACTCCTTACACCAATCTCTTCATTTTCTCCATATGCGAGAAACATGTCGTCAGTACTCAATGACATTTTCACTGTTGTCCTATGATCAACAATTTGATTTTTCTGGTAAATTTACTCACAACTTACTTGGAGTACTGGACCTATGTCGTTATTTACATGCCATGGAATTAATACAAGTGTGGTTGAAATAATGCATTTCACTCATCAGTATTTCAAGATACAGATTCTTGCTGAGAACTCCTTCCATGTGACTTTGACAAGAAAATTCTTCTTAACATTTTTCATACTAAACTGCTTTAGTATTTTGTAAATATATATTTTGGCTAAGCCCGATTAGACACTACTATCTCCATAGATTATTATGTATGTATTGCCTAAGTCCTTTACCGAAAAACTATTTTCAATAAAGTCTTAATCTTTGTCAAGAAATTTATATAATTTCAATCAACAATGTGTCATGCACACACAATGTTTAGAAATATTATCATGCTCCCACTTATTTTCTTGTAAATACAAGCATCTTTGTTTCTATCAATGAAATCATATTATTTTATCAATTCATCAAAAAAAAAGATTCAACTCCAGTTTGCTTGCTTCAGATCATTACTGGATCTCTTGAAGTTTGCACACTTATAGCATACTTTGGATCGAGAAAATTACCTTGGACCGTATCAAATATACAACCTTGGTTCTATTTCCATCTCATGGGAATCATTTTGACATCCATCTATTATATCTCATAACTGAAATATTTAGTAATTGCTAGTTTAATTCGAACTGACTTTACGTATTATTATGATGATACAAACTCGTCATAATCAACTCCTTGACCTTGTCATAGACTATTTGCAACAAGGCAAGCATTATAAAATATTTTTATGTTTGTCAACTTATAGATCCATCACTACACTTTAGACATTAAGTCTTTCAGAGGGTTTATCAAGTTCTAAACTTGAATTATGTGCATGGATATTATCTCAGATTTTTTTGGCGTATAGCCAATTCCAGAGTCAGGGACAATCAATGTTTCTCTGTGTATTATAGGTTCATTGTTTGTTTCAACAATATTTTGTCTGCATACCCTAAAGGTTTGTACGAATTTTCCAACCTATTTAGTTAAGTTGCATGTTCGACCAAAGTCTCTATATCCTATGTAGAGGCTTCTGTACCTTTCACGGTAAGAAATTTTAGAACCACTTCTAGCTTATCTTTTCATTGACCTGATCACGAAGATTATGTAATCTCCTTGAATTGCACTGTCCTCCCACTCACTCTTTTGTAGAAAACATTTTCTTCAAAATTTCTGCACTCCGTGACAAAACACTTTGCCTCGGCGTAGTGATTGAGGAATACCCAACCATTTGGGATAACCTACAAAGTAGCACTTATTTCAACAAATTTGATGGGACTCTTTTCAGTGTAAAAGCCATAGTCTCTAAAGCATCACTTTAAAAGTATATTGGAGGAACAATCAATGTCATCTCTGGTCTCACAAGGTCATACATAGCTTGATTACATCTACTCGAAATACTCTACTCTTAGTAATGTTTCTAGGAGATGCAAGCTATAAAATTATTTTATAGCTCATTAGACATTCGCTAAATTTGTAACTCAAATATTCTTTCTGCAATCCATTTATAGAAACATAATTTTCTTGTTACAATAATTTCTACTTCATACTGAAAATCTTTTTGAAACATTTCAAAAGATCCAGATTTATGTCTCAGTTAGTAAATATAAATATCTACATGAGTCATCCTGGAAGATAGATAAATCCACTGCTTGCAACAACACTTAATTGACTACATGGATCAATATGCATATTTCCAATTATTTTTCGTTCTTTATGGACTGTGAACGGTATTTTAGTTTACTTCACTATTTGGACGAAAGTTGCAAGTGTCAGATGATTCGTAATCATATGACTCAAAAATCCATCACTATGGAATTTCTCCATGCGGGTTTCTCCAATGTGACTAAATGCAGTGCCACACATATTTGGTATTCTTTTAGTCTTGCGACATTTATCGTCAGTGTTATGGATGTTTAATTTAATCGTCAATATTCATAACTCTATTCATAATAGGAGTATGGCCTTTTGTTCAATACATTGAACAACTATTGTTCTCTCATGAACAACCTCTTTGCAACTCCTATTCAATGTGCTAGACTGTACAAAACTCTAAATGAATTATGATAATAAATTCATAGGTAATATGTTGGTGAAAAAGTAACTATTATAAAATTTTCAACACATATTTTAACATCATTAATTTGTTGCCATTAGGCCATAGTAATTCTTGCACCGATGCACCACAACATGCAATCGAGTCGATATTCTTGTAATTAACTTTTAACCACAATTCCCAAAGAATTTAGTGTTTAACATTGAAATCACAATTCTCAAGAATCACACTTTACTTGACCGACTTTCTCTACATCTTATAACTTTTATGACATTCATATCTAAGCTGGACATTCCATTCTTCTTTTCATTCCGCCTCTAAACTTCTTACAGTTGTACTTTCAATATTTCTCGCACTTGATAGAAGAATCATCTAACTTTTAAGAGTGGCATGAGCCCCGAACTTCCATAGGCCCGTAAATCTTATTACATCTTTGGTTTAGTTCTTTCTCTATAAATTATCGCCATCAACTCATGACTAGCATTCTTCCGGGTCTTAGCATTTTAGTCTTAAACATAGTTGAACACTTACTAGATCTTGCAAACAAAACACTTCTTTAGATTTCAGATATACTTTAACCTTTGTTTGTTTCTAAAAACAATTTTCAGTTCCAAGAATATCACATAACTATCCCAAACATATTTGAAGTTCGGTTTCTCAGAAGCAAGCGGACTATAACGCAATTCTCGCTTTTGGATCAAAGGACGTGAGTCTGACCATCCATAGCATAATCAAGGGAGTATTGTAAGCATGCAATAGGACAAAATCCTTCTTGGCACTCTTAGAAGACAATCCACTTAACCATAAAGATTCAACCAAATAAATAAGAACCAATCAATTTCAACAACAAAGGTGGAAGTGTGAACCATAATTCTACAACTATAATGCAAACTACACATAGACATTGTTCACAATTAATTTGCACTAGTGATTAAAGTAAATTAATACATAATTGTGCTCCCACTCAAATCAATATCTCTCATAATTTATTTTAAGTGATTCAAGATCCAAATCTAGTTCTCAACCATTCATGTGGACATCACTGATGACGAAAATTTTGACCAGTGAGCAAACTATTGGCAATCATATCACCATATGACTCTTGTACATCTTTCAATGCGCCGTGCTACGAGCTCAGAACGATTCTGCTAGAACTTCAAGACAACCGAGTGCTATCTACATACCTGGTCTGACCATCCCCGTCTTATACCTCACGTTCCGTTTGTACTCATGTGGACATGACGCACTCCGGAACGCTACGTGTTATAGATGGTTGCAACACTGGGAAGAGCACCTTTTAACTTGATATTTACTATGAGAGATCACCGTAATAATTGACTAGTGTGCAATCAAAGGGTGCGAACAACAAAGGGATAAACATCTTAGGCAATTCATCATAGCATGATATTTTATAGCACTAGGCGCTGGGAGTTCTCCATGATCGTCTTCAATCTCCAATTGAAGCAACGTGATGGCCAATATTTTGTTGCCGTGGCAACCGTTTAAAAAATGTTGCTGTGGTGGAAATCTCAGAAAACGTTGCCATGGCGGCCATTTCAAAAAAGGTTGCCATGGCACCAAAATCTAAAATTCCGCTATGGCACGAAATTATAGCTCCTCATCTCGCGCCTGGTACACATTCTCCTCGTCGGGGTCCTCCGTGTACGTCTTGCCACCGTCACCTCTAACCTATCTCTATGATATTTACATTAAGGTGGCAATCTCGTGGCTCCAGCCATCATGCCGTGATGCACAGGCCCCTTAAGATTACAACATATAACCATCTCATACATAAACTCATTATCATGACGAAGGCTATACCACATCATATGCAAACCCTGCAAAACCAAGTTAGACAACCTCTAATCGGTTAGGCAAATTTTAATTACGTGGCTTCTAGGGTTTATGGATAAACCTACCTACCTACATGCACACCATAAGTGATGATCCTTGTTGCTAGATTAACTTTCGGGGTGTGTGAAAGAAGAGACTTAATTAAAAATCTTGTTCCCCCATGCTAAACTTTGTCTAATATGCATGCCGCCCTAGAAGATCATCCATATTCATCGCCCTCTTGTGTACAAGATGGTTCACTATTTTGACTATGGTGAAGCCCAAGGAACTGTTAGCAGATCATCGACAGCCAGAGCTGAGCGATTGTCAGAACCTTGTGAAAAGCCACATCACGCCGTCAATGAACTGAACCAAAGCAATACTCGAGGGAAGCATGGAAAGATACTCACCGTCACAATCACATGTGATATAGAATGAAACCTTCATCTACTCATAGAACCGCTCATGATGCCACTGGGAAACATTGTAGAAAACAAAAAAATTGCCCTACGATCACCTAGGAAGAATATGAAATGCATATAGGGTTTGGATCAACAATCATTACCAACTCCGGGAGTGCAGTGGAAGTAGACGAGTTGGTGTATATCGTACTTGGAGTCCCTCAAACATCGATGATGATCCTGTGAACCGCCCTTGAACGGTCCCTCGAATAGAAGACCGAAAGCATGACCTCTCTACTTGGTTGCAAGCATACGATCTTCATGATCTGGTAGTGTTTCACCGTCTAGAGCTAATCGTCACTAGAGAATTAGAGGGAGGAGATTAGGACCACATGGGGCTTCTAATTATGTGGGTTAGAGGTGGCTAGGGCTAGCTCTAATTAGTCAGCTAGGACCAACTAGAACTAGAACTAGATCAACTAGAGGAGGCTCCAAAACTTGTGCTCCCAAAACAGTAGAATCCCCTAGTATATATAGGTTGGAGGGGAGAGGGAGGGCTGCCACCAAGGGGAAGGAGTCCCCCTTGGTGCTCGATCTAAGGGGAGGAGTCACCTGACTCCGCCCCTTCCCAAATTCGGCCACCTTCCTTAGGGAAGGGGGGCACTTTCCCACTTGGGCCTTTTTGGCCCAAGTTGCCTTCTACCTCTTGGCCTTTCTAGGCCTGTTAATATTTAAATTAAATATAAAATGTTCTAAGAATTTTTGAAGCATCATATATATAATTTAACATCCCTAGAAACATTTTCCACCGATATATATTTATCGGTAATAACCGGTATTACCCAATACTCACTAAAACCCTTCCGGTGACCCCGAAACGCTTCCAGAACCTCTCGGAACTATTCCGGATATTAATGAAACAATTTCACAAATATATTCTCATTACTCCCATACCACTAACACTCAAAAGATCATGATTACCTTAAGCTTGTGACCCCATAGGTTCGGTAAATCATAGACATGAACGAAACCCCTTCGTTCATTGACCGATAGCGGAACCATGGACAGCCATATCGGTCCCTATGATTACACGAATGATATTCGAGTGAACCTTTGGTTAGCATGTGATGTTCCCTTTGCTTCACAATACTTTATGAAACCTAGTGTGCATCGCTATCCTCCTGAGTCATCAGCATGCTCACTATACCATTGCTCCCATAACCGGTTTTGTTCTTCTTTCTCGTTGACTTCTTCCGGCATCCTCGTGACATAGTCCCTTGTGTCTGGCCAGACGATGATGGATGCCGTCACACCGAGAGGGCCCTAAGAATATGTCTCCATTATCAAAGGAGCAAATCCCACTCTCGAGGTATTCGGTCACTTGTCAAACTTTCCGGTGAACCTGAAAGTTGTCGTTATGATCACCTTGTTACAGATGACGTTTGAGCAACCCCAAAGTCTACCGTCTGGTAGGAAGTGACTGAGACACTCTCATGGTCAAAGGAACTATAACACATGCTAAGACTCCATGTTATAACAGATGATTTCAGACGATATAATCACAAAGTATAACAGACAAGTATTGGGTCGATTCAATAGGATCGTTCTTCTAACATCATTCCCTCAATGTTGTTTTAGGAATATCGTTACACTTAATGATATCCTAATATCCAGAAAACATGATCACCAACAACACTTGAGCCAGTCTTAGAGGCGAGACTGGGAACCTATTGTTACCATTTATCATTTCACACGTGCATATGAGTTTTCCACTGAATCACATATTGAAGGATCATAGCAGTAATAGCATGAAATATAAACTCTTCACAATGAATAATGGAAATATAATAATACAATATTATTTCCTGTAGGGTATATTTCCAATAGAAGTGAGCCCTTTGACCTGCCAGTGAGTGCGGTTTTGGTCGCCTTGGGAAGCTACGTAGAACAGTTTCCAGTGCTCCTCCTACTCCTCCGTTCTTATCTATAAGCGATGCCGCCGAGGATCGCCGCCTGCTCTTATGGTGGCTGAGTCAACCAACCAGCGGGGGTGGGTCCAGCCAGAACTGTAAGAGCCTCCGGAGAGCGTGGACTTCATCAGCAGCCTCCCCGATGAGATGTTGGTAAGCATCATATCCCTCCTCCCCATCAAATCTAGCATGCAGACCACTGTCGTCTCCTAATGATGACACCCCCTCTGGCACTCCATCCCCTGGACCTCATCAACGATGACGAGCTCTCCAATGGGGAGCGTAAACGCTTGGACTCATTGTCCCACATCCTTGCCACACACCCTAGGCCAGTCAGATGCCTTGCCATCAGCAAAATTTCATTCCAACTACAAGGTCGAACCCATGTTTCATGAGTGGTACCTATCCCCCGCCCTAGATCAGCTCAAGGAGATCAGATTTCATGTTGGACATCCGCGCTCGCTGCAACCATTCACGCTCCGCCACGCGCCCACACTACGCCACGCTACATTCAGGCAGTGCTTTCCCCCCTAATTAATGTCGCGTCCACTCTTCATCTCCCTAAACTGAAGCACCTCGAGCTCATGGGCGTCAACATCTCGGAAGAGGATTTGGAGTGCCTGCTCTGCGGCATTACAACACTTGAGTACCTTCGTCTTCAGTTGATGGATGGGTTCAGTACCCTCCACATCGCCTTGATGAATGTCTGTATGATTTATGTGCATTGTTGGTGCCGCAACAGGCTATCAGTTGAGGTGTTTCACGATATGCTCATAGAGAATGCGCCTTTACTTAAGAGATTGTTCGTACTTGATAAAGAAGGTTCAACAAGAATCAGGGTCATTGACGCACCCAAATTGACAGTGTTGGGCTATTCATGTGCTGAACTCTACAAACTTGTTATTGGATCATTATCCGTTCAGGTACAACAGTCTTCTTCTTCTCGTTCTTCTTATTGGACATCACATTTTATCTAATTTTTATTGATCTATGTTTGGTTGTCATCCAGAAATTGATTCCCACAAGCTTGACCCCGTCTCTGCATACAGTGAAGATCTTGGCACTACAATCTTTTGGCCTCGATTGATACGTCTATGTCGTATCTATAATTTTTAATTGTTTCATGCCATTATTTTACAACTTTCACATACTTTTGTCAACAATCTATATGATTTTCTTGGACCAACATATTAATCCAGTGCCCAGTGCCAGTTCTTGTTTGTTGCATGTTTTCTGTTTCACGGAAAATCCATTTCAAACCAAGTCCAAACGCGATAAAAATTATAGAGATTTATTTTGGAATATATGTGATTTTTGGGAAAAAGAATCAACACGAGAGAATGCTCGAGGGGCCCACATGCTCAAGGGGCGCACGACCCTACCCTGGGTGCAGCTAGTAGGCCTGTGGTTTCTCTGTAAGTTGGTTGGGGGTGTCCTTCTGCCACAAGAAAGATAATATCCGGATAAAAGTCCTGTCAAAATTTTAGCCCTAACGGAGTTATGGATCTCTGGGAATATAAGAAATGGTGAAGGGCCAGAAAACAGGAGTGCGAAATAGAAGAGAACAGAGAGAGAGACAGAGAGACAGAGAGACAAAGAGAAAGAGAGAGAGATAGATAGATAGAGTGAGAGATCCAATCTCGGAGTGGCTCCTGCTCTCCGGGAGACATGGCAGCCAAGGACCAAAGGGGAAACTCTCCTCCCATCTAGGAGGAGGTCAAGGAAGAAGAAGAAGGAGTGGGGCTCTCTCCCCCTCTCTCCTGGTGGCGCCGGAACACCGCCGGGGCAATCATCGTGTGACGGTGATCTAGTCCAACAATTCCGTCATCTTCATCAACACCTCCATCACCTTCCCTCGTCTATATTATGTCTATATTCAGCGGTCCACTCTCCTGCAACCCGCTGTACCCCCTACTTGAACATGGTGCTTTATGCTTCATATTATTATCCAATGATGTGTTGCCATCCTATGATGTTTGAGTAGATTTTTGTTGTTCTATGGGTAATTTGCGAATTGCTATGATTGGTTTAAATTGCTTGTTGTTATGTTGCTATCCTTTGGTTCCCATCATATGAGCGCGCACCTGGATCACACCATAGGGTTAGTTGTACATTGATAGGACTATGCATTGGAGGGCAAGAGTGACAAAAGCTTCTTCCTAACATAGAAATTGATTCATACAGGGTTGAAGGGGGACCAATATATCTTAATGCTATGGTTGGGTTTTGCCTTAATGAACTTTGGTAGTTGCGGAAGCTTGCTAATAGTTCCAATCATAAGTTCATAGAATTCCAAGTAAGGGATGACATGCTAGCAGTGGCCTCTCCCACATAAAAACTTGCTATCGGTCTAGTAACTTAGCCAATTCCTTAGGGACAATTCCGCAAATCCTACCACCACTTTTCCACACTCGTTATACTAAGCTAATTGTTCTTTTAGTAAAATAGCACCTAACTCTTATTTTCACGTTCCTTATTATTTTGCAAACCTATCCCTTTACACCTACAAACACTACTAGGAAATACCTGATAGGTAGAACCTTAAAAGTAGCGCGGGGTCAAGGGCCCACGCTACTGCTACTAGCCATAGTGCTGGTCACAAACCGGCGCTATAGGTAAGTGTGTAGCAGTAGCGCGGACTTACCACCCACCGCTGCTACTAAATGGTCCCCACCTTACCGACCGGGGCTACCCGTAGTAGCAGCGTGGCCAGCAAATCCCATGCTACTGTTAAAATTATAGCAGTAGCGCGTGCCTACATCCCACCGCTACCACTATGTGTGCATTGTACCAGTAGGTGGGCCGCACTTAGCAGTAGCGCGGGCCACTGACCCGCACTACTGCTATTGGGTTTAGGATTCACGACCGCCCAGGACCAGTGCTACTGCGAATGCCACCTTATCCAACTCCCCATGCCCGACCTTCTCCCTTCCCTCACTCCTCATTGCCTCACTCCGCCTCCCTCCTGTCGTCGCCATTGCATTATCGCCGCCGTCCTTCCTCCTCCTTCGTCGGTATGCCATGACCCTCCTCCCTCCTCCTCCCACCGCCCTCCTCCCTCCTCCTCTAGCTACGCTGATAGAGGCAAGGGTCCCGATTTTCGATGAGATGATAACTATAGATTTAGTGGAGTCGACTTTGATGATCCGACCACAAACGTGCATGATGTTGCGCCTTAGCAATCGCTAAACCAATCTCCTGAGGTTACTAACGATGCTGGAAGCACGATCAGCGTGACCACGAAGGTCTATTCCTGCACGCAATCGAAGAACAAGCAAGAATATGGTAATGCAATCTGAATATTGCGAATATAGATAAAGTATTGTTAAATGTGGGGATCCAAAAGCGGTCTAGGTCTGGTCGTTGGACACAAACGAAGTACACGAAGTTGCAATGGCTAACTTTTAACTAAACAAATCCCAAAGAAAAAGCTAATAGATTGATCTACTTATATAGGAGCAATGGTGTCGGTGTACTAAGTATTGGGTCATTAGTACCCCGTACTTGTGCACGGGCAGTTGAAGCCATATTCGCGGCAAGGCTTGTTGGGGAACAGTTCGAGGTTGACTCAGGCTATCGAAGAAATACTCAAGTCAAAGATCTGAGGATCAGCAGATAGGAAGAGCTGGAATCCGAAAGCCAGCCTCCCCGGCAAGATCTTGCCGGGGTGGCCTGCGAAGCCCGGCAAGATTCGGCGCCCGGCAAGATTCTACTACTGTGCCACCGCTTTGATACAGCAACAAGCCCGACATTCTGGGTCCTTCTCTGGATGTGTGGCAACGCGCCAGTGGAGGAGAGCTTAAGCGGTGCTGATGGGATGGCCCCTTTTTCCATCCCCAAGAAAGTGAGGACACCTAAACGGACACCTCACGGTGCATTAAATGCATTCGTCCTAATTCGTCAGTGGTTAGGTATGATGACCCTGTAGCTACTTTACACCTCAATGTATGTACATTTTGCCACTATGGTGACCCCTTTGAGCGTATAAAAGGAGGCCCAAGGCAACTGCTACAGGCGAGGAGGATCTTCTGTCCCATTCTGCATGCGTAGCTGCTCTTTGAACGCACTGTTCATTGCAAGCACTCCTGGAGTCTGGGCTCAAGAACACTCATAATAAAACAAGGCAGGAGTAGGGTTTTACGGCGATTAGCGGCCCGAACCTGGGAAAAATCACCCCGCATCGATCGTTGGTTCTGCTCTTTGTGCATACCTCTCTCCCTGCCGAATCGTAAAGGGGTCCCTTGGGGTCCCATAGGTGTCGCATGCCCTATCGGTGTACTAAGTATTGGGCCATTAGTACCCCGTACTTGTGCACGGGCAGTTGTAGCCATACTCGCGGCAAGGCTTGTCGGGGAACAGTTCGAGGTTGACTCAGGCTATCGAAGAAATACTCAAGTCAAAGATCTGAGGATCAGCAGATAGGAAGAGCTGGAATCCGAAAGCCAGCCTCCCCGGCAAGATCTTGCCCGGGTGGCCTGCGAAGCCCGGCAAGATTCGGCGCTCGGCAAGATTCGGCGCTCGGCAAGATTCTGCTACTGTGCCACCACTTCGATACAGCAACAAGCCCGATATTCTGGGTCCTTCTCTGGATGCGTGGCAACGCGCCAGTGGAGGAGAGCTTAAGCAGTGCTGATGGGATGGCCCCTTTTTCCATCCCCAAGAAAGTGAGGACACCTAAACGGACACCTCACGGTGCATTAAATGCATTCGTCCTAATCCGTCAGTGGTTAGGTATGATGACCCTGTAGCTACTTTACACCTCAATGTATGTACATTTTGCCACTGTGGTGACCCCTTTGAGCGTATAAAAGGAGGCCCAAGGCAACTGCTACAGGGGAGGAGGATCTTCTGGCCCATTCTGCATGCGTAGCTGCTCTTTGAATGCACTGTTCATTGCGAGCGCTCCTGGAGCCTGGGCTCAAGAACACTCATAATAAAACAAGGCAGGAGTAGGGTTTTACGCCAATTAGCGGCCCGAACTTGGGTAAAATCACCCCGCGTCGATCATTGGTTCTGCTCTTTGTGCATACCTCTCTCCCTGCCGAATCGTAAAGGGGTCCCTTGGGGTCCCATAGGTGTCGCACGCCGACATCTTTGGCGCACCAGGTAGGGGGAAGAAGGTTGTACGAACCTGATCCCGTGATCGGCACCTTAGTTTCTTCATCATCTTCATCATCTTGCCACCTAAGAAGAAGAGTGCCGCAACGGCACAACCATCTACATCCGTTTTGCCTGTGCCCTCGCGTACGGGCGACGATGTAGATGCGGAAGGAAGAGGATTAGAGCCTCTACGGCGTTACGGTGATCCAAGCCAGGGGAGCGGCGTCACTCGCAGTGGCAGCAGCAACCCACACGCCGCTGGATCCAGAGATGGAGCTGTGCTGCCCACGGGTGGTGCAACGAACTCCAGAGATCGGAGGACGCCTTCTAAGACTCCCGCGCCGGCGCAAGCGTCACGACTTACCCAAGTCGTGCGCGATGAGCAGCGCCATGGCGCTGGTGGTTCAGGGCGTCCCCATGAAAGGACTTCTGCGCATCGATCCCAAGGTGCACAGGCCCAGCATGCGCATCAAACTGCCAGCGGAAGTGGCGCACGGTCGCGTGATCGTGACGGTGCTCCTTCTAACATTGTTAGGAGTCAGAGCACCTCACGTACCTCGCACCTGTCGCCGCCGCCTACGCCAGCGGAAGCTTTGGCATGTGCGCAGCTGCTCCTCGATTTCCCTCCTGCTCAGGAGAAGATGGAGGAGTGGCGAGCTACTATCCAGAGCCTCATTGGCTTCGCCAACAAAGATGGGCCACAGGAGGCAGGGCCCTCACAGCGGCGGTCCATCGATCCGGCGCGAGCCAATATGGAAAAAACCGGAGGTGGTGCGACCACGGAGCACTCCCCTCCACGACACCAGCGGCGGTCGACAACCCGGCGGACTGATGGCCGTGATGATGACAACACGGCGTCGTCCGATCCGTGGATGCGCCGCGATCAGCGGCAGGTTCTCCGGGAATGAAGCAAAGAGGACACTCGAACTACCATCAAGCGACGACGGGAAGCGCGCTATCAATCTGATATGCGCGCATGGCCCGCTGTTGAGGAGCCTGCACCAAGGGACGCAGGCGACTTACCTTACAAGGTAGGTACTCCAGCGTTTACCCGTGAGCTGCGGCAAGTCCAGTGGCCCAATTCCCGAACCTTCAAACCAGAGGTCCCGGAGAAATATGATGGCAAGACTCACCCCTCGGAGTTCCTGAGCATCTACACCATTGCGGTGCGGGCTGCCGGGGGCCGAGATGACAAGATACTTGCCAACTACTTCCCGTTGGAGCTCAAACCCAATGTTAGGTCGTGGTTGATGCATCTGCTGGAGAATTCTATTTCTTCTTGGTCAGATCTGTGCCATCAGTTTGTTGGTGCCTTTGTTGGAGGCCACCAAGCTCCTGGCCAAGAGAGTGATTTGCATATCATCCCTCAAAAGGAGGGCGAATCCCTGCGCAAGTTTATCCAGAGGTTTAGCCGGGTGTAGTACAATATTCCTGACGTTCACCCTGCCGCTGTTGTTAGCGCGTTTCATCAGAACGTGCGCAACCACAAAATGCGTGAAGAGCTAGCGATGAACAAGGTCAGGAGTATTGCCGAGCTTTATGCTTTGGCCGACAAGTGCACTCGAGCTGAAGAAGGGAGGAAACTCCCTGGCGAGGCTGTTGGTGTAGGGGGCGAATCAGAAGATGAAGACGCTGCAACCCCGCCAAGGAAGGGCCGGCGACGAAACAAGAAGCGCAAAGGCAAGGCCGTGCTTGCTGTCGAGGAATCCGGCAACCCCGGCACCGCCAAGAAGGCCAAGGATGATGACCCGGCAAAGAAGTTGCCGGGTGCTCCTCATGCCAGGCCTTGGCGGCTGCCGACAAGTCGGAAAGCTCCGGCAAGCAGTACTGCAAGATCCATCGCACCAAGGGCCACAATCTCCAAAACTGCCGACAAGTTGAGCAGCTTGTCGAGAAGCAGAGAGCTGAGTATGAAAGGCGAGATAAGGAGAAGGCCCATGATGGTGCTGAGGGGTCCGGCAGGAAGCACGTTGGCCGAGGGGGTCGTCGCGGCAAGGCCAAACAACAGAGGGAGAGGACCGCTCGAGGCCGTGATAAAGAAGAAGGTGATGATGATGAAGAAGATGATGAGTCCAGTGAGCAAGAATTTCAGAATGCTACAGAGGCCATGTGTATCGACGGGGGCACCTCGTTGCATTCTTCCCACCGTCGACTTAAACAGTGGGTGCGAGAGGTTAATGCAACGGAGCCATCACTAGATGCACGTAAGCCCCTGAAGTGGTCCAACATGCCTATCATTTTCGATGCCGAGGATCACCCTGATCGCACAACTGCGGTCGGGTGTTTTCCATTGTTGGTCTCACCGACAATCCGCGACCTCAAGGTGACGAAAATGCTAGTTGATGGTGGGGCTGGGCTGAACCTAATTTCGCCAGATGTTCTCAAGAGGCTCCAAATTCCTGATGAAGATCTCGAAGAAACGGGTACGTTTCAAGGGGTCAATCCAGGTAGAACCCAGCCAAAGGGCAAGATTACGCTACCGGTGACATTTGGTAGCGAGCTCAACTACAAGACAGAGAAGGTAGTGTTTGATGTCGCCAAGATCCCTATGTCGTACAATGGGATCCTTGGTCGCCCAGCGCTGGCTAAGTTCATGGCGGCATCACACTACGCATATAATGTGCTGAAGATGCCCGGGCCGTTGAGTGTCATCACTATCCACTCTGATAAAAAGGATTCGCTCATTTGTGCCGACCAACTCTACCGGGAAGCAGTTGCAGCACCTGCCGTCAAGGCATCTGCTCCTGCCGCTGGAATTCCCGAGGGGAAGAAGAAGACCGGCAAGAATCTTGGCGCAAACTCCGGCAAGCGCACCTCCTCGGAGTGCTGCGCCTCCATTGAGGACACGCCAGAGAGTTCCACCGGCAAGAACAAGAAATCCAAGGCTGCTCCACCAGAGACCAAGAAGGTGCCCGTCAGGGAGGACGGAACGGGAGGAACTTTCACCATAAGTTCCACCCTAGATGACAAATAGGAAAGCGCGCTCATTGCCTTCCTGCGGGCGAATGTCGATGTGTTTGCATGGCAACCGTCTGACATCCACGAAGTTCCCAGGGAGGTAATTGAGCACCACCTTGCTGTCTGTCCTCACACGCGGCCCATCAAGCAGAGGGTCAGGAAGCAAGCCTTGGAGCGGCAAGAATTTATTGCCGAAGAAATCAGGAAGCTGGAAGCGGCAGGATTGGTCAGAGGAGTGCTTCACCGAACGTGGTTGGCTAATCCGGTTGTAGTGCGCAAGGCGAATGGGAAATGGAGGCTGTGTATTGATTATACAGACATCAATAAAGCCTGTCCAAAATATCCCTTTCCCTTGCTGTGCATCGACCAGATTGTGGACTCCGCTACTGGTTGTGACCTACTGTCGTTCCTTGATGCCTACTCAGGATACCATCAGATCTTCATGGCAAAAGAAGATGAAGAAAAGACCGCATTTATCACCCCATGTGGTACGTATTGTTTTGTACGAATGCCTTTCGAGTTGAAAAGTGCTGGTTCTACATTTGCGAGAGCGGTCCAAATTGGTTTTGAGCCTCAGCTCCATAGAAATATGGAGGCATATATGGATGATACAGTGGTCAAAACCAAGGACAAAGCGACGCTCATACAAGATCTAGAAGAGACATTTGCAAATCTGCGCAAGATCAATTTAAAGCTCAATCCTGAGAAGTGCGTGTTTGGTGTTCCTTCCGGCAAGCTTCTCGGATTCTTTGTATCTCAACGAGGGATTGAAGCGAACCCCGACAAGATCAAAGCTATTGAGCAGATCGAAGCGCCAAGACGCGTCAAGGATGTGCGTCGTCTTGCCGGTTGTATTGCTGCCGTAAGCAGGTTTATTTCCAAATCTGCTAAGCGCGCCTTGCCCTTTTTCAAAATCTTGAAGAAGGCAGGTCCAATGAAATGGACTCCAGAGGCGGAGGGTGCGCTGCAAGATTTGAAGAAATACCTTTCTTCTCCGCCAACACTAGTCGCACCTAAGCCACAAGAGCCGTTGCTGCTATATTTGGCAGCGACAAATCAAGTGGTTAGTGCTACGTTAGTGGCGCAGAGAGAAGCTGATGAGGAGGCAATACCAGCGGGGGGACCGCC
This sequence comes from Thinopyrum elongatum, assembly GCA_011799875.1. Lineage (NCBI taxonomy): Eukaryota > Viridiplantae > Streptophyta > Magnoliopsida > Poales > Poaceae > Thinopyrum > Thinopyrum elongatum. Next base: position 322,768,946 of record CM022302.1, read on the forward strand.
AAGTGACGCGGCAGGATCTTCCCCGGCAAGGGTTGATCCTGGCAAGACAGGATCTATGCAGTCAGAAGGACCAGTGCAAAAGAAAAAGGTGGTGCAGCGCCTAGTTTATTTTATTAGCTCTCTCTTGCAGGGAGCTAGGTCAAGATACTCTGGTGTGCAGAAGTTGCTCTTCGGCCTCCTTATGGCCTCGAGGAAGCTGCGCCATTATTTTAAAGCACATGAAATCACCGTCGTCACTCGCTTTCCGTTGCAACATATTTTGCGAAATCCAGAGGCAACCAGCAGGATTGTGGAGTGGGCGTTGGAGTTGTCTAGCTTTGGTCTCAAGTTTGAAAGTACTTCGACAGTTTCGAGCAGGGCTTTGGCAGAGTTCATTGTGGAATGGACCCCAACGCCAGACAAAGAAGTTCAAGAAACGACTCTCCCCGGCAAGGAAATTGGTCGGGAATGGGTTATGTACTTTGACGGGGCTTTCTCGTTGCAAGGCGCCGGTGCTGGCGTGCTGCTTGTCGCACCCACAGGAGTGCACCTCAAGTATGTAATCCAGATGCATTTTCCCTGGGAGAGTTCGACCAACAACACTGCGGAGTACGAGGGGTTGCTTGCCGGTCTCAGGATCTCGGCGGACCTTGGTATCAAGAAGCTCATCATCAGAGGTGATTCGCAGCTTGTTGTCAGGCAAGTTAACAAGAATTATCAGAGTCCATTGATGCAAGCCTACGTGGATGAAGTAAGAAAAATGGAAGAGCACTTTGACGGTCTGCAAATGAAGCACATCCCTCGTGCCGAGAACAGTATTGCTGATGACCTATCAAAGCGCGCTGCCCTCAAGTTGCCTGTGGAACCAGGAACTTTTGTGCTCCGTTTGACTCAACCATCTGTGGCACCATCAATGAGACAAGAAAAGAGAAGAAAGTTGAATTCTGGACAGTACTTTCCGGCAGGGCTCCCTGGAGCCGCCGGCAAGGAACTTCCCGGGATCAGCAACAAACCTGCCGGGGAACGACAGGCTCCGGCGGAACCTCACGCTTTCGCTGTCGAGACAAATGTACCCCTGGCAGAAGAGATGCCTTTAGTCCTAGCTGTTGAGCCCCAGGCTCCAGCATGGGCACAACACATTGTCCATTTTCTTCAGACAGGAGAACTCCCTGAGGAACAGGAAGAAGCGGAAAAAGTAGCCCGTCGGTCTGTTATGTACAAGTTCGTCGATGATGTCCTGTACAGAAAGGGACCAAACGGTGTGAAATTGAAGTGCATTCCTCGGGAGGATGGACTAGAACTGTTGGCAGAGATACATGGAGTTATATGTGGCTCTCACATAGGATCAAGAGCACTTGTCGGGAAAGCATTCTGGCAAGGTTTCTTTTGGCCCACCGCTCTCCAGGATGCAACTGCACTAGTAACCAAGTGTGAAGCGTGCCAGTTTCATTCGAAGAAATCACATCAGCCAGCTCAAGCTCTTCAGACGATCCCTCTCTCCTGGCCATTTTTGGTCTGGGGGCTCGACATATTGGGCCCCTTCCCTTGTGCTACCGGGGCCTTTGAGTACTTGTACGTTGCAATCGACAAGTTCACAAAGTGGCCGGAGGTGGAAGCGGTGAGGAATGTGACAGCACAATCAGCCATCAGGTTCTTTAAAGGAATAGTTTGCCGTTTCGGTGTACCCAACAGGATCATCACCGACAACGGTACGCAATTCACAAGTCGTACCTTCATGCAGTACGTCCAAGACCTTGGCGGCAAAATTTGTTTTGCCTCTGTTGCTCACCCGAGAAGTAACGGCCAAGCGGAGAGGGCTAATGCTGAAGTGTTGCGCGGTCTCAGGACCAGAACCTTTGACAAGCTGAGAAAGTGCGGAAGATGCTGGATTGATGAGTTGCCGGCCGTTCTTTGGTCAATCAGAACGACACCAAATCGAGCCACCGGCCAGACACCCTTCGCTCTGGTCTACGGAGCGGAAGCAGTTCTCCCCACGGAATTCATATACGGATCACCTCGTGTGCTCGCTTATGATGAGCTTGAGCAAGAGCAACTGTGGCAAGATGACGCTGTGCTCCTTGAGGAGAATCGTCTTCAGGCTGCTGTGCGAGCTGCACGCTACCAGCAAGCTTTGCGTCGCTACCATAGCCGCAAAGTTCATGCCCGAAGCCTTGAGGAAGGCGACCTTGTTCTTCGACGGATTCAGTCCGCCAAGAATTCAAACAAGTTGACGCCGAAGTGGGAAGGCCCTTATCGGGTAGTACGAGTCACCAGGCTCGGCGCTGTCCGCCTGGAGACCGAAGATGGTGTTCCAGTGAGCAACTCCTGGAATATCGAACATCTTCGCAAGTTCTACCCATAAGGCGCGGTTGCCGGGGGCTCCCGACAACCACCTTTTTGTACAAGTCTTGCCGGCAAGGCATGTAATCCTTTGTACAAAGCCAAGCACAGATCCTGAGCCCAGATGAATAAGTTTAAGTGTTGTGCATTTCCTTATCGATTTCCATGTTCATATATATGTATGCATGCTTATCTAAGATGTTGTATGACACTTGTTCCCGGTAAGTTCTAACGAACCGCCAAGGTTCCATATCTTCATTTTCTCTTCTTTCTTTTTCAAAAGGTAGAACGATTCCTCACGTGCACGTTTGCCGGGGGGGAGGAGGATATGAGTACCAGTTGGCGACGTTCGGAATTGACGCCTTACCGGAGGAAGAACTATGACAGAAAGCTAAGTTCTAAAACTTGAAGCAATTTTTCCTTTATTACAAAGTTATTTTCCTTAGACGGTTTCGACTTTTGTATGGAAAACCTGCATGCGAAGGAACCCTTGTCGTAATCGGTTGCGCCCTTATTTTGTTTCGAGTCCGCTCAACAATTTAAGTGGCTGCACTGAGAACGCCAAGGTGCCTTGCCGGCCGCTGCACCTCCAGCAGGCTGCTGAAGTCCCGCACCCAGCGCTCACGGCAGGTGGCGCGCCGGCAAGTTTCAGTAAGCGTAGGGTATATTCCGTACATAAAGGAATCAGACAAAGAAAAATAGCATGCACATACCCAAACATACACAAGTTATATTACATCAATCAGTTGCCGCGGATCTAACATAAGACTTTGTTGTCTTTTGGCATGGAATGGCGGCGACAAGGGAAAATGGGGCAGCTAGTCCCTACGTCGGCCCTCGATCCTCTTCATTGAATCTACTTTCTCAAGGATGGGCGCGACAAGCTCCTCAAGTGACCTGATGTCTACATCCTTCGGCAAGTGGTCGAGCACGTTGGTGAGATCAATGCCAGGGTTATTATATACCACCTTGATGAGTACCTTGCGGAGGACGGCCCGGCAAAGTTTGCGGGATTCATTGGCCAGTTGGGTCACTCGGTTGGACTGCAGCAGCTTCAAAGCGTCAACAATGCTTTCGAAGAACATGGTCAACCTGGTGCTCGAAGATAGCCTTTCTTCGGTTGAATACCTGAAGTTTTGCAGGCCATCCTGCCCCATGGTTGACAATTGTGCAGTGAGCCTCTCCGCGGCGTCGACAAGGCGATCAGTCTAGATTTTCACTCCCTTTTCATAGTCAATTTGGGCGGCGGTGGCGTCTTAAGCAAGTTCCTTTCTTCCAGAAGATCTCTGCTTAGGGCCTTCTCACGGGCCCTGCCGTCCTTGAGGGATTTCTCTAGCGTGGTCAGCTTTAGCCTCAGATCGGCAATGGCATCGTTGGCTGAAGTGAGCTGTTTGGTCTTGTCGGACATGGCAACTTGCATCTCCGCCAGGCTGTGGAGAGTTTTCTCCCTATCCCCTTTGAGCGTCGAGAGCTCCTTGCCGTGCTCTTCAAGATCCACCTCTAGCTTCTTCACTTTGTCGCTCAGCTTGTTCTTGGCAGCCTCTGCAGCCTTGGCAGCATTGACAACCTCCTTGAGCTTGCCGGCGTGATCTACAGTTAGAGATTCGAGCGCCTCCTTATGCTTTTGCTCCAGCTCCTGGATCTGCTGCGCGACGAGCTTATCGACCTCCTCATCTTTGCCGTGAAACTTGGCGGCGAGTGCATGCTCACGTGCGATAAGATCTTCCTCATGGGCGTCAAGTGCAATGCGACGCTCCATCAGGAGAGCATCCTCAGCGGCAGTTCTTTGTTCAGCTTCTTCCTGCGCTTTCTCCAGGTCAGATTGTTTCAAGAGGATCTCTGTCCAGTTTTGGCTCACTTGTTCCCGGCTGGCAGTCAACTCTTGAAGGGCTTCGGCATACCAGACTTGCATTTGTTCGACGCGCTTCTAAAAATCTGCTTCGGCTGCCTCGACAACTACCATTCTGGAATCTGCTTTCTCTTTCCGAGCACGATGGAGTGCTTGGAGCTTGCGGAAATTTTCGCCCATGGCCTGGAGGAGCTGATCCTCTTCAGATTTGCCACTGCTGGCGCTTGGATCATCAACAATCTCGAGCCCGGCAGCGGCGATGATTTCTTCATCAAAGACTTCGCCTCTGGTCGACGTTTCAATGTTTGCCGTGCCCGGCAAGTTGATGAATAAGTTGTCGCCGACCTTGAGATATTTGCTGGATGAGGGGGCTTCAGACGTCGATGCTTGGTCCTCGACGTTCATCTCGCCGGTGGCTGGGGGCTTTGTGGCTGATGTAGCGCCTGACGCTCCTGCGGCAGGAATGCCGTTAGTACGGTCATCAGTTTCCTCGCCGGCCCTCTCGGCAGATTCCTTGGCGGCTTCCTCGGCAACAGTTCCGCCGACCTTGGCGGTGGCGTCCTTGGTGGCTTCGCTAGCGGCCATCCTGTCAGCTTCGGCGGCGGCGTCTCTGGCGGTCTCTTCGATGACAACGTCGACATCCATGTGTTCCATCACAGGGAATTCTGGAGGACGAAGGAAGGAAATCAAATAAGATTAAGATTGAAGTCCAAGGAGACAAAAAGAAAGAAAGATAAAGAAAAGGATGGCAAGTGCTCTAAGGCAAATAGTTACTTGCGTCGAGTCGTTGAGAGGTGGCCTCGCCCCTCCCGGCAGTGTTTGTTGCCGGGGAAACGTTGCTAGTATCCATGTATACCGGCCCTTCCTCAACCAGCGTAGCCTCATCAGTGGTAACTCTTGCCGGAGATGCACTTGTGGGCGGCGCAGTAGATGAAGGTGGCACGACGGGGGCGGCTTCCACCTCTTCCTATTGCTGTTCTTCTCCTGCTAGCCCAAAGATATCAGCGGCAAGGGTAAAAACCACAGCGTTCGTCAGCAGAAAATGAGTGGAGAACTCACACTGGGGGCTGCGCTGGGGGCTGCATTGAGGGCTGAGCTCCGGGCTGACGACGACAATTTCTGGCGCGCTCGTAGAGCCAGCCGGGGGCTCGTCGCCCGTGGAAGTTCTCAACCTCTTTGCCGCCCTTTCCGCCAAGGTTTCTGCATCGCTGCGAAGACAAGGCAAAACAGGGCTATGAGATTACTCCAAGATTTGGAAGATAAAGGCTGTGACAGGACACTTACTCTTCCTCTTCTCGTTCTGGGCTAAAGCCGGAGATGTCGAAATCGACCTCCGGTGCCGTGTCTGTGTGAGGGGGCGGAGGAGGGGTCCTGGGTCGCTTGGCTGTAGCAGGCGCAGGAGGTTGCCATGATTCCGCCACCTCAGCCTCCGGTGTGGTTGTGTGAGATGCCCCTGCCGCATTAATAGTTGCCGCAGGTGCGGGTCTCACACGCCACGCAGGTTGCTGACGGACTCCTTGCCGCGGCGCAGTCTTGCCGGCAGCCTTCTTGCCGGGTGCCTCGCTGCTCGATGAAGGTTGGCTTGCCGGGATGCCAGAAGCGGCCTTTCGAAGAACGCACTTGGTCTTCTTCAGAGCAGTGGGCTCCTCCTGCGGCTCTCCTTCAGCTGTGTCATCGTCGGACGAGCCCTCAGCGGCCACACTACTCTGTTCCCCGGTAGCCTCAGCCTCCCCGGCAGGTTCTTCTTCCATCACAACTTCTGCTTCACTGGTCTCCCATTCTGTGTAACCAAAGCCGCCGGCCTCCGCGGCAAGATTCGCTTCCTCCACTCTAGAGGCAATATACTCCACTTCTTCGTCAGTGGTGGCGCGAATGAGGTCCGTTTCTTCCCGGACGGCCCTCTCCGACAAGTTGTCGAAGAACTTTTGTGCTTCCTCTTCGGTTGGCTCGGCCCAAGTCGCATCAACACCATGGGCGTTGAACATTGGCATGAAGGCAATGATCGACCCCAGCGCGGAGTTGTTGCACAAAGGAACAATTCTTGCCGGTAACTGATGTTTGTCATCACGCTGGAATAGCTTGTGGCGAAGAGCGCCGAGCTGCATGGTCGTCAGATTGTTGTTCAATCCAGGCGCAGCCTCATGATATCCGCTGTGTTCCGATATTCCCAAACTGGTCTTCCCCTACTCTGTAGGGGGGCGATGCGGCGGCGGAGGAAATCGAAGCCGATCATCTCCATTGTGAGCCCGACAGCTTTCAGGCGAAGGATCTTGGTGGTAGCGATTGTGAGCCTCTCGTCCTCTGCGGCGAGATCGCTCATGTCGCTGCCGCAGACCACCTTTTGCCGACGAGGCGAACAGAATGGATGGGGATCTGATTCCTTGATCCAGCACCACTCAGACCGCCATTCGTCCCACTTCTCGTGTTGAACTCCATCAGGGTATATCTCCTTATTCCAAGCTCGTGGGATCCAGGCGATAGAACCAGAAAGGGCCTCCCCCTTTTGGATGCGAGGGATAAAATAATGGCGGAAAAGGGCGGTGTTGGGAACTACTCCGACAAAGTTTTCGCAAAGATGAGCGAAGGTGGACATGCACATTACGGCGTTCGGCGTGAAATCAAGAAGGTGGAAGCCGTATGTGTACATAATATCATTGAAGAAATCAGAGAATGGGGGACAGAGTCCGCAATAGAAGTAAGCGGTGAAGAAAGGATATCTGTCAGGGCCGCCCTTGGAACAAGAACCTGGGATTACGCGCATTGTGGGATGAGCTTGTGTCCCCTTCTCCCACATGCACTGGTATCGGTTCTTCAAAGCCCTCGCGTCGAGCGGCGGGGTGAAGACGACGAACTTTTTTTGCATCTTCGCCAGTTCGCTCTCCGGGACATCGACCTTCGTCTCCTTGCTCTTGCCTTTGGCCTTGCTAGCCTTGGGCGGCATGGCGACTGCGAGAATGGAGGCTGAGGATCGAGCGGGTACGGAAGCAAAGAGCGGATGGAGAGAAGTCTGGCTCTGAGCTCGGGAAGGGAAGATAATGGCGGAGGCCAGATTGAGAAGAAGAGGGGGGTAAATAGGCTGTGCCTCTGCAGTTTCCCTTTTTATGGGGAAGGTGCGAGGCCGCCTCTTTTACTCCCCAATGTGAATACGCCTCTGTAGGCACGTTGCAGTTGTAGCCTTTCGACGCACGCTTCCCACGTCACGCATTCAATGCGCGTAGTGGGGGGCACAATAAGCGGGATATTTACGAGCAGTTAATTCCCTACCACGTGTGCCCGTGCACTGTTTGGGCCTAGCCCAAAAACGCCTCGCACTCGTGTGTGGCCTAGGCCCGGGGGCTCCTGTCGGTGTACTAAGTATTGGGCCATTAGTGCCCCGTACTTGTGCACGGGCAGTTGTAGCCATACTCGCGGCAAGGCTTGTCGGGGAACAGTTCGAGGTTGACTCAGGCTATCGAAGAAATACTCAAGTCAAAGATCTGAGGATCAGCAGATAGGAAGAGCTGGAATCCGAAAGCCAGCCTCCCCTACAAGATCTTGCCGGGGTGGCCTGCGAAGCCCGGCAAGATTCGGCGCCCGGCAAGGTTCGGCGCCCGGCAAGATTGTGCTACTGTGCCACCGCTTCAATACAACAACAACCCCGACATTCTGGGTCCTTCTGTGGATGCGTGGCAACGTGCCAGTGGAGGAGAGCTTAAGCGATGCTGATGGGATGGCCCCTTTTTCCATCCCCAAGAAAGTGAGGACACCTAAACGGACACCTCACGGTGCATTAAATGCATTCGTCCTAATCCGTCAGTGGTTAGGTATGATGACCCTGTAGCTACTTTACACCTCAATGTATGTACATTTTGCCACTGTGGTGACCCCTTTGAGTGTATAATAGGAGGCCCAAGGCAACTGCTATAGGGGCGGAGGATCTTCTGGCCCATTCTGCATGCGTAGCTGCTCTTTTAACGCACTGTTCATTGCAAGCGCTCCTGGAGCCTGGGCTCAAGAACACTCATAATAAAACAAGGCAGGAGTAGGGTTTTACGCCGATTAGCGGCCCGAACCTGGGTAAAATCGCCCCGCGTCGATTGTTGGTTCTGCTCTTTGTGCATACCTCTCTCCCTGCCGAACCATAAAGGGGTCCTTTAGGATCCCATAGGTGTCATACGGCGACAAATGGGTGGTGGCCAAGGAGGTCGGAGGACATCCAAAGGCAGCCTAAAACTAACCCTAGGTCGTACAAGGCCCATGGGCCCAAGTGGAGGTTATGCAACACCTTTGGACTTGTAGTTTGACTCAGATTCTGCTGCAGCATCAGATTGTTTCGTCAACATCTCAACACTCCGGATGAATTTCAAGGTGAATCCAATTGGGTTGGAAAGAGCACGAAATCTACTTTCCAACAAAAAAAATCACCCAATTCGGAGTCCGGATGAAAGAGATGTTCGCGTTTTGAGTCAGGTATGTCTGTGCAGTCCGAATCTGAGTCCAGAACGTGAGAGACTTGGACTCTATCTTCTCTTGGCTCAAAAGTGACGTGAGGGGACTTTTTGAACAGAACCTAAACTTCTCTTTTTCACTTATCTTCATATGTGGATTGTACAAATGTCCCATTCACCTGCAATTAGACATGGCACAAAAGTTTGTGAAGTATTTTTGTCCTGGATAACATAAATAAATTATTGCATAGTTTGCATTAGAAATCACCTCACAAATATGCATGTCCGCAATATTTTTGGTCGTATCCAAGGTAGTCAGGTCCTCATCATCCTCCCCTTCTTGAAAAAAAAGCCGTCCTCGGCGTTGCTTAATCTAAAATATGGCTAACAAAAGAGACAAGGGGTACATGTTGTATATGTATATGTCATCCATTTTTACTTCTCTTGGTTTTTGCACATATGACACATGTATACATGAGTAACTATCATAGTTCATAAAATATAAAGCCAAACTATTATCCCAAGAAGTAGAAGGCATGAAAATATTGCAACTCGGTTTGGACGTATAAGTGAAGCTCTTATTCATATCAAAAGATTGACAATGTTCGTCATTAAACCATCCCAACATTGGTGAATACACTTTAATTGCTTCAAATTTACATGCTACAACATGCTTAAATAAGCAAACATGCAACAAGTTACTTGACACAAAATCGTCACCAAGATTAGAGGACATATCAAAATGATCAAACATTGGCACAATTATTTTCAAATGTATTTGATCCAAATCTGATTTATTCCCTGATTGACATGGTTCTTTCTCCGTTAATTCAATGGGTGCACTCGACATTGTTGATATTGCATTTGTTTGATCACATGGGAAAGTCAAATCATCAACATAGTCCTCTAAAATAGGTGGTGTGATCAAAGTAGTGGGTAGGTCATCACATGGTGCATTGAAATTAACAAGGAATTCATCATACTCATGTGGAGGTGAAAGATCAGTACCTTTGTCATTAGCTTTTATGACCAACTCAAATGATGTAGGCACTCTCTATGGTGATGTGTCACATGGTGGAGGTGATGTAGTCCTCAAAACAACGGATGTGGTTGTCATAGTATGCCTAGTAGTTGAATGAACAACCGTATCAACTCTTGGAATGTGCACCGTGTGCTTGTTCTCCTTGTGGGAAACACGTCATTTTATTTCCTGTTCAGCTTTGCAAGCAAGAAGAAACAAATGGTCCATAGGATAACAATCTTCATGAATTAGTATCTCTTGAATATCACGGTTTAATCCTCCCCAGAATCTATCCATAAAATCTTCTTCACTTTCTTCTAAAAATGAGTGCAACAAAGTAGTTTGTAAATCATCATTAATATTTTGTTACGGTGTCAGTGCCTTGTTTTAAATTTTGTAATTTTTTAATCATGCCATGAGTATAATAAACATCAATGAATCTATCTCTCATGACAATTTTTAAATCATCCCAAGTAGTAGGTATAAAATCAGGGTTTAACCGACAATATTCATTCCACCAAACTAAAGCAAAGCTACTGAAAGTACTAACCGCAGCTTGAAATTTTCCACGCTCATCAAAATTATGGGAACCAAATATAGCATTTATTTCATACTCCCATTCAATATACAAATCATGCCTAAAACGACCAATAAAGGGTGGCATGGAAACATTAACCTGATTATGCGCATTCTGATGTCATTGCTCCTCTCGTGACGGTTGTTGTGTTTTCTTGGGTGGTGGCAAGTCTCCCACGATCGATGATGCCCAAGAACTAACAACTCTAGAACATGTCGTAATTAGTAGAAAACAAGAAACAAAATTCGAAAATAATGTTCCTATGAACTACTAGGATGTGGTGGTAAAACGCTCACAGTATAGCAAATATCAATGTCTTACAAGTTCTTACCATGCAGTAGGTGGTGACCGACAACCAGCAGTGTCAAATAACTCCAAAGATTGAGAGAGCGATTGCCAGGGGAACGTATGTATACATGATGTAGAAATATGTGGAGCTTGGAAGGCTTAAATATTTGGTAGCAAAATGGCAATAATCAATTCAGAGATGCAATGTTGAATAAACTCTCAATGACGGTACTATGCTGGTCCTAGGCTAGACCGGACTAGAGACGCAAGCCTAGAACACTAATGAGGTCACGGCATAGCACAACTAGCATCAATAAAGGATATGAAGTAGCTCTAGACAGCAAGATATAAGTGAAGATCACAATGGCAGTAAAGATAATGATGAGAAACAACTGCCAAGCAGGATATACCAACAACACTCTCTCCAACTTTCCTTTGGAAATGTTTGTGCCAATTTTCTGATAATTTTTCTACAGAATGCTACTAACTCAAGCTTTCCAATGCAAAAAGAATCACTCAATTCTGAGTTGATATGAGGAGTCAAAAAAATCTAAAACTGGAACATGCTATGTTTGCGAACTTCGGAGGGCAAACAGACCTATTTCTATGCCGATTTTGGGGTGCCAAATATTGAACTTGCTTCTGCAACTATTCAGATGAGACTCGTCGCTAGCTTTAATTTGAGTACTCGTGGAGCCAAAAAGGACATCGTACGAAGAAGATATGCCTATTTTACTAAACAGTGTGCAAAATAGATTCCAATCTGAATTCAGCTACGAGATTGAGTCTAGATAGATCCGAATTTTATTTTTTTCTCTTTTTTCTCACACTTTTTTTTCTCTGACTATTTTTAAACTTTTTTGTCTTATTTTTTCTCTCTCCCTCTTTCCAAAACAAACTAGATGAGATGCAGATTGGATCAAGCAAAGATGTGAACGACCTCAACTACGATTATGAAAATGAACGGTGGGTAGCACATGGTGGAAATTGATGGATGGGGTGGTGGACAGCGGAAGGGATAACGATGCAGTGACGGTGTGACTAATGTGAACAGAACTCGAAATCCTAAAGGAACTAGATACTAAGACCAGCAACTCGACACGACGATGCAACCGATAATTCAACTATGCAAGCACTGAAAAGAAAATTGCAAAGGCTCAGACCGGATTGGACAAAGGATGAACAAATCTATCTTTTTTTGTGGCTTTTACTTTAGGCAATAGGTAGGAAAATAAATCTAATCTAGGGATAACTGGAAATTCTCACCGAGCAAACTAAAAACTGACACCACTTGATAGAGGCGAGGGTCCCAATCTTTCGACGAGATGATAACTATCGATTTGGTGGAGTCGACTTTGATGATCCGACTACAAGCGTGCATGACGTTGTGCCTTAGCAATCGCTAAACCAAACTCCTGAGGTTACTGATGATGCTGGAAGCATGATCAGCCTAACCACGAAGGTCTATTCCTGCACGCAATCGAAGAACAAGCAAGAATATGATTATGCAATCTGAATATTGTGAATATAGATAAAGTATTGCTAAATGTGGGGATCCGAAAGCGGTCTTGGTCTGGTCGTTGGACACAAACGAAGTATACGAAGTTGTAATGGCTAACTTTTAACTACACAAATCCCAAAGAAAAAGCTACTAGATTGATCTACTTATATAGGAGCAAGGGGTGGCGGCCAAGGAGGTGGGATGATGTCCCAAGGCAGCCTAAAACTAACCCTAAGTCGTACAAGGCCCATGGGCCCAAGTGGAGGTGATGTAACACCTTTGGACTTGTAGTTTGACTCGGATTCTACAACAGCGTTAAATTGTTTCGTTAATATGTCAACACTCTGGATGAATCTGAAGGTGAATCCAATTGGTTTGAAAAGAGCACGAAATCTGCTTTCCAAAACAAAGAATCACCCAATTCGGAGTCCGGATGAAAGAGATCTACATGTTTTGAGTCAGGTATGTCTGTGCAGTCCGAATCTGAGTCCAGAATGTGAGAGACTTGGACTCTATCTTCTCTTGTCCCAAAAGTGACGTGAGGGGACTTTTTGAACAACACCTAAACTTCTCGTTTTTCCTTATCTTCATATGTGGATTGTACAAATGTCCCATACACCTGCAACTAGACATGGCACAAAAGTCTATGAAGTATTTTTGTCCTGGATAACATAAATAAATTATTGCATAGTTTGCATTAGAAATCACCTCACAAATATGCATGTACGCAATATTTTTTGTTGTATCCAAGGTAGTCATGGCCTCATCACACGCCCTCCTTCCTCCTCCTCCAGCCACTTCCTCCTCCGGCATCCTCTGTAGGATCGAAAGTATGTCAAGAGGGGGGATGATTAGACTACTTGACACAAGTCAATTTTAGTTGTGGGCAGATTAGCAATTAGCACAAGTCAAGCAATCAATCTACATGTACAATTCTAAGAGTATAGCAGCAGAATGTAAAACATTGCATGTGAAGGTGTCGGTGCAACAAACATTTGCGTTTGTTTGCCCGGACTTATACACAGGTGTGCTGGCATTCCATGTCCTACACCAAGATACAGAAACAAGACCAAGCCAGAAGAACCGCTCTTCGTGAGATCAAGGAGCGGATCAAGAAGACCAAGACAAGCAAGACAGCAATGCATCACCTTGGGAAAGCTTCTCTGGTCGGGCAGGAGAGCCTAGCGGGGTCGAGGCCGCCCCAGGGACAAGTCCAAGATTTCCCCGGCAGGCTTGCCAGGTCTGCCAAGCGCAAATCTCCCCGCCAAGGCGCCACCACTCCACCGCTCCACCGCACCGCAACGCAAATCACCTATCAATGCGGTGTCGAGCTTCCAAGTGATTAAGTGGCTTCTACTAAGCACGTGGCAGCTCATGGAAGACAGATTATCCTCATATGACACCCGTCCAGAGGCGTGTCAAGTAGATAAGCAGAAGAGGGTTAAGCGGCATGGCAGGCTTGCTAGGTTTCGCCCTTAGCATGACACCTAGCAGTGCATTTAATGCACTTTGTCCTAATTGCCAGAGTTAGGTATGATAGCACTGTTAGCTATCTAATCACCAGATAAAGACTACTTTGCCACTGTGGTCACCCCTTAAGCTATAAAAGGAGGTCCAAGGCTAACTAGCAAAGGATTCGGACCCTTTCAAACTTGTACGCGCGTAGCTGCTCTCCCCGAGGCCACCTTGTCGGGCTTGAGCGCTGCGCGCTCATCGTGTTCCTCCATCCAATCCACCAAAGCAGGAGTAGGGTTTTACGCTTCCCAGCGGCCCGAACCTGGGTAAAAACCACCAGCGTCACCAGCAACGTGTTGTTTCATGGCTTCTTCTCTTTGTGCAACATGACCTTCCCCCTTGCCGAACCACAAAGGGGCCGACGGCCCCATAGGTGATCGTGCTCCACCACGACATCTTTGGCACGCCAGGTAGGGGGAAGCATTTGCGCAAACCTGAGGTTGTGAATAGCGCGTCCATCATCATCATCATCGTCTTCATCCATGGCGCCCAAGAAGAAACCTGGTGTTACTGCGCACCCTTCCACTTCTAAGGCCCCCTCGCACGCGGCCGCGGACGCCATTGGCACCACGGCGGCATTGGGCGAGGTGGGTCCCGAGGGAGTCGTGACCAGCGTAGGAGGCGTCGTCCTTGTGTCCCCCGTGGATGAGGCAGGAGCGGCAGGCACCGAGGGAAGGCAACATCAACAACACCCCATCGGGCGTAACGCTCAAGCTGTGGGTGGAGGGGACGTTCAGCCCCCACCACACCGCCGAACTAGCGGGCGCAGCCACAGCAACGACACCCACTCTAGTGCGAGTCGTGACCGTCTAGCCGTGCCTGCTACCGGCACGGCCACTGGGCGCGGACCTGGCCCAGAGCAGAGCGGACAAGGCGGAGCACCAAATGGGGGTGTAGACCCCGGAGCACGGCCCGCTCAACACCAGACTGCCTTGGCGACCGATTCGCAACGACATGAATGTGGTGACACTCCTGCTGGTACCACCAGGAGTTGAGCGACGTCACGATCGGCCTCGTCAACTGCACCGAGCATAGCTACGAAAGCCATGGCACGAGCCTAAGTCTTACTGAGATTCCCGCTGGCGGCTGATCAGATGGATGACTGGAGGGCCACCATGCAGACCTTGATCGGTTTCGCTGAAGCTGTAAAGTCACTGCAGGCAGAGCCATCGTGGCACCCACGAACAGCAGCAGCTGCCAGGGCTGATGGTCGTGCCAACGGTGCAGTCTCCTCCATGACAGCAGACCCAGAGGCGGCGGCAGCAAGAACAGCGTGTCCGCGAGCCTGACAAAGCATCGATGGCCTCCTCTGATTCGTGAGCCCATCGGGACCAGCGGCAGGTCCTGGAGGATCGGCGGAGGGAAGATGCGTGCGTCACCATAGAGCAACACCGGGAGACTCACCGTCAATCTAACAGGAGAAATGATCCAGACGTTGATGAACCTGTGCCCAGTGATAGAGGGTACTTACCTTACGAGCTTCATTGCCCCGCCTTCACTCGTGAGCTGCGGCAAGTCCGCTGGCCGTCTGCCCGCATCTTCAGGCCTAAATTACCAGAAAAGTATGATGGAAAGTTGAACCCGACACAGTTCTTCAGCATTTATACTATCGCCGTTCAAGCCGCCGGGGGCAGGGATGAGAAGGTGTTCGCCAACTACTTCCCTTTGGCGCTCAAGCCGAACGTGAGGTCATGGCTGATGCACCTGCCAGAGAATTCCATTTCATCATGGGCTGACCTGTGCAACGAATTTGTTGGCGCATTCACAGGTGGCCACCAAGAGCTAGGCCGGCCCAGTGATCTGCAAGTACTTTCGTAGAAGGAAGGGGAATGCTTGCGGAAGTACATGCAAAGGTTTAGTCGTGTAGACCGCAAAATTCCAGAGATACACCCAGCAGCTGTGATTGCCGCGTTCCATTCGAACGTGCACACAGAAGGATACGGTCCAAGATGAACGTCCGGCTGCCCAAGACTGTCAATGAGTTGTACACGTTGGCGGACAAATGTGCTCGAGCTGAAGAGGGAAGGCGACTCCCCGGAGAAGAGGATGGCGTCGAGGTCGATTTGGAGGAAGATGACGAACCCGCAAACCCAAAGAGGAGGAGCCGGAAGTGCAATAAGAAGCACAAGGACAAATTAGTATTGGCCGTCGAGAGCCCTGGCAACCTCAACACTGGCAAGAAGGCCAAAACCGAGGCCCCCGGCAAGGAAGCTGCAGCGTGCGCTGATTGCCGGGAGGCTGCGGCGGCAAAGAAAGTTGGGAAGTCCGATGGGCCCTACTGCAAGATCCACCGCACCAAGGGTTATGATCTCCAGGAGTGCCACCATGTCGAGCAACTTGTCAAGAAGCAGAAGGCAGAATATGAGAAAAGGGACTGTGAGAAGGTCCAAGAGGGTGCTGGAGGAAGAGGCCACATCAGTAGAGGGGGCCATCGCGGCAAGGCCCCGCAACAAAAAGAGAAACCTGCTAGAGGCCGTGAGAAGAAAGAAGAATATGGTGAAAGTGATGAAGGGGACGAGAAAGAAACCAGTGAGCAAGAATTCCATAAAGCAACTGAAGCCATGTGTATTAACGGAGGTGCATCTTTGCACTCCTCTCACCGCCAGCTCAAGCAGTGGGCGCGAGAGGTCAATGCCGTGGAACCAACTACAGATTCTCGGAAACCACTCAAGTGGTCCCGCACGCCTATCATCTTTGATGATGAGGGTCACCCCGACCGCACCACCGCGGTAGGGTTCTTGCCGTCGTTGGCCTCCCCAACAATTCGCAACCTCAAAGTCACAAAGATGCTAGTTGACGGCGGGGCTAGGTTTAATTTGATCTCCCCCAAAGTGGTCAGCAAGCTGCAGATTCCTGATGAAGAGCTCAAGACTACTGGTACATTCCAAAGAATCAACCCCGGCAGGAGCCGTCCTAAGGGAAAGATTACGCTGCCGGTGACGTTTGGCGGGGTGCTGAACTACCGGACCGAGAGAGTTGTGTTTTACATTGTTGAGCTTCCTTTGCCGTAAAAAGGGATCCTTGGTCGTCCAGCTCTGGCAAAACTCATGGCAGCATCCCACTATGCTTACAACACCTTGAAGATGCCAGTGCCGTTGGGCGTCATTTCCATTCCATCAAATAAGAAAGATGCAATTATATGTGTGGATCAGATGTATCGAGACGCGGTAGCAGCTAAGGCTGCTGAAGCCTCAGCTCTTGCCAAGGAGACGAAGAAGGGAAAGAAAGCTAGCAGTGACGCCGGCAAAGACACCGGGAAGCGCGCCTCTTCAGAGTGCGCTACACCCGTTGAGGACCTGCCGGAGAGTTCCACTGGCAAAAGGCCCAAGGCTACTCCACCTGCTGTGAAAAGGGTGCTGGCGAGGTAGGATGGAGCTGACGGTACGTTCGCCATCAGCGCCACCCTTGATGAAAAATAGGAAAGCGCGCTCGTTGCCTTCCTGCGGGAAATGTTGATGTGTTTGCTTGGCAACCATCTGACATCCCATTGTTCCCAGGGAGGTAATCGAGCACCACCTTGCTGTCTGCCCTCATGCCTGGCCCGTCAAGCGAAAGGTTAGGAAGCAGGCTTTGGAGTGGCAACAATTCATTGCTAAGGAAATCAAGAAACTTGAAGCAGCTGGTTTGGTCAGGGGAGTGCTGCATCCAACATGGTTAGCAAACCCAGTGGTAGTGCGCAAGGCAAATGGGAAATGGAGGCTCTGTATTGATGTAACACCCCCGGTGATTAGCAACAGTAATCACTTTTGATAATGACATGTTAGCATGATCGACAGTGCATAATCATCATTAGCATCACATTGCATTTCAACTCCTAAGTCAAATTCAAATTTAAATGAAAGTGGAATATGAAAGTTGTCCAACATAGGAGCTAAAATGTCAGATATATAGCAAATATTCCAGAGGCTATTCTAAAATTGAAACCAACATCATTGGAATTGGATAAGTGACTCGAACAACCTCAAACAGTGGATAAAGATAATATTTAATAACCATTTATTAAATCTGAAATAAATATGGAATTATGTTTTGTCCAAACTAATTTTAGGTGTTAGGGAATAATGCACTGGTATTTATGAAATAGGTCACACTTTTTACAAAAACCATTTGGGGCCTAAACATTTAACAGTGGAGAAAAGAGAATAAAGAAAAAGGAAAAAGAAACAGAAAAGGAAAAAAGAGCAACGCCCCCCCCGGCCCAACTGGGCCGAAGCCCAGCCGGCCGGCCCACCTGCGTCGCCCCTGGCCTATAAGGCCCCCGGCCAAACCCTAGCCTCACCGACACCCCCTCCTCACTCGTTCGCCCCCCCCCCCGATCCAGAAACTGGATCGGGCCGACGCCGCTCGCCGACGCCACCCCGCTCCCGCGCCGATCGGCCAGCGCCGACGCCGCCGCCACGCCGACGTCGCCCTGTCCTCTCCTCTTCCCCGACCAGCCGCCTATCGCTCGGTCGCCCCCTCCCTCGACTGGATCTGGATCGGGGCAAACCCCCGATCCCGTCGCCCGACGCCGCGACGACCTCGCCGCCGCCCGGAGCCCGCACCTCCCCGCCGGCCTGCACCTCGTCTCCGTCGCCGTCGTCCCCGTCGACCGCCCCGACCCCCCGCTGCCCCGTCCCTACGAGCACGGTGAGGCCCCAGGCCTCCCCCTCTCTGCTCCCGCACCTCGCCGCGCGCACCGCGCCCCCGTGCCGCCGCTCCGCCCGCGCTCGCCGGCTCGCGCACGCGCCCGCGCGCACCGCAGCCTCGCCGGGCCTCGCACACGCGCGCGCGTGCCCTGCCTCGCTACTGCTCGCGGATCTTGCCCCGCTTCGCCCCGCCGTGCCCGCTGTGCCGCGCCGCCCCTCGCTGCTGCTCCGGCCACCCCGCTGCCGCTGCTACTCTGCTCCGCCGCGCTCCGGCCCCGGCCGCGCCCAGCGCCCGCTCGCCCCCTGCCACGCTCACCGCGCCCGCCTGGGCCGCTCGCCCGTGCCCCGGGTTCGCCCGACGGGGCGCCGCGCCCGCACGCCTGTGACCCCCCCCCCCTGGGCCACTGCCCAGTGGGGCCCAAACCCCCTGTGACGCTGACGAATGGGGCCCACGGCCCAGAAACGTTTTAGGAAAAATAATGAAAATAAAAATAATTAATTAAAATAAATAATTAATTAATTAGTTAATTAATCCTGATTAGGTTAATTTAATTAAGTAGTTAGTGTTAATTAAACAGTAATTTAATTAGTTAATACCTAATTAACCTACCATCCTATGACAGGTGGGACCCACCCTGTCAGGTGGCTGCTGACGTCAGCATGATGTCATGCTGACGTCATCAATCACTGTTTCGGATAATGTTGAATTAAATAATTAATTAAATTTTAGAAATTAATAAAAACTTTAGAAAATCATATCTTTTAAACCGTATCTCCGATGAAAATATTTTATACATGAAACTTGCTCAGAACGACGATACGAGCCCGGATACGCCCTCCGTATTCCCGTCAGACGACCGCAGCTATAAGAACATTGAACTTTTAGACCGATTTCAGTAAATGAATAGTGCCCAACTTTAATTAAATAAATCCAAATAAATTCCTAAATTAACTAAATCGTTTAGTTAGGCAGTAGAACACCCCGGCATATCATTTAGGCATGTCATACATATTGTTTGCATTATTGCCGTGAATTTATTGTTTCTCTCCCCCTCCTTCTCTCTCGATAGACGCCGAGACCGGCGTCGCTGCTGTCGAGTACGACTACGCTACTGACGAGCAGCCCGTTGACGACCTCCCTCTCTTGCCAGAGCAACCAGGCAAGCCCCCCCCCCTTGAGCATTCCAGATATCGCCCATTCTATTCTCCTGCTTGCATTAGATTTCGCTACTGTTAATGTATGCTCCTATTCTGATGCATAGCCTGCTGTTGTAACCTGTTCATTGCTATCTTACCTGCCTATGATAAACTGTTTAGTATAGGTTGGTATGACCCATCTGTGACCCCACCACCTTACTTTGTCGCCCCTGCTTGTTCATCAACGACTCGATCAACGTGATTGTCGATCAGAGACAGACGCCTCACTTCACACCCCCCCCTAGTTGTACGACTCTGCGTAGTAACTATCGAGTGCCGAGGGTGATACCTCGTAACACACTCCTGATGAATACTCTGCAGCATAGCTGTACGATCGTGGTCATCGAGGGTGATTCCTCCTTCTCCATGTCCGATACGACTCTGTCGTGCAACCCCTCAGTGTGAACCTCGAGGGTGATACCTCTTACGTTAACCCTGATGATTATGACCACACGGTTACTTGACCTTTTTCACAGGCGGTTCCACCCTGGTGGGTACCCGCTGGGGATCTATGATTTCGGGTGTGCCGGAAGGGCACTCGAGTGTGACATTGTGGCGGAGCATCAGAGACTCTGATTGTCTCCGCTTGATACTAATTGAGCCTATTGGATTTGGGTGTGTGATCTGAGTGGGTCGACGTGCCCTATACGCACTACCACCACGCGGGATAATGGTTATGGGGCCCTCTGCGATGTACGTTTCGCCGAAAGCTTATCAGACGTCACGATTCACCGTGCGGGCTGATCGTCGGGATTGGGCTGGATACTTCACTGGCGAGTTCAGTGTCGCGCCTGCACCCCGGCCAGCCACGCAACGCGCAGGGTGCCCAGGGCGATGGCCCGAGACCCCTGTGTGCATAGGTTAGTCCGGCGTGCTGACCTCTCTGCTGAGCCTAGGTAGAGCGCTGCTTCGTGTTGATCTTCCGAGGACGGGCATTACCCATCAAGTATGTCCGGCCAGAGTTGATCGAGCGTGTTGGGTAACAGTAGTGCACCACTGCAGGGATGAATCTTCTATCGATAGCCGGTCCTACGGTAAAGGACGCTCAGTTTGTGTATCCCGATCTACCTACTTAAACTGGATACTTGTTACTTAATTGAAGCTTCGGGATTACTTTCTCGCTGGGAGTCGAGGAAGGATCTTTGAGCTGTACTTCAACATGTTTGCTAAATAAAATGCTATTCTACTCTCTTCTACTGCTGCAAGATGATGGCTTTGAGAAGATGTTTGAAGATGCTAGTCTTCGATAGGACTAGGCCTTTCTCTCTATTCTGGCATTTCTGCAGCCCAGTCCACATATACAGCCTTTTCTCCATTGATAATGTTGCATATGTAGTATAGATCCTTGCTTGCTGAGTACTTCGGATGAGTACTCACGGTTGCTTTATTTTCTCTTTTCCCCCATATACCCCACCTTGATGATACACCAGACGATAGAGTCCAGGAGCCAGACGCCACCACCGGAGCCTACTACCAGGCGGGTCCAGAGGGCACGTACTACTGGATCGAGCCAGCTGACCAGGAGTAGGATCGGAGGCTCCCAGGCAGGAGGCCAACGCCTTTCGATCTAGTGTCGCTGTTTGTGCTAGCCTTCTTAAGGCAGAACTTGTCTAACTATGTCTGTACCCAGATATTATTTGTATGACTGACTTATGTATTCGGATCTTCGGATCCCTGGTCTGTAATATTGTGGACCTCCGTTTATTTGTGTTTAGAGTTGTGTTGTGATATCTTCCCGTGAGTCCCTGGGCTTGATCGTACACGTTTGCGTGTATGACTAGTGTACGATTGAACCGGGGGCGTCACAAGTTGGTATCAGAGCCGACTGCCTGTAGGAAGCCCCCCTCCAAATTCCTTGGCCGAAGTTGAGTCTAGAAACCGAGAAACTAATTTACTAACTTGGCTGTGTGGCTTACGGGCCCACGTCGCCAATTGGGTGGTATTAGGATCTTTTATTCCTCGTCTATACTCTGGGACTCTAATATCTCTTCTATTCGGGTTAAATAAAATTTTACTAACGCCGACACTTAGGATCTCGTAAATCCCGTCTACCCGGAGAGCTGGATATCTGTGCGATTTCCCTGTCGTTGATCTGATTAGTCTGATAATCATTTTCCTTTCCATTGTTTTGTTTAACCTTTCTCTCCGAGTTGTGTTAAACTTCTCGTTGTCATTTGACAAATCTGAATTTCCTCTGTTTCAGATGGACCGTTTGTTTCCACCGCGTCCTATGATACAGCTTGTGCTTCGCACTTGGGCTCGTGATGCCCCTGGTTTTCCAGCTGTCCTGATCGCTCTCGTGACCAGACTTGGCTACCGCTGGTACCCTGAGTACATGGTTTACGAGGATTACCGCGAGTTTAATCAGGAGCAGTACCATGCTGATGTTCGTATCTATGATCGGCAGAATGACTCAGACACCGAGCTGCACCTTTTCCACGGTATCGGCGTGACGATTGAGATGGCAGTACATGATGCCGCCTACTCTGCTGTCGCACGTCTTCGAGGACAGTTCAGTGGTATCTTGGATGACTCTGAGTTCCGATACATTCCGTATGCCCCTGCTGGAGATGCTACCGGATACTACACAGCTATCTGTGCCCCGTACGAGCCTCGCCGATATGACCACCGCGTTCTGATTCAGTGCACTCAGGCTCTGGATCGCACTGTTTGGGCTCTTGCCGTCGAGTTGGTTGCCACTCGAGCACGTCTTTACGATGCTATGACGCAGTTGATGCCCGCTGTTCGTGCAGGGATACATCCGGAGCACATCCTTTACCCGCGCAGGACTCAGATGTATGCTGGTATTGACTGGCCTGCTGTTGGAGGTCACACACCTACACGTGGACCTCTTCTTACAGTTCGAGACCGGGTTCTGCATCAGAGTGCACATGGAGCACAGGATCCTTCCGCGACGAATATTCGTCGTCCGCACTCGCAGTTACCCCGTTACAGTGGTTATCTCCGACGTTGATGTAGCCTTTGCTATGTCTCGTTGTGTACTTCCTTACCGCGTGCCTGCGCGCCGCCTAGTATGTCTAGCTTTTAATTTGCGCCGTTATGCTGTCCGCATGTACCCGGCTTTGTGTATGGATCTGTATGTCTTAATCGACTACTGTTATGTATCTATTACACTGCTTAAGGTATTGTCGTGTTACTTCATACTTGTCGCTAAACACTCGCAATTGCTTTTACTAAACTACCCCCTGTTGGTACGTAGCAGGATGGTTAGACCAGGTGGTCGTGGTCGTGGTCGTGCCCCTGAACGTCCACCACCGCCAGACTATATGGCAGCTATGATGCAACAGTTCGAGCTCAACCGCCAGTTCATGGTTGGAATCATGGCTCAGTTTCCGCATCAGAACAACCAGAACCAGAATCCAGCTTCAGTAACTTTGACAGAGTTTACGCGACTCAACCCAACGCAGTTTCGCAACTCTGACAAGCCCCTGGATGCCGATGACTGGCTCCGCGACATCACTCACGAGATGGAGTCTGCTAATGTCGCCCCCGCCAACTTTGTCACCTTCGCGGCCTTTTTCTTAAAAGGCCCCGCTGCTCAATGGTGGGACACACACAAGCGTACTCTGCCTGTTGGAACAGTCATCACCTGGTATGAGTTCCAGGCTGCTTTCCGTACACGTTACATCCCTCAAGCAATTATGGAACGCATGAAGACCCAGTTCCGCAACCTCACTCAGGGCAATAAAACCGTCGAAGCTTATCAGCGGGAATTTCTTGATCTCTCCCGCTATGCTGAAGAAGACATCGCCACAGATGCTCGCAGACAGGAGAAGTTCCGTAATGGACTACACCCTGACCTCAAGCTTGCACTAGCTGCTCAAGACATCAATGACTTCTCAACTCTAGTGAACAAGGCTATTCTCGTTGAGACCGCTCAGATGGAACACAAGGACTCGCAGAAGCGCTATCGTGATGCTGGCTCATCTTCGGGCTCAGCACCGAAGCGTAGAGTTTGGATTCCCAACAACACGTTCCGTCCCAATACCTCTGCGCCAAAGAACAATGCTGCACTACGTCTGCCTCCTCCACCACCGAGGCCGTCAAAGGCTCAAGCTATTCAGAACAATGCCCCTCTTCGTCCTGAAGATGGTTTGTGTTTCAAGTGCCGCAAACCAGGCCACCAGGCTAAAGACTGCCACCAGACTCAGAATCAGTTAGATTTTCCTCGTGCTGGCCGTGGATATGGCCGTGGCAACAATCAGACCCGCAACTATAATACTGGGTCTGCTTCACGTGGTCGTGGTCAGGCTTACAACATTGACATTGAAGAAGTCCAGGATCAACCTGCTACTGTGATGGGTACCCTTCTTGTCGACTCAGTACCTGCTTCTGTATTATTTGATTCAGGAGCATCGCATTCATTCATGTCTGAAGCATTTGCATTATCTCATGACATTGCATTCGAAAAGATGAACCTGCCAATAGTTGTCCGTACCCCTGGAGGCCAATGTCAAACCACTATGATGGCACATAATGTCCCTGTTGAAATCGAGGAATTTGAATTCCTAGCTTCCCCTATTATCCTAAAGTCTTCCACCATAGACCTCATACTCGGAATGGATTGGTTGAAAGCTCACATTGCTTCGATCAATTGTGCCACTAAAATTATCCAACTTCTTCACCCCTCCGATGAGATAGTGAACTACACTGCCCGAATTACTCGAGACGCTGAAGCTGAGGTATATGTTATGAAAGCTTTGAACGCCTCACCTCTGGAAGGGATCGAGAACGTACCTGTCGTTCGAGATTTTCCAGACGTCTTTCCAGAAGAACTTCCAGGAATACCCCCGGCTAGAGCTGTCGAGTTTGTCATTGACTTGAAGCCTGGCACCGTTCCTATTGCCAAGCGACCTTATAAGATGCCTCCGCATCACCTTCTTGAGCTTAAGGAAGAAATCGACAAGTCACTTAAGAGTGGTTTCATCTGCCCCAGTTCCTCTGCTTGGGGAGCACCTTCACTCTTCGTTAAGAAGAAGGATGGAACTAACCGATTGGTTCAGGATTACCGGCCCATTAACCAAGCCACAATCCAGAATAAATACCCACTGCCCCGGATCAATGATCTTTATGATCAACTCACTGGATCATCGGTGTTCTCTAAACTCGACTTGAGGTTGGGTTATCACCAGATCCGTGTCCGTGAAGAGGACATTCCCAAGACTGCATTCGTCACTCGTTATGTCTCCTATGAATACACCGTCATGTCATTTGGCCTAACGAATGCTCCAGCTACATTCTCCCGCCTGATGAATTATATATTCATGGATTACCTCGACAAATTCGTCGTGGTATATCTAGATGATATTCTGGTCTATTCTAAGAATAAAGAGGAACATGCTGAACATCTCTGCCTTGTTCTAGAAAGGCTCCGAGAACACCAGTTGTACGCCAAGTATTCCAAATGCGAATTTTGGCTTCCTGAAGTAACTTACCTTGGACATGTGATTTCCAAGGAAGGGATTGCTGTTAACCCCGAACGAGTTCAGGCTATTCTCGACTGGACTCCCCCAAAGAATGTTAAGCAAGTCAGAAGTTTTCTCGGACTCGCTAGTTATTGCCGTCGATTCGTTGAGAACTTTTCCAAGATTGCAAAACCATTGACAGATCTGCTTCACAAAGGTGTTAAATTTGAGTGGACAGAAAAATGTCAAGAAAGCTTTCAGACACTAAAAGATAAATTGACATCTGCCCCAGTACTAGCACCCCCGGATTCCCAAAATGATTTCGTGATATACTGTGATGCATCTCGTCAAGGATTAGGCTGTGTCCTCATGCAAGAGCGCAAAGTGATTGCTTATGCCTCCCGACAATTGCGTCCTCATGAAGAAAATTATCCCGTGCATGATCTTGAACTTTCTGCGGTTATCTATGCCTTGAAGCTATGGCGACATTACCTTCTCGGTAACCGTTGCGAGATATACACGGATCACCAAAGCTTGAAGTATTTATATACTCAACCAGATCTGAACCTTCGTCAACAAAGATGGCTCGAAACAATTGCCGATTATGATATGAATATTTCATATACCCCCGGCAAGGCTAATGTAATGGCCGATGCTTTGAGTCGCAAGTCCTATAGCAACAATCTTATGGTTCAAGAAACACAACCTCTTCTCCATGAAGAGCTTTGCAAGTTGAACCTCCATATTGTCCCACAGGGTTATCTCAATACCCTGGTTGTCGAACCAGATTTAGAACACGGCATTAAGGTTATGCAAAGGTATGACACTGAAGTTGAAAAGATCAAGCGATACCTCGAGAAAGGAAAGCCGTCGGAATTCCATCTTGATGCAGATGGGATCCTATTTTTCCAACACCGTCTCTTCGTACCCAAGTTCAAGAATGAGAGGGAAAACGTTATGAAGGAAGCTCATGACACTCCCTTGTCCATTCACCCTGGTAGCACAAAGATGTACCGTGACATTTGTCAAAGATTCTGGTGGCCTAATATGAAGCGAGACATTGCTCGTTATGTTTCTGAGTGTGACGTTTGCCGCCGCGTTAAAGCTCAACATCAAAGGCCCGCAGGAACTCTGCAACCCCTGAAAATTCCTGAATGGAAATGGGACAAGGTCCAAATGGATTTCATTACTGGTTTTCCCAAATCCCAGAAGGGTCATGATGCTATTTTTGTTGTCATTGACCGATTCTCTAAGGTTGCCCACTTTCTGCCTGTTAAGGAGACAATCACTGCTAGCCAGTTGGCAGACTTGTATGTTTCCCGAATTGTGTCACTCCATGGTGTTCCGTTGGAGATCAGTTCTGATCGTGGCAGCCTCTTCACCTCCAGATTCTGGAATAGTTTCCAAGAAGCTATGGGAACTCATCTGTCTTTTAGCACCGCTTTTCACCCTCAGTCACAGGGTCAAGTTGAACGAGTGAATCAAGTGCTCGAAGATATGCTTCGAGCTTGCGTCATCTCCTTCGGTAAGAAATGGGAGGAATCTCTCCCGTATGCCGAATTCTCTTACAACAATAGCTATCAAGCTAGTCTGAAGATGGCACCGTTTGAAGTTCTATACGGTCGTAAGTGTCGAACCCCTCTGAATTGGTCAGAAACTGGGGAACGCTCACTCGTCGGACCGGACATTATTCGGCAAGCTGAAGAACAAGTCCGCATTGTTCGTGAACATTTGAAATCTGCTCAGTCTCGTCAGAAGAGCAACTATGACCGAAAGCACCAGGTAATAGTCTATCAACCTGGCGAGCAAGCTTACCTCCGCGTCACTCCGTTGAAAGGCACTCATCGGTTCGGAATCAAAGGCAAGTTAGCCCCTCGCTACATTGGCCCGTTCCGTATTCTTGCCCGTCGAGGAGAAGTGGCATATCAGTTGCAATTGCCGCCAAACCTTTCTCAAGTACATGACGTCTTTCATGTATCCCAACTCCGCCGCTGCTTCAAGGATCGTATTCGAGCTGTGGATCATGAAGTGCTTGAATTACGGGAAGATCTGTCATATCCAGAATATCCCATCCGTATTCTTGATCAAGCTGAGCGTCGAACACGTCAAAAGTCAATCAAGTTCCTCAAGGTTCAGTGGTCAAATCATTCTGAAGATGAAGCCACTTGGGAACGCGAGGATCGTCTTCGCGAAGAATACCCCTCTTTCTTTCAGTCTTCCTCTTAATTCTCGGGACGAGAATTCTTAATAGATGAGGAGAGTTGTAACACCCCCGGTGATTAGCAACAGTAATCACTTTTGATAATGACATGTTAGCATGATCGACAGTGCATAATCATCATTAGCATCACATTGCATTTCAACTCCTAAGTCAAATTCAAATTTAAATGAAAGTGGAATATGAAAGTTGTCCAACATAGGAGCTAAAATGTCAGATATATAGCAAATATTCCAGAGGCTATTCTAAAATTGAAACCAACATCATTGGAATTGGATAAGTGACTCGAACAACCTCAAACAGTGGATAAAGATAATATTTAATAACCATTTATTGAATCTGAAATAAATATGGAATTATGTTTTGTCCAAACTAATTTTAGGTGTTAGGGAATAATGCACTGGTATTTATGAAATAGGTCACACTTTTTACAAAAGCCATTTGGGGCCTAAACATTTAACAGTGGAGAAAAGAGAATAAAGAAAAAGGAAAAGAAACAGAAAAGGAAAAAAGAGCAACGCCCCCCCCGGCCCAACTGGGCCGAAGCCCAGCCGGCCGGCCCACCTGCGTCGCCCCTGGCCTATAAGGCCCCCGGCCAAACCCTAGCCTCACCGACACCCCCTCCTCACTCGTTCGCCCCCCCCGATCCAGAAACTGGATCGGGCCGACGCCGCTCGCCGACGCCACCCCGCTCCCGCGCCGATCGGCCAGCGCCGACGCCGCCGCCACGCCGACGTCGCCCTGTCCTCTCCTCTTCCCCGACCAGCCGCCTATCGCTCGGTCGCCCCCTCCCTCGACTGGATCTGGATCGGGGCAAACCCCCGATCCCGTCGCCCGACGCCGCGACGACCTCGCCGCCGCCCGGAGCCCGCGCCTCCCCGCCGGCCTGCACCTCGTCTCCGTCGCCGTCGTCCCCGTCGACCGCCCCGACCCCCCGCTGCCCCGTCCCTACGAGCACGGTGAGGCCCCAGGCCTCCCCCTCTCTGCTCCCGCACCTCGCCGCGCGCACCGCGCCCCCGTGCCGCCGCTCCGCCCGCGCTCGCCTGCTCGCGCACGCGCCCGCGCGCACCGCAGCCTCGCCGGGCCTCGCACACGCGCGCGCGTGCCCTGCCTCGCTACTGCTCGTGGATCTTGCCCCGCTTCGCCCCGCCGTGCCCGCTGTGCCGCGCCGCCCCTCGCTGCTGCTCCGGCCACCCCGCTGCCGCTGCTACTCTGCTCCGCCGCGCTCCGGCCCCTGCCGCGCCCAGCGCCCGCTCGCCCCCTGCCACGCTCACCGCGCCCGCCTGGGCCGCTCGCCCGTGCCCCGGGTTCGCCCGACGGGGCGCTGCGCCCGCACGCCTGTGACCCCCCCCTGGGCCACTGCCCAGTGGGGCCCAAACCCCCTGTGACGCTGACGAATGGGGCCCACGGCCCAGAAACGTTTTAGGAAAAATAATGAAAATAAAAATAAATAATTAAAATAATTAATTAATTAATTAGTTAATTAATCCTGATTAGGTTAATTTAATTAAGTAGTTAGTGTTAATTAAACAGTAATTTAATTAGTTAATACCTAATTAACCTACCAGCCTATGACAGGTGGGACCCACCCTGTCAGGTGGCTGCTGACGTCAGCATGATGTCATGCTGACGTCATCAATCACTGTTTCGGATAATGTTGAATTAAATAATTAATTAAATTTCAGAAATTAATAAAAACTTTAGAAAATCATATCTTTTAAACCGTATCTCCGATGAAAATATTTTATACATGAAACTTGCTCAGAATGACGATACGAGCCCGGATACGCCCTCCGTATTCCCGTCAGACGACCGCAGCTATAAGAACATTGAACTTTTAGACCGATTTCAGTAAATGAATAGTGCCCAACTTTAATTAAATAAATCCAAATAAATTCCTAAATTAACTAAATCATTTAGTTAGGCAGTAGAACACCCCGGCATATCATTTAGGCATGTCATACATATTGTTTGCATTATTGCCGTGAATTTATTGTTTCTCTCCCCCTCCTTCTCTCTCGATAGACGCCGAGACCGGCGTCGCTGCTGTCGAGTACGACTACGCTACTGACGAGCAGCCCGTTGACGACCTCCCTCTCTTGCCAGAGCAACCAGGCAAGCCCCCCCCCTTGAGCATTCCAGATATCGCCCATTCTATTCTCCTGCTTGCATTAGATTTCGCTACTGTTAATGTATGCTCCTATTCTGATGCATAGCCTGCTGTTGTAACCTGTTCATTGCTATCTTACCTGCCTATGATAAACTGTTTAGTATAGGTTGGTATGACCCATCTGTGACCCCACCACCTTACTTTGTCGCCCCTGCTTGTTCATCAACGACTCGATCAACGTGATTGTCGATCAGAGACAGACGCCTCACTTCACACCCCCCCCTAGTTGTACGACTCTGCGTAGTAACTATCGAGTGCCGAGGGTGATACCTCGTAACGCACTCCTGATGAATACTCTGCAGCATAGCTGTACGATCGTGGTCATCGAGGGTGATTCCTCCTTCTCCATGTCCGATACGACTCTGTCGTGCAACCCCTCAGTGTGAACCTCGAGGGTGATACCTCTTACGTTCACCCTGATGATTATGACCACACGGTTACTTGACCTTTTTCACAGGCGGGTCCACCCTGGTGGGTACCCGCTGGGGATCTATGATTTCGGGTGTGCCGGAAGGGCACTTGAGTGTGACATTATGGCGGAGCATCAGAGACTCTGATTGTCTCCGCTTGATACTAATTGAGCCTATTGGATTTGGGTGTGTGATCTGAGTGGGTCGACGTGCCCTATACGCACTACCACCACGCGGGATAATGGTTCTGGGGCCCTCTGCGATGTACATTTCGCCGAAAGCTTATCAGACGTCACGATTCACCGTGCGGGCTGATCGTCGGGATTGGGCTGGATACTTCACTGGCGAGTTCAGTGTCGCGCCTGCACCCCGGCCAGCCACGCAACGCGCAGGGTGCCCAGGGCGATGGCCCGAGACCCCTGTGTGCATAGGTTAGTCCGGCGTGCTGACCTCTCTGCTGAGCCTAGGTAGAGCGCTGCTTCGTGTTGATCTTCCGAGGACGGGCATTACCCATCAAGTATGTCCGGCCAGAGTTGATCGAGCGTGTTGGGTAACAGTAGTGCACCCCTGCAGGGATGAATCTTCTATCGATAGCCGGTCCTACGGTAAAGGACGCTCAGTTTGTGTATCCCGATCTACCTACTTAAACTGGATACTTGTTACTTAATTGAAGCTTCGGGATTACTTTCTCGCTGGGAGTCGAGGAAGGATCTTTGAGCTGTACTTCAACATGTTTGCTAAATAAAATGCTATTCTACTCTCTTCTACTGCTGCAAGATGATGGCTTTGAGAAGATGTTTGAAGATGCTAGTCTTCGATTGGACTAGGCCTTTCTCTCTATTCTGGCATTTCTGCAGCCCAGTCCACATATACAGCCTTTTCTCCATTGATAATGTTGCATATGTAGTATAGATCCTTGCTTGCTGAGTACTTCGGATGAGTACTCACGGTTGCTTTATTTTCTCTTTTCCCCCATATACCCCACCTTGATGATACACCAGACGATGGAGTCCAGGAGCCAGACGCCACCACCGGAGCCTACTACCAGGCGGGTCCAGAGGGCACGTACTACTGGATCGAGCCAGCTGACCAGGAGTAGGATCGGAGGCTCCCAGGCAGGAGGCCAGCGCCTTTCGATCTAGTGTCGCTGTTTGTGCTAGCCTTCTTAAGGCAGAACTTGTCTAACTATGTCTGTACCCAGATATTATTTGTATGACTGACTTATGTATTCGGATCTTCGGATCCCTGGTCTGTAATATTGTGGACCTCCGTTTATTTGTGTTTAGAGTTGTGTTGTGATATCTTCCCGTGAGTCCCTGGGCTTGATCGTACACATTTGCGTGTATGACTAGTGTACGATTGAACCGGGGGCGTCACAATTGACTTCACAGACCTAAACAAGGAATGCCCGAAGGATCCTTTACCCCTGGCGCGCATTGATCAGATCATAGACTCCACTTCCGGGTGTGATCTACTTTCCTTTTTGGATGCATACTCTGGATACCATCAGATATTCATGTCTAAGGAAGATGAAGAGAAGACCGCGTTCATAACTCCATGTGGCACGTACTGCTTTGTACGCATTCCTTTCGGGTTAAAGAGCGCCGGATCCACTTTTGCAAGAGCAGTGCAGATTGGTTTTGAACCACAGTTGCACAGAAACGTGGAAGCCTATATGGATGACATAGTGGTCAAGACCAAGGACAAATCAACACTCATTCAAGATTTGGAAGAGTCCTTTGCTAACTTGCGTAAGATCAATTTAAAGTTAAACCCTGAGAATTGCGTGTTTGGTGTTCCCTCTGGCAAGCTGCTTGGTTTCTTTGTATCTCACCGAGGGATAGAGGTGAACCCCGACAAGATCAGGGTGATTGAGCAAATACAAGCACCGAAGACTATCAAGGATGTCAGGCGTTTAACTGGATGCGTTGCCGCGCTGAGCAGGTTCATTTCCAAGTCCGCCGAACGTGCCTTGCCTTTCTTCAAAATCCTAAAGAAGGCAGGACCAATAAAGTGGACTCCGGAGGCAGAAGCAGTGCTGTAGGACCTAGAGGCCTACCTTTCCTCTGCTCCCACCTTACTCGCTCCTAGACCACAAGAGCCGTTGCTGCTGTACTTAGCGGCAACAAACCAAGTGGTTAGTGCAGCGCTGGTGGCACAGCGGGAGGTGGATGAGGAAGCAGCTGCCACAACTACCCCTTCCGGAGATGAAGCTGAACCAGTCACGACAGAATTGGTCATAGGGGAAGCAGAGCAAGTTGGCACAAGCGATCCCAAGACCGCGGCAAAGAAGAAAGTGGTGCAACGCCCGATGTACTTTGTCAGCTCCCTGTTACAGGGGGCTAGGACAAGGTACTCTGGAGTACAAAAGCTAATCTTTGGCCTCATCATGGCCTTGAGGAAATTGCGCCACTACTTCCAAGCTCATGAGATCACAGTTGTCACCCATTTCCCACTGCAGCGCATACTGAGGAAACCTGAAGCTACCGACAGAATAGTTGAATGGGCAT
Source organism: Thinopyrum elongatum (assembly GCA_011799875.1). NCBI lineage: Eukaryota > Viridiplantae > Streptophyta > Magnoliopsida > Poales > Poaceae > Thinopyrum > Thinopyrum elongatum. Next base: position 322,801,002 of record CM022302.1, read on the forward strand.
TAGAGTTGTCAAGCTTTGGCTTGAAGTACAAAAGTACTTCAACCATTCAGAGCAGAGCGCTGGCAGAGTTCATTGCGGAATGGACGCCCATTCCAGATGAAGAATTACTGGAGACAATTATCCCTCGGTGGGGAAGCACCTCAGGAGTGGATCATGTATTTTGATGGTGCTTTCTCATTACAGGGTGCCAGAGCTGGTGTGCTTCTTGTTGCACCCACCAGAGAGCACCTCAAATATGTGGTTCAAATGCACTTCCCCCGGGAGAAAGCCACCAACAACACTGCTGAGTATGAGGGGCTCCTTGTCGGGCTCAGAATCGCGGTAGAGTTGGGAATCAAGAAGTTGATCATACGTTGAGACTCGCAGCATGTGGTGAGACAAGTCAACAAGGATTACTAGAGCCCGTTGGTGGAGGCATATGTAGAAGAAGTGAGAAAGTTGGAGGAGCACTTTGATAGATTACAAACAGAGCATGTGCCACGTGCGGAAAACAACATTGCTGATCATTTATCAAAGTGCACGGGACAAAAGCTCCCTGTGGAAGCAGGAACTTTTATCCTCCACCTAACTCAACCGTAAGTGTCGCCTTCAACGATGGCCAGAAAAAGGAGGAAGTTGGACTCCGGCAAGTATGTCCCGGTAGGGCTTCCCGAGGCCTCCGGCAGAGAGGCTGCCGGGAACAACTCCGCTTCGGTTGGTGAGCAGCACCCTCCCGTGGAACCACAGGTCCTTGTGGTCGAGGTGAGTGCTCCCACGAATGAGGAGGTGTCTCTGGTCCTTGTAGTTGAGCCTCAGGCTCCAACTTGGGCGTGGCAAGAAGAAGCTGAAAGAGTAGCCCGAAGGTCTAATATGTACGAGTTTATCGATGATACACTATACAAAAAAGGCCGAATTGGGTGAAATTGAAGTGCATTTGCCGGGAAGAGGGGCAGGAACTACTGGCAGAGATACACAAGGGCATGTGCGGCTCCCATATTGGATAAAGGGCCTTGGTTGGAAAAGCTTTCCGACAAGGTTTCTACTGGCCCACGGCCCTCCAAGATGCGACTGAGCTAGTCACCAGATGTGAAGCCTACCAGTTCCACTCCAAGAACATTCATCAACGAGCTCAAGCTCTCGAGACGATCCCTTTATCCTGGCCATTTTCGGTCTGGGGGCTCGACATCTTGGGCCCCATCCCCCGCGCTACCGGGGGCTTTGAATTCTTGTACGTTGCAATCGACAAGTTTAAAAAGTGGGCGGACGTGGATCCAGTGAGGAAGGTAACCACATAGTCAGCTATCAAGTTCTTGAAGGTATTGGTGTGCCGTTTTGGAGTACACGCCAGAGTGATCACTGATAATGGCACCCAATTCACAAGCCGCTCCTTCATGCAATACGTCCAAAATCTTGGGAGCAAGGTCTCTTTCGCTCCTTCATGCTGAAGTGCTTCACGGGCTCAAGACGAGAACTTTTGATAAGTTGCAGAAGTGTGGCAGACACTTGATCGACGAGCTGTCGGTGGTTCTTTGGTCCCTCCGTACGACACCAAATTGAGCCATCGGCCAGACTCCCTTCTCCCTAGTCTATGGGGCGGAAGTAGTGCTCCCCACAGAACTCATATACGGGTCACCTCGAGTACTTGCCTACGATGAAGTAGAGCAAGAGCAGCACCGACATGATGATGCTGTGCTCCTCGAGGAAGATTGTCTTCGGGCTGTTGTGCGTGCTGCACACTACCAGCAAGCCTTGCGCCGCTATCATAGCCACATGATTCATGCCCGGAGCCTTGAGTAAGGCGACCTTGTCCTTAGGCGTGTTCAATCTGCCAAGGGTTCCAACAAGTTGACGCCGAAGTGGGAAGGCCCTTACGGGGTAGTACGAGTCACCAGACCTATCACAGTCCATGTGGAGACCGAACATGGCATTAAGGTGCAAAACTCATGGAATATTGAGCATCTTCGCAAGTTCTACCCGTAAGGCGCGGCTGCCGGGCTCAGCCCCCGCAGCCACCTTTTGTACAAGCCTTGCCGATGTGCATGTAACCCTTTGTACAAAGCCAGGTGCAGACCCTGTGCAAAGATAATAAAATGAAGCGACAGCGCCTAAAACTTGCATGCATATTTATTTTAGCATGATTTTGCCATGGTCATTTAGAGAGGGTCATATGCTGTTGTTTTTTTCCTGTGCTAACCACAGGGGCCCTGCCGTGGATAAATTCCCAAGGCAGAGAAGATAGAACAAGTTTGCATGTCGACCCCCGCCGACCCAAAACAGATAAGTTTTCCTTAAAACATCCATAGTGTATCTCTTTGAGGAAAACTTGTGCGTCGAAAAACTGTGTCACCCTCGAACATTTGTGCTCCCATCTTTTGATTTGAGGGTTACTTTAGTCAAATTGGTTGTAGTGGCATTTGTGAAAAGGGTTGGCAATGGGCCGGTTCTCTTCCGCGCCCCCAGGCTCGCTGGGCCGAGCTTCGCGGCAGCAATGGAGGGAACCGGCAAGATATCTTGCCAGAAAACCTTGTTTACATGAAAGTATAAGGGAGTCCCTCCGCTGCAGGAGTATGATTCATGCACAAGTGTCTGGCAAGCATGTCTTTTTTCATTAATACGCGGATAGACAAGTACAAGCCTTAGAGTGTACAAATATAGCTGAAAAGATTACATTTCTTAAGATAAAGTTTGGCAAGTGCCTACATATTTTAGACCAAAAAAAGATAAGTGCCCCGTAATGCCTTTCTTGTCCCTCTCCTCCTAGGGGCTACATGGGAGGCGAAGAAGGCAAAAGGAGTGCCTGGACAGAAGCCCAGCCTGACCCCGTCAGGGCCCGCGACACGCAGTCTGACAAGATCGAGAGGGGCGGGGGCGAAGATGACAGATGGAGAGAGCAGCTAGGCGATGCCCTGGTGACCACCGCCAGGACCAGCAGAACAAGGCAGGAAGGCCCCGGGCAGGGAAGATGAAGCTGGAGTCCACGGAGAAGCCTGTGGGGATCCAGCTGGAGAAGGCGGAGATGTCCACACCCAACACCCCAGCAAATCGCTCTGCCGGGGGTAGAAGACCCAGGTGCAGATGATGGTGCCACCGGCGCCTTGCTGATGGTGATGGTGCGTCCGGCGTTTAGCTGGAGCACAAGCCATCGTCCTCCCGATCGCTACCGTCGTCGTCACCGTCACTCTCCTCTTCGTCGTTGTCACTCGAGGAGGAGCTTTCGTCATCGGTCGAGCTCTCCGCACAGCACCCTAAGCGAGCACCCGAGCGCCCAAAGACCTTGATGGAGAGAAAATTGGCCTCCATTAACTTGAAATGTAGAACGTGCCCCGCCGCCAAGCTATGGGCACGAGCGATGCTTTTCCAGCCAGACAGAGAAGCATGACATGAGGTGCGGGGAACTCTATGTTCGCCCGCTTGCTGCCATTACAGCAACCCCTCATGTGCAGCCTCAATCTAGGCGGCTGTTCTTCCTCCATCACCCTTGCAAACCGGGTGGGAAGCCGAAGATAGTTGTGCGGTGGCCCGTGCAGCTTGACAATAAATTCCAATTGTTGGTCCCCGGCATGGCCTTCCATTGGAGCCACGGTAATCAGGGGAGGGGCGACCAGGGCATCCCCACGCCGTCCTCGGCCCCGAGTGCCACGACGACCATGCCCACATCGAATGGCACCACCTTGCGCGCTGGACTATGCTCCTGCATCCCCAGCAGAGAGAGGGAGGCGCTGCCGAGAAGAGACCCTCGTCGACACCACTGGAGGTCGACCACGTCCTCTTCCCCTCACCATAGTAGAAGAAGAATACCAGATGAGGGGGGAGGAGATGTGTGTGGGTGAGCCCCTCGCCCACGTTCCCTTTATAGGGAAACATGGCCGGGGTTGGCTCCTTACCACCTGGGAGGGAACCGCCCTGCTCCACCAATCCTGCCTCCCTGCGTCGCTAACGGCGTCCAGAATCAACGACCGCCCACCTGCGCCTATCCATGGCACCTGGCTTTCTGCTATGGCACTCATTCCCGTGCCCTACGCATCCGCCACCAACCCTGCGCAATGCATGTAGCGTACATGGCGGAAATGGTAGGCGTAGTGGGTGAGTAAAATGGCAGTTACCTCCTCGTGAGCGTGGGCAGCCCGTGAGCCACAACGTGGGTAACCCCACGTCGTTCCGCATGACTCGTGGGAAAACCGAAAACGGGTTCAATTACAGGCTAATGAAGAAGCAAGGAAGATATCAAGAAGGCCATAAGTCCCGTTGCGGTTTGGGGGCCTACCCCAATGATGCCAGGCGACACGTATGGGCTAGGCCCGGGGGCTCCTGTCGGTGCAACAAACATTTACGTTTGTTTGCCCGGACTTATACATAGGTGTGCTGGCATTGCATGTCCTACACCAAGATACAGAAACAAGACCAAGCCGGAAGAACCGCTGTTCGTGAGATCAAGGAGTGGATCAAGAAGACCAAGACAAGCAAGACAAGCAAGACAACAAGGCATCACCTTGGGAAAGCTTCCCTCGCCGGGCAGGAGAGCCTGGCGGGGTCGAGGCCACCCCAGGGACAAGTCCAAGATTTCCCCGGCAGGCTTGCCGGGTCCGCCAATGGCAAATCTCCCCGCCAAGGCTCCACCGCTCCACCGCACCACAACGCAAATCACCTATCAATGCGGTGTCGAGCCTCCATGTGATTAAGTGGCTTCTACTAAGCACGTGGCAGCCCATGGAAGATAGATTATCCTCATATGACACCCGTCCAGAGGCGTGTCAAGCAGATAAGCAGAAGAGGGTTAAGCGGCACGGCAGGCTTGCTGGGTTTCGCCCTTAGCATGACATCTAGCAGTGCATTTAATGCACTTTATCCTAACTGCCAGAGTTAGGTATGATATCACTGTTAGCTATCTAATCACCAGATAAAGACTACTTTGCCACTGTGGTCACCCTTTAAGCTATAAAAGGAGGTCCAAGGCTAACTAGCAAAGGATTTAGACCCTTGCACACTTGTACGCGCGTAGCTGCTCTCCCCGAGGCCACCTTCCGGGTTTGAGCGCTGCACGCTCATCGTGTTCCTCCATCCAATCCACCAAAGCAGGAGTAGGGTTTTACGCTTCCCAGCAGCCTGAACCTGGGTAAAAACCACCAGTGTCACCACCGTTGTGTTTTCATGGCCTCTGCTCTTTCTGCAACGTGACCTTCCCCCTTGGCGAACCACAATGGGGCCGACGACCACATAGGTGATCGTGCTCCACCATGACAGAAGGTAAAGGAAGGTGTCGGTGTCAAAACTGGCAGACCTCGGGGTAGGGGGTCTCGGGCTATGGATCTGGGATTGATGGGGAACAACGGACGACGAACACAGTGTTTACCCAGGTTCGGGCCCTCTCCAAGAGGTAATACCCTACGTCCTGCTTGATTATATTGGATGTATAATATGGTTTACAGAGTAGATCTACCTCGAGATCAGCATGAGCTAAACCCTAAGGAGATGAGGTGATGAATGTAGCTCCAGCCCTAAAGACTACAACCCTCGGTTTATATAGACACCGATAGGGTTAGGGTTATCGAAGATAGATTACAATAAGGGATTAAAGAGATCATGAGCCTTCTTGACTTGGAGGGCACACCACGGCTTCATAGATCTCCTGTCACTATACGGCTCCACTATTCCGGCCCACATCAATGGGCCGTGGCCACAAGGACCCCCTCAGTAGCCCCCGAAGTTGCCTCCAATGCCAAGGCTTGTATCTGGCATCCGCTCACCCAATCAGTGTTCGGCTTGCGAGGTGCGTTCTTCAATATGTTTTTGCCCATGTTCGGAACCAAGTGATGTCCAAAATCTGAAACGGCAGTTTTACTTACCGACGAAGGCAATGACAAGAAACCATTCAAGTGTAGATAGTGCCTTCATCTAACAACTTTTTCTCTTTCAACGAAGAGTCACCTCCGGCCATAACGCCGAGCAATTACTATTTCTCGAAGCGCGGCTCGAGGCCGACGTCACGTTTTGCATGTCCCCTCGAGGTGGAGATCGTGTCCCGCTTTTCGGGGGATATGGTTAATGATTTCGATTCCCCTCCCCGCACATAATGTTGTGGGTATATCGGGAAGTGGAGAAGCCAACGGCGTGGGAAAAGTAACTCCTGGCCGGTCAACAGCCTATAAAGGGGGAGCTACAGTAGTCAACACCCCATGCCTTCTGCCACCTTCCACTCACACAAACCTTCAGAGCTCAAGCGCCCCCTTTCTCTGCTTCCACAACAAATCCCACCCCGTCTCCTTCGATCATGGCCGGATCCGGTGCCAAACGGAAGTGGGTGGTCTCCATCGTCACCGATGGGGTCATCTTGAAGCTGAAGGAGGCCGGCTATTTGTTGGCCGCCATTGCCCATCGGGCCCCTGAAGAGGGCCAGATCATCCCCAAGCCCAAACCGGGTGAAAGGGTCGTGTTCCTCCCCCATTTCCTTAGGGGGCTCGGATTTCCTCTTCACCCCTTCGTAAGGGGGTTGATGTTATTTTATGGGCTAGATTTTCATGATCTAGCCCCTAACTCCCTCCTTCACACCTCTACCTTCATCGTCTTCTGTGAAACGCTCCTTCGACTCTGGCCGCACTTTGGTTTAAGGCTGAGGGTGTTCAATGTCAAGCCCAAAGTAGTTGGCGGTGAACATGCGGACTGTGGCAGGGCCATGATTAGCAAACTGACGCGGGTCCAGTGGCTGGAGGGCCACTTTGTCGACACCGTTAAAATGTGGCAAAAGGAGTGGTTTTATATCATCGACCCAAGGGACGCCGCCTAGGGAGCAGCTCGTGAATTTAGGTCCGGACCCCCTACCAGACTGGCCTCATGGACCACTAAGAGCCCGGACTGGGGGTGTGTTGCCCACACGAAGGCATTGCAGAAGTGCGTCGTCAGCATAATGGAGACCGGCGCGAAGCTGATTGATCTGGTCCAGATCATGCTCCACCGTCGGCTCCTCATTTGCCAGAATAGGGCCAAGCCAATGTGGGAGTATGAGCCCGAGGATCCCGCCACCGTGCAACACCTCTTCGGCACGACCCATGATAAAATATGGGGCCAACTATTCAAGTTCCTGAAGGAGTGGCCGGTCGATGGGAAGGACATCGGCCTTGATGCCGCGAACCCCTCAAAGGAGGTGAGTAGCATTCATCTTCAAGGTGTATTCGTATATTCATACCGCGTATGATTCGGCCTGAACCTCTATGCGGATTTTGTAGGGCTGGCTTGCCAAGGCCGAGAAGATCAGCGGCCCAGCGCCATTGCCAGAAGAGCCCTGGTCAGAGCAGCTGGAATAACAGCTAGTCGTGGTACCTTATAAGGCGCCCGATAAGAAGGGCAAGAAGAAAGAGGTACCAGAGGCCAAGGAAGGCCTCCGCCGCAGGGCTCACCCGGGCGACCGGTCCGGAGATGCTGCGGCCTCATCCGTACAGGATGGGGACGAGGATGAGGACGAGGAGGAGAGCGCGTCCTTGCGTTCCAAAAAGAGGGCAGCATCCGAGGACGTTGAGTAGGTTCAGCCTGCTCAAGCCCTGAAGAGGCGGTGCCGGCCTAAGTTGGTCCTGCCTGACAGCTCGGACGAGGAGTTCGAAGCGTCCGAGGAGATCCCACAGAAGGGATCCAGGGTCAAGTCACCTGCAACCAGGTATACATCGTGGCATTTTCCATTGTCTTATCTTGCAGTGATCCCTGGTCGATCATAGATTGATTGTTTTTTGATGGTGCATCCCACAGCGTGGCCACTCCGCCAAGGAGGCCTCGAAGGGGACGTCCCCACCCGCTGAACTGGCGGACAGTTGCTCACGTTCTACACCTCCTCCGATCCCCGAAGAAGATGGGGAGGTGGTGTCATGAAAGACCCCTCCTCCTCCGAACACAAGGGAGGAGGTCGATGCCACCATGGCCAAGGCCGACGCCTCGGTCACTGAAGACTAGGGGATGCATCCCTCCTGGCCACCACGGGGAGGGAGTCTGGACCATCCGGACCCCCTCAGCCGTCCGCTCCCGAGCCCCCAAGGCCCTCGACGGCACAGGCTCCCCCTTCCGGTGAAGAAGGGGTAGGGGAGCCAACGCCCGCGCCAAACACCTCCAAACGGGCAGCAGCTGGCTGGCTGGATGCGCTGGAGGAGTTGGTGAACAACTCCGCCATTGTTGATGGGCACCGCAATCTTATGAGTGCTGTCATGCAAGGTGTTCGGTCCGTCCAATCCGGAATGAACGATGTTGTCCAAGGCCTTCTAACCGGCTTTGAGGTAAGTCAAGTAATGCTCCTTTCTCATAGAGTGGTTGTAATCTGTAGTTTGGGTAGGCCGTGTACATAGCAGCCCCCGAGACTCTGCAAGGACTTCAGAGAAGCCTGCAGAGGATCAAATTCGGTAGGCCGATTAATAATCTTGACATTTCTTTTGCTGACGCAGGCATCTTCCGTGGCCGCGGCTGCTAATGCCGCGACACTAGGGGAGATCGATCGGAAGCTCAGGCTTTCCAATAAAGAGCTTGACCTTGACAACAAATGGCTTGACGAGGCGCAAGGTAAGCCCTGTGATAAGATGTGTATTTGCTTGATGCCGGATATGGACGATCCGGACTGTGTGCTAATCCTTTATCATGATGATCATGCAGCTGCCGCCGCTGAGGTCGAGGGCTTGAGAGAGGCTCTAAGGAAAGCCGAGGCAGAGGCGACAGCGAAGAAAACGGCCGCTGAGAAGGCGGTGGCCGAGCTTGAGAAGGCCGAGCTTGCTGCTGAGCAGCACAAGGCTTGGGTGACCAAAGTCCAAGTGGAGCTCCAGGATGCCACCAAGAAGCTGGAGGCCCTTGAGAAGGAGTAGGAGGAGCGATCCTCCCGGCTATCCAAGGCGGAGAAGGAGCTCCAGGAGGAAAGGACCGAATCGCGAGGTGTCCGGGAGGAGCTCCGCCATGTTGGGCAAATTGCGAATGGTAAGAAATACTTACTGCAGAGTGTGTTCGGAGGCAACAGGTTCGCCCTACTAATGCGGGTCTGGCGCTCCACACGCGTCTTCGTCGAACTTCCGAAGAATGTGGCGGCCGCGGCGAAGCACTACGCCGCTCTCGAGGAAGATTCTATGTAGCGGCTCTTGTGGTCACAGTTTCCAGACTCCGAGCGTCCTCCCCTCCTCAGCGATCAAATGAAGTAGCTGATGGAGATGCATCGGATGTCAGAGCTGGCCGTCAAGGACCTCTGTGTTAGTATGTGACCTGCCGAGCCCATTCCGAACACCTACTTCGGCCTTGTGCAGAAGCTGCGGGAGGCGCCGTAAAACGGTCAGTGTGGATTGAGGGGGCTAGGCTTTAATTTGCAAAGACCATGGTGCATTGGCTGAAGATTAATCCAATGGACGTGGCCACTGGTCCTTCGCCCAAGGGAAAGGAGCATCACCGCCCTGAGCAGTATTTTGCACAGGTGATGACCAGCACCTTGGCGATAGAGGGCCAGTGTTCAAAATATGTAATGCTTGAGCGATTGTATTAAGTTTGTAGCAAGTGGACCTTATGATTTATTATGCGTCCGCCTGACTTTTTTATATTGTCATGATTTAATTTTGACTCCTGTGCGGCCGTATGTTTAGTCTGAAAGCTACGAGTTGTCGGCTTCATCCCCCAAGTGAATATCACGAGGGGTGTTTGTCTCCACACTATTACCCTTAGCCAACGTCTTGGTACCCGGAGGCGGTAGTGCGCGAGCCAAACCAGGCAATTGAACTATTCGGTTTTATTGCTTTCACTTAGATGTAGGAGCTTGACGGTGGGGGCTAAGGACTAGCCCCTAGTGTATTGTGATGTACTTGGGGATCAACACCTACCCTTTCCGATCACATGGTTTGTGTTAAGATGAACCCTTCGTGTGACACGGCGAAATTGCCAACGATTTTTGGAGTCAACCCTCGTCATCGGATCGCTGATCAGTTCGCGCTTACTATGACAGACAGTTTTTGGCTTTCTCCTGAGGTACTTGACCGGGCGAGCCAGAAGTAGAATCGCAGGGGTTCTTCCTTTGCCCTCTTAGCTGAACGTGCGGAACATAAGAGGCAAGCACAGGTGCCGGGCAACCCAACTATTGACCCAAGACATAGTTCGGAACTGATGCATATAATGCAATATCCGAGATGTCGAACACCTAGCGGAAGGCGGTGCCGGACTTGAAGATATGGAGCTGATATATAGATCGAACTCTTGGCTAGTTAATATATTTTCATGCCGGGCTGTTCAAAGAGTGAGTGGAGAATCAGGAAGGAGATTGAAAATCGCAAGATGCAGATATCCGAACACCATAAAGGGCGCTTTTATTATTTCTCGTAAGATCAAGTCATCTAACCATACAATTCGAACTGCCAAGGCATTATTAAAAATAAAAGAGTTTTACAGAATACAGGTTTATGCAGGGCCTTGATGCGTGAGTCGAAGCCTTCACTTTGCCCTGCTGCATGTCTGCGCCTTTGCTTCTGGGAGGTGGGGGTTGGGACCTTCGATGAGACCTTGAGGGGTGAGGATCTTGTCGGTGGAGCTTTATGCTTGGGGGGTTTCCGGAATTGGCCCCTGGGTCGTCCGAAGACTAGGTAGTTCCGAAGTTTAGTTTACCCGAACATATACTTCGGATTTGTTGATATATGCCTCACGGCTGCCCATGGTATTTTTAGTGCGAAATTGTGCTGACGAGGCACGTAGAGCGCGAAGAATGTGGGCGTGCCGTGGGGCGCGCATCCCTATTTGCGGCGAACGCATGCGGGTTCCCATGACGGGGAATGGGTTGGAATGCATTTACTATTGTCGCTGGCCTTTACGATGGGTCAGCATCCGGGCCTATATGGGCCGGTTTGGTCTTCGGCCACTAGGGCCGCTGTTTGCTCTTCGGTTCGAAGTGAGCGTTCTGTGTTGCCGTTGATAGTTATGACGCTCGAAGGACCAGGCATCTTCAACTTGAGGTATGCATAATGTGGAACGGCATTAAATTTGGCAAACGCTGTTCGGCCGTGGAGGGCGTGATAGCCGCTGCGAAAAGGTGCAATGTCGAAGTTCAAGTCCTCGCTTCGGAAGTTATCTGGAGATCTGAACACTACTTCAAGTGTCACAGTGCTTGTGCAGCGGGCCTCCACTCCCAGGCTGACCCCCTTAAAGGTGGTATTGCTGGGTTTGATCCTTGACGGATCGATCCCCATTTTCCACACTGTATCTTCGTATATCAGATTGAGGCTGCTACCTCCGTCCATGAGGACTCTAGTGAGGTGGAATCCATCGATGATGGGGTCAAGCACTAAGGCTGCAGACCCTCCATGGCGTATGCTGGTGGGATGGTCCCTGCGATCGAATGTGATCGGGCAAGCTGACCATGGATTGAACTTCGGCGCTACTAGCTCGACGGAATACACATCTCGTAGAGCTCGCTTCCTCTCCTTCTTCGGTATGTGGGTTGCATAGATCATGTTTACCATCTTGACCTCATAAGGGAAGGGTTTCTGGCCTCCACTATTTTGCATGCAGGGCTCATCATTGTCCTCGCTTCATGGGCTTTTGCCTGAGTCTTCGGCTGTGAGTTTGCCGGCCTGTTTGATCACCCAACAATTTCGGTTGGAGTGGTTGGCGGGCTTCTCTGATGTGCCGTGGATCTGACAAGGCCTATCCGGAATTGTGTCCAGTCTGGACGGGCCGTCACTGTTGCCTTTACGGGCTTTCTTTCGGGGTCCGGACTTCTGGTTTCAGAATCCGGTATTTACTGCCGTATCCTCGCCCTCGCCGTCATTGTGGCGACGTTTATTCTTGCTACGACGGGGCTTTCAATTTCTGTCCCGAACCTCGGAGGTACCGGGTGTGTCGGGGGTTGGGGTCATGAGAGAAGTAAGGGCTGCCATAGTTCTCGGTTTGTCCTGGCCAAGCTGCAGTACGAGCCATTCGTCCTTGACACTATGCTTGAAGGCGGCCAAGGCTTCGGCATTCGGACAGTCGACAATCTGGTTTTCTTGGTCAGGAATCAGTTCCAAAATTGTCCGGCAGATTCTCCGGGTTGTTGTGTGATATGATTTAGGTCGTCAGCATCCGGAGGTAAGACATAGGTGCCCTGAAAGTTTGCTCGAAAAGCGTCCTCAAACTCTTCCCAGCAGCCTATAGAGTCTTCGGGAAGGTTGTTCAACCAGTGTCAAGCTGGACCTTTAAGCTTTAGCGGCAAATATTTAATGGTGTGGAGGTCATCTCCTCGCGCCATGTGAGTGTGGAGGAGGAAATCGTCTATCCATACAGCTGGATATGTGGTTCTGTCGTATGATTTGATGTTCACATGCTTGAAGCCTTCCGGGAATTGGTGTTGCATTACCCTCTCTGTGAAGCACAGGGGGTGTATGGCGCCCCGAACTTGGGCCACGTCGCGTCGAAGGACTTCGGCCCTCCGAGCCTGCTGCTGCTCCCAGATTCTATCATTTCGGTTTACCCGATCGTAGTATCGTTCCCGGTAAGCGGGCGGGTCTTCTCTTGGTCCGTAGATGGACCTGGTATGGCCTCCTCGAGCATCTAGGTCATGGCGGAGGTCATACTCATAAGCGGGCCGCACTTGATCCTTACTGTACCGGTGAGGTGGGGCGGCTGGGTGTTCGGCCTTGTCAGCTTCTCTGTCCCGCCCTCTAGGGGGCGGTCCGGCTGTTCGGCGCTTGTGTATGTCGGACGTGTTGGCTCTACGGCCTTGTCGTCGAACTACATCAATAGCCTTCGCTTGGGATAACTCTTGGTTGGCTGTTCGCAGCCATACCCCTCTTCGGCAGCTAGGACATTAGTCCATCGGTCATTGAGGGTGTCCTGTTCGGCTTTGATTTTGCATTTTTGTTTCTTTAGGCTGCGGGCGGTGGCTAAAAGCCTCCGTTTGAACCGTTCCTACTCTAGAGGGTCTTCGGGGACGATGAAATCCCCGAGACTGGCCTCCTCTATAGAGAGTGGGAGGAAGTTGCTATCCTCGAAGTTGTCGGGGTTTTCTAGATTGAGCGGGTCCTCCTGCCCCGCGGGTTTATCCTGATGATGCTTGTTGGCTGCGTCTCCGGCGAGTTCATCCGTATTGTTTACGGTGCCGTTCTCTGCAGAGTCCATGTTGCTCGCATGGCTTCGACGTGGCTTCGATTGATGGCACTGTTTTCGGCATTTGGGCGGCTCATCTCTGGGCTTGCCTCGGTCCTGATCAGGAGTGCCATCGCCGTCCTGGGGAGTGTCCACCATGTAAATATCGTAGGTGGACATGGCCGTCCAGCGGCCGGTGATGGGGAGGGCGACATCGGTGTTAGCCGTGGCTCCGTCGTCTTCATCCATGTATTCGGAGTTTTCCAAATTGTAATCTAGCATATCCGTTAGATCATCGATAGTAGCTACCAAGTGGGTGGTGGGTGGGATGCAAAATTCCCTATGCTACGCCTCGAAGGGTTGATGATTGAAGGCGAAGGGCAGGTCCTCCTGGATGGTCATATTCTGAATTCAGTCTAGCGCCTCGTTTATCATTGCGAGGGTCCCCAAACTCAAAGGCTCCAGGCCAAATTCTGATGTAACGGGGTGAGGGGCAGTCAGTGCCCTGGCCGGTCCTTGGTTTCTGCTGGCCGTGCTAAGCTAGGGGTGTGGAGCCAGATCCTCGACGGGGTCCGGATCGTCACTGGAGGTCAAGGACGGGCTTTGGTCCTGGAGTGTGGCTTCCCCAACGGGCTTTGAGATTGAGCTGCTTTGTGCTGGGGGTGACCCCTAGCCATTGGCTGCTGCTTTGTCGTAAGGGCTCAAGGCCAGGTGAGTGTCGTGGAGGGAAAGTTCGGCCGAGATTGACTCTTGGCTTTTGCCTCCTGATTCTTCCTCGAAGGTCAAGGATAGGTCCTCCACAGACATGATGTGTCCGGACGAAGGTGGAGTCTGGCCCCCGCTCGAAGCGGAGCTCTCCTGGCTCAAAGCCGTTGAGGTTGATCTACCAATTGGATCGGAAGGGGACTCCGGAGTGGGCATGGCGAGGGTGCGAGAGGGGGAAGTGAATCCGGTGAAAACCAGATCACCCCGTGTGTCCGCAATGTATTCTAGACCACCGAATCGAATTCGGTGTCCGTGAGCGAAGGTGTCTATCTGACCCAGACGACTAGTCGGGTCGGCGTGCAGCACGATGCTGCCAAACACGAAGAGTTACCCGGGGATGAAGAAGTCCCCGGATCCAATACTTTCTCCTATGATCAGGCGAGCCATCGATCCTTTGGGCGATCCCACAGCGGAACTCTCAATGAAAGCACCAATGTGAGTGTCAAAACTGGCAGACCTCAGGGTAGGGGGTCCCGAGCTGTGGATCTGGGATCGATGGGGAACAAGGGACGATGAACACAGTGTTTACCCAGGTTCGGGCCCTCTCGAAGAGGTAATACCCTACGTCCTGCTTGATTATATTGGATGTATAATATGGTTTACAGAATAGATCTACCTCGAGATCAGCATGAGCTAAACCCTAAGGAGATGAGGTGATGAATGTAGTTCTAGCCCTAAAGACTATAGCCCTCGGTTTATGTAGACACAGGTAGGGTTAGGGTTACCGAAGATAGATTACAATAAGGGATTAAAGAGATCCTGCGCCTTCTTGACTTGGAGGGCACACCACGGCTTCATAGATCTCCTGTCACTATACGGCTCCACCAGTCCGGCCCAGATCAATGGGCGGTCGCCCCGAGGACCCCTTAGTCCATGACTCCCTCAGAAGAGTTTGCAGAAGAGAAACGCAATGGAGACACGAAGATTTTTGGCGTGGTTCTGATAGGTGCTGCTATCGTACATCCACGTTGATGGAGACTTCAACCCACGAAGGGTAATAGTTGCGTGAGTCCACGGAGGGCTCCACCCACGAAGGGTCCACAAAGAAGGAACCTTGCCTATCCCACCATGGCCATCGGCCACGAAGGACTTGCCCTACTCGGGTAGATCTTCACGAAGTAGTCAATCTCTTTGCCCTTACAAACTTCCTGGTTCAACTCCACATCATGTCGGAGGCTCCCAAGTGACAACTAACCAATCTAGGAGACACCACTCTCTAGAAGTAAGAAGACACTGTGTTGATGATGAACTCCTTGCTCTTGTGCTTCAAATGATAGTCTCCCCAACACTTAACTCTTTCTCACAGATTTGGCTATGGTGGAAGGAGGATTTGAGTGGAAAGTGACTTGGGGAAGGCTAGAAATCAAGGTTCAAATGGTAGGAATGGAATCTCTTGATCTCAACACATGAGTAGGTGGTTCTCTCTCAGAAAATGAATGGTAGAAGTGTAGGCACGTTCTGATGGAACTCTCTCTAATTGAGAAGGGGGTGGAGGGGTATATGAAGCCTCCACACAATATCCAACCGTTACACACTTTTGACTCATCTCGGTGGCACCGATTAGTTAAACTCGTTGGCACCGATCTGTTCAAAAATATGAACGTTAGGAATCTCAGTGGGACCAACTGGAACAACTCGGTGGGACCAATGTGCTAGGGCTTAGGGCAAACCTCGTCTCGGTGGCACCGATTGCATCAACTCGATGAGACCAAAGTGAAGCAATAAGGCAATAGAGTTGGCAAGCCATCTAGGTGAGACCGTTTGCAATTCTCGATGAGACCGAAATAATTGCAACAAGTAACAGAGAGTTGGCAAGGCCATCTCGGTGAGATCGAGATCCGTATCGGTGTGACCGAATCGTTAGGGTTTCTGGCAGTGTCTATGTCAAATGAACTCGGTGGCTCCGGATAGAAAGAATCGGTCGGGCCGACTTTGGAATTAGGGTTTGGACATATTTGGATGGAGAAAGTGGTTGAGGGTTTTGGAGCAATACCACTAAGCACCTTGAGCTAGTAGACCATTAAGCAACACCTCATCCCCTTTTAATAGTATTGTCTTTCCTATGGACTCAATTTGATCTTGGATCACTAAAATAGAAATGAAGAGTCTTGAGCTTTCGCCAATCTTTGTCCTTAGCATTTTGAGGGATCCACATCTCTAGTCCATGCCATGCCAATCATTGAACATCCTGAAATATTTATCTTGAATGGATATTAGTGCTATGAGCTATATGTTGTTATGAATTACCAAAACCACCCGGGGATTAGTTGCACTTTCAATCTCCCCCTTTTTGGTAATTGATGGCAACATATAGATCAAAGTTTCGACAAATGATTAAATGAATGAAATACATTGTCGCTTTGAGAAGTATGTGATAAGCAAGAGCTCCCCCAAAATTTGTGCACATTTAAAAATTTGCCTTGAATGCAAATTCACAATCGATTAGGATCATGGGTCACTCTTCCATGTCACATACATCTTGGTGGAGCGCACAAAATGATAAGAGTGCAATAATATGCACGCATCACCAAACACATAAGTGGATGATCATACGCAAATAGTCATAGGGATAAGCATTAAGCACACATTAAGAAAAGTATGATCAACCACATAACCAAACATAGTATCGCACGAGCATGAAACGAACAAGAAGCATAGATCAAACGAACATAGTAGCAAAAACTTAATAAAAACCAAAGAGAAAAAGTGAGACACACTCTCTCTCGAAGCCTATGATCTATACAATTTCTCCCCCTTTGGCAACAAGTGCCAGAAAGCTCGAAAAGGTATAGAGCTATGCGTCTCTCTAGGCACGATCCTCTGGAGCTCCTGAAGGGGTCTTCTGGCTTGTGGCTCTAGTGTGCATAGATGGCGTTGAGAGAACTGCTTCTGCAAATGCTTCTGATGATGTCTGCTGAACTGGTGGTGTAGACACTGGAGATGGCACTGTAGCAGTAGTGGCAGGTGCAGAGTGAGTGGTCCTCATGTCTGTAACTGGCACAACTGAAGATCTGGTTGCTCTAGGCACAGTATGAAACCTTCCAGTAGTCTGTCTGTCATCTCCACTCTCAGCATCATCTCTAAGCTTCTCCACAATAGACTGAATCTCTGTGACCTTGACATCAAGATTGTACATCTTGTACTCCACAATCTGCTCTAAGCTCTCTTGGTTCTTGGCTAAGTTGGCCAGACTTCGCTCAATTCTCAGTGGTTCTTCCAGCAGATATGTCATTTGGTCTTGCTTTGTCTTGAGATTTTCTATTGGGGCATTAGGTGCAGTGGCTTCCTTTGCTGCTGCTGCTACCTGAGCCTACTCTTGAGCCTCAACTGATGTGGGGTGTGAGGCATCCATCACCACCACATTATCCTCGAACTCTGGCTGAAGAGGGAGGTGCTCATGATCAAGTAGATA
Source organism: Thinopyrum elongatum (assembly GCA_011799875.1). Lineage (NCBI taxonomy): Eukaryota > Viridiplantae > Streptophyta > Magnoliopsida > Poales > Poaceae > Thinopyrum > Thinopyrum elongatum. The sequence goes on from CM022302.1 coordinate 322,818,208, forward strand.
TGTGTCTGTACCAACTTTGGAGTTGATAATCATCTGAATGTGTGGGGCATATCCACAAGATCTCTTCTGGTTAGTAGTTGTCCTTTTGACCGTCTCAACAATCAAACTCATAACTTTGAACTTCTGTGGGGTGTCAAACAAATGGAGCAAGTTGATGGAGTGGCCACATGTCATCTTCTCATCTCCATACTTGGGCAAAAGGGTATGCCTTAAGATAGTGTTGGTTGCGGCCAACCCAGCTAGCAAGTGCTTGACTAACCCAATCTTTTGGCTCTCAACATCCTTTGGAGGAATTTCCTTGTACATGTTTGCCATTGTGTTGTGGTCCATCCGGGCTTCCCATATACATCAACATCATTTTCATCTTCATCAGGGGCATCAAGAAGTGCAGCCCACTCAGAGATTGATGACTGGTACTTGTGCCCCTCAGTCATCCATGCAACCTTTCCATCTGGATAGAAGTGTGCTGTGGAATAGAATTGCATGATCATCTCATCATTCCACTTTGTGAGCTTCTAACCAACTAGCTTGTCAACACCTGCAAGCTTGAAGCTCTCATGAATGTTGGGGAAATAATCTTCATTGGTATCGATGTATTTCCAGTCCACCCACTTCATGTCACTGACAATGGGCTTCTTATCAAGCAAAAATGTCTTATAGAAATCTTGTTGTTCCCTAGTGTGGAAACGATAATCACAAGCTGTCCTCCTCCTAACTGAATAGGGATCCACTTTCCTCCATTATCTCAGACCTTTATCCTTCCTGAGCATCATGTTTTCTGCAACAGGGTGTGCATTGTCATGGTCTGGGATCTTGGGCTTGAGCTTCTTGAGCACTAGTGGCTCATCATCATCTAGAGCCTTTGGCACTAGGGCCTTGTTCTTCTCAGTAGCTGAAATGTTTCTTGTAGACCTCTTGGGTGGTGAGACCTTGGGCTTGGACTTGGGTTTGGAAGGAGCAGCAGCTGACTTCATAGCATCTGTCATGAGTTTCTGTGTCTTGGCAGGAGGTGCTTTAACCTTTGGTTCTTCTTCCTCCTCATCATCATCAACCATCTTGGAGGATCTGCCAATCACTCTAGCCATAGTCTTCCTCACCCTCTTTTTCTTGGGGGCATCACCTTCTGCAACACTTGGCCCCTCAAGTGTGAAAGTCATTGTCTCTTGTGGAGCTGAGGACTTGCGTGCCTTTGACATTGGGACACTTCTTATAGCAGTCTTCTTCTTCTGAGAGGTGGCCTCGCTAGGCACAAAGTCTTCATCCTCACTGTCTGAGGTTTTCTTCTTCTTTGTTCTGGTGGCAGCCTTTGGCAAATCTGGAGAACTCCTCTCTCCCTCATGGTATCTCTCATTGGGACTAGAGCCTTCAATTAGATCAACATTCTGCTCTGACTGGTTTTGACTATCACTTGCACTTGACATCTTGCAAAGCTGACCCTGTGAACACATGGGTATGGGCAGAGTAGATGAGTTATCACAAAAGCAGATAGTTTTTCAAAAATTTGAGTCCAAACTTTAGTTTTAGTTTTCCACAGAGAGCACTTCGGAGCTAATGATATGTTCATTTCGGTGACATCGAAGCACACACCGAGCCTAAACACACAATTTTGGTTGAACCGAGTTGTCGTTCGGTGGCTTCGAGATGCTAGAGTTTCACTTAAACTTTACTTTCGGTCTCACCGATCAGTACGTTTTGGTGGAACTGAGTTGTACTTGTGCAATGGCCAGGGCCAATCGGTGGGACCGAAAATGTCATTCCGGTCGATCCGAGATGAGTTCGGCGGAAACCTAACCCTAAAAGTTTTCTTCGAATCTATTCTAACGAATTTGTTTGGTGGATAGATCAATCTCAAACGTGGAAAAACACTAGGCATTGTCCTCGTGCATTGAATCGGATAAATAGAAGCACGAGGAGATCGAATCTCACCCTAACTCGGTGACGATCATCTACAGCGGGAACGGTGGAGTAGATTCCGCTGATGGCGGTGGATTCCTACGATGACGGTGCATAGAAGACGACGGTGATGATCCGGAGACCAAGGGGGCAGCAGCAATGGGGCGCGGGCTCGAAACGTTTGAAGAATTTTTCAACCGTATAGGCCACTAGACCTATATACCCACGTGCTATCGATGGCACCAATTGGAACGAATCGATGGCACTGAGATGTGAAAACTACGTGCAGTTACAACAAATCGGTGGGACCGAGTCGGTCTAATCGGTAGCACTGAGATAAAACCTAGATCAATCTAATGCTTCTGGTGTGACCGAGTTTGAGTGAATTGGTCTGACCGAAATGTAATAGAAGGTTTTGGAAGGCAGCCCTTGACGGATCGATGGCTACGAGTGCTCCTCACCCAGAGGGTCCGAAAAGAAACTTGTTCAATTTTTGTGATATAGCATGAATAGAGTTTGAGACAAGAAGAGCATAGATAGCTAGAGAAAGTTCTTAGGCATTCTTGTACATCCACTTGGCCAATAAAAACCAAGACAATCAAAACAACAAATGGATGTCCTCGAATGGAGAAAATATGCAACCAACATGCTCACACAATAAGATAGCAAATGAAATATGTGTCAAAGCATGCACAAACAATTCTAGCATCTATCAAGCAATTGGCGATGACTAGGTCATCTATATATGAGTATATTGACTTAGGAGTCAAATGAGAACATTTGATCATAGGTCATACTCATCGTTTAAGCACAAGTGGGGTTACCAATTTTACATAAAGCATTAATGTGTTCACACCATTAGAGTTGCTTTATCTCACTTTCTTAGATCAAAGCTCCCCTTAGATGTGATATCCCCCCTTAGAGGGATGAACTAACCTTGTGTTTTGTCGATTTTGACTTCATGTAGATAGTGAAGATGTGGATGCTCAATGTTGATGTAGATCATTTGGAGCAATCCTTTGGAATGTTGCACTTTCAATACCTTGTCCCTTGTCTTACCAACAAGGGGGTTTGTGACTCCATGAACTAGTGAAAGATATGAAATTTGATTGCACAAGTCCTTGCGGTAATGAATATGATTGAAGTATACTGGCGGAGTCACCCTCAAGAACACTCTAGTTCTTCTTCTTTGGGACCCACTTCAACTGCATGGGAATCCTTGGAGTTGTAGTTGTACTTAATGAAGTAGAGCTTGACGTAGTCTTGGGAACCCACTTGACCGTGGCCTTAGGAGCTTCTTCAAATGAGTCAATCTCTTCTTGAAGCTTCTCCTTGCCTTTTAGCTTGTGGTGTTGTGATGGAAGATCATCTTGAGCTTGTGTTCCCTCAAAATAAGTGGGGTCACACTTCTCTTGTTGAGGAACAAACTTCGTCTTGGGGTATTGATCTTCCTCCCATTCAACTCCATTGGCATTTAACTTTCATTCAAAACCAATACCTTGATTCTTCCGGTGCCTTCCTTGCTTGCGTACAATTTCCTCAACTTGATTACTCTGTCGGTGTACTAAGTATTGGGCCACTAGTACCCCGTACTTGTGCATGGGCAGTTGTAGCCATCCTTGCGGCAAGGCTTGCCGGGATCAGCTCGAGGTCGATTCAAGCCATCAAGGAAATCATCAAGTCAGAGATCTAAGGATCAGCAGATCAGCAGGACTGAAATCCGAAGGCCGGCCTCCCCGGCAAGATCCTTGCCGGGATGGCCTTTGGCGCCCGGCAAGGCTTGGCGTCCGGCAAGGCTCGGTGCCCGGCATGGTTCAGCGCCTGGCGAGATTCTATCACTGTTCCGCCGCTTCGGCACAGTAACGCATCTGACATTCTGGGTCCTTCTCTGGATGCGTGGCGACGCGCCAGTGGAGGAGAGCTTAAGCGGTGCTGATGGGATGGCCCCCTTTCCCATCCCCAAGAAAGTGAGGACACCTAAACGGACACCTCACGGTGCATTAAATGCGCTTGTCCTAATCCGTCAGGGGTTAGGTATGATACCCTGTAGCTACTTTACACCTCAATGTATATACATTTTGCCACTGTGGAGACCCCTTTCAGCATATAAAAGGAGGCCCAAGGCAACTGCTACAGGTGAGGAGAATTTCTGGTCCATTCTGCATGCATAGCTGCTCTTTGAACGTACTGTTCATTGCGAGCGCTCCTGAAGGCTGGGCTCAAGAACATCAATAAGAACAAAAAGCAGGAGTAGGGTTTTATGCTGATCAGCGGCCCGAACCTGGGTAACAACTTCACGCGTCGATCATTGGTTCTGCTCTTTGCGTATACCTCTCCCCCCGCCGAATCGTAAAGGGGTCTCTCGGGATCCCATAGGTGTCGTACCCCGACATCTTTGGCGCACCAGGTAGGGGGATTGAAGGTTGCGTGAACCTGATCTGGTGGTCGGCACCCAGGTTTCTTCATCATTTTCATCATCATGCCGCCCAAGAAGAAGAGCGCTGCGACGGCGCAACCGTCCGTGTCCGTTTTGCCTGCGCCTTCGCAAACAGGCGACGGTGTGGGTGCAGAAGGAAGAGGACTAGAACCCCCGCGGCGTTCTGGTGACCCAAGCCAAGCGAGCGGTATCGTTCGCAGTGGCAGTGGTAACTTGCACGCCGCTGGATCTAGAGATGGTGCTGTGTTACCTACGGGTGGCACGACTAACTCTAGGGATCGAAGGGCGCCTGCTGGAGCTCCCGCGCCGGCGCAGCCCTCGCGACCTACTCAGGTCGTGCAAGATGAGCGACATCATGGCGCTGATGGTTCGGGGCGTCCCCACGAAAAGGGTTCTGTGCATAGATCCCAAGATGCGCGGGACCAGCATGCACACCGAGCTGCCGGCGGAGGTGGTGCGCGGTCGCGTGACCGTGGCGGTGCTCGTTCTAACTTGGTTAGGAGTCAGAGCACCTCACGTACCTCGCACTTGTCGTCGCCACCTACGCCAGCGGAGGCCTTGGCACGTGCACAGCTGCTCCTCGATTTTCCTCCCGCCCCGGAGAAGATGGAGGAGTGGCGAGCTACTATCCAGAGCCTTATCGGCTTCGCCAACAAAGATGGGCCGCAAGAGGCAGGGCCCTCGCAGCGGAGGCCCATCGATCCGGCGCGAGCCGGTGCAAAGAAAACCGGAGGTGGTGCAACTGCAGTGCACTCCCCTCCGCGGCATCAGCGTCGGCCGACAACTCAGCAAGTCGACCGCCATGAAGAAGTTTCCACGACGTCGTCTGATCCACGGATGCACCGTGATCAGCGTCTGGTTCTCTAGGAACAAGGCAAAGAGGACGCTCGAACAACCATCAAGCGGCGACGGGAAGCGCGCTATCAGTCTGATAAGCGCGTGGGGCCGGCTGTCGACGAGCCTGCGCCAGGGAACGTAGGAGACTTGCCTTATGAGGTAGGGACTCCGGCGTTTACCCGTGAGCTGTGGCAAGTCTGGTGGCCCAATTCCCGAACCTTTAAGCCAGAGGTTCCGGAGAAGTATGATGGGAAGACCCATCCCTCAGAGTTCCTGAGCATCTACACCATTGCGGTGCAGGCTGCTGGGGGCCGAGATGACAAGATACTTGCCAACTACTTCCCGTTGGTGCTCAAGCCCAACGTCAGGTCGTGGTTGATGCATCTGCCGGAGAATTCCATTTCTTCCTGGTCAGATCTGTGCCATTAGTTTGTTGGCGCCTTCGATGGAGGCCATCAAGCTCCTGGCCAAGAGAGCGATTTGCACATCATCCCTCAGAAGGAGGGCGAGTCCCTGCGCAAGTTTATGCAGAGGTTCAGCCGAGTGCAGTACAACATTCCCGACGTTCATCCTGCCGCTGTCATTAGCGCGTTCCACCAGAACGTGCGTAACCGCAGAATGCGGGAAGAGCTGGCGATGAACAAGGTCAGGAGTATTGCCGAGCTTTATGCTCTGGCCGACAAGTGCGCTCGAGCTGAAGAAGGGAGGAATCTCCCCGGTGAGGCAGTTGGCACGGCAGGCCACTCCGAAGATGAAGACGCCCGGCCCCGTCAAGGAAAGGCCGGCGGCTGAACAGGAAGCACGGAGGCAAGGCCGTGCTTGCTGTCGAGGAATCTGACAACCCCGGCGCCGCCAAGAAGGCCAAGGTTGGTGACCCCGGCAAGGATCTTGCCGGGTGCCCTTCCTGTCAGGCCTTGGCGACTGCCGACAAGTCGGAGAACTCCGGCAAGCAGTATTGCAAGATCCATCGCACCAAGGGCCACGATCTCCAGAACTGCCGGCAAGTCGAGCAGCTTGCCGAGAAGCAGAGGGCCGAATATGAGAGGCGAGACAAGGAGAAGGCCCAAGATGGTGCGGAGGGGTCCGACAAGAAATGCGGTGGCCGAGGGGGTCGCCGCGGCAAGACCAAGCAGCAGAAGGATCGGCCCGCTCGGGGCCGAGATAAAGAAAGAGATGATGATGAGGAAGATGATGAATCCAGTGAGCAGGAATTCCAGAAGGCTACGGAGGCTATGTGCATTGATGGGGGTGCCTCGCTGCATTCTTCCCACCGCCAACTTAAACAGTGGATGCGGGAGGTTAATGCGGCAGAGCCATCCCCCGATGCGTGTAGGCCTCTGAAGTGGTCTAGCACGCCTATCATCTTTGACGCCGAGGATCACCCTGATCGCACAACTGCGGTCGGGTGTTTGCCATTGTTGGTTTCCCCAACAATCCGCAACCTCAAGGTGACGAAGATGTTAGTTGACGGCGGGGCCGGCCTAAACTGAATTTCACCAGACGTGCTCACAAAGCTTCAGATTCCCGACGAAGACCTCGAGGGAACGGGTACGTTTCAAGGGGTCAATCCGGGAAGAACCCAGCCTAAGGGCAAGATCACGCTGCCGGTAACATTCGGCAGCGAGTTTAATTTTAGGACCGAAAAGGTGGTGTTTGATGTCGCCAAGATCCCCATGTCATACAATGGGATCCTTGGTCGGCCGGCGCTGGCTAAGTTTATGGCGGCATCACACTACGCGTACAATGTGTTGAAGATGCCCGGGCCGTTGAGCGTCATTACTATCCATTCTGATACGAAGGATGCGCTCATCTGTGCCGATCAACTTTACCGGGAAGCAGTTGCAGCACCTGCCATCAAGGCACTAGCTCCTGCCGCTGGAACTCCCGGGACGAAGAAGAAGACCGGCAAGAACCTTGGCGCGAACTCCGGCAAGCGCACCTCCTCGGAGTGCTGCGCTTCCGTCGAGGACGTACCAGGGAGTTCCACCGGCCAGAACAAGAAGTCCAAGGCTGCTCCGCCGGAGACCAAGAAGGTGCCTGCTAGGGAGGACGGAACGGGGGGAACTTTCACCATAAGTTCCACCCTAGATGACAAATAGGAAAGCGGGCTCGTTGCTTTCCTGCGGGCGAATGTCGACGTGTTTGCATGGCAACCGTCTGACATCCCCGGTGTTCCCAGGAAGGTAATGGAGCACCACCTTGTTGTCTGTCCTCATGCGCGGCCCGTCAAGCAGAGGGTCAGGAAGCAGGCCTTGGAGCGGCAAGAATTCATTGCCGAAGAAATTAAGAAGCTGGAGGCGGCAGGACTGGTCAAAGGAGTGCTTCATCCAACCTGGTTGGCCAATCCGGTTGTAGTGCCGAAAGCGAATGGGAAATGGAGGCTTTGTATCGATTATACAGATATCAATAAAGCTTGTCCAAAAGATCCCTTTCCCTTGCCGCACATCGACCAGATTGTGGATGCCACCGCTGGTTGTGACATCCTGTCCTTCCTTGACGCCTATTCAGGGTATCATCAGATTTTTATGGCAAAGGAGGATGAAGAGAAGACCGCCTTTATCACCCCATGTGGTACGTATTGTTTTATACGAATGCCTTTCGGGTTGAAAAGTGCTGGTTCAACATTCGCCAGAGCAATCCAGATTGGTTTTGAGCCACAACTCCATAGAAATATGGAGGCATATATGGATGATATAGTGGTCAAAACTAAGGATAAAGCAACGCTTATTCAAGACTTAGAAGAAACATTCGCAAACTTGCGCAAGATCAACTTGAAGCTCAATCCTGAGAAGTGCGTGTTCAGTGTTCCTTCCGGCAAGCTCCTCGGATTCTTTGTATCTTGCAGGGGAATCGAAGCGAACCCCGACAAGATCAAAGCCATTGAGCAAATTGAAGCGCCGAGACGCGTCAAGGATGTGCGTCGTCTTGCCGGCTGTGTTGCTGCTCTAAGCAGGTTTATTTCCAAATCTGCTGAGCGCGCCCTGCCCTTCTTCAAAATTTTGAAGAAGACAGGTCCAATGAAATGGACTCCGGAAGCGGAGGCTACACTGCAAGATTTGAAGAAATACCTTTCTTCTCCGACGACGCTAGTTGCGCCTAAACCACAAGAGCCGTTGCTGCTGTATCTGGCGGCAACAAATCAAGTGGTTAGTGCTGCGCTAGTGGCACAGAGAGAAGCTGACGAGGAAGCAACACCAGCGGCAGGACCGCCGGATGACGCGGCAAGATCTTCCCCGGCAAGGGTTGAGTCCGGCAAGACACGATCTGTGCAAACAGTAGAACTTGTGCAGAAAAAGAAGGTGGTGCAGCGCCCAGTTTATTTTGTTAGCTCTCTTTTACAAGGAGCTAGGTCAAGATATTCTGGGGTGCAGAAGCTGCTTTTCGGCCTCCTTGTGGCCTCAAGAAAGCTGCGCCATTATTTTCAAGCACATGAGATCACCGTTGTCACTCGCTTTCCGTTGCAATGGATTTTGCAAAATCCGGAGGCAACCGGCAGGATTGTGGAGTGGGCGTTGGAATTGTCCATCTTTGGCCTTAAGTTTGAAAGCACTTCGACAATTCAGAGCAGGGCCTTGGCGGAGTTCATTGCAGAATGGACCCCAATGCCAGACGAAGAAGTTCAAGAAACAATTCTCCTTGGCAAGGAAATCGATCAGCAATGGGTTATGTACTTTGACGGGGCTTTTTCGCTGCAAGGCACCGGTGTTGGCGTGCTGCTTGTCGCACCCACCGGGGAGCACCTCAAATACGTAGTCCAAATGCACTTTCCCCGGGACAGTTCAACCAACAACACTACAGAATACGAGGGTTTGCTTGCCGGTCTCAGGATCGCGGCAGACCTTGGTATCAAAAAGGTCGTCATCAAAGGCGATTCACAGCTTGTCGTCAGGCAGGTTAACAAGAGCTATCAAAGTCCATTGATGCAAGCCTACGTGGATGAAGTGAGAAAATTGGAAGAGCGCTTTGACGGTCTCCAAATGGAGCACGTTCCTCGTGCCGAGAACAATATTGCTGACGACCTGTCAAAGCGCGCTGCCCTCAAGTTGCCTGTGGAACCAGGAACTTTTGTGCTCCAATTGACTCAACCATCCGTGGCGCCATCGATGCGGCAAGAAAAGAGAAGAAAGTTGAACTCTGGCCAGTACTTCCTGGCAGAGCTCCCCGGAGCCACCGGCAAGGAAGTTGCCGGGATCGACACGCCTGCCGGGGAACAACAGGCTCCGGCAGGGCCTCAGGCTCTTGCTGTTGAGACAAATGTTCCCCCGGCAGAGGAGATGCCTTTAGTCCTAGTTGTCGAGCCTCAGGCTCCAGCATGGGCACAGCACATTGTCCATTTCCTTCAGACAGGTGAACTCCCTGAGGAACAAGAAGAAGCGGAGAGAGTAGCCCGTCGATCTGTTATGTACAAGTTCGTCGATGACGTCCTGTACAGAAAGAGACCAAACGGTGTGAAATTGAAGTGCATTCCTCAGGAGGATGGACTAGAGCTGTTGGCGGAGATACATGGGGGCATGTGTGGCTCTCACATAGGGTCAAGAGCGCTTGCCGGATTGGCATTCCGGCAAGGTTTCTTTTGGCTTACCGCCCTCCAGGATGCAACTGCACTAGTAACCAAGTGTGAAGCGTGCCAGTTTCATTCGAAGAAATTACATCAGCCAGCTCAAGCTCTTCAAACAATCCCTCTCTCCTGGCCATTCTCGGTCTAGGGGCTCGACATACTGGGCCCCTTCCCCCGTGCTACCGGGGGCTTTGAGTACTTGTACGTTGCTATCGACAAGTTCACAAAGTGGCCGGAGGTGGAAGCAGTGAGGAAGGTGACAGCGCAGTCGGCTGTCAAGTTCTTCAAAGGAATTGTTTGCCGTTTCGGTGTGCCTAGCAGGATCATCACCGACAACGGCACGCAGTTCACAAGTCGCACCTTCATGCAGTATATCCAAGACCTTGGCGGCAAGATTTGTTTTGCCTCTGTTGCTTTCCCGAGAAGCAACGGCCAAGCGGGGAGGGCCAATGCTGAAGTGCTGCGCGGTCTCAGGACCAGAACTTTTGACAGGCTGAAAAGGTGTGGAAGACGCTGGATTGATGAGTTGCCGGCGGTTCTTTGGTCAATCAGAACGACACCAAATCGAGCCACCGGCCAGACACCCTTCGCTCTGGTCTACGGAGCGGAAGCAGTTCTCCCCACGGAACTCATATACGGATCTCCTCGAGTGCTCGCTTATGATGAGCTCGAGCAAGAGCAACTGCGGCAAGATGACGTTGTGCTCCTTGAGGAGAATCATCTTCAGGCTGCTGTGCGAGCTGCATGCTACCAGCAAGCTTTGCACCGCTATCATAGCCGCAAAGTTCATGCCCGAAGCCTTGAGGAAGGCGACCTTGTTCTTCGACGGATTCAGTCCGCCAAGAATTCAAACAAGTTGATGCCAAAGTGGGAAGGCCCCTATCGGGTAGTACGAGTCACCAGGCCCGGCGCTGTCCGCCTGGAGACCGAAGATGGCGTTCCAGTGAGCAATTCCTGGAATATCGAACATCTTCGCAAGTTCTATCCATAGGGCGCGGTTGCCGGGGGCTCCCGGCAACCACCCTTTTTGTACAAGTCTTGCCGGCTAGGCATGTGATCCTTTGTACAAAGCCAGGCGCGGACCCTGAGCACAGATGAATAAATTTAAGTGTTGTTCATTCCCTTATTGATTCCCATGTTCATATTCATATATGCATGTTTGTCTAAGATGTTGTATGACACCTGATCCCGGTAAGTCCTAACGAACCGCCAAGGTTTCATCCCTTTATTTTCTCTTCTTTCTTTTTCTCAAAGACAGAAGGATTCCTCGCGTGCACATTTGCCGGGGGGAAGGGAGATATAAATACCAGTTGGTGACGTTCGGAATCGATGCTTGCCGGAGGAAGAACGAAGCCAGAAAGCTAAGTCCTAAAAACTTAGAGCAAGTTTTTCTTTAATTACCATGTTATTTCCTTGGACGATTCCGATTCTTGTATGGAAAATCTGCACGTGAAGGAACCCTTGCTGTAATCGGTTGCGCCCTTATTTTGTTTCGAGTCCGCTCAACGATTTAAGTGGCTGCACTGAGAACACCAAGGAGTCTTGCCGGCCGCTGCGCCTCCGGCATGCTGCTGAAGTCCCGCACCCAGCGCTCGCGGCAGGTTGCGCGCCGGCAAGTTTTTCAGTAAGCGTAGGATGAACTCCATACATAAAGGAATCAGACAAGAAAAGTAGCAAGCATGAGCCTAAACATAGTCAAATTATATTGCATCCATGAGTTGCCGCAGTTCTAACTTGAGACTTAATTGTCTTTTACATGAGATGATGGCGGCAAGAATAAAAGGGAAGCACTCAATCCCTGCGCTGGCCTTCGATCCTTTTGATGGAGTCTACCTTCTCAAGGATTGGCGCGATGCACTTTTCAAGCGCCTCAACATTTTCTTCTTTTGGCAGATGGCCGAGTGCGCTGGAGAGGTCGATACCGGGATTGCTGTGCACCACCTTGATGAGCACCTTGCGAAGGACGGCCCGGCAAAGCCGGCGAGTCTCGTTCGCCAGTTGGGTCACCCGGCTGGCCTGGAGCGCCCTCAACGCGTTGATGATGCTTTCAAAGAACATCGTCAACCTGGCGCTTGGAGATATTCTTTCCTCGGAAGAATATCTGAAGTTCGACAAGCCCATGGTTGACAGTTCTGCGGTAAGCTTCTCCGCGGTGGCGATGAGATGGCCAGTCCAGATCTCCACTCCCTTCTCGTACTCGTTTTGGGCAGCGGCGGCGCTCTTGAGCAGGTTCCTCTCTCCTTGGAGATCCTTGAGTAGAGCCTTCTCACGGGCCCTGCCGGCCTCGAGAGACTTCTACAGCGTGGTCAGCTTCAGGTCCAGAACCGCAATACTATCAGCTGCAGAGGAAAGCTACTTGGTCTTGTCGGACAGGGCAACTTGCATCTCCGCCAAGGAGTGGAGGGTTTTTTCCCTGTCCCCCTTGAGCGTCGAGAGCTCCTTGCCGTGCTCTTCGAGATCTGTTTCCAGCCTCTTCACTTTGTCGCTCAGCTCGTTCTTGGCGGCCTCTGCAGCTTCGGCAGCATCGACGGCCTCCTTGAGCTTGCCAGCATGACTTGCAGTCAGAGCTTCGAGCGCCTCCTTGTGTTTCTGCTCCAGCTCCTGGGTTCGCCGCGCGATAAGATTTTCGATGTCTTCATCCTTGCTACGAAGCTTGGCGGCGAGCGCCTGCTCACGTGCGGTGAAGAAGGGGTATCTGTCCGATCCACCTTTGGAACAAGCACCTGGGATTACGCGTGTGGCGGGGTGAGCTTGCGTTCCCTTCGCCCACATGCATTGGTATCGCCCCTTCAAAGTTTCGGCGTTGAGCGTCGGAGGGAAGACGACGAGCCTCTTCTGCATCTTCACCACTTCGCTCTCCGGAACTTCGGCTTTCGCCTCCTTGTCCGTGCCCTTGCCTTTGCTGGCCTTGGGCGGCATGACGACTGTGAGGACGGAAGCAGGGGGCGGAGCGAGCGCGGGAGCAGCGGGCGAAAGAGGAAAAAGGTTTCGCTCTGAGCTCGAGAAGAGGAAGGTGATGGTGATGGCCAGATTGGGAAGAAGAGGGGGGTAAATAGGTTTGCGCCTCCACGACTTCTCCTTTTTATGGGGAAGGAGCGGGGCCGCCTTGTTTATCCCCCAATATGAATGCGCCTCTATGGGCGCGAGACAGTTTGCAGCCTTTTTGGCACGCTTCCCACATCGCGCGCTCCGTGCGCGTAGTGGGGGGGCACAGTAAAACGAGATATTTACGAGCAGTTAATTCCCTGCCACGCGTGCCCATGCACAGTTTGGGCCTAGCCCAACAACGCCTCACACTCGTGTATGGCCTAGGCCTGGGGGCTCCTGTCGGTGTACTAAGTATTGGGCCACTAGTACCCCGTACTTGTGCACGGGCAGTTGTAGCCATCCTTGCGGCAAGGCTTGCCGGGATCAGCTCGAGGTCGATTCAAGCCATCAAGGAAATCATCAAGTCAGAGATCTAAGGATCAGCAGATAAGTAGGACTGAAATCCGAAGGCCAGCCTCCCCGGCAAGATCCTTGCCGGGATGGCCTTTGGCGCCCGGCAAGGCTTGGCGTCCGGCAAGGCTCGGCGCCCGGCAAGGTTCAGCGCCTGGCGAGATTCTATCACTGTTCCGCCGCTTCGGCACAGTAACGTGTCTGACATTCTGGGTCCTTCTCTGGATGCGTGGCGACGCGCCAGTGGAGGAGAGCTTAAGCGGTGCTGATGGGATGGCCCCCTTTCCCATCCCCAAGAAAGTGAGGACACCTAAACGGACACCTCACGGTGCATTAAATGCGCTTGTCCTAATCCGTCAGGGGTTAGGTATGATACCCTGTAGCTACTTTACACCTCAATGTATATACATTTTTCCACTGTGGAGACCCCTTTCAGCATATAAAAGGAGGCCCAAGGCAACTGCTACAGGGGAGGATAATTTCTGGCCCATTCTGCATGCGTAGCTGCTCTTTGAACGTACTGTTCATTGCAAGCACTCCTGAAGGCTGGGCTCAAGAACATCAATAAGAACAAAAAGCAGGAGTAGGGTTTTACGCTGATCAGCGGCCCGAACCTGGGTAAAAACTTCCCGCGTCGATCATTGGTTCTGCTCTTTGCGTATACCTCCCCCCCCCCCGCCGAATTGTAAAGGGGTCTCTCGGGATCCCATAGGTGTCGTACCCCGACATACTCCAAGCAAGGCTCTTGTAAACACCTTTATCTATAATTCCCTTCAATAAGCTATTTTCTTGCTCAAGTGTGACTTGGCTAAGAGAATCATTAGTGGAATCAAGAGAACTACTAGAAGCAACAATATTGGATTTAGCATGGTTATTGTTACTACAAGAAGAAGAATCTTTCTCGCTCTTGTTGCTAGATTTTACTTGTAGCTTATAGGTAGACAAGAGGAGATGTTTGGCAATGTAAGAAGAACTCTTCTTTCTAAGATCATCATTGATGGCTTTTACGAACTCATGCTCTGGCTCTAAATTTAGCTTCTCGAAGCATAGCTTCTCATGAGTTCTTAGGAGCTCTCTATGATCCTCTTGAGTAGTTTCATGAGCTAACTTAAGAGTGTTTAGTTCTTTAGTTAGACCCTCAATCTCCTTCTTATCATTGTCATTTGCTTCATCTTGATTAGCATCAATACTAGCAAGTTCATCACAGTTTTCATCACTAGTTTTGTCAACAAGTAAATCATCATCACCTAGCAAATCATCTTCATCACTATCAAAATCAAGATACTCGGGGTGTGATACCTTGGGGCCTTTAGCCATGAAGCATCTTCCAATTCCTTTATTTGGTGAATCAAATATGTCGTAGGAGTTGGATGACACTAGTGCAAGACCGGCAACACCTTCATCTTGAGTATATTCAGAGTCGGAGTGATAGCTTCTCTCGGAGTAGTTGTCGGAGTCGGAACCGGATACCCATTCGCCAACGTGAGCTTGATGTTTTCATCTTTTGTAGCTCTTTGATGACTTGTCCTTCCTTTCCGAATCTTCGCTTCTTCGAGAGGGTCTTCGTTCATAACAATCATCTCTACTCCTTTTCTCTCTTGGAGGTGATTCATCTCTTCTACTAGTCCTTTTTGGTGAGTCTTCTCTTTTCTTGTAGGGAGTCGTACACTCATTTGAGTAGTGTCTGAGTCTTCCACAATTGTAGCAATTAAGATCACGACTAGAAGATCTTTTCTCATTGTAGGACCTTGACTTGAAGCTTCTCTCTTTGCTTCTACTCTTGTAGAATTTGTTGAAGTTCTTCACCATTAAGCTCAATTCTTCATTGGAGACTTTCTTCTCACTTGATGTTGAAGGAGCATCACTTGAAGCTTTGCAAGCACCACTTGACTTGTTGTGGAGCTCTTCCTTATCCTTGAGTGACATATCATGAGCAACAGTTCTACCAATGACTTCCGTGGGCTTGAGATCTTTGTAATTGGGCATCATTTGGATCAATGTGCCCACGGTATCATATTTGCCGTCCAAAGCTCTAACGATCTTCTTGATGATGAATTTGTCGGTCATCTCTTCACCTCATAAGCCGGCAATCTCATTTGTGAAGAGAGCAAGCCTAGAGTACATTTCGGCGACTCCTTCACCATCCTTCATCTTGAACTTGTCAAGTTAACTTTGAAGCACATCCAACTTGGATTCCTAGACAGACTCGGTACCTTCATGCATATCAACCAAAGTATCCCGAATCTCCTTTGCATTCTCAAGGCGGCTGATTTTGTTGAATTCTTCGGGGCACAATCCATTGAAGAGAATATCACAAGCTTGAGCATTGTATTACAACATCTTCAATTCTTCCACGGTCGCTTCACAATCCGGTTCTTTACCATCTTCAAAGAATTCACCTTGCAAGCCAATACACACAATAGCCCAAATGGCGGGGTTATGACCAAGAATCATTTTCATCTTATGCTTCCAACTAGCAAAATTTGTACCATCAAAATAAGGACCTCTACGATGATAGTTACCCTTGCTAGACGCCATACTCTCCTAGGTAGTGAAACCAAGATTATGATCACCAAAGCTATGAAAATCAAGGCTAATGGAGATCAAATCTCTTATACCACTTGTAGGATCGAAAGTGTGTCTAGAGGGGGGTGATTAGACTACTTGACCAAATAAAAATCTATCCTTTTCCCAATTTTAGTTGTGGGCAGATTTTAGCAATTAGCACAAGTCAAGCAATCAACCTACTCATGCAATTCTAAGAGTATAGCAGCGGAATGTAAAACATTGCATATGAAGGTAAAGGAAGGGTTTGGAGAAGGGAAACGCAATGGAGACACAAAGATTTTTGGCATGGTTCCGATAGGTGGTGCTATCGTACATTCACGTTGATGGAGACTTCAACCCACAAAGGGTAACGGCTGCACGAGTCCACGGAGGGCTCCACCCACGAAGGGTCCATGAAGAAGCAACCTTGTCTATCCCACCATGGCCATCGCCCACAAAGGACTTGCCTCACTCGGGTAGATCTTCATGAAGTAGGCGATCTCCTTGCCCTTACAAACTTCTTGGTTCAACTCCACATCATGTCGGAGGCTCCCAAGCGACACCTAACCAGTCTAGGAGACACCACACTCCAAAAGGAAATAGACGGTGTGTTGATTATGAACTCCTTGCTCTTGTGCTTCAAATGATAGTCACCCCAAGACTCAACTCTCTCACACAGATTTGGCTATGGTGGAAGAAGGATTTGAGTGGAAAGCAACGTGGGGAAGGGTAGAAATCAAGGTTCAAATGGTAGGAATGGAATCACTTGATCTAAACACATGAGTAGGTGGTTCTCTCTTAGAAAATGAATGGAAGAACTTAAGGCACGTTCTGATGGCTCTCTCCATAATGGAGAAGGGGTTGAGGGGTATATATAGCATCCACACAAAATCCAACAGTTACACACTTTTGACTCATCTCAGTGGCACTGATTAGTTAAACTTGGTGGCACCGATCTGTTCAAAAATATGAACGTTAGGAATTTCGGTGGGACCGACTGGAACAACTCGGTGAGACCAATGTGCTAGGGATTAGGGTAAACCTCGTCTCGGTGGCACCGATTGCATCAACTCGGTGAGATCGAAGTGAAGCAATAAGGCAATAGAGAGTTGGCAAGCCATCTCGGTGAGACCAATTGCAATTCTCATGAGACCAAAATAATTGCAACAAGTAACAAAGAGTTGGCAAGGCCATACCAGTGAGACCGAGATCCGTATTGTTGTGACCGAATCGTTAGGGATTCTGGTAGTGGCTATGTCAATTGAACTCAGTGGCTCCGGATAGAAAGAATCGGTGGGGCCGAGTTTGGAATTAGGGTTTGGACATATTTGGATGGAGAAAGTGGCTCAGGGTTTTGGAGCAATATCATTAAGCACTTTGAGCAAGTAGAACATTAAGCAACACCTCATCCCCTTTTAATAGTATTGGCTTTCCTATGGACTCAATGTGATCTTGGATCACTAAAATAGAAATGAAGTGTCTTGAGCTTTTGCCAATCTTTGTCCTTAACATTTTGAGGGGTCCACATCTCTACTCCATCCCATGCCAATCATTGAACATCCTGAAATATTTATCTTGAATGGATGTAAGTTCAATGAGCTATATGTTGTTATGAATTACCAAAACCTCTCGGGGATTAGTTACACTTTCAGCCTCCTAACACAGCCCTCCTCCCTCTTCTCAAGCTGCCCTACTCCTTCCTCCTCCTCCTCCATCCTCGCTCCTCCTCCTCACTCCTCCCTCCTCCCACCTCTCCTCTATGCTATAGAAATGTTAGACAAATTTTTAGGTATTATGTTGTTATAGAAAATTCTAGTAGTTTCGTTATAGAAAGTACTATGAATGTTGAGGTATAGTGTTGTTATAGAAAATGTTAGTAGTTTTGTTATAAAAAAAATTAGTACTAATTTAGGTATAGAAAGTTTCAAAAGTTTACTAATTTTGTTCATAGGTTTGGATGTAGTTGATGCCTAGTGTTTGAGAGAGAGAGAGAGAGAGAGAGACCTAACGAAATGAAATGGTTTCGGAAAAAAATGAAATGTTATGCTTGCTATCAAAATTAAACCACTAAAATGCAATGAGCATACCAAGTTTGAAATTTTCTATACAAATGCTCTTGTGTGGCGCAGGGTATATTACCGACGAGCCAGTCGATGACGCCAAGAAGATCACCGACGACACCCACATCCTCGACAGCCATCGTCTATAATGAGTAAACATGTATATGTAGTGTTGTGTACTAGTGTTGCTCAAATATGATGGAGATTTAGACATGTGATATGTAGTGTTGTGTACTACTAGTGCTGTCACACATGAATATTTGGAAAATGAAGGATATGTGCTTGCCCAAGTGGCCTATGTTTGCAGGGAACACCTCTGAGTGGCCTATGTTTTGCTGGAGTGTTGATTAATTTCCATTCTGGCAAATTTCAGGCGCTCGATATGTCCTTTTTAGCTAAGGTCATGCCAGATTTTTTCATGAATTTTGGCATGACTTGTGCTAGAAAGTAGGAAATATAGAGTGCTCCATTTTTTATGTCATTGCTCCATATATGTAACCGATTGATTTTCAGTCTGTCAATGCTACTTGAGTGTCCACCATATACTGTCGAAATATCAGAGAGGAAGAATCCCGACTGTTGTAGTGGGGGTCGCTTCCTCTTCCTTCTCTCGTGATATACCCTTGTAATGCACGAGAGACAGAGGGGTAGCGACCATCACCCACGATGGAAATAACTGTGAGGAAGTTTCCACCATATACTGTCAGAATATAAGAGAGGAAGAATCCCGACTGTTGCCGTGGGGGTCGCTTCTCCTTCGTTCCCGTGTGCTAGACATTTTGGTGTAATGCTCTCGGGAACGAAGGGAGAAGAGACCATCACCGACGGTCGAATATATCAGAGAGGGAGTGGCCACCATATACACCACATAAGATGAGAGTTTTCAGGAAAAGACTCGATAGAGTGACAATCAACCCGTGATGAATAATAATGATCTAATTTAGTTTTTGTAGTACATATATTGAATTTCAGAAGTTTCATATTTGAATTATGAACATAGGAAATGTCTGACGATGATAGTATCCCTCAGTGCGACTACTACGGTGACGACCGGGGTCTGTGCGACAGCCGTTGCCTACAAGATGGTCGGCGCTTCAGTATTAAGCTCGATGAGACCTTCGATGTTTATACGGTATGCAATGACGACAAGTCTTTTTCGTAATTAAGCATGACTTCTGCTTCTTCAACGTGCAATTTCCGCTTTCTACAATTCGACTAGTGCATCCCCTGCCATGCAAGACGTTATGTCTTGGAGAAGCTGGATTTCGAAGATCATGAGAATATGGAGATAAAGAGAGTTCACCTCAGGACCCATCATGGTTATGCTTCTGACCTAAAGCTATACAATGCGGTGAGCTACTTCCATTTTGGTTGCTCGAAATGGGCAGCACTATGCAAGGCGTATGGTTTGTAGGAGGGTATGCATGCCACCTTCCATCTTGGTGATCGTGAAGATGACATCGATGAAGATAATACCGACATTGGGGTTGATGTTGATACGCTTCCACTTCTACCTCTATGTGAGTTTCTCAAACATATTTATTAAGTAATTTATATTGTTTATATTAAAAAATAGTCGACAACTTATTTCCATTGACAGCTTATTTCCATTCGTAAAAAAATGTACGGAAAGTAGTAGACAAAACCTACTACACTGATGGCTCTGAACTAACTTACGAGGAGAAAGATCATCTTGTCACATTTATTATTGATGTTGAGACTTTCAATAAGAATTATGAAATTCCTCCACATTATGGTCAATACGTGCCATTAGTCCACGTGTTGAACTACGGCAACATCCATGGAGATGGCATGGTAAGACTTTTTACTATTATGACACCGGTGCATCTTTTGCATACATTCTTCTAATTAAAGTTAAACTACATTGCTTACTATGTTATTATTATGCTCTTCAACATAAAATCCCGAAGGATTGTGTGCCTCATCTGATGCATACGAAAGGTGACATTGATATTACGAGCTTACAACCAAGTCTGCCTATGGTTGTTCGCTGTGCATACACTATTTCTTATAGAGATGAAGACCTTACAATTAAAGGATGGAAGAAAGTTAGGAATAATCGCAGGGAGCTACTTGGAGGCAACATGGTGCGAAGCCCACAAATTGGAGACAGGATAATCTCCATTCTCCATAATGGAGAGTCAGGGGGTATGTTGTTTTATGATATTCTACCTTAGAGAGGGTAGCAGGTCCAAGCTAATACTCATGATCATGTGCTTATAACAATTAACTAGGGTTGGTTAGATGAATATGATAATGATGAGTACGACTTGTTACCATGATAACGAGTAGAAGTTGTGAGATGACTATGATGTTGATGAGTATGACTTGTTATTGTGAAAATGATGATGAGTTATTATTATGATGATGATGCTGAGTTGTTATATCATTATGAGCATGATGAGTTATTATATATATATCAGTGGGTGAAATAAACGTGGATTAGATTCAAGTGGAAGCAACATAGTGCAGATCGAAAGTACTACTAATCCAAACTAAAGTGATCAAGTTTGGACTGGTAGTACTTTGGATCTGTACCATGTTGCCTCCACTTGAATCTAATCCACGTCTCTTTCACCCACTGATATAATAACTCATCATGATCATAAAATCATATGATGAGACTACTGTATAAAACATGTAAAAATACAACGCCAATACGCAGAGAGAAAAATACAGGAAATTTTAGCAGTAGCGCGGGTGTAGTAGTAGCGCTAGATGGACATGCGCTACTGCTATGGAGGATAGTAGTAGCGCATGCCAACCCGCGCTACTGCTAAACATTAGCTGTAGCGCCATAGCAGCAGCGTGGGTGCCCGCGCTACTGCTAGGCTTTTCCCTAGTAGTGAAAGTACTTTTAGTTTTATTACTTGTTTCTAGGTAAAGCAAACCTTTGTGTGCATAGAGTTGTATCGGTGTCGATAGAACTTGGGAGAATATTAATTCCACCTTTAGCTTCTCGTTGGGTTCGACACTCTTACTTATCGAAAAAGGCTACAAATGATCCCATATACTTGTGGGTTATGAAGACCTTTTCTGGCGCCGTTGCCAGGGAGCAATAGCGTGGGGTGAATATTCTCGTGTGTGCTTGTTTGCTTTATCACCGAGTGTTTTTTTTATTTTCCATTCTAAGTTGTTCTCTATCTTTAGTTGTGGATATGGAACACGAAATACCAAAAAATTAGTTGTACTTGCTACTCATGGAGATGGGGAACCTCCTAAAACCCTCGTTGTTCATTATGTGGAAAATATTAAACACTACTTTGATAATCCTGATAAATCCCCATTCAACTTGATTAAGGGAGATACTTTGGATCACCAGGAATACATTAGGGATTATAGCTTGTCTCAAAAGGGAAACTCTTATGGGATCAAATTGATTGTTTGCAATGGTATGCTTGGAATTTATGCTTCAGATATGATTATACTTGTTATTCTAAGATGAAGGCTCCACACCTTCCCTTTTCATGTGAACTTAATGATAATGAAACCTTGGCTTCTTATGCTAATGGTATATATGATTAATATGATGTGGGACGAATAGAAGAATTTGTCGCTTTTAGGGGTGCTTATGATATTGAATCTTTGTTTGAAAACTATGAAAATTGTGATGATGCTCTTTATAGATCTCAAAATTATGCCATACTTAAATATTGCTATGAGAATTATAAATACAATGCCTGTATTGATGAATTTATTGAGAAAGTCTCCGTTGTCCAAGAAGAGACTAATTTTTTGCAGGAATCTATGGAAGAAGAAATTGATGACATTGTGAGCTTATTAGATGAAAAGGATGAGGAGGAGAGCGAAGAACAAAATAAGGAAGAGAGGATTAGCTACCCATGCCCACCTTCTGATAAGAGCAACCCTTCAACTCATACATTATTTAATTTCCCTTTGTTCTTACCGAAGAATGAATGCTATGATCCCTTGGATTCACTTGAAATATCCCTTTTTGATGAAATTTATGCTTGCTATGCTTGTGGCCATGATGCTAATTATGCTCATGGAGATGAACTTGCTATAGTTCCTTATGTTAAAAATGAAATTGTTGCTATTGCACAAATGCATGATAGTCCTATCACTACTCCAGGATGGTCCAAACACGACAGTACAGTCAGAGACCCTTCGATGAAACTGTGTGCGATGCATTAATCGCAAACGGTTATGTAATAAAACCGTCAAAAAAGATACAAACGTTTGTGATGGCGGAGACATCAAACACGATTCGGATTATAGTTGCGTGTGCGATGGGTGGCATACATCACTCGGATGAACTGTTTGCGATGACCATAACAGTAGAAACGGTAAGAAAAATGAAGGTGTGTGCGATATACAACATACAGTTTACTCGGATGAAATGTTTGTGATTAGGAAAGAGAACAAAAATTGTCAGCCATATCAAGGTGTGTGCGATATACGGCATACAGTTCATTCAGATGAACTGTTTTCGATGAGCCAACACAACAGAAATGGTTCAACTTAACAAGATATGTGTGATACATGACAAACATGTGAGTAATCAGAAATGTGTGGGAAGACTGATAACAACACAGATGATTCCTATTAAAAAGCCGTGTGTGCTGTGAGAAAACGCTTGCTGGTATACAATTGTGAGCGATTGATGAAATCATCACCGATGGGTTCCATTGTTTAGTCCATGTGTGATGTGATTTGCTCTGTCTGCACAACATCTACGCTGTGTCTATAGGTCATCAACATATATACTTATAAGAACATGACTGCATAACCAAATTAAGCATACAATTACATAAGTGACTACACACATAACATTTCCAAACACCAAAGTAAGCAATTGCATGCATACTAAACTAGGAGAAACGAGCATCTAATCATCTACTTCTTGTTGTGATGACGCTTGCCATTGCTCTGCTTCGGGCTGGATCCTGTCCGTTTTGGGGAAGGAGGCACTTCCACATTTCAATGATCCACATGTACATCTCGTAGCTCGTGTACACCTCCTTGGCCGCGTACACGACGTGAGCTTTGTCGAGTTTCTCCATCCAGGCTGAGTGCCAGGCATGCTTGTCCTTGTTGCAGGAATCCTTCATGTCTCCGTAGTAGGGGTCGATGATGGCCTCGGTAAGGTGAGCCAGGGAGTCCTTCTCATGCTTCTTGCTGACCCAGATCTTGTATTGGCCCTGGATATCGACAAGATTCTGGTAGGCGATGCCCGAATTCTTGAGCACCTTTACATCATTAGTGATGTCCACCGTAGCGAACATGTAGTGGGGCTATTGACAAACCTGGCCAAACGCTCGCAAGGCCTTGTGGCCAGGCAATAGTGGTAGACGTCGACGTGATTGCACACGTACATCTGGGCGACGGTGACCTTGTGACGAGACCCAGCACGAGCGTGGGTGTACTCGAGGTCGAACCCGACCACCTTGTACTTCTCCTCAACAAGAAATAGCTCCATGGTGTGGATGGAGTGCTTCACCTAGACCGGGTTGTTGGTGTACACCACGGATAGCTCTGTGAACCTTTTGTGGGTGTCCACTTCGGCATGCATGGTGAACTGCTGCTCGTTGTGGGCAGCCACTCGGAGCACCATTGGAGCCGCGCAGGATACCCTCTAAGAATTTATCATCGTGGGTGTGCTTCTTGCAATACTGGGGCGCGATCGAAAGGTTGAAGAGACACAAGGGTTAAATGGCCGCTGTAATAAATGGGGGACGGTCGACCTGTAATCGTCACGTCTTGTCACCGCGTTAATAGCGAAGGATTCCAATGCATGCTTGAGCACCCCAAACGCGTTTCGTTTGACCACGCATGGGCTCGAAGAGGCTCCAAATGTATCATTGGTGAGCCTGATCCTGCGCAACCGCCCAGGTTACCACGCGCAACCATGCAAGCTTCCCGGCCGACTAGTTTTGCCACGCGTCGGCTAGAAGAGGGGCAAATCGTGGGCGTTTATTGGCAAAAAAGCTTAGCAAAAACAAAGTGTGTGGAATTACTTCGACCATAAGTTTACTCATGGGTGATGAGGTCAAAGTTACACAGAAGGGTAATGATGGACACTCGAGTGCGATAGTTAATTCTGCGCTCTACATGGCACACAGTTGATGAAACCAACTGTGTGCAATAATGTTGAAGTTCGCAGTCGAGTAAGCTGTACAGATCTTTTGCGATAAGATCAACAGGGGAAACACATTCGAGAATGGTACATAAAATCTATGCCCATTGCATATTAAGGTCAAAATAGTCTCATACGATGGCATTTCAATGATTGTACAACAAAAGCCCAAAATATTTCACGGTTCAAATTCCAGAGTTATATGGCTCAAATTCAAAGATTACAAGGTTCAAACTAATATTGGAAATGAAATTTAGCTCATGCAGCTACACACGCCCGCGCTGATCAGCTGAACATGGACATAAGAGAGGTTCAAACTGATATTACCACTTGTAAGGCTTGTTTTGAAACCTCATCATTTCTGCAAAGGGATCATCCATTGACAAGTCATGTATGGCTTTACATAATGCCTTCCGATTACTCTGTCATCTGTAGTTCCAAAATGAAATTCAGCTTCTTCGGAGCCTTTTCCATTCTGCCGCAGCCGCCGGTGCTGATCAACAAACCATTCACTTTTGCGAAATAAATGTAGGGCAAACCTCATTACCTTTAGCACCCTTGCTCTGACAACAAAGAACCTGGAAAATATAATCTCTAGTAAGGTCCCTCGGTAGGAGTTCAAAGTAATTTCTCAGAGATTCAGATCAAGGCATTCGATGTGATTGTTATATTGTATCACATTATCCACCATCGGGCCTAATCTTATCTGCAAAAGGAGAGAACATATTAATGCCTACATGCAGTTTTGAACACTACTAAAGGCCTATTTGGTTTGCAGGATTTCTAAAATACACTAATACATTGGTACAACGAGGTGCTATACAAATGGTTTTTAACCCCTTTTCGCGACGGCATTTGGAACCGTCGCCTAGTGAGTGTGTGCGATAGGGGTGTCCTTCCCACATGACCCAGAAACCATCGGGGATAGGCCCTCCGGCCACACACGCTCGGCAAAATTAGGTCGTGTGCGACGGGCGAGCGATCAAATACGATTATACATACAGTTGTATTAAACAAATACAATTATACAAGCCAAATCGTTTCCAGTCGTAAGTACATCCCACACAGTCAGTCCTGGCTAAACATTTCCATTCGTATGTACACTCCACACAGTCAATCCTAGGAATATGTTTCCGCTAGTATGTTAATCCCACACCGTTAATCCAATAAGTGCGTTTCCATTTGTATATACATCCCACATAGTCACTTCAAGGAAAATGTTTCCGTTCGCAGGTACATCACACACAATTTTCCCCATTAAATCGTTTGTGATAGCATTGCCATTGCAGACGATCTTAACAATTTTGCTGTTTGCGTTATTGAATGCATCACACACGGTGCGTAGAAGAAACTATGTGGCATAGGCTGACCATCACACACACTTTTTATGTTGTAAACGTTTGCGCAAGGAGGCCAAACAAAAATAGTTTTCAAGAGGAAGTCGTGTGTGATTGTTCATTCATCCAACATGTTTTATTCCTAGAAACTATGTGCGTTGTCTGAGGTCATCGCCCATGGTGTTTTCTCAATAACCATTTGCAATAGAAAAACCCAATTAGCAGGCTAATTGGCCATTAGCAGGCTAATTGTCCTATTATTAATAATCCATTTATTAATCTAATTGACATTTCATATTAAGCACACAATATATTTCATTTTCGTATTAAGGAAGAAGGATTTCATAATTGAAATACATCAGAGTACAACATCATATAGCTTCAGCACTCAGCTACCCCATTACACAACTGCACCAACACCAAGTTTCACATGCAACATCTATAACCTTTCGAAATTAGCATCATAGACGGTACATAAAAAGATGAATCTCATTTGGAAAACTACTGAAGCAGAAGGCGAATATTGAGCCTTCATTGATGTTGAAGGTCTTTGCAACTTTATGCCAGTGCCTATGGATGATTGACTGTCAATCCTTCGTCCTCTTTAGGAACACTTCAATATTGAATCGTGGGTGTTGTATGAATACCTTCCTCGCCTCCTTTCCATACAGGTGGTTTGAGAGGTAATCATCAGTGAACTACTTTGGAAAGGCCTGAAAATAAGGATGTGCATAAATATCTTCTCTTGATTGGAAATGGGGCAAAGGAATAAAAAGCCAAGGTATAATAGTTAGTACCATCCTGTAGTGAACTGATGTCTTCTTCATTGTGCAGACAAAGATCTTGATGTTTTTTGTCGCTAATTTCTTTATCCTAACAATCTTTCTTAGTTTCTTGACTTGACTGATATTCATGGACAACTCATTTCCCCATATGCAAAAAGGGTCAATCAGTGGTTCAAAACCTCTAATAGCAGGACCTACATGTGCAAGACCAAATTGTTAAAAACCTAAATATTAGGATGGTTCCTGCAATTGCACAATAATGTGCTATTAGACAAAGGACCATACATCTGCAAACCTCGATTGGAAACGTCAGTGCTTCCCATTATTTCCCTGCAACACATATAAAGTAGTTAGTGATCAGGTTAACTGAGGGTTCGCAAGCTATCAGTAAAATATGTTGATGAAAAATAAGCACATTGCAGATTCATCAGATTAATTCGAGACACATGGAAAACCTTTTTATCCAAACCAAGCATGATTAAGAACTAGGAAATATAGCAATTGTATATGTTTCTCATGTATTAAGTGCAGCCAAATTTGATTTATTCCTCACATGCACATCAATACAAAATTCTACCCACGAGAATTGGACATCGCATTGCAGAATTGAACCAAGCAGTTAACTAAACACCACAACAAATGAACCAAACATTAACTGAGCACCACATCGCACAATATAACATACTCCTAATAGAAGATTAGACAGTTAACCAAACCAAGCATCACTACTGGAATCAGCAGATTTGCCGTCTGCCCACTCTTTGCCGTCCGCTAGCGGACGACAAAGGTAGGCTTTGCCATCAGCAACCAGAAAGCAGACGGAAAAGAGGCAGCGGACGGGAAAGGTAGGCTTTGCCATCAGCCAACTCTTTGCCGTTTGCTAGATGATGGCAAAGAGGGGGTTTGGCCCGCTGGCTGTCAAACCCTAACGGGCCCCCTCTTTGCCGTCTGCTAGCAGACGGCAGAGCGTTCTTTGCCGTCCACTACTAGACGGCAAAGGAGAGGCAGACGGCAAAGCTTCAAAATTGACTTAACGGGGCTGCGCCCCCGCCGTCGCCCTCTCTCTCTGTCTCCACTCCTCTTTCCTCCCTCTGCCACCCCGCGCCGTCGCCGCCGCACCCTCCCTATGCCGTCGCCGCCGCACCCTCCCCGCGTCGTCGCCGCCCCATCGCCGCCCCCTCCCCGCCCCGTCACCGCCCCCTCCCTGCCTCCCCACCCCCCTCCCGAGCCTCCCCGCCGCAGCCGCGGGTCGACCACCACCGAGGAGCGCCGCCCGTCGCCGCCCCCTTCCTGCCCCGTCGCCACCCCCGCCTCGCGCCCCCCTCCCGACTCCCCGTCGCCGCCCCCCACGGTGAGCCCCTGCCACCCCCTCTCCTATTTTTTTTCTGTTTAGTTTAGGTTTTTCAGTTTAGTTAGTTTAGGTTATTTAGTTTAATTAGTTTAGGTTATTTAGTTTAATTAGTTTAGGTTTAGGTTTAATTAGTTTAGGTTTTTTAGCCATGGTGATAGATTACATATTTGTGGCATGCTAAGTCTAGATTTCTTTTTGAATGATTCGGTTAACGCTTCTTCACTTCTCTATAGTTTGTTAACTGTCCGTAGCTTCTTTAGCAATCGTATGGCATGACTTGTGGGTGTAAGACCTTTTTTTCATTGCGAGAAATTCTATGGAGTAATTTTGATAAGAAGAGGGCTGATTTGGTATATTGTTTATTTCCATGTGATGCTAATCTAGCTAGGTTAAATTCCTTAAAGAAATTGAATGGCTTGAGTTAAATCAGCATGTATGGATGTATGTATGCTTCTTGGCCATGGTAGGTGATTCTTTCTTGGTCTTGTTTGATAATATTGGAGAAGAAGAGATACCTACCCTCTGCTTGATCTTTTACTGAGTGTGACGTGTTGTTTGTTCTGCTGGATAAGTTGTGTGATGCTCGACCTATTCCAGTGTGTTATTGGTCTAGCGGCAAAGTTGTATTTTTATTTCTACTCTATCAAATGGTTTGTTAGGTCCTGTTTACTTACTTGAGAGCAAATTGGCAGTGCTTCAACTAGAGCTTGGTCTATCTAGCTTTACTTTGTTCTGGTCTGGTCCTTGTTAGACTGATGTAGCACAATCAGTATTCAAACTAAAGTATTTGTCGAAGCCAAACACGTCAAAGTATTTAAAACTGAGGTTTCTACAAAAACCAAGGTATTCTCCTAAAACTCCAAAAATACTAAGCACCCAAACGCAGCCTTAGTTTAGTTTAATTAGTTTAGGTTTTTTTTTCTGTTTTTCAAGAATAAACAAGAAAGATGAAAAAAAAGAAGTAAAACAGGAAGAGGAAGAAGAAGAAGATGAAAAAAAAAGAACAATAAGTAGAAGAAGAAGGAGAAGAAGAAAAAAAAAGAAGTAGAAGAAGAAGATGAAAAAAAGAAGTAGGAAAAGTAGAAAAAGAGGGTCGCCGATGGTCGAGAGTCGCCGAGGGGTCGAGGGTCGCCGAGTGGTCGAGGGGTCGAGGATCAAGGGGAAAAGGAGTCGAGGGTCTTGGGGTCGAGGGGTCGAGGGGAAAAGGGGAAAAGGGGTCGAGGGGTTGAGGATCGAGGGGAAAAGGAGTCGAGGGTCTAGGGGTCGAGGATCGAGGTGTCGAGGGGTCGAGGGTCGCCGCCCCGACCACCTGACCCCGACACCCCGACCCCGACACGACACCCCGACCCCACCTCGACACCCCGACACCACGACCCCGACACAGCACCCCGACCCCGACACACTTAAATATTTTATTATGTTCATGATGATGGTACACACTTAAATATTTTCTTATGTTTATGTTGTACTAATTTCGTTTACTCTTTGTCATTGCATGTGTTGACAGATGGTGGGCATGGGTCGAGAGCGCTCCGAGCCTCCTTCCTCGGCGCGTGCTGGGAGGGGTGCTATTATTCCACCCCAGCACCTTCGGAGAGCGCTAGTAGACAGCATGACGACACCGGCGGGCGCTTCTTCTTTGGCCGGGAGAGGCCGGGGGAAGCCCAAGAGGGCTGCTAGAGGTGGACGTGGCGGTGGGAGAGGTAGGAAGGCTGCTGCGCCTTCCGCGCCGCCACCCCCAGCTGATTCTCCGGACCACCGGAGTGCTCCGTCTCAGGTGGACCCGTCAGAGTTGGACCCGTTTCGGACTCCGGTCCACGAGCCTCAGGCCGACGAGCCTCGGGTCACTGAGACTTCGTCCCACGAGACTCGGGCCCAGAGTCTTCGTCCCACGAGACTCCGGTCCCAGAGTCTTCTTCCCACGTGACTCCGGAGACTAGTGGCCATGCTGATGGTGAGGACACCTTTTATGACAATAGTTATAGCGAGGGCGAGCTGGTTGAGGGGGGCAAGAAGGTCTACCAGCATGGTGGTACGAAGCTCCCGGCTGTGCCGGTGACCCGCGATCACAGGTTGTTGATTGAGCCTAACGGGGAGAAGTAAGTGCATTTACTCTTTTTTAACCTTTGTCCTTCATGTTTCTTCAAATTAATATCTAATATGTTGGCCTTCTCATACTACAGGGGTTAGAAATACGGCGATGGTGTCCGCAGGCCCAACCAGGTCCTTGGTGTGCTTTGCCGGCACCACTTCCTGGGGTGGGTCACGTTGCCCGGTGAGGGTCAGGTTCCCCAGCTAGCACTGAGCTGGGAGCTGTACGTGGCTGCCCCGGCCCCACCGGAGGAGAGGGTCGACGGTGTCTTGTGCGAGACGGTGGCCGACATTGTGAGGCGGCGGTTTTTGGGTAATTTCTCCTTTACAGAATTAAAAATCAACAGTACCTAGTGATTGTACTAATCAGTGTTGTCTTGTTTAATTGCAGACCTTCTATAGGTGTCTTGAGGAACACGAGGCGGACGCGGCTATGGTTCTCGAAGCTGAGAGCAAGTGCCTACTTCAGAACTTACGGCACGAGGCTAGGGTGCAGGCTGTTCGAGACTACTACGCCTCAACTAACATTAGGAGGGCCAAGAAGAAGTGCCGCGGCAAGTATCTGAGTAAGGAGAAGTACATGAAGATAATTACCTATTCTTAAGGCCTTGTACTTAGTTTCCTTGATTTCATTCGTAGGCGTAGCGCTAAAATTTCTCTTTGCCTAACTTAGGTGTCCCCGAGATGGTGTGCGGATAGGATGGACTGTTGGGAGGCGATGGTGGATGAGTGGTGCTCTCCCCAATGGCTAGCCGTCCACAACAAGGCCAGGGATAAGCATGCCCAAATGCAAGGTGTGCCACACCATCAAGGGAGCTCCAACCTGTTTGAGTACGGGGATCACTGGGTATGTGGTTTGAGCCCTAGAACTCTCCGGGAGATCAAGAAGCACCAGACGAGCTCCGATCCTGAGATACCGCCTCGTCCACGGCAATGGAGCTCGCCATCGAGGCTAGGGCCCAAGAGCTTCTGGCGGAGGCAAACAGGCAGGCTAAGCAGAGGGAGAGGGAGTTGGAGGAGAGGACGGCTAGTCTATTGGAGGCGGAGAGGAACCGGAACGACACGTCTCACCGGGCCCTATACGAGCTCCTCGTGGTAAGTTTCTCCTGCATATTAGCCAAATCATGCACGTAATGTTCGTTTCATTACTAACTAATATGACTGACTCATGAAAACAAAATGTGCAGTCCGTGTGTGAGAAAAACGGTCAGACCCCACCGCCGATGCCCCAGATTGGTATAGCGGACACGGTGAGTTTCATTTGAATGGTCATTAGTTACTAGTATTCACATTTCAGTTGCATCATGCTAATGAGACATTGCAAATGATCTTTGGTGCAGCACGCATCCCGACAAGCATCGACCGATCCTTCTCCGTCTCGCACTGGCGCAACCCCGACCCCAACCGGTCCTTCTCCGTCTGGCATTGGCGCAAACCCGACCGGTCCTTCACCTCCGTGATGATGGTAAGTTTTCCCAAGTGTTTTTCTTAACAAATGCATACTTAGCTTAAGAAATGACCTACTTAGCTCCAAAATGACCTATACTTAGCTTATTTTCCTCGAAAATGACATAACAACCTTACTTAGCTCCAAAATGACATATTTTACCAAGGATAGCTATAAAATGACCTATACTTACCATTTTTTCCTCCAAAATGACAAAATATGCTTAGTTAGCTAGAAAATGGCATAACTACCTAGGATAGCTCAATAATGATCTATAGCTAGCTTAGCTAGTTCATTTATGACATAATTAGCTCACTTAGGTAAAAAATGGCATAGCTACCTAGGATAGCTCAATAATGATCTATAATTAGCTTAGCTAGTTCATTTATGACATAATTAGCTCACTTAGGTAAAAAATGGCATAATAACCTTGGTTTAGCTCCAAAATGACCTATACTTAGCTTATTTTCCTCGAAAATGACATAATAACCTTACTTAGCTCCAAACTGACATTCTTCGAAAATGCCTCTTTGCCGAATAAGCTACGACAAAGGCCTCTTTGCTGTCTGCTGGCAGACGGCAAAGATGCAAAGGCCTTTGTCGTCTGCTGGCAGACAGCAAAGAGCCTGGACGGCACACGTGGCAGCTTAGCTCCGTTAAGGGGTTAACGACGTTCTTTGCCGTCTGCCAGCAGAACGCCATTAACCCCTTAACGGAGCTAAGTTGCCATGTGTGCCGTCCAGGCTCTTTGCTGTCTGCCAGCAGAAGGCAAAGGCCTTTGCATCTTTGCCGTCTGCCAGCAGACGGCAAAGAGGACTTTGCCGTAGCTTATTCAGCCGGACCTGTTGCCGTCTACTGGCTGACGGCAAAGGCCTTTGCCATTCGCCAGGCATGCCTTTGCCGTCAGCCATGGCAGACGGCAAAGTGCCTGATTCCTGTAGTGCATGCTTAAAAACTTGAAAATATAGCAATTCTATTCGTTTCTCATGTATTTAGTACAACCAAATTAGATTTATTTCTCACATGGAATACAATAACAAAATGCACCCACAACAATTGAACATTGCATTGCAGAATTGAACCAAACAGTTAACTAAACACCTCAACAAATGAACCAAACATTAACTGAGCACCAAATTGCATAATATATAACATACTAGAAGATCAGATAGTTAACCAAACCAAGCATGCTTGACAACTTGGAAATATAGCAATTGTATTTGTTTCTCATGTATTTTGAACAGATAAATTTGATTTATTTCTCACATGGAAGACAATACAAAATTGCACACTGAAGAATTGAACATCACATTTGCAGAATTGAACCAAAGAGTTAACTGAACATGACAACTAATTAACCAAACAGTTAATAAGTGAGCACTACATTGCACGACATATGGAACATATACACTAGAGCAACAGATTGCATGGTAAAAGTAGATGGGATAGTTCACTAGAATTTGTTAAGGAAAGGCAGGAGCAGCACATGCAACGGGTAAACTGAGCATGCTTAACCGGCGTAGCTAGCAAACTGAACATAGGTCTTTATAGTGAGCTAATAAGACAAGCTACTCCTCATCGTCAGATATATCGACGATGATTGGCTCCTTGGACATGGAAGAGGGCGAGGCCTCCACATCGTGGGTGCCCTCGTGGTAGTGGTGAGTTGCCTGAGCCGCTCCGGGCACCAACCTGCTGGCTATCGAGTTGAGGTAAGCACGGGCACACTGAGAAAACACCTCGTAGTCTTTGTCGAAGGCACCGACGGTGGCCTCGAGAAAATGCCACGAACTGTCGTTTAAAGTAGCCAACTGCATCGCAGCATTGGCGCGCGAGGCATCGACGGTGGCCTTGATGGCGAGGTGCTCCTCGAAGATCTGGGGGTCGGCATGAATGGCAGCCATCGTGACATCATCCATGCGTGCGGCCGCGATTTGCTTCTCCACTGCCAAATCCTCCTTGAGCTCCTGGCTATACTGCGTGTGCCATGGCTTAGGGTGGCGCTTATCTGGGGGAGGGGTCAGTGATTTTGGTGGAAGGTGTCGCGTTGGCGGTCGGGGCATGTGGGGTGTGGAAGGAGGAGGAGGATGGTGGTCGGGTGTGGATTACCTGCCTGGATCGACGAGGCCGAGCAGCGTGAAGGAGGGTCGCCGGCGAGGAGGCCGCACTGCAAGCAAGGAATGAAGGTTTCAACTTGGAAAGGAAGGTAGAAAAGGGGAAATGTGGCTTTTGGTAAGGGGGAGAGGGTGGGGAGGTAGATATTTCCGTGAAAGCCAAAAATTTTGGATCGGTGCAGCGAAAAAACTGGCACGCAAAGTGTCATCAGACATGGTCCCTTATTCAGCACTATGTATGATATGTGAACATCACAAATGATTCATATAGCTTACCCCGTGTGTGATGAGTTTGAACATGCAAATTTTGGTCCGAATATCCCTGGTTACAGTGGTCATCCACGTCATTGCATAAATTGGGTACACAAAGGAGCCTACAGCACACCCACACTTCTTAATCGAGCAAGTGCAGCAATTAAACAGTGAGAGCTGACCTAAACATTAAGCTAACAAATTAAGGACCCACGCTCAAATTTAAACAAAGAGTACTACTCCGGTTGGCGCTCGTCGATCTCCGCCGCCTCCTCCATGTCCAGCTCGCGCCCGACGATCTCCTGGGGAAGGGGCTCCATGGCATCAATCGCACCATACTCGGCAAGCATCTCGCCATCTGCGTTCACCATCTCTTTGGAAAAGGCTGACACGAGCTGGGTGTGGGCGGCCATGATCTGGGCTTGGACGGGCTCCATCATGGCAAGGTATGCCGCGAAGGAACGGACAGCTCCTCGAACACTCTCGGCGATTGCCAACTCTTTGGCCGTGGGTTGCCGGCCGTTGTCGGAGAAGCTTCGTTTGATTTGTGTGGTAATCGCCATGAGCTGGGCGTGGGGCGGCCTCGACATGGTCGTGGGTGGCCTCCATCAGGGCTAAGGCCGCTACTGCAGAACGGACAGCTGTTGTGCCGCTCTCGCTAGTTGCTATCCCCGAGGCAGATGTTGCAGCCGCCACCTGAGAAGCAACAGCGGCCGTTTGGGCTGCCTTGGCCGCCCGGTCGCAGATTGCGGTAGCGTTCACGTAGCTTGTTAGCATGTGCATGGCGGCTGCGGCCACGCTATCGCTGGAGTGGGCTGCCGCAGTTGCCCTCACGACGCGGGTCCACGTCCCCATCTTTCACCGGCGATGATTGGGGAGCGAGCAAGTGTGCTTGACATGCCGGCTGTGGACTATAGCCGACGCACCTTCTCGCGTAAGCCATATGCGTACTATACTCCGACGATGCTCCATCATATTTTGTGCTACATCTCACATGGTTGGTGATAATAAACTGTGTGCGATCTACTTGATTTTTCGTCTTGATTTGAATTACATAATGGGGTCACAGCGGAAAAGGAGGGTGTTTGACCTGCTAGAACTTTTATCTGCAGTGAACATGCAACTATAGGTATGTCGTCAAAAAAATTGGAATTATTCAGGGTTCGTTTGGACATTTTTATACATTAACTTGGATTTCTAGGCATTTCAGGTGCACAATTCAAAATTAAACTACATGCACATGCTCCGGTGCACCAAAATGGGTTGTAAAATCATATATGTGGCCATGGGTTGATGCTTATGTCCCATGCAAGAAATGGGGATGCATTTCAAACACCACGGCACCATGGCTCTCCGGCAAACGTTCAGGTACTTGCTTTTTTAATTCTAGTAAATCCAAAACTCGCCTGAAATTCATGAACCTTGGCATGCTATCATGGAATGGCATCAACATGCTGGGGTAAAAAATATTGTCCCATTTGGGGTAGGTTATGGTATAAGCTTCTCACAAACCAGAGCTTCTCACAAGAAGCCTCATGGTTCCGGTAGGGAAACGTGTCACCTTTGTGGACAAAACGATATTCGTCGCCTCTTCTTGCTTGCAATTTTTTTTCTGGTGTGAACATAGAACAACAGGAGTGTCTTGTTAAATTTTGGAATTTTTCGGGGTTCATTTGGACATTTTTATACGTTAACTGAGTTTTCTGGGCATTTATGTGCATAATTCAAATTTGAACTACATGCACATGCTCCCGTGCATAAAATGGGTTGAAGAATCAAATGTGTGTCCTTGGTTGCATGCTTAGGTCACACGCAAGAAATGAGAATGAATGTCAAACACCTTGACACTTCCGCTCGGCCACTAACATTGAGATACGTGGTTTGAAAATTCTAGTAAATCGAAAACTCATCTGAAATTCATGAAACTTGACATGATATCATGGAACGACATCAACATGTCGTGGTAAAAATATCGTCCCATTTGGGGTAGGTTTGGGTATAAGCTTCTCACAAACCAGAGCTTTCTCACAACAAGCCTGATGGTTTCGGTAGGGAACGTGCCACCCTTGTGGACGAAACGATATCTGTTGCCTCTTCTTGCTTTCAAATTTTTTCTAGTGGCAACATAGAGCAACAGGAGTGTTGTGTCAATTTTTGGGATTTTTCATGGTTCGCTTGGACATTTTTATACATTAACTGAGTTTTCTATGCATTTATGTGCATAATTCAAATTTGAACAACATACACATGCTCCAATGCAAATAAATGGGTTCAAAATTCAAATGTGTGTCCTTGGTTGCATGCTTAGGTCCCATGCAAGAAATGGGAATGAATGTCAAACACCTTGCCACCATCGCTCGGCCGATAACATTGAGATACATGGTTTTTAAATTCTAGTAAATCGAAAACACGTCTGAAATTTATGAAACTTGACATGCTATCATGGAACGGCATCAACATGCCGTGGTAAAAATATTGTTCCATTTGGGGCAGGTTGTGGTATAAGCTTCTTACAAACCAGAGCTTCTCACAACAAGCCTCATGGTTACGGTAGGGAACATTTCACCTTTCTGGAAAAAACGATATCCGTTGCCTCTTCTTGATTTCAATTTTTTTTCTAGTGTCAACATAGAACAACAGGAGTGTTGTGTTAAATTTTGGAATTTTTTGGGGTTCGTTTGGACATTTTTATACATTAACTGAGTTTTCTATGCATTTATGTGCATAATTCAAATTTGAACTACAGGCACATGCTCCGGTGCATATAAATTGGTTGAAAAATCAAATATGTGTCCTTGGTTGCATGCTTAGGTCCCATGCAAGAAATGGGAATGAATGCCAAATACCTTGCCACCGTCGCTCGGCCGCAAACATTGAGATACATGGTTTTTAAACTCTAGTAAATCCAAAACTCGTCTGAAATTCATGAAACTTGGCATGCTATCATGGAATGGCATCAACATGGTGTGGTAAAAAATTTGTCCCTTTTCGGGCAGGTTTGGGTATAAGCTTCTCAGATACAAGAGCTTTTGACAACAAGCCTCATGGTTCCGGTAGGGAATGTGCCTCCTTGGTGGATGAAACGATATTCATTGCCTCTTCCTGTTTTCAATTTTTTTTCCTAAAGGCAACATAGAGCCATAGGAGCGTCGTGTTAAAATTTGCAATTTCGGGGTACGTTTGGACATTTTTATACATTAACTGAGTTTCTAGGCATTTTATGTGCATAATTCAAATTTGAACTACATGCACA
Source organism: Thinopyrum elongatum (assembly GCA_011799875.1). Classification (NCBI taxonomy): domain Eukaryota; kingdom Viridiplantae; phylum Streptophyta; class Magnoliopsida; order Poales; family Poaceae; genus Thinopyrum; species Thinopyrum elongatum. The sequence goes on from CM022302.1 coordinate 322,854,726, forward strand.
TGCTCCAGTGCAGAAAAATGGGTTGACATATCAAATTGTGTCCTTGGGTGCATGCTTAGGTCCCATGCAAGAAATGGGAATGAATTTCAAACACCAGGGCATTGTTGATTGCCGACAAAACGTTGAGATACTTTGTTTTTAAATTATGGTAAATCCAAAACTCGTCTGAAATTCATGAAACTTGGCTTGCTATCATGGAATGGCACCCGACATTCTGTGGTATTTTTTGTGTCCATTTTGAGAGAAGGCGCACTCGAATAACAGCCAACAAAGGCATTTTGAAACAAATAGCTGCCACTTTAACATCTCAAACATTTTGTATAATTTAAATCGTGTGCGTTCTGTTAACCATTCATGTGGTGCCACGCGTCACTATTTTAATGGCTAGGAGGTGACGTGTGGACAACTGCTTGACTGAACGGGAGGCGTGCGAGTGCAGTCCGTTGTGCAGGCTGACCGAGAGGCGTGCAAGCTATCTTCCAATGCGCAGGCTCATCGGGAAGCATGCGAGCTGTATGCTACGCAGGCTCATTGGGGAGCGAGCCCTTTGACTTCCATGGCCGCCCGCCTTGCTCACATCCTCTCCATTAATGGCACCCGAGCCGCTGTTTAATATGGGCGGCCTTATTGTTCGCCTCCCATTCCCCTCCCGCAGACCTCCACCAATGCCATGGCGCAGAAGGATCATCTGCCACTAGTCTTCCAGTTTGGTGAAGTCGACTCCGAGCTGGACGAGATAGAAAATAAGGAGGACTGGGGCCTCATGGACATGGCCCTGAACCAGCTGGCCGCGGCGGTTGCTGCCCCCGCGCCCGTCCCAGCTCCCATCCCCGTGCCGGCGCCAGCTACCAACCTCGTAGCATTGACGGGCTGGTCGCCGAGCACTATCGCAGAGCTGGAAGCCGCGGGCATCAGCGAGGTCTCCATGGACCCACGTGAGCTCGTGTACATGCCAGCGCCAGCGCCCGTGCCCGTCCCTGCACCCATCGTGGCGCCAGTCCCCGTGCGTTTGCCTGCACCCATCGCGCCCGTCCCCGTGCGCGCACCGCCCTCAGCGGCATGGGACGCTGCCGTCGACCGCTTCCTCGCAGCGCCGCGAGTTGCCATCCTCCCGCGCCCCGCCCATCGATCGCGCGTCGACATGATGTTTGATTTCCATGTGAAGAACATTATGTGCTGCCTTGAAGACTTCAACAACGACGTCTCGGAGGACGATAACGACAACGCCGGCGTGGCACGCCGCCTCCGCCGCCGCCGGAATTAGTTTTTTTGGGTTTAATACTGTATCTCGATCATATGAATATAAATTCGTAGTGTGACTGAATGAAATATATGGTTTGAACGAACTTGCGTTTTTTGTCTCTGAATGTACAGACTTATCAAACGATTTTCTTAACAAAAAACGTCAATGGTTTTTAAATATAAAACACTCATCGCAATTGTTTTATATAGAACACCCGTATGAAAACCGACAACTTCCCCAGGAAGCCAAGGAAAAATGTGACGAGTAGGATTTGTGTAGCTCTTGATCGCAAACGTTTTAGATAGAACACGCATATGCAAACCGACAGCTTCCCCAGTAAGCCAAGGGAAAATGTGCCAAGCAAGATTTGTGCTGCTCTTCATCGCAAAAATTTTAGATAGAACACCAGTATGCAAAGTGAGAGCTATTGTCTTCCACAGTAAGCCAAGGGAAAATTCACCGGCAGTATTTGTGCATCTCTTCAATGCAAACGGTTCAGATTGAATATGGTATGCAAATCGAGACTTCGTCGCTAAGCCAAGAGAAAATCTGGCACGTAGGATTTGTACATCCCTTCAACACAAACGGTTTTTTCGAATGATCCGTGTGCAACCACGTGCAGACAATTTGACATATTTGCATCTGTCATGTTGGGTATATTGCCATTTGTCAAACTGGAATGATTTACATTTGTTGATCTAGTAACATTGCCCTTTGTCAACCTTGTAACCCTGCCATTTGTCAAAATATGCAGCTAAAAATCACTAGCACTATCTAATTTTGCAACTAAAATTTTGTAAGCATAGATTTCATTCATAGATTAAGCAGTCATTCTTTATACAAACAGTTCAACTTGACAGCTGAACCAACCAAACTTTTCCCCAATTGTGGCCAACCACGTACTAAAATAGCTAGTTCAATTATATATACTAGCTAATTTTAAGTACGTAGTATAGTTCAACCACATCTATAGTCAGATGAACTAAACAAAATAGCCCCTAAATACTACTATGGAGGGGCTTTGTACTACTTTCGGTAGCCTTTCCTCTGCTGAGCGCGCTCAGTAAGAGGCAGAGGAATAGGAGCCTACCGACGAGCTAGACAACTGCAATACGGTGCCTGCCACTACCGCTCCTTCAGCGACGCTCACCTCTCCACTGCCGCTCCAGACGACCCCTCTCGAAGTGGTGGGACTCCTCGTAGATCTCCTGATTCCTCGCCTCTGATGTGGCGTGTGCTGCGGCCACGTCGGCGGTAAGGCTCTTTGCTTGCTCGACGAGGCGCTCCTCCTCCTCCCGCAGGAACTCGATGTAGCGAGCAAGGTCGCTGACGCACATGCGGGCCTCCACCTCCGCCTCCCGCCTTCGAGCGACGGTGGCGGAGCGGGTGATGACCCCGACGGTGCACGGTGGGCTGGCGGCCACGATGGCCGACAGTGGGGTGGCGGCCACGACGGCTACCTCCCGCCTTTGGGCCGCAGTAGCGGAGCGGGCGATGGCCCTGGCTTTAGATGGTGGTGTGGCAGCCACGGCGGCAGATGGTTGGGTGGTGGCAATAGCGGCCAGCAATAGCTACCGATGGGCAGCGGCGGGAGAGCGTGTGGTGGGTGTTCCGCGGACACCCAACAGGCACGCCACGCACACTACACTATGACACGGACTGCGCCGCCGCCTCGGTGTAGTCTCCTAGCTGGAGCTGTCCTCTGATGACAGCGGAGTGGCTAAGTGACGAGGACAGACCGGTGCCATTGGCGATTGTGGGAGAAGCAGATGAGATAAGCTACAGGGAGGGAGGGGAAATGCGACGCAGGACTCGCCGCCCATGAGGGTTTATATATCAGGCCTGTAAGCATTGGGATTTTGGGGGATTTCACCGAGTCGAGCGGGAAGCTTGCACGGGAACCTGCACAATTGCGCGGGAATGGGCTCACCGATGATTCATTGGCGCCACTTCGAGCCACCGTTTCACCAAAAGAATGCCCCCGCGCGCTGCTCAAGCTTGCGCTCGAAGCCGTCTGCGGCAGCGGGGTGACAAGACGTGCGAGAGGAGGACGAAAGGACACGTACACATACGATTAATAAAAAAAGGTTGCGATTTAATTTCCTATTACCCCGTCTTGGTTTATAAGTCCTCTTTGTATTTTTGTGCCAAATTTTGACTAGAGATTTAACTAATAAAATACGACTGCATGTCGCCAAAGATTATATTGTTGGATTCGTATTTGAACATAGTTTCCAATTATATAATTTTTATAACATGCATTAACATTTTGTTATTTAAACTTAAGGTCAAAATATGGCACAGAATATAAAGGGGACTAATAGACAAAGACAGAGGTAGTAGCACACGGCCGCTCTCTACGTAGCGTCGCAACTGCCGTCCGGCTTGTAGACGACCATTCCCTGCGTGTTCAACTGCTCTATGCGTGTGGTTGCTCGCGGTTGAGGCGGCCACGGCGCGCTTGGCTTGCATCCCGCCGCGCGCGCTCTGCTCTCACATCCCTCCGGGCGCTCTGCCCTCGTCCCTCGACACGAGCTGCCAGTGTTTGGGCCCGACAGACGATCACGTACGTTCGTGCTGCCATTATGCATGCGATTGCGCCGGGCACGGCGCCACGATGCAGTTACCCGCTGCAAAAACTGCCATGTGGACGCGCCGAGAATCCAGGCTGCCCGGGCCCCATTTATTCTTGTGGCCAATTACCTTCATCTCTCGTGCCACACGACACAATAAGCACACCCACGATGACACATGCAGAGAGGACATCCAGCGGTTCCAATGGCGCTCCCAGTGGCCAACGACGACAACGGGGGGCAGTTCACCACGCATCACGTAGTGGACACCCACGTGGGGGGAAGGCCCTCTCGGTGGTGTACACGGACGAGCCGGTCACGGTGGAGAGCTCCATCCAAACTATGGAGCAGTTGCTTGCTGAGGACAAGTACCAAGTGGTCGGCTTCGACCTGGAGTTCACAAGCGGTCGTGCCGGGCACGATCAGAAGGTTGCCGTCGCCCAGTTGTGCATGCGACATGACGTCCTCGTCTACCATTACCACCAGGCGACAAGGCCTTGCGAGCGTTTCTCCAGGTTTATCAACAGCTCCAACTACAGTTTCGCTACGGTGGACACCACCAACGATCTAAAAGTGCTCAAGGTTTTAGGCTTGACCTGCCAGAATCTTGTCAACATCCATGACCACTACAAGGTCTGGGGCAGCGACAACAGCAAACAGAACTCCTTGGTTGACCTCGCCTCAGCCATCATCGCCCCCTACTGCATGAAGATGAAGGATGAGAGAAAGAAGGACAAGAATAGCCGGCACAGTGTCTGGCATCAGAGACTGGATCAACAACACATCAAGTACGCGGCCAAGGACGTGTACACAAGCTACGAGATGTACAGGCGTATCTTTGACATGAGGAAGTGTTTTCTTCCTGCCCCAGACAAGGGATCGAGCCACAGAGCAGTGGCGGGAGCGTCACAAGAAGTAGATGACTAGACAATCGTTTCTCCTAATTTACAATGCATGCAATTGTTTTTTGAGATGTGTGCGAATGATCTGTATAGTCACTTATGTAATTGGATATTTATTTTAGTTATATATATGTTATTCTTCTGTAGACAGAGAAAATCACACGGCTTATTAGCAGCAATCGTCTGTATTATTCTTGGTCTTCGCACACATTTCTTATTATGGACCTGTTTGCTGCGTATCACACACATCTTGTTCAGTTGAACTGTTTCTGTTGTCTTGGCTCATCGCAAACAGTTCATCCGAGTGAACTATATGCCCTCCATCGCACACACCTTGATCTGGCTGACCGTTTCTATTGTTTTGCCTAATCACACACAATTCATCCTAGTGAATTGTATGCCGTATATCACACACACCCCTCATCTGCTTGCCCATTTCTGTTGTTCTGCCTCGTCGCAAATAGTTCTACTGGATTAACCGTTTGCCACGCATCGCACACGCAACTCTAATCTGAATTGTGTTTGATGTCACCGCCATCACAAACATTTTGTATCTTTTTTGATGGTTTTATTACATCACCATTTGTGATTAATGTATCACACACAGTTTTGTCACAGGGTCTCTGAGTGGACTGTCACGTTTGGACCAACCTGCAGTTGTGATAGAGTGACGTGCCATATTTGATCCTACATGATTAACATGGGCGTTTGATTACAATCTAGAAAAATGTAGGCTTCTTCACAAGTGGTTTGAGTGGATAGACATTTCCCTATGAAAACTAGTACATATGAATCCAAAGGAGAAATGCTCATGGATTTAACCATATGAATCAAGTAACCAATATGGGGAACAACATCTATGTACTGGAATCCTCGAAAATTCCTTCAGAAATCATAGTACATTGTCATTGTAAACTTGGGAAAAGGTACCAAAAATTGACCTCCTTTAGGGTTAACATTTAACAGGAAAGGAGCAACACCTCGATATATAACTTCTCCAGGAATGGAAAGCATCTAGGAAACTAACAACTTGGTCCAAGTTGTGGCCGATAGATTCTAGTGCCAAGACCTTCACTACGCGTAGATTCGGTGTCCAGCTTGTCGGAATCATTTTCTGGATGACAGACGAACATACATCTTCAAAATTAGAAATAATGTTAATTTCAAGAAGGAGAGGAAAAAGGCGACTGTTGTACCTGAACGGGTGTGGATCCAATAACAAGTATGGAGTATTTGACAGACGAGTAGCCCACCACTGTCAATTTTGGCATAGAAATGACATTGATTCTTGTTGGACCTTGTTGATCAACTACAAATAATCTCTCAATTGAAGGTGTGTCCTCAATGATCATACAGTGATACACCTTATGTGATCCCTTGTTGCAGCACCAGCAACACACATAAATAGTCCGAAGAGTCATGGAGGTGATGTGGAAGCTACTCAACCCATTGATCGCCTAAAGACGAAGGTACTTGAGTGCAGTACAACTATGGAGCTGCCGCTCCATGTCATTCTTTGGGATGCAGATGACAACGAGCTCGAGGTGCTTCAGTCATGGTAGAAAAAAGAGCAGGTGCGTCATTAATCTGGGGGAAACAACAGTTCATCACCCTAGCGAGGCGCAGCATGGGTGCGAGGCAGACCGCGGATATTTGCAGCAAGCGCATATGCCCATCATTAAAACTGAGCTCCTCGAGCTGATCTAGGGCCGGAGATCAGAATCACTCGTTAAGCTTGGCCCGGTCCTTGTCGTTGGGACGGAACTTGCCCGTGATAAGGCCTCTGATTGGGCCATGGTGCCTACCGAGGATGTGGGACAATGCGTCCAAGCTTTTGCGATAGCCATGGCAGAGCTTGTGGGTGTGGATGAGGTCGAGAGGGGTGGAGTGTCTATAGGGGGCTCCACCATCGGGAAAGGACGGTTGTCTGTGCCCCATATTTGATTGGGAGGAGGGAGATGATGACTATCAACATATCATCGGGGAGGCTGCTAATGAAGTCTAGGCCTGCCGGAGTCGCTTGCGATTCTTGCTCGACCCGCCTCCGCTTGTTGGCAGCCGCGTCCTCCACCTCCAGAGTCTTCTTGTTGATGGCACTTTCTGATAGAAGTGGGAGTATAGGGAATATTTAGTTAAAACAAGGCAAAAGAAAAGTGTGTTGGTAACTAGAAGTTACTAGTTAGGAAGAGAGTAAGAAAATGGAATAACAATTGGTTGCTTAAATACTACACAATTCCTTTGATATGATATTGCTAGGTAAGTCAACATGCAGATACTTGAAAAGAACACTTACTTCGAACAAAGTCTGGACGGATGATATCATTGGGGAAGTTAGCATATATGTCATGACCAGGCACTTCTATGTGCACTGCAATTTTAGTGCCAGCTTTCACTACATAAAACTTAGAAATTTCTGTCTAAATGCACGTGCCGAAATAGGGGCGACCATGTTCATCAAGTCTTACAGAATCAACGATTGTAAATCCATGGTTTGTGTTCAATATGACATCCCTGCACTCTTCAGTAATGTAAAGGGCAAGATTTTGTACTACAGATGTTGTTGCAAAGCAAGTGGTGTACTGCAGAAAATGGTAAGATTATTAAAGAATATGGTAACAAGCAAATATGGGAGTAATTGAAAGAACAGTACAATAGTTCAAATCGAATGACAAAAAATTATAATTAAACAGATAGTGTAACCATGATGTCATGGAAATATGAGAGTAATCGAAAGAACAATACACCATTAATTTGCCTAATATAGAAAGAAGAAAAATCCCCTTTGACGTATATGCTGCATGTGGCACCTTTTATCCAAATGTAGCAACATATAGTATATGTTCAGGGAAGTAGACCATGCCAACCGAGGTAGAGTGAGATTGAACATACCATGCGACTCCTGAAGTCATCTCGTACGGTGAGATGGAAATCCATGGCTGTCTGGCTGAGCCCGCATAATCCTGATGTGTTCGTGCACTGTACGCTCAAAGAATGAAATAAAACCCTCAAATCAGCTCGAAGAAAAATGAATTCACGGCGATTTCGGTCGAATGATTAAAGGGGGCAGATGGACTGGGATAAGAGATGAGAGAATATTTCAGTAAATTAGTTACCTTGTTGTCAATACCGCGGATTCCCCAATCGGGCAGAGCTGGGTCGACGGTGAGCAGCATCGAGAAAGTCGACGGCGATAGGCAGCGGCAAGCAACAGTGGCAAAATATGGTGGTGTTTGCCGGCAGCCGGTGGCGGCGACGAACGTCGAGCTAAGTGGTTTCCGTGGTGATAGGCGGTGACATGCAGATTTGTGTAGGAGCTAGTGTAGGTGTGAATGGGGACCAGAGGGGGTGAGGGTTTTCTTTTTTTCCTTTTTGAATTGGGTGGTGAGGGTTTTCTGTCCCACAAAGCATTTCAGACGCAATGGTTTGCTAGAGCCAACCGTGTGTGATTAACGTCTATTTTAGAAAAACTAGGAAAATGGTAGTCATTGCACACGGTTCCAATCTGGGAAAATAACCAAGTTTGCGGGTGGTTCCACATTTTCTTCGTCATTTGAATATAGAATTTTTACCCACGCTAAACAGTCACCCTAATATGCATAAAATTCCATCAACCAAACTGATTGCATCCATATCCAACATTTAGACACAAGTAAACATAGATATAAAGCATACTCAGGCATAGATAATAAGCGTAAACAAGCATAGTTCAACCGACATTAAGCATACTCAAGAACAATTATAATTAACACACTATATAGCCATATATAGTTTAACCCCACATCTGATCTACCGGCAGGCCTGCACGAAGTTCAAGCTTCTCCAGGTACTCAGTGTACACGGCGTGCGCCACCCTACGAGAATACTTCTGCCTGAAGGAGCCGACGACTCATCCTCGTGCATGCGCCAGAACACTTGCATACGCGTCATGAAGCTTTTGGTTGAAAAATGGGCATCGAAAGCCCCCATCCGAGGTCCTGATACCCCTGTTATGATTTCCCACATAAAGCTCCCTGAGCTTTTGCCTCTTGTACCTCCTCTGGCCATCTTCATCCTCGCTGTCGACATCGTCAGATAGCACCTATACATATAGTAAAAAAAATGTGGCATCAAATTTGGAATAAAAACTAATCTCTAGCGAACATTTGGCAGTCGCCAAAATTTGCCATCTGATCAATTTTTACATGTCGTAAATTGGATTAGGAATTTATGGCTTTTTTTAAGACATATCCAAAGATTATGATTCGATTTTTAAGCACAAGCATCTATCTACATACCAATCTTGAAAAAAATGGCACAAACATATATGTAGGACATTAAAAATCAATTTTCATGATCTAGCTAGGAATTATTAGCACGAACACTAACCCTAATTGGATTATTAGCAGAAATCATTTGTACAGATGAAAAAATTAATCACTAATCATTTGTACCATTCAAACAATCAATACACTACACGGATCTAATGAAACTTACTCAGATTTCATGGATTGAGAGAACATAACCATAGGATTTCTATTCCAGAAAGGGGGAGGCAGGAGTAACCAAAGAAACTCTAGGACAAATTTGACACATAAATGGGTATAGATTAACCGATTCTCCATCGTCGTTGGAGTCATCGCCGGAGTGGTCATCGCCAGAGTCGCTGTCAACCTCCGGCTCCGATTGTGGAAGCACGACGCCGTTGACGATGTCCAGGTCGAGCCAGACCTCGTCGGCGGCGACGGCAACCTCTATCTCCATCTTCACACCGTGGTCAGGTGCGTCACCAGCCCCAGTGTTGCCACTCCCTTCAATGGGGCGCTTCAGCGGCATCCTCATACACTAACGATGGTGAGGACTAAGAGCGGCGTAGCGGTGTCGAGGATGCAGGCGGAGCGAGAGGATTGTGTGTGTAGCGAGAATGGGGGGTGTGGCCACCTATTATGACCAGCGGCTCCGGCGCACCATTAATATGGAGCAATGGGAGCGAGGTGGGTGGCCGTTGAAGGCTGGCTCGCCTCCTGGTGAGCTTGCGCGGTGGACTTCTAGCATGCCTACCATCATTTCACACAGCTACTCGCATGCCTCCCGATGACACTGCGCAGCGAACATGCCTCCCGTCAATTCACACAGCTGCACGGACGCCTCCCGGTCTGCCTGCGTGGTGGACTACTCACATGCGTCCCGTCAACTCACGCCTGCTCGAACGGTATGGGGGACGCGTGGCGGCACGTATATTGTTTTTCTTTTTTGATGATTAATTCTGCCGCTTTATATTATTTAACCAAAGCATAACATGTACATTGTTGGTCTAGCGCCCACGGTTCGAATAAATAATCTGTTTCCGATATTGGTTGTGAATTATTGATAATCTCCCGTTTGTAAGAAGATTACATCAAAACTTGTCTCAAATCTGACAAAAAAATACAATATCACTGTCTATTGGTGTCCATATGACACCACGATAAGTTTCATGAATTTCAACTAAGTTTTGGATTTACTAGATTTTAAAAATCAAGATTCTCAAAGTTTGAAATTTCTTTCATGGGGACTAAAGACGCACCCAGTGACACACATACGATTTTTAATTCCATTTTGGTGCACTATCACATGTGCATGTAGCTAAAATTTTATTTTTGCACATTATATCCCTAGGAAATCAATCAATGTACAAAAATGTCTGAATGATCTCTGATTTTTTTTCAAATTTTAACATGACTCTCCTTTGGTTAGATATGTTAACCGCAGAAAATTGTAACATGCCTTGTCGTGGCGGTGGATGTGTGTGTGTGTGTGTGCATGCGCGCATGTGTGCGTGCGTGTGTGTGTTTCCGCGCGCGCGTTTGGGGGGGTGTTTGGCAGTACACTACAAGTCGTGAGCCTTCGTGTCGGATTGACCATTTTGTGAGGCAGTGCCACATCAAAGTCGTGAATTGGTTATTTAAAACATTACACAACCCTTTCATACATACATGTTTGGGCCACATGCCGTCAGTGGTTGTCTAGGACACTCACTTGCATGTGACGCTTTCTATGGGCCCGCGAGGTCGTTGTCCATCACTTTGACCTACAACTAGGTAGGTTAATTTGACCAACAAGGATGATTCTTTTCTGTTTGTGTTACGGTAGGAGTATATAGTACGCGTCGAAGAGGTGGAAGGGGACCAGCATATAATACGTATGCGTCATGAACACCTAACTTCGTGTGGGGACTTTCTGGTTTCCGAGGAAGGTGCCACATCAAAGTTGTGCGTTAGCTATTCAAACATCACACAACACCTCTTTGGGCCACATGCATGCATGCGGTGGTTATCCTAGGACACTCACTCACATGTGACGCTTCCATCTGTGGGCCCGCAAGTTCGTCATCCATGCATGCATCACTTTGACCTACATCGAGAGAGGTTAATTACAACATCAAGGAGGATTCTTTTTAGTTTGTATTACGGTAGGAGGATATAGTACGCGTCGAAGAAGGGGAGGGGACCAGCATATATACTATGCGTCATGAACCTCACTTCGTGTGGGGACTTTACGGTTTTCAAGGCATGTGCAACATCAAAATTGTGCATTTTGGGTACCTATTCAAACAACACAACCACACACACCTCCATATATATATAGGGTGGTTCTATTCTCATAGCACCCTTAAGAGTCTTATTCTCCTAACAAAGACGCTTATTCTCGTAACACCCCCACCTCCATGTCGCCGCCCCTCCCCTCCCCCCTCCTATCATGGGAGCGGCCGGGAGCACCGCCGCCCCTCCCCTTCCCACCTCCTACCACGGCAGCGGCCGGGAGCGCCGCCGCCCCTCCCCTCGCAGCCTCCTACCGCGGGAGCGGCCGGGAGCACCACCGCCCCTCCACTCCTCCTCCTACCACGGTAGCGGCCATCAGCGATGGCGCCGCTCCCCTCCCCACTTTCTCTAGCGGCAGCGGCGTTGGAGCGCCGCCAACCTACTCCTCAAGGCCTTCTTCTGCGGCAGCGGCCTCGGCAGCGGGCTAGAAGCACCGTAGCCCCACCCCTCCAGGGCTTATTCCGTGGCAGTGGCCTCGGAGCGCCAATGCCTTGCTCCACACGACCTTCTTCTTCCGCAGCATTGGCCTCACATGTCTGCGTCGCATTGGGATCCACTGCATTCCAATCTTCACTTGATCTGAGTTCGTGCTACCTCGACATCACACCAGTCAGAAGGAAATTAAGTGCTCGCAATGCTCCTTCCTCCACCGCTAGTACCTGGATGCTAGCTTCGGCGAGGTTTGGCTCAAAACTTCCATCTCCAATGACGTTGAGTCAGGTTCAACTTGCCCATGAGCTACTGAAGAATGGTAAAAAAAAGTGGACTACAATGGTGAATGCAAGAGAGGTGCAGACGGAAACAATGGGAACTTCCTGCAAACGCAAAGACGCACTGCAACATAAGGTAAGCAGTTCACTTCTCATTCGCCCTCAGTTTAGATGTTACAACTAGTGCAGTACATGAAGTTTAGTACGCCTGCGAAGCCATTGTAGTTCGTCGTTAGAAAAATTGCAGTGCTATCTCTCGGTTATGTAATGCGGTTGCTTCAGTTCACCCATCAGTAATGATGCAGTGCGGTTGCTTCAGTTCACCTTACGTAACAATGCAGACTACCTGCATTACTTCGTAGTGCCCTTTTTAAGTCAATGCAATTAGCATCATTCAGTTCATTTCACCTAACAAATGCAGCTCAGCCGTTTTGTGTAGGAAGTTCAGTTCACCAGACAAAATATGCAGTGGATAAATCCCAACCCAGAGCCTCTGAACTGCATGGTGAGTCAAGCTTCTGCAAACACTGGATGGGTAACTCCTGAGATACCTCAAGGGTTCTACACTACCACGAACTGGGTGCAATATTCTCCAAAAGAAAAAAATTCCCAGGAAGAAGAGGTAGTGGAAGATGGTGACGATATCACCTTCATGTGGTAGGGCACTCACCATCAGGATGGTGTTGATGGTGACGACGACGAAGAGCCAGTAATAGTTTTCAAGCCAGAGTACAAGCACGAGTTCACCACATTTGGATAGCATGTCCAAACAGACAACGACGATGATGTTGGCCATGATGGTGAAGATGATGATGATTATGATGTTGATGTGCCACCGCCTCAAAAATTTAAAACCAACCAAGTGAGACATCGCCACAACACCGGATTACCTCTGCGTGCACCTGCAGCACAAAACAGAGCTCTGTGTGCACCTACTGCACAAAACAGAGCTTCTCCTGCACCTGCTGCATCTAGTTCAATGCAGCGACCAACAAGGGTGCCTCGGCCAGAAGTCAACAACAGGAACAAGTCATCCTCACTGCTGTCACCGCGAGATGCTAAACTACACAGTTCTGTTATAACCCCACTGTGTCCAATACAACCCGACGAGCTGCAAACGCCATCGGATGAAAGACAGTACACGAATGTAAGTTTTCTGGCCTCAAAAAATATAAATATTCCAGTCCATTGAGAAAAGCAGTGCACTTACATTCCATGTGAAGTTCGGTCCAATATCTAATGTAGTTGACTCTTCAGAAAAATCTCAATAATATGCAGCGCTTTCTTACCTTGTATGCAGTCCTATTGTCTAAATCAGAACAGTATACTTAGTCTCGTAGTGAAGTGCACTTTGTCTCTAACAATGTGACAAAAAGTAAATTATGTCAGAAACAAATTCAAAAGGTTAGGATGGTATTTTTTCCTCACATGTCTTACCACAACGCTATTTTGCTGAATCAAAACATGCCGCCAAAACTCATACCTGCTGCTGGACTGAAGTTCAGCTCATACGACAATGCATGGGAGTTTTTCAACACTTATGCCACACATGTAGGGTTTGGCATACGCAAAAATGCATGCCACAAGACAAATCACTGCATTGTCTGGGCCAGAGAAGGGAAGCACAAGTCAACTGTGGCAGAATATGACCGAAAACATGGCAAGACATCAAAAAGGACCGGTTGCCTAGCCAGAATTAGAGTGAAAGAGGGGAAGAATGGGAACTTTGTGATACACAAGGTTGAGCTCAAGCACAATCACAAAGATGCTTGAAAGACCTGTGATGCTTTTGCACAATGCACTCACACAAAAGAGATGATCCTTTGATTAACCAGTTGGTGAAGGACATGCAGTTGGAGAACCACACACACTCATAGATGATGACAACACTGTCGCGTATGTCCGGAGGTCTGCAATTCATGGGACATACTAGCCACGACTGGGTCAACAAGTAAGCACACCACAAAACATATCACTTGAGGATTCTTTGGGTAATTATTTACCGTTTTGATAAGATAGGTTTGTATTGTGTTTGAAATGCAGGAAGCAGCAGTTTGCAAGAGAGGAGTCTCAAGATGACGTCAAGAAACTTTTAGATTTCTTTGAGAAGATGAAGATGATCAACCCAGAGTTCTTCTATGATTATGATGTCGATGCAGATAAACGTGTAAGAAATGTGTTCTGGGCCAACGCAAGTTGCAGAGGATCTTAAGAAGATTTCGGAGACTACGTCATGTTCGACACGACATATACAACGAACAAGTTTCACATGCCGCTGGGAGTATTTGTGGGAGTGAACCATCATCTAAAGAGCACGATCTTTGCTGTCGCCCATGTGCGAGATGAAACAATCCCGTCATTCGAATGGGTTTTCAAAACATTTTTTAGGTGGATGAAATACAAGCCGCCAATCTGCATGCTCACAGGTACAAAATACAACACCTGTATACTTACATTTGTTCGGTCCACTTCTATTTCTTCTGACTTTCTTGCACTAGAGAACTTAATAAAAATACACTACTTGTGCCTCTTTTAGGCCAATGTTCTTTGATGAAGGCAGCATTAAAACTAGCCTCAAGGATACAATGCATAAGTTGTGTCGGTGACACATAATGAAGAAGTACAAAGACCACCTCGCCTTGCTGTATAAGGCGTACGGCACATTCAAAGCTGACTTCACTTTGGTGATGAACCATCCACTAATGCCGTCAGAATATGAACGAGCATGGAAGGATCTAATGCAGAAATACAACTTGCAAAATGATGAGGTGGTGAATTCGCTGTGGGATGACCGACATGAGTGGATATGAGCTTACTATAAGGGAATTGTCTTTGTGCAGATGACTTCCACATAGAGAAGCGAGAGTATGAACCATATACTGAAGAAAAACTTTGTCAAAGAGAAGCACGATCTCCATCTGATTTCTCAACAGGTGGACAAGTGCATTCAGACTAGGAAGGCCGTTGAGCACACAGAGACAATCAAAAATGAGGTAAATAAAATGTTCATCAAACTAGTAATAGCTTCAAAAACAAACAATATTTCCAGTTTCGTGATGTCTAACACATATTTTCTGTTCACGCAGTCAAAGGTAAAGACAACC
Source organism: Thinopyrum elongatum (assembly GCA_011799875.1). Lineage (NCBI taxonomy): Eukaryota > Viridiplantae > Streptophyta > Magnoliopsida > Poales > Poaceae > Thinopyrum > Thinopyrum elongatum. The sequence continues at coordinate 322,869,815 of CM022302.1, forward strand.
ACCAAATTTGGATTTGAAGTCCAGCTATCCAAAATATACACAAGGGCAATTTTTGCAGATTTCAAGGAGACACTTTACTGCAGCATAGCATTCAGAGCAGAGTAGTGCCCTAACAACCCAACAAAATACCTCGTTCACCACTACAACCTATCAGATGCATTTGATTGGGCAAGGCATGATTTCCATGTGGTCGCTGATGTCGAGAATGGTGCCTACGAATGCGAGTGCAAATTGTGGACACACATAGGCACGGTTCGCTTGCACAAAAAGCTTAATTTCATCAAGCTATGCATGAAGCTCAATTGCCTAAAAGGAGAAAACAACAAAGAAAAGTATGGTCTATTAATTTCATGCTGTTCAATTAGAAAATTAAAGAGTTATGTGTTGTCTACAGTGCTCTTTTGCGTCCATGTTATATGCATGTTGCTTCAGTTGAGGGTGCAAAAGATTCCTGAAGTGTACATCTTGAAAAGATAAACCAGGAACGCAAGATCAAATCCGACGTTTGACCATAGACACTACAAACAAACAGCACCAGATGGAACTTCGCTATTCTGCCGTATGAAAACACTGGCAGAAACAGCAATGGACCGAGCAAACAGAGGGACAAGGTCCGCCGCCAGGTACGACAGGGCGATGTCTGGTATGAGCGCACTGATCGAGGATGTTGATGTGCTGAACAAAGAAGAAGAAGAAGTGAAAATTTAACAAGCACAGAATTCCTTGGTTGACAACAATACCGAGCAAGCAGAAGGTGCTGATCACATTGCTACTGCTCAAATAAAAAAGGAAATGATCCTTCCACCTCCTGTTTTAAACACAAAAGGAGGAAGAAAGGAAGTGATGCAGCACAAAATAAGGCTGCATCCAACACTACAAAAAAAAGACACATCCGTGACATTTTGGCCCGATGAAAAAAAATTCTATCATGCTTATGACACTTCTATGACGATAATTGTGACAAAACCATGTATCATCATAGATGTGGTGGGCTCCTACTTCTATGACAAAAAAATCATAACAGAAAATGGGTTTTTCATCCTGGGATGGCCGGGGACGCACCTGCATGTCATTCTTTGGGCCGTCCATGATGGATAAAATCGTGGTAGAAGCGAGGGCGAGGAAAATATCGGGGAGTTCCCGATTATGGTTGGTGGTCGGGGCCAAGCGATGCACTGTGGTTTGCGCATTTCTCTCGTGTACGCATGTGTGTGCGAGGCGTTGGCTAACTGAACCCGAGCGATCGCACTAGCTACATTACTGAACCTGAGCGATCGATCCCATGGTAGTTAACTGAACCTGAGCGATTACTTCACTGCTGCTGCTAACTAAACCCGAGCGATCGATCACTGCTACTGCTTACTGAAGCCGATCAAGCCCTCGTGCGAGCGTAGCCAGCCAGTGTTGGGTTGCCTCTAGATGAATAGTGACTGTTGCAACCGTGCGTGAGGTATGTAGAAGAAGTCGAGACGTGGTGAGCCGAGCCGGTTGGGTGGCTATGGATGAACAGTTCCCAGCGGGGGTTGGGTGAACAGGACCCCGTGGTAGTAGGCCGTTGCCGTTGGATGAACAGGACCGCCACACCCCAGCCGGTTGGGGTGGATGAACAGGACCCCGTGGAGGCAGGATGAACAGTAGCTGGTGGAGGCATGAGGAAGTTGACGGTGGATGAACAGTGGCAGGTGGAGGCTGGAGGAGGTCGACGGTCGATGAACAGTAGCCCGTGGAGTCTCGTTTTGTAGTACGCCACACCCCTCCCAATGAACTGGACCCCGTTTCGACCGTAGGCACACCAACAGAAGTCCGCTTCCTCCGTTTTGTGGTATGCCACACCACTCTCGATGAAGAGGACCCCGTTTCGATCGTAGGCGGTCGAACAGAAGGGCGTTTCCTTCATTCTGCGGTACGCCAGGCCCCGTTTCGGCTGTTCTGTCCTAGCTGATTGGGTCCCGATGAACACGACACATTCCATTGCGTCCCAATGAACATGATGCAGTTTCTCCGTTCCGACCCAGCCAGTTGGCTGCCGATGAACAGGACACCGTTGCTGCTGTATGTTGCCTCTCCATGTACACGAGCCTGGACATACGTATGCGCGAGTACGCGTTCGAGACCCCCGCCCGTATGTACATACGTGACCTTTTTTTGCCTTATGGTTGTACGTACGTGTACACGGTTTTGATGGAATTGCCTGAACTGCTACGTCGGGGGCTTTACTACGACACATGCCACTGCTTGCTCGGCCATGGTTCATCATTGCAGAGAGACCGATCGACCAGTATGTATGTACATGTTCGCGACCAGACAGACAACGCTACGTATGCTTCGACTGGGTGGGTCCTAGCTGTCAGGGAGGATAAGGAGCCACTTCCTTGCATGCGAAGATATAGCTGGTGTGTCCCAGCTGTCAGGGGAGGGATCATTTTTTTCACGCCTAATATGGAGGCACTTCCTTGTGTCCGAAGATGTAGCTAGTGGGTCTAGCTATCAGCGTCACCTCGTACAGTCGTCTTCCGATGGCTGTCATTCGTTAACCACGTTGACCACGCCGCATTGAGAGCACCAAGGCGGTGGATGACGGTGAAGCCTAGGAAGGGAACGACACGACAGTGGATGCCCACGTGGAGGGGAGTACGAGGGTTGATTGCTTCGGCTACGGTGAGAGGCTTCTATCGCTGGAGAATAACAGGAGGTGTGGGTGAGTAGAGGGATGGCATGGCCACCGGTGGCAGCACGGCCGACCACGAGAGGCAAGAGCAGGCGATCCTGCTGGCGCTGGTTTGGGCGGCTGGAGCACGAAGATCAAAGATTGAAGAAGCAGCATGGCCGTTGGATTAACATACAATAGTCATTGCTGCTAGAATCATTTGTTGACTAGGTTGACAAAACCCAGCATACGCGTAAACTTAGTAGGCCCACAAGTCAGCCACCAAATCTGGTTGGTCCCACTTAGCAGCGGGAGGAATCATTGTTCTTGCGTGGGAATAAGGAGGCACTTCCTTGCGTACGAAGATGTAGCTAGTGGGTCTCAACTATCAGGTGGAGGAAACTTTTTTCCCGTGTGATAAGGAGGCACTTCCTTGCGTGCAAAGAAGTAGCTGGTGGGTCCCAGCTATCAGCAGGAGCAATCATTTTTATTCGCGTAATAAGGAGGCACTTGCTTGCCTGTGGCCATGGACTATGCGGGTCCCTACTGTCAGCCTCTCCACTTACATCCCTCTTCCGATGGTTGTCATTTGTTGACCACGTTGACCACACCGTGCTGAGAGCATCAACACGGTGGACGACGGTGAGGCATAGGAAGGGAACGACCAGGAGCCGGCGAAGCCACATAAGTGGATACCCATGCTAAAGGGAGTAGGAGGGCTGTTACTGGTTCAGCTGCGGGGTGAGCCTGGTGTCGCTGAAAAATAACAGGAGGTGCGGGTCGGTAGAGGGACATCCTGGCCAGCAGTGGGAGTAGGGTGGGCCGGTGAGGCCTGCGCGGCAGCACAACCGGTCACGGGAGGAAGGAGCAGGCTGTCCCACCTGCGCTGGTTTGGGCGGCTGGAGCAGGAAGCTCAGACATTGAAGAAGCACGACGGCCGTTGGATGGACATCGAACAGTCACTCCTCTGGTGTGTTGACTAAGTTGACACAGCCTTGCGTACACGTCAACCTATTTTTTAGGAAAGCGTACGCGTCAACCTAGTAGGTACATAAGTCAACCTCAAATCTATGGAAAATAGCATACATCCCATCTGCCATTATTTCTAATCATTTATAGCCCATTTGCTAATTCTTAAGGATTTTTTTGGAGCCCATATTCTTTTTGTTAGCATTACAACCCATATTGTGGCCACGTTTAAAAACTCAATGAAATTTTGCACATTTCGGTGTGGTCCGAACTGTTTTTAATCCCGAAATTTCGAGTCACAATCAAACTAATTTGAAAAATAAATTTATATCAATTTAAAATCCAAATAATTTTCCCCGCATAAAACCAATGAAATTTAAAATATCAAAATGCAAAAAAAGAAATTTGAGACTAATTGTCGGTATGCTGTGTCTTAAAACTGTACAGCCCATTTCTCCTTACTTTTTTAAGGGCCCATTTCTTATTACTGATAGCCCATTTTCTGGGCAAGTTGAATGCATCCCTTGCAGCCCAGCAGGTCTGGCAAAAGCAAGTAGGCCTCAGTTGGGTATTCTGCAAAAAAACAAAAAAACTGGGCTAGCCATTTTCAGAAAAAAAATGGCCTGGTCTTGTGGTAACATAAAATAAATGGCTAGCTATACTGGCAAGAGTGCCCCGCACGGCCCAGTTGATACCCTGCTTCCGTCTCAAAAACAAAAAGAACTGGGTCCCTGGTGTCAGCTACTCGTTGTGCAATTCTATTGTTTATTGACTATGTTGACAATGGCATGGGACCTAGATGTCAGGAATCCATTAGGAGGAACCATTTTTTTGGCTTGAAATAAGGAGGCACTTGCTTGTGTACTACCATGACCGGGGTGGGTCTCTGCTGTCATCCTCTCGACTTACAATCATCTCCTGATTGAGTACGCGTCAACCTAGTAGCCCACAAGTCAGCCTCTAAATCCGTGGCGGACAAATACAACCCACATAAAAAAAATAACAGCCCATTCCATACGTTCACATGAAAAGTTCAACACAGAGCAAAGTAACAGGTTTGATCTAGAGATAGAGTGCTGAACTTCCATATTGACAACCATCATAGCCAACTTAACTATCTACTCCTACTAATACTCTAGTGTACAAGTACTAACTTACTCTTTGCTAACTAGACGATGTCGGCCGCCATCTGTGGTACATGCTAAACACCTGCACCGACGTCTTCCTCCTCACCTCGGACTTGCTAGAGGTGCGATAGGGCGTGTTGCTCACACGCGTTGGCCCTTTCCATGCTGGCGTGGTCCACCAAAGCTTCAACTTCTAAGCAGGAAACCCACTTGACGAGCTGGTAGTAAAATTTGGCGTCGCGAACGCGTGCTTGCCCGACAGCCTCTAGGGAAATTTGCTGGGCGCCGGCCTCCACGTAGTCGGCCCAGTTGCGAGCGCTCTGCTCACGGCTCAGAACGGCGGTGCGCTGCTGCTCCATGCCCCGCTGGCGGCGCAAATCGGTGATACGCTGCTCCTCTGCCAGGCGGTCGCGCTCCAACAAGTCCCCAATTGACAACCAACTAGTACGATTCCCATACATAAGATCAACATGTTAATGCATCTCAATGATTCACAGATCATATACAATATGTAGCTCCTAAAGCAAAGATCAAGAAAAAACATATGTTCTTGCTACTAACATGGATGCTTCTCTAGGACAACATTCAGTACAGAGTGAAAGACAAATTTGTTTGTGAAGTCTACATTTCCTCTCGCAAACGTAAGTGGTTTCACCAACAGCTGGAACCATGAGAATGAACCACACATGATGGAGGAACATTCACTGCAATATGAATTAGTCTTCTATCGATCACACGGCGAGACTATTTTCGGAATACAACTTTAACTTAGGCAAAATGATGCCCATTGTATAATCAGACCAAAGAGATGAAGCACCTAGTGTTGGCCAATAAATAGTATAGTACTACTTTTGTGCAGTCCATGAAGTGACTATCCAATCTTTCTGTGTCAATTTTCAAATGGCACTCCATGCAGTGACTATACTATTCTCTTGTGCAGTTCCACCAAAATTGAGGTCACTTTGTTTGTTTGCCAAATAGAAACGGGCAAAAATCTGTTTGCACAAATATCAAGCTGCTAGTTAACATATACCCCACATTGTATTTTCGGTTTAAACACGTCTCTGCTAGTCGTTTCCGCTTAGCATCTGTCATGTTTTGCACTGGACAATTTGATATTGTCATGTTTTGCCCTGGACAATTTGGTACTGAATTGATTTGCTGGTACAGAGCAGAAATATAGCGCCTATTTTTCATCAGAACAAGGATATCCATGTTTGCAGTGATGGAAGACGTGAAATCGATACAACCGAAAATGAGCATCCAATCATTGAATCATATCCTGCACCCCCAATGTAGGTCCAACCTACCAATAAATACACATGCAAACCACTAATATTACTATCTAATGATAGTACAAAAAGAGTAGCAAGATAGTAGCAAACCATGTACCTTCGTATTGAACAGCTCATAATGCCACCAATTGGATATAACGGTTTGGAAGAAAACATGCTCATAATGTTGAACCATTTGGATTTTTTGTGAAGTTCCACTAAAATCTAGCATCCCTATTTGCACAGATATTGGAAGTGTGATTACTATAAAAGTGGCACTAGTTGAAGCATAGACTCACAAATATAAGCATTCCAATTTCTTAATGGGAAAAGGTAGCAAGACTGTTTCTAACCACCTGTTTGAAGGAATAAATAAGGCAACAATGGCTGATGTCAGGAAGGCATACATAGTATTTTCTGAAAGATTGAACCATTCCTGACCTTTCCTCTTCTTTTAAGCATTTTTTGTGCAATTCAACTAAAATAAAATGCCATCACCGCCTTGACAATTCGGTCACACTGTACAAAAAGAAATGACATAACATTACATCATGATGTGAGGTATATAATCGACAAGCATTAAAGACATACATGCAGACCTCCTCCGATAACATAATGAACATTAATTTTAACAAAGGTGTGACTAGCTTTACCGGCATAATTTGAATGAACTCTACACCCTATGTTCCTTAATATAAGACGTTTTCGCAGTTCAATTTAAAGTACCCAAACGTCTAGTATTTAGGAAAACAGGTAGTAGTTTTCTTGAGCACATATCTGGGAAAGCATGCCACACCATACATATGTCCATACGCTAATGCAACACCATTCGAATAGTAAAAATAAACACGAATCCAGTGGCTAGTGCAACAGTAGAGTAGTTTTTTTATTACGTGGTATAGTACAATGGTTTTACTGAACAGATTTCCATAAGCTAGCAATGGAAGATTTCTATAAGCATTAACTATACAAAATGTAAAGGTAACAAGTTTCAGCATTGGTATAATGGCTGTGCAACAACATTAAACCAAATACAAAAGTCTGAAGGTAACTAGCATTATTAACTAATGACAGTATAAAAAGATTGCAAACCATGTACCTTCAAGGTAAATATCATTTCGAACTTGAGGGGACCTAAAAAATTGCTATCCCAATCTTGATAATCGATCAAACATGAAAACTTGGTCAAACAAATCAAGAAAATAGCCGGAGGAGGAGGTGCCCACTCTTGACCTTTCCTCTTCTCTTTATATTTTTTTGTGCAGTTTAACTGAAATAAAATGACATCACCACCTTGGCATTTTGGTGACACTGTAAAAAAAATTAACTTATCTCATGAAGTGAGGTATGTAATCTATAAGCATTAAAAGTGCAAAAATCTGAAGGTGGTAACAAGTTTCATCGTTGGTATACTGGCTGTGCAACAGCATTAGAATGCCTTAGCTCAAAAATCTTTAATACATCCACAATCAAGAGCTAACCCTGAAATAATCAAGTGACATTAAATGGCAATGCTTAAATTTATTGGTGGCATTAGACTAAGTGTGGCATTAGTTAAATGTGGCATCACTTTAGTAGTAGCATTGCATGAATTTACCGGTGGCGTTATACTAACAGAAAAATGTGGCAATAAGAGCATGGGAGGCCCATTCAGATAGTGGGCACAGCAGCACAATGTACCTCCATGGCGCATAGATTGGTGAGGGAGGGATGGTTGCCCAGAGCAACAAATATACAGGCAGCATATGTGGATTACGTCCCATTGTTTTCTCTTTAGCCACCTTTTTCCTATGTGAGGACAACAAACCAATCGACCTGGTCATTCTCTATTGTGTTGTCATGCCTTTATTCCCTTTTTCAACCAAGAGACACGAGACTCATTCCTTAGCTACTGATTTTCCCCTTTTCAACCTAGATGTGGGTTCGATACCTAGTCTCTTCGACAGTACTTTCTCCCTTTCTTTCCTTATTCAACCCAGACATGGATTAGTCTGCATGAAGTAGGGTTTCCTTTAATAGTGCAAATTAAGGTTTTCGTCTGTGTGACCAGCAGAGCAGAGGATAGTAAATTGGGTTGACGGTGGAGTGGAAAAAGATCTACATGCAGCGACGTGGTAGATGGGGCAATAGAACAAGGGTATGGTTCGAAAAGAGGTAGCATACCTGAGGGTCAGCGAGAAGTGGCTTTGCTCGTGGTCATCGTCCTCTGCACACACTACGGCAGCAAGCTTGGGAATGAAGGCCATCCCGCGCCAGCACTAGGTCTGAGAGGACGGCCTTGTTGTCCGTGTGTGACCTCGCTCGCCGACAACGAGTGTGTCAACGCTGCACGTCCTTTTCTTCCCCGGCGGACGGGATCCTGGTGGATCTGTGACCACCGGTGAGGAGGGAGAGAGAGGGGCCACAGCCATCTTTTTTAGATCTAGAGAGAGGGTGATAGTGTGAGAAGCAAGTGTGTAGCCCTTAGCAAGCAAGCGCTAAAGCTCCAGCCTATATATCTTTTTTGATACTAGTACTAGACGTAGAGTAGTGGTAGAGTAGTTTATATTTTCTCTCCATACAGTACCAATTAGTTGTGCTTCAAAACTAAATGGCACGCTATTAAAAAAATAAAGTCAAGAAATAATGCGGCACCTCGGGCCAACAAGGCCAGATCACATTTTGCACGAGAAATGACACACCATGTTTCGTTGACATGTGGTCCCGTTCCAGCATGTCAGTGAGACGACGACACGTCCTTTTGTATAATTTCCGAACAGACGTCTATGTAGGTCGGGGCACCTCTTTCTATACCATGGCAACTGTTCGCTCCCCACTATCCTCTTCCTGTACCGTGGGAACCATCCACCGCCTCTTCGCCTTTCCGTCTCGATTTGGAACTGCTGTCGCATGCTCTTCCTCCTTCCATTTGCCTTCACTCTTCCTTCTGCCATTGTTCATCTTCTCGATGGAGGGAATAGGCAGGGAATGACCCCGTTATTCTTGCCCCGATCTAAAAGATGACATGGTGGAGGAACTCATTGATCGGTGCGACGTCGTCACCTCGGCTATCATGGCAGGTTCGTTCAAGACCATTCTCGACTCAACAAATAACATCATTACAAAGAACCCAAGGGTTCTGGAGCAGTTTGATCTCCACTATCTTCTTCGCATGACCCTGCTCGCTGGCACGGGGACGACGAAAGCCTTGCCTTGTACAAGTTGATGCTGCTTGATAATGATACATGTGATGTTAAGATGCCATCGCTTATGGGTAAGGCCTGGGCAGGCGCAAATGGAGATTGGGTTTTTTATATTGGGTACAACTGCGAGTGGGAACTTGTGAATGTGCACACTCATCACCGGGTTCCACATCCAAAAATCTTAGACTGCCCTGAGGTTGAGCACACAGATGATCTACGTATGTTCAAATACGATCATGGTGACTATCATCTACAGTAGATAGCACTTTGTCTAGTTCCCAATTGCTCTTGGGATTGTAGGAACGCAGCTTGTTGCCGTCCTTAGTCCTTCGACTGGATGGATATTGCTCAAAAATCAGTTTCTGTACACAGATGTGTACTGTGATGCAATTCGATACGAGGGTCGTGTGTTTGTTTCCACCACTCATGGCACTGTTTTCGCATGGGATCCTTATTGTTTCAGTACGTTTGTCTTCCACTGTATTTATAATTGTTTCATTCACCATGCATGTGAGTTTAGTATCCCCCATACACTAATTAACCTATTTGTGTTTTCCAAGGTCCTGTCAAGATTCCCCCACCAATACTTGGAGAATTTTATAACCAAGGGGGAGATGACGATGGTGATGATCATGAGCATGAAGACGAGCAGGACCTACATACTCAGTGGCGCCTAGCAATTTATTCCGATGGATCACCTCTTCTTGTCTGTATACAGGGCACTGCTGATGTTATAGAGGAAGCAGGTGTTGTCTCCCATGGTCACACTCTCCGGACCTACTCCAACATCCGTTGCAGGGTATTCGGGATAGATACTAGTGTGCTAGCGCCAGCACCTTCTGCCTGGTTCAATATTGATAGTCTTGGAGAAAACTCGCTCTTCCTTGGACTAAACTATCCAATGATGGTGAAAGGCGATCCAGCTGCTGTTGGCACAACGTTACTACCATTTATGAGAAGCAACTGTATCTATACCTCAGACATTGCTATGGTTCCCTGCCCTGACTATCACAATATGCGTCCTGATATAGGCCGCTTCAGCCTGGATAACGAGTCTTGCGTTGGTCTCGATATTGACAATAGCTGGCCCTGCCCAGAGAATCACTTATGGTTCAAATCAAGTGTTTCCAATGCTAAGGACTGGTTAACCTGAAGTTTATTTCATCACTTTGTTATTTGTTGTGTGATAAAAACTTTAGTATAATGTATCCTCATTGTCGTGATATGTTGATGACTTGTTGTATGTAATACTAAATGATATGCCTGTGACAAACTTACTAAATTTATTTATGAATGGCTTTCGAGTTGCTTCTCAGAGTGGGTGCTGCGACGTGACAATTGTTTTTTTCCCAAATACATAATTGTACGTGCATTGCAACAGGTTATCGGATGAGTCCACTCAACAATAGTACTACTAGTTAGCTTCACATGCTTCGCGCGACGCGCTGGTGTTTGTAATGTATAGCTATGACTCCCATCATCCTAGGTTGTCGGATGAGTCCAATCAACGATAGAAATTGCATTCTGATGTTTGGATTCAAACTTTCAAAACTGTTGCACTATCTCTACATCTACATATATGTAATACAATGAGTTTTAAACATGAGACCAGCCATCCACCGTCTCAAAGAACACTTTTTAGCCTAGCACAGACTACAGGAAATTTGGCCATAGTGTTTTGTGGGCCATATGTTAATGTGTTCGCTATACATGACCAGCACCTCGAATCATCGATATATAGTAGGGTGGCATGGGCCAGAACAAGCATTCACGTCCAGGAGTACGGCACACGCCACCAGCATGACTCCGATCTGACACCATATTTCTTGGAGTCCATGCTACAGCTATCGCTTCTCCCTCCTTGTTTCCCTAAACTCAACCATCACACGGCGGGCAGGCTCGGGGTTTGCCGATAGTCGGTTTCCTCAACTGCAGCCCCACTTGTAAGTGAAGACGCGAGACAGCACTCGTTCCCCCCTTGAGCGGCGTGCCGGACCAACCGTGTGTTGTGGTGCGACGTGAACAAGGCAGGCTTTTCCTTTTGAACTTGTACTACTAGTAAGTTGTAACGCTTGGGTTCTGCTCCTGGCGTGACCGATAGATAGAAATAACGATTTTCCTTCCAAGAATAGAAATAATAATTCAAAACGATAGCGCTGGGCTTTTCCCGCATGATAGGCGGGGGAGTTTTGCCAATTTCGTCCATCATTGCTTTCCTTACATGCGGTCCCACATGTAAGTGATATGCCTAGCCACTGTGCGTTTAGGGGCGGGCCGGAACGACCCTTCTGGGTGAGCCTACGCATTGGTCTGCTCGCACGCCTCCCATCTACTCAAAGACTACGTCCTGATTTGTTGGTGCTTTCATATTTTGTGTCAAATTTTGACCATAGATTCAATTGATAAAATTTTAATGCATGTTACTAAAATTTATATGGTTAGATTCATGTTTGAACATAGTTTCCAATGATACTATTTTTTTGTTAATTGAATTCATAGTAAAAAATTGGCACAAAACACTAAGGGGAACAATAAACCAGGACGGAGGTAGTACCCCACACGGCGCCTCCTAGTAGCCAATTAATAGAGGGATGCTTGGCAGCACTTAAATGGTTAGTAGAACGCCACGGTTTCAATACTACTTCTGTTTCTGATTGTAACGTGTTAGCTCTTTGTTCCAAAATGACTTTGTTTTGGTTGTTTATGTGTGCGCCTTCGCAAATTGAACCACCACACCCAGAAGTTTGAAATCCATTCCCATTTCTTGCATGGGACCTAAACATTCCCTTTAGATGTGAATATTAAAATATAAGAAGTTTGGTTGTGGCGCGGTTCATGCATGGTGCGTACAAGAGTTATGAAGTTGATTTACAAGGTAAGAAAATTACAGCCTACATGGGATTGACACAAAAATAAAGATGCATATGGATCATTCAACGACATCCTCTCGCCCTATTGTGCAGGGTCACCAACCGAAGTGTGAGGAGTAGCAGTGTTGGTGGCGAGCTCAACGTCCTTCTGAACAATGCAGTCCAAGGTTGCCCTGCGATCCAAGAAGGCCAGCGTCCTATCGTCCTCCTCTGGCACATAGTAGTCCTTGTGGACGATTTGCTCATAGACGTGGGTGATTATGTCAATGGTGTCTTACTACGCCAGGTGCTGCGCGGTGAGCGCGACCTCGAGGTGGACATTCTCCGGCGCGACGGCGGGCATTCGCAGGGCCACCAGCGTGTCGAAGAGGTTGTCACCATACAGGCCATCGCAGAGCCTGGGCGCGTGGGCTGTAGGCATACGTCAAGGTCGTCTGCGAGCTTCTTGACGACGGTGAACTTGTCGAGGAAGCCGACCAGGACCTCGTCGAACAAGGAGATGAAGCTGTCGTCCAAGAGGCCTCTCGCCTTGGCGGCCTTAGGCACGACCTGGAGACGTTCCTCGGTGTCAGTCCGCAGGCCGGCGTCATGGACCATCTGGCATAGCCGGCTCATGCTCGTGCTCATCGCCTCCATGTGTCTAGCTTCTAGTCAACTGATCTTGCGATTTGAGTGATCACTCTTGCCCTTGGTTAGGGTGCGTTAGGTGCATAGGATTTCGTAGATTGGACTGGCGGGGAGCCTTTATATGAGAAGTGCAGACTGTGTTGCATTCACGTGTGTGTTGGCAATCTACTCCTCGGCCCTTACCCCCTCCGTACTGGTGTAGTATAGTCATCTCACTGAGACCAAGTTGGGGGAAAACGAGAGAACTTGATGTTTATTTTGTAATTAATGTCATTGCATGCAGAGGATTGAGCACTACTAGTACATGTTGTGCACCCTAAAGAGTGTATAATTTCATCAGAAACGACCTACAAAACCGAATAAAACAATACTCCATGTATTTATTTATGGAGGGAGTAGTATATTTTTTGTGATATGCATTACTCGATATTGCTAGCCAAATACTAAATCCAGACGGAGGTGGTAGTACTAGTAAATCCAGACGGTGGTAGTACTAGTAGCACTACCAATGAGAGAGTTGGCACCGCCATGCACACAGACCCACATTTATAAACAAATCAATCAAACCAACTACACCAGCCTCTCCCTCTCCCAAACAAGTGTTTTTTTATTGCTTCAGTCCTCTCCCAATCCCACACAAGTGTTTTTTCATTGCGTGAGTTAATTTGGACTTCTTTGGGGGCACCAGGTGAGCAATGGAGGGCATTGATGCCAAATGCATCATAAGTGAATTTTGCACGTGTTTTGGCTTACATAGTGGAGGGCCATTATATTTGTACTACCTCGTATTTAGTGTAAAAATTTGACCAAAGATTTACCTAAGAAAATGCCAATGCATGTCACCAAAAATGATACCATTTGAAATTATGTTCAAATACGAATCCAACAATATAATTTTTAGTGACATGCATTCACATTTTGTTAGTTAAATCTATGGTCAAAATTTGATACTACAAAATACGAAGAGTAAACCAGGATGAAGGTAGTACTTGTTCTTAGTTTACGGAGTTACTAGTCTAAGTTACTTGCCACTATGACTAGCCTAGGCTACTAGTACAACAAAAAAACGATGCAGGTGATCACGTGAGAAAAAAGACTGAAAACATTTCTTTCGGTGCAGTGTGTAGATCCAGTTTTTAACACTACACTTGTCATCGTAATTTGGGAAAATAACAAAAAAATTGAGCTCCATTGTGATTACCATTTAATAGGAAAGAAGTTTCACCTGATGAGTAGCTTCTCCATGCACGGAAAGCATCTAAGGAATGCAACAACTTGATCCAGATTGGGGCCGATAGATTTTATTGCCAAGATCTTCACTGTGGGCACAGACTGGGTCAAGCTTGTGGGAATCATTTTCTTGATGACAGTCGTAAATACATCAAGAAGAAATTTAAAATTTTGAACTTAAAAAAGACGGGGAAGAAGATGAGTGTTGTACCTGAATGAGTATGGATCCAATAACAAGTTCGGAGAATTTGGCGGACGAGTAGTAAACGCTGTCAATTTCGGTGCGTCAATGACCCTGAATTTTTATGGACCTTCTAGATCAGATACTAGCAATCTCTCAAGGAAAGGTGCATTCTCAATGACCATGACGTGGAGCACCTCAAGTGATCTCTTCCCAATTGATGTCTTGTTGCGGGGCCAACAAGACACATAAATCAATCAGAGATTCATCGAGGTGATGTGGAGGCTAATGAACCCGTGGATCTACCGAAGACGAAGGTACTCGAGCGCAGTACAACCATGGTGCAGGTGCTCCATAGCCTTCTTCGAGATGCCAACGTCGAAGAGGTCGAGCTGCTTGAGTTGAGGGAGAAGAAGGGTTGGCGCGACATTAATCTGGGGAAAATAGCAGGAGCTGAAGCTAGCACGACGTAGCGTTGGCGTGAGGCGGAGCACGGACGGCGACAGAGAGCGGCATCGTCCAACTTCAAACCTGAGCTCCTCTAGTTGATCTAAGGCGGGGGATAAGAACCACTAGTCGAACTTGGCTTGGACCTTACAGTTGGTAATGAACATGCGGATGTCAAGGCGTCTGGCTGGCCCAGGGTGCGATGCAAGTATCTTGGACCGTAGCCATGCGTTTGCAATCCCCGTCGCAGAGGCAGTTGTCGACGGTGAGGTTGAGGGGGACGCGGCGCAAGAGGGGGCGCCACTGCCGAGAGAGCAGGGTGGTCCGCACGGCAGATTTGGTGGGGAGGAGGGCGATGATGATGAGCAGCATGTCGTCGGGGAGGCTGCTGATGAAGTCCAGGCTCGCTGGATGCGGTTTTGGCAAGAGCCGCCTCCGCTTGTTGGCTGCCTCGCCGTCCATCTTAGCCTGCGGCGATGCCGGTGTACATGTGTGCTGGTGTGTAATGTGTGCTGGGTTTGCGCGAGTGCGTCCTTGTGTGCATGCCACCGCGGAGTGGTGTCGGTGTACTAAGTATTGGGCCACAAGTACCCCGTACTTGTGCACGGGCAGTTGTAGCCATCCTCGTGGCAAGGTTGCCGAGAACAGCTCGAGGTCGATTCAAGCCGTCAAGGAAATCATCAAGTCAGAGATCTGAGGATCAGCAGATAAGCGAAGCTGGAATCCAAAGGCCAGTTTCCCCAGCAAGATCCTTGCCGGGATGGCCTGTCGAGCCCGGCAAGGCTTGGCGCCTGGCAAGGCTTGACGCCCGGCAAGGCTTGGTACCCGGCAAGGTTTGGCGCCTGGCGAGATTCTGCCACTGTGCCACCGCTTTGGCACAGTAACAAACCTGACATTCTGGGTCCTTCTCTGGATGCGTGGCAACGCGCCAGTGGAGGAGAGCTTAAGCGGTGCTGATGGGATGGCCCCTTTTTCCATCCCCAAGAAAGTGAGGACACCTAAACGGACACCTCACGGTGCATTAAATGCGCTTGTCCTAATCCGTCAGGGGTTAGGTATGATACCCTGTAGCTACTTTACACCTCAATGTATGTACATGTTGCCACTGTGGAGACCCCTTTGAGCATATAAAAGGAGGCCCAAGGCAACTGCTACAGAGGAGGAGAACTTCTGGCCCATTCTGCATGCGTAGCTGCTCTTTGAACGTACTGTTCATTGCGAGCACTCCTGAAGGCTGGGCTCAAGAACATCAATAAGAACACAAAGCAGGAGTAGGGTTTTACGCTGATCAGCGGCCCGAACCTGGGTAAAAACTTCCCGCGTCGATCATTGGTTCTGCTCTTTGCGTATACCTCTCCCCCCGCCGAATCGTAAAGGGGTCTCTCGGGATCCCATAGGTGTCGCACGCTGACATCTTTGGCGCGCCAGGTAGGGGGATTGAAGGTTTCATGAACCTGATCTAGTGCTCGGCGCCTTAGTTTCTTCATCATCTTCATCATCATGCTACCCAAGAAGAAGAGCGCTGCGACGGCGCAACCGTCCACGTCCGTTTTGCCTACACCTTCGCGTATAGGCGACGGCGTGGGTGCAGAAGGAAGAGGACTGGAACCGCCACAGCGTTCTGGTGATCCGAGCCAAGCGAGCGGTATCGTTCGCAGTGGCAGTGGTAACCTGCACGCCGCTGGATCTAGAGATGGTGCTGTGTTGCCTACGGGTGGCACAATGAACTCGAGAGATCGAAGGACGCCTGCTGGAACTCCCGCGCCGGCCCAAGCCTCACGGCCTACCCAGGTCGTGCGTGATGAGCGACGTCATGGCGTTGGTGGTTCGGGGCGTCCCCATGAAAAGGTTTCTACACATAGATCCCAAGATGCGCGGGACCAGCATGCACACCGAGCTGCCGGCGGAGGTGGCGCACGGTCGCGTGACCGTGGTGGTGCTCCTTCTAACATGGCTAGGAGTCAGAGCACCTCACGTACCTCGCACTTGTCGCCGCCACCTATGCCAGCGGAAGCCTTGGCACGTGCGTAGCTGCTCCTCGATTTTCCTCCCACCCCGGAGAAGATGGAGGAGTGGTGAGCTACCATCCAGAGTCTCATCGGCTTCGCCAACAAAGATGGACCGCAAGAGGCAGGGCCCTCGCAGCGGAGGCCCATCGATCCGGCGCAAGCCGATGTAGAGAAAACCGAAGGTGGTGCAACCACAGTGCACTCCCCTCCGCGGCAGCAGCGGTGGCCGACAACTCAGCAAGTCGACCGCCATGAAGAAGTTTCCACGGCGTCGTCCGACCCACGGATGCGCCGCGATCAGCGTCAAGTTCTCCAGGAGCGAGGCAAGAAGGACGCTCGAACTACCATCGAGTGGCGACGGGAAGCGCGCTATCAGTCTGATAAGCGCGTGGGGCCGGCTGTTGACGAGCCTGTGCCAGGGGACGTAGGAGACTTGCCTTATGAGGTAGGGACTCCAGCGTTTACCCGTGAGCTGCGGCAAGTCCGGTGGCCCAATTACCGAACCTTCAAACAGGAGGTCCTGGAGAAATATGATGGTAAGACCCATCCCTTGGAGTTCCTGAGCATCTACACCATTGCGGTGCAGGCTGTCGGGGGCCGAGATGACAAGATACTTGCCAACTACTTCCCGTTGGTGCTCAAACCCAACGTCAGGTCGTGGTTGCTGCATCTGCCGGAAAATTCTATTTCTTCCTGGTCAGATCTGTGCCATCAGTTTGTTGGCGCCTTTGTTGGAGGCCACCAAGCTCCTGGCCAAGAGAGCGATTTGCACATCATCCCTCTGAAGGAAGGCGAGTCCCTGCGCAAGTTTATCCAGGGATTTAGCCGGGTGCAGTACAATATTCCTGACGTTCAACCTGCCGCTGTCATTAGCGCGTTCCACCAGAACATGCGCAACCACAAAATGCGGGAAGAGCTGGCAATGAACAAAGTCAGGAGTATCGCCGAGCTTTACGCTCTGGCCGACAAGTGCGCTCGAGCTGAAGAGGGGAGGAAACTCCCTGGTGAGGCTGTTGGCGCGGCGGGCGAGTCCGAAGATGAAGATGCCGCGGCCCCGTCAAGGAATGGCCGGCGGCGAAACAGGAAGCGCGGAGGCAAGGCCGTGCTTGCTGTCGAGGAATCCGACAACCCCGGCGCCGCCAAGAAGGCCAAGGTTGGCGACCCCGGCAAGGATCTTGCCGGGTGCCCTTCCTGTCAGGCCTTGGTGGCTGCCGACAAGTCGGAGAACTCCGACAAGCAGTATTGCAAGATCCATCGCACCAAGGGCCACGATCTCTAGAACTGCCGGCAAGTTGAGCAACTTGCGGAGAAGCAGAGGGCCGAATACGAGAGGCGAGATAAGGAGAAGGCCCAAGATGGTGCTGAGGGGTCCGGCAAGAAGCGCGGTGGCCGAGGGGGTCGCCGCGGCAAGGCCAAGCAGCAAAAGGATCGGCCCGCTCGGGGCCGAGATAAAGAAGGAGATGATGATGAATCTAGTGAGCAAGAATTCCAGAAGGCTACGGAGGCCATGTGCATTGATGGGGGTGCTTCGCTGCATTCCTCCCACCGCCAACTCAAACAGTGGGTGCGGGAGGTCAATGCGGCAGAGCCATCCCCAGATGCGTGTAGGCCTCTGAAGTGGTCCAGCACGCCTATCATTTTCGACGCCGAGGATCACCCTGATCGCACAAGTGCGGTCGGGTGCTTGCCATTGTTGGTCTCGCCAACGATTTGCAACCTCAAGGTGACGAAGATGTTAGTTGACGGCGGGGCCGGCCTAAACTTAATCTCACCGATGTGCTCAGAAAGCTCCAGATTCCCGACGAAGACCTCGAGGAAACATGTACGTTTCAAGGGGTCAATCCGGGAAGAACCCAGCCTAAGGGCAAGATTACGCTGCTGGTAACATTTGGCAGCGAGCTTAACTTCAGGACCGAGAAGGTGGTGTTTGATGTCGCCAAGATCCCCATGTCATACAATGGGATCCTTGGTCGGCCAGCGCTGGCTAAGTTTATGGCGGCATCACACTATGCGTACAACGTCTTGAAGATGCCCGGGCCGTTGGGCGTCATCACTATCCATTCCGATAAGAAAGATGCGCTCATCTGTGCCGACCAACTTTACCGGGAAGCAGTTGCAGCACCTGCCATCAAGGCACCTGCTCCTGCCGCTGGAACTCCCGGGGGGAAGAAGAAGACCGGCAGGAACCTTGGCGCGAACTCCGGCAAACGCACCTCCTTGGAGTGCTGCGCTTCCGTCGAAGACGTACCAGAGAGTTCCACCGGCAAGAACAAGAAGTCCAAGGCTGCTCCGCCGGAGACCAAGAAGGTGCCTGTCAGAGAGGATGGAACGGGGGGAACTTTCACCATAAGTTCCACCCTAGATGACAAATAGGAAAGCGCGCTCGTTGCTTTCCTGCGGGCAAATGTCGACGTATTCGCATGGCAACCGTCTGACATCCCCGATGTTCCCAGGAAGGTAATTGAGCACCACCTTGCTGTCTGTCCTCATGCGCGGCCCGTCAAGCAAAGGGTCAGGAAGCAGGCCTTGGAGCGGCAAGAATTCATTGCCGAAGAGATTAAAAAGCTGGAGGCGGCAGGACTGGTCAAAGGAGTGCTTCACCCAACCTGGTTGGCCAATCCGGTTGTAGTGCGGAAAGCGAATGGGAAATGGAGGCTTTGTATCGATTATACAGATATCAATAAAGCCTGTCCAAAAGATCCCTTTCCCTTGCAGCGCATCGACCAGATTGTGGATGCCACCGCTGGTTGTGATCTCCTGTCCTTCCTTGATGCCTATTCAGGGTATCATCAGATTTTTATGGCAAAAGAAGATGAAGAGAAGACCGCATTTATCACCCCATGTGGTACGTATTGTTTTATACGAATGCCTTTCGAGTTGAAAAGTGCTGGTTCAACATTTGCCAGAGCAATCCAAATTGGTTTTGAGCCACAACTCCATAGAAATATGGAGGCGTATATGGATGATATAGTGGTCAAAACCAAAGACAAAGCAACGCTCATTCAAGACTTAGAAGAAACATTCGCAAACTTGCGCAAGATCAATTTGAAGCTCAATCCTGAGAAGTGCGTGTTCGGTGTTCCTTCTGGCAAGCTCCTCGGATTCTTTGTATCTTGCCGGGGAATCGAAGCGAACCCCGACAAGATCAAAGCTATTGAGCAAATTGAAGCGCCGAGCCGCGTCAAGGATGTGCGTCGTCTTGCCGGCTGTGTTGCTGCTCTAAGCAGGTTTATTTCCAAATCTGCTGAGCGCGCCCTGCCCTTCTTCAAAATTTTGAAGAGGGCAGGTCCGATTAAATGGACTCCGGAGGCGGAGGCTGCGCTGCAAGATTTGAAGAAATACCTTTCCTCTCCGCCAACGCTAGTCGCGCCTAAACCACAAGAGCCGTTGTTGCTGTATCTGGCAGCAACAAATCAAGTGGTTAGCGCTGCGCTAGTGGCGCAGAGAGAAGCTGATGAGGAAGCAACACCAGCGGCAGGACCGCCAGATGACGCGGCAAGATCTTCCCCGGCAAGGGTTGATCCCGGCAAGACAGGATCTGCGCAAATAGAAGAACCCGTGCAGAAGAAGATGGTGGTGCAGCGCCCAGTTTATTTTGTTAGCTCTCTTTTACAAGGGGCTAGGTCAAGATATTCTGGTGTGCAGAAGTTGCTTTTCGGCCTCCTTATGGCCTCGAGGAAGCTGCGCCATTATTTTCAAGCACATGAGATCACCGTCGTCACTCGCTTTCCGTTGCAACGGATTTTGCAAAATCCGGAGGCAACCGGCAGGATCGTGGAGTGGGCGTTGGAGTTGTCCAGCTTTGGCCTTAAGTTTGAAAGCACTTCGACGATCCAGAGCAGGGCCTTGGCGGAGTTCATTGCAGAGTGGACCCCAACGCCAGACGAAGAAGTTCAAGAAACAACTCTCCCCGGCAAGGAAATCGACCAGCAATGGGTTATGTACTTTGATGGGGCTTTCTCGCTGCAAGGCGCCAATGCTGGCATGCTCCTTGTCGCCCCCACCAGAGAGCACCACAAGTACGTAGTCCAAATGCACTTTCCCCGGGAGAGTTCGACCAACAACACTGCAGAATACGAGGGTTTGCTTGCCGGTCTCAGGATCGCGGCGGACCTTGGTATCAAAAAGCTCGTCATCAAAGGCGATTCACAACTTGTCGTCAGGCAAGTTAACAAGAGTTATCAAAGCCCATTGATGCAGGCCTACGTAGATGAAGTGAGGAAATTGGAAGAGCGCTTTGATGGTCTGCAGATGGAGCACGTTCCTCGTGCCGAGAACAATATTGCTGACGACCTGTCAAAGCGTGCCGCCCTCAAGTTGCCTGTGGAACTAGGAACTTTTGTGCTCCAATTGACACAACCATCCGTGGCGCCATCGATGCGGCAAGAAAAGAGAAGAAAGTTGAACTCTGGCCAGTACTTCCCGGCAGAGCTCCCCGGAGCCACCGGCAAGGAAATTGCTGGGATCGACATGCCTGCCGGGGAGCAACAGGCTCCGGCAGGGCCTCAGGTCCTTGCTGTCGAGACGAACGTTCCCCCGGTAGAGGAGATGCCTTTAGTCCTAGCTGTCGAGCCTCAGGCTCCAGCATGGGCGCAGCACATTGTCCATTTTCTTCAGACAAGTGAACTCCCTGAGGAACAGGAAGAAGCAGAGAGAGTAGCCCGTCGGTCTGTTATGTACAAGTTCGTCGATGATGTCCTGTACAGAAAGAGACCAAACGGTGTGTAATTGAAGTGCATTCCTCGGGAGGATGGACTAGAGCTGTTGGCGGAGATACATGGGGGCATATGTGGTTCTCACATAGGGTCAAGAACGCTTGCTGGGAAAGCATTCCGGCAAGGTTTCTTTTGGCCTACCGCCCTCCAGGATGTGACTGCACTAGTAACCAAGTGTGAAGCGTGCCAGTTTCATTCGAAGAAATTACATCAGCCAGCTCAAGCTCTTCAGCCAATCCGTCTCTCCTGGCCATTTTCGGTCTGGGGGCTTGACATACTGGGCCCTTTCCCCCGTGCTACCGGGGGCTTTGAGTACTTGTACGTTGCTATCGACAAGTTCACAAAGTGGCCAGAGGTGGAAGCAGTGAGGAAGGTGACAGCGCAGTCAGCTGTCAAGTTCTTCAAGGGAATTGTTTGCCGTTTCGGTGTGCCCAACAGGATCATCACCGACAACGGCACGCAGTTCACAAGTCGCACCTTCATGCAGTACGTCCAAGACCTTGGCGGCAAAATTTGTTTTGCCTCTGTTGCTCACCCAAGAAGCAACGGCCAAGCGGAGAGGGCCAATGCTGAAGTGCTGCGTGGTCTCAGGACCAGAACCTTCGACAGGCTGAAAAAGTGCGGAAGACGCTGGATTGATGAGTTGCCGGCGGTTCTTTGGTCAATCAGAACGACACCAAATCGAGCCACCAGCCAGACGCCCTTCACTCAGGTCTACGGAGCGGAAGCAGTTCTCCCCACGAAACTCAAATACGGATCTCCTCGAGTGCTCACTTATGATGAGCTCGAGCAAGAGCAACTGCGGCAAGATGACACTGTGCTCCTTGAGGAGAATCGTCTTCAGGCTGATGTGCGAGCTGCATGCTACCAGCAAGCTTTGCGCCGCTACCATAGCCGCAAAGTTCATGCCCGAAGCTTTGAGGAAGGCGACCTTGTTCTTCGGCGGATTCAGTCCGCCAAGAATTCAAACAAGTTGACGCCAAAGTGGGAAGGCCCTTATCGGGTTGTACGAGTCACCAGGCCTGGCGCTGTCCGCCTGGAGACCGAAGATGGCGTTCCAGTGAGTAATTCCTGGAATATCGAACATCTTCGCAAGTTCTACCCATAAGGCGCGGTTGCCGGGGGCTCCCGACAACCACACTTTTGTACAAGTCTTGCCGGTAAGGCATGTGATCCTTTGTACAAAGCAGGGCGCAGACCCTGAGCATAGATGAATAAATTTAAGTGTTGTACATTCCCTTATTGATTCCCATGTTCATATTTATATATATGCATGTTTGTCTAAGATGTTGTATGACACCTAATCCCGGTAAGTTCTAACGAACCGCCAAGGTTTCATGTCTTTATTTTCTCTTCTTTCTTTTTCTCAAAAGACAGAAGGATTCCTCGCGTGCACATTGGCCGGGGGGGGGGAGGGAGATATGAATACCAGTTGGCGACGTTCGGAATTGACGCTTGCCGGAGGAAGAACAAAGACAGAAAGCTAAGTCCTAAAAACTCAGAGCAAGTTTTTCTTTTATTATAAAGTTATTTCCTTGGACGATTCCGACTCTTGTATGGAAAATCTGCATGCGAAGGAAACCTTGTTGTAATCGTTCGCGCCCTTATTTTGTTTCGAGCCCGCTCAGCGATTTAAGTGGCTGCACTGAGAACACCAAGGAGTCTTGACGGCCGCTACGCCTCCAGCAGGCTGCTGAAGTCCCACACCCAGCGCTCGCGGCAGGTTGCGCGCCGGCAAGTTCTTCAATAAGCGTAGGATGAACTCCATACATGAAGGAATCAGACAAGGAAAATAGCAAGCATGAACCTAAACATAGGCAAATTGTATTACATCCATGAGTTGCCACAATTCTAACTTGAGACTTAATTGTCTTTTACATGAGATGACGACGGCAAGGAAAAAAAAAGGGGGAAGCACTCAATCCCTGCGCTGGCCTTCGATCCTTCTGATGGAGTCCACCTTCTGAAGGATAGGCGCAATGCACTCTTCAAGCGCCTCAACATTTGCATCCCTTGGCAGATGGCCGAGCGCATTGGAGAGGTCGCTGCCGGGATTGCTGTGCACCACCTTGATGAGCACCTTGCGGAGGACGGCCCGGCAAAGCCAGCGAGTCTCGTTCACCAGTTGGGTCGCCCGGCTAGACTGGAGCACCCTCAACGCATTGATGATGCTTTCAAAGAACATCGTCAACCTGGCACTTGGAGATATTCTTTCCTCAGAAGAATACTTGAAGTTCGACAGGCCCATGGTTGACAGTTCTGCGGTAAGCTTCTCCGCGGTGGCGATGAGACAGCCAGTCCAGATCTCCACTCCCTTCTCGTACTCATTTTGGGCGGCGGCGGCGCTCTTGAGCAGGTTCCTCTCTCCTTGGAGATACTTGAGTAGAGCCTTCTCACGGGCCTTGCCGGCCTCGAGAGACTTCTGCAGCGTGGTCAGCATCAGCTCCAGAACCGCAATATTATCAGCCGCAGAGGAGAGCTGCTTGGTCTTGTTGGACAGGGCAACTTGCATCTCCGCCAATGAGTGGAGGGTTTTTTCCCTGTCCCCCTTGAGCGTTGAGAGCTCCTTGCCGTGCTCTTCGAGATCTGTTTCCAGCCTCTTCACTTTGTCGTCCAGCTCGTTCTTGGCGGCCTCTGTAGCTTTGGCAGCATCGACGGCCTCCTTGAGCTTGCCGGCGTGACTTGCAGTCAAAGCTTCGAGCGCCTCCTTATGTTTTTGCTCCAGCTCCTGGGTCCGCCGCGCGACAAGATTTTCGATGTCCTCATCCTTGCTGCGAAGCTTGGCGGCGAGCGCCTGCTCACGTGCGGTGAGATCTTCCTCATGAGCATCAAGAGCAACGCGGCGCCCCGTCAGGAGGGCATCTTCGGCAGCAATCCTTTGAGAAGCTTCATCATGCGCCTTCTCCATATCAGATTGCTTCAGGAGGATCTCATTCCACTGCTGGCTCACTTGTTCCCGGCCGGCAACCAACTCTTGGAGGGCCTCGGCATGCCAGATCTGCATTTGTGCGACGCGCCTTTGAAAATCTGCTTCGGCCGCCTCAACAACTGCCATTCTGGAGTCCGCTTTGTCTTTCCGGGCGCGATGGAGAGCCTGGAGCTTGCGGAAATTCTCGCCCATGGCCTGAAGGAGCTGATCCTCTTCAGATTTGCCGCTGCTAGTGCTGGGATCGTCAACAACTTCGAGCCCGGCAACAGCGATGATTTCTTCAAAAACTGCTCCTTCGGCTGGTGCCCCAGCGCTTGCCGTCCCCGGCAAGTTGACGAACAGGTTCTCGCCAACCTTGAGATACTTGCTGGATGAGGGGCCTTCTGATGTTGAAGGCTGGTCTTCAGTGGCCGCCTCACCAGTGACAGGGGGCTCTGTGGCCGGTGCAGCGCCTGGCGCTCCTGCGGCAGGAATGCTGTCAGTGCGGTCCCCAGCCTCCCTGTCGCCCCCTTCAGCAGGTTCTTCGGCAGTTTCCTCTTGTGCTGTCTTGGCAGCCTCCTCGTCAAGAGCACCACCAGCCTCGACAGTGTCATCCTTGGTGGCCTCGCTAGCAGCGATCCTGTCTGCTTCGGCGGCGGCATCCCTGGTGGTCTCCTCGATCACAACGTCGACGTCCATGTGTTCCATCATAGGGAACTCTAAAGGGCGAAGGAGGAAAACAGAATAAGATCGAGGTTGAAGTTTGAAGTGACTAAAGACAGAGAGATAAGAGAAAAAGAGTAACAAGCACTCTGAGGCAATCGAGTACCTGCGTCGGGCTGTCGGGAGGTGGTTTCGCTCCTCCCGGAAACTCCGGTTGCCGGGGGCGTGTTGCCAGAGTCCGCGCTTGCCGGCTCCTCCTCAATTAGGACGGGCTCGTCGGCAGGATCTCTTGCCGGGGACGTGCTTGTGGGCGGAGCGGTCAATGAAGGAGGCACAATGGGGATGTCTTCTCCTTGTTGCCGTTCTTCTCTTGCGAACCCAAAGATATCAGCAGGCAAGAATGAAAGCCTCGGCACCCGCCAGCGGAAAAAGAACAATAAACTTACGCTGGGGGCTGTGCTGAGGGCTGTGCTGGGGGCTGCGTTGAGGACTAGACTCCGGGCTCACAATGACGGTTTCTGGCATGCTAGTGCAGCCTGCCGGGGGCTCGTCACCCGTAGAAGTCCTTGACCTCTTCGCCATCCTCTCCAGCAAGGTTTCTGTGTCACTGCAGAGACAATACAAGCAAGTCAGTAAGATTGATGCAAGATTGGAAGGTAAAAGCTGTGGCAAAGTACTCACTCTTCTTCCTCTCGCTCCGGACTAAAGTCGGAGATGTCGAAGTCGACCTCCGTTGCGGTGTCTGAGTGGGGAGGCGGAGGAGGAGTCCTAGGCCGCTTGGCTGTGGCAGGCGCCGGGGCAACTTCCGGTGCGGTGGTACGAGACCCTCCTGCCGCCCTAGCAGTGGCCGCTGGTGTGGCTCTCGCGCGCCGTGCAGGCTGTTGACGAGCCCCTGCTGCGGTCCAGTCTTGCCGGCCACTTTCTTGCTGGGGGCTTCGCCGCTCGAAGAGGGCTGGCTTGCCGGGATGCCAGATGCTGCATTCCGAAGAACACGCTTCGTCTTCTTCGGGGGCGGGGGCTCTTCTCGCGTCTCTTCTTCGGCCGTGTCCTCGCCGGACGAGCTCTCAGCGGCTGCGCCGCTCTCCTCCCCGGCAACCTTGCCCTCCCAGGCAGGCTTTACCTCCACTCCCACCTCTGCGTCGCTAGCTTCCCACTCTGTGAAGCCGACGCTGCCGGCCTCCACGGCAAGATTTGCCTCTTCCACCCTTGTAGCAATATAAGCTACTTCTTGGTCGGTGGTGGCTCGGATGAAATCTGACTCTTGCCGGACAGGCCTCTCCGTCAAGCTGTCAAAGAACTTCTGCGCTTCCTCCTCGCTTGGCTCGGCCCAGGTCGGGTCAAGGCCGTGGGCGTTGAACATCGGCAGAAAGGCAATGATTGACCCGAAGGCAGAGTTGTTGCACAAGGGGACAATCCTTGCCGGCAGCCGGTGCTTGTCTTCGTGCTGGAATAACTTTTGACGGAGAGCGCCAAGCTGCATAGCGGTCAGATTGTTGTTCAGCCCGGGGCGCAATCTCATGATATCTGCCGCGTTCTTGTATTCCCAAGCTGGCCTTCCCCTGTTCTGCAGAGGGGCGATGCGGCGGCGGAGAAAGTCGAAGCCGATCATCTCCATCATCAGTCCGACAGCCTTCAGGCGGAGGATCCTGGTGGTGGCGATTGTGAGCCTCTCGTCTTCCGCAGCGAGATCGCTCCAATCCTTGCCACGGACCACCTTCTGTTGCCGGGGATGACAAAAAAGATGGGGATCTGCTTCCTGGATCCAGCACCATTCAACCCGCCACTCGTCCCACTTTTCGCGGTAAACTCCCTCTGGGTATATTTCTTTATTCCCAGCCCTTGGAATCCAGGCAATAGAACCAGAGAGAGCCTCTCCTGTTTGGATGCGAGGGAAGAAATAATGGCGAAAAAGAGCAGAATTGGGGATCACGCCAACAAAATTCTCACAGAGATGGGCGAAGATAGACATGCAAAGTACTGCATTCGGCGTGAAATCAAGAAGGTGAAAGCCGTATGTGTACATGATATCATTGAAGAAGTCGGAAAAAGGGGGACAGAGCCCACAATAGAAATATGCAGTGAAGAAAGGGTATCTGTCCGATCCACCTTTGGAGCAAGCACCTGGGATTACGCATGTGGCGGGGTGAGCTTGCGTTTCCTTCACCCACATGCATTGGTATCACCCCTTCAGAGCTTCAGCATCGAGCATCGGAGGGAAGACGACGAGCCTCTTCCGCATCTTCGCCAGTTCGCTCTCCGGAACTTCGGCTTTCGCCTCCTTGCCCTTGCCTTTGCTGGCCTTGGGCAGCATGGCGACTGTGAGGACGGAAGCTGGGAGTGGGGCGAGCGTGGGAGCAGCAGGCAGAAGCGGAAAAGGTTTAGCTCTGAGCCCGAGAGGAGGAAGGCGATGGCGATGGCCAGATTGAGAAGAAGGGGGGGTAAATAGGTTTGTGCCTCTGCGACTTCTCCTTTTTATGGGGAAGGAGCGGGGCTGCCTCTTTTATTCCCCAATGTGAATGCGCCTCTATAGGCGTGAGGCAGTTGCAGCCTTTTTGGCACGCTTCCCACGTCGCGCGCTCCGTGCGTGTAGTGGGGGGCACAGTAAAACGACATATTTACGAGCAGTTAATCTCCTGCCACGCGTGCCCGTGCACTATTTGGGCCTAGCCCAACAATGTCTCGCACTCGTGTAAGGCCTAGGCCCGGGGGCTCCTGTCGGTGTACTAAGTATTGGGCCACTAGTACCCCGTACTTGTGCACGGGCAGTTGTAGCCATCCTCACGGTAAGGCTTGCCGGGAACAGCTTGAGGTCGATTCAAGCCATCAAGGAAATCATCAAGTCAGAGATCTGAGGATCAGCAGATAAGCGAAGCTAGAATCCGAAGGCCAGTTTCCCCGGCAAGATCCTTGCTGGGATGGCCTGTGGAGCCCGGCAAGGCTTGGCGCCCGGCAAGGCTTGGTGCCCGGCAAGGCTTGGCGCCCGGCAAGGCTTGGTGCCTGGCGAGATTCTGCCACTGTGCCACCGCTTCGGCATAGTAACAAACCTGACATTCTGGGTCCTTCTCTAGATGCGTGGCAATGCGCCAGTGGAGGAGAGCTTAAGCGGTGCTGATGCGATGGCCCCTTTTTCCATCCCCAAGAAAGTGAGGACACCTAAACGGACACCTCACGGTGCATTAAATGCGCTTGTCCTAATCCGTCAGGGGTTAGGTATGATACCCTGTAGCTACTTTACACCTCAATGTATGTACATGTTGCCACTGTGGAGACCCCTTTGAGCATATAAAAGGAGGCCCAAGGCAACTGCTACACAGAAGGAGAACTTCTGGCCCATTCTGCATGCGTAGCTGCTCTTTGAACATACTGTTCATTGCGAGCGCTCCTGAAGGCTGGGCTCAAGAACATTAATAAGAACACAAAGTAGGAGTAGGGTTTTACGCTGATCAGCGGCCCGAACCTGGGTAAAAACTTCCCGCGTCGATCATTGGTTCTGCTCTTTGCGTATACCTCTCCCCCCGCCGAATCGTAAAGGGGTCTCTCGGGATCCCATAGGTGTCGCACACTGACAAGTGGTGTAGTGTGCGCGAGTGTGTCCTTCACGCGGAAGAAGTGTGCCCTCAATTTACTAGCGTGTGGGGTGCTACCGCGAGTGGTTTCAACTTTGTTTACTTCACCGCGTGTCAGATGGGCCTCTAGTTTACTTATTTTCACCCATTGCCACATGGGCCAGCACACAAAGATAGAGAACACGAGCTGACAAGGCAACATGTGGACTGGTTGACCGGTCAACTAAACAATATACGGAGCTATACGTTGACACAGTGATCTTATAATTGAGTGAGAGGGGAGGCCCGTGAGAGATAGTAGAGAGAGAGAAATAGCTACTCCCTCCTTTCGATAATGTAGTGCCTATATTTTTTAAAGTCAAACTTTTGAAACTTTGACCAAGTTTATAAAGAAATTATTTATATCTATAATACCAAAGGTAAATGATAGTATGAAGTAAGTACATGTTGTGATGAATCTAATGATCGTTCCAGATGTAAATGTTTTTCTCTACATATACCTGGTCAAACTTTTCTGAGGTTTCACTTTTCAAAACATCCATATGTTGTGGATGTGTGAGAGTACCTAACTAGAGAAAGAGAGAGTGTGTGCGAAATAGAAAGAGTGAGTGAAAAAAGTGTGTGTGCGTGTGTGAAATAGACATGGACAACACACGATAAAGTAGAGAAAAAGCGTGTGTGTCTTATGCAAACATATCACACATGCATTTTCGACAGCGGAAGCGAGGTGAGGAGATAGTGTGTGGTTGTTTGCAATCAAGAGAGAAACACCCCTAGCACGTGGCCAAGAGAGGTCTGACAAACAAGGGAGAGAGGTCGAGAGAGACGTATGGAGAAAATGCAGGCATGGGGAGGAGAGAGAGTGTGTTTGTGATAGAGATATCCCCTGGAGATCGTGATGGGACTACATGGGTGGGATATTGAGTGACAAGGTGTGTGCGCGATAGAAGATACCCCGAGAGATATCGAGATAGATGTAGGGATGGAAGGAGACAATACGTGTGTTCCTCATGGATAGTGAGAGATAGTCATACTTAGGGGGGAGTGCGTGTGCCTATGATGGAGTGAGAGATTATGGTACTTGGGGGGGGTGCGTGTCACATAGAGAGAGAACAAGGGCGGAGAGTGTTAGATGGGTCTATGTAGCGCGAGCGAGATATGTGTATGTGTGAACCAGGGAGATATAAAGTTTGAGACAGATAGAGGAGCCTCGATACGGCTGAGTGGTGCGTTAGATAGCTGAGAGGGGGAAAGAGATACTCCATCAGTTCGATAATGCAGTGCATATAAATTTTTTAGCAGTCAATCTTTGGAAACTTTGACCAGGTTTACGCAAATATTATTTATATCTACAATACCAAAGATACATCATACAAAACTACATCTCATGATGAATCTAATGATATATTTTGCCGTTCTAGATTTAAATGTTTTTCTCCCTGTACCTGGTCAAACTTTGTGAAGTTTGACTTTTCAATAAATCTATATGCTATGGACCGAAGAGAGTACCTAAGTCGAGAGAGATCAAGTGCGTGTGAAGGAGAAAGAGTGAGTGTGCAAAAAGAGTGTGTGTGTGCGTGTGTGAAAGAGAAAGGGACAACACACGATAAAATAGAGAGAGTGTGTTCGTTTCTTATGCAAACATATCATGCATGCATCTCCGAGATAGAAAAGCGAGGTGAGGAGATACATGAAGATAGCTAGTGTGTGACTGTTTGCAACGGAGAGAGACCCCCTATAGCACATGTCCAGTAGAGGTCTGGCCAACAAGGGACAGGGGTCGAGAGGGATGCATGGGGAGGGAGAGAGGGTGTGTTTGTGATAGAGAGATCCCCTAGAGATCATGAGGGGACTATATGGGTCGGAGATCGAGGGACGAGGTGTGTGTGCAATAGAAAGATGCCCCGAGAGAAATCGAGATAGACCAAGTGAGGGAAAGAGACAATGCGTATGTTTGTGATGGAGACTGAGAAATAGTCTTATACATAGGGGGACTGCGTGTGCCTACAATGGAGTGAGACAATCATACTTAGCTAGGCATGAGATTGTGTGTGTGTGCATGTGAGATGGAGAGAGAATGAGGGAGAGAGAGAGAGAGTTTTAGATGGGTCTCTCGAGTGCGAGTGAGATATGCACGTGTATGTGTGACCCAGGGAGATGGAGAGTTCGAGAGAGAGAGGGAAGAGCTCCAAGACGGCAGAGTGGTGCGTGAGAGAGTTACAGACAACGAGCCAGGGAATTTGTGTGCATATGATGAGTGCACCCTAGATATTTAGCTTGGACTAGATAATCATACATTGTGTTCCAGAGGGACCTATACATGGAGTGTGCATGAGAACTAGAAAGACCGACACACAGACACACACACACACAGAGATAGATAGATAGATAGATAGATAGAGAGAGGGAGAGGGACCGACAAGGTTTGTGTTTGGATGCGTGCGATAGAAACGAAGATTGTCAGCGAGAGAGAGAACAGGAGTCTGTGAGAGGGGAGGTCGTGTTTATGCATCAAAGACTGATGTAAACCATGTTTTGATATAAATTTGCATTCAAATATTTGAATTGGAGAACATGTTGTCTGCAATCCACACATGAATGGAGATATGCGTATCAAACAAGTTCATTAATTTGACTTTCAGCATGTTCATGGAGTACTATAATACAACAGCTGCTCAATTGAGGTGTTCAATTTTGGATTTAGTTCACAATTTTGACCTGGTGAATGAGCTATTTCATTGAATCGAGATATTTCATTTTGGGTTTGATTCCCGGTTTTGAGTGGGTCAACTATTTGTCATATAGTAAATCGTTAGCAACGAGCATGTAAAAACACATTAGTCCTGAGCATCATCTCACCATCTAAAAAAGAAGTGGCAAGCTAATATTTCAAAATTTGATTCGAATCGACTTAGTAAGGTAGACGTGGATGCTCGTTCTCCCAAAATTTGAATGAACCGCTAAACATCCTCTGCTCGGTGGAATTCGCCCGAGCAAAAAAAATGGGGGACGCGAAATTACCGGCCTATGTGGGACACGCATCAATTGGACCGTTGCATATCGAGGGTAGGTTCGTAACTTCATCCAAGTGCACCTTCTCCTCGGATGAAATGATAGGTGCCGAATAATTCATAAACCATGGGCGGCAAAACACCCTCTCTTCGGCCGAAATGGCATGAACCGAATAATTCATAAACCATGGGCGGCAAAACATCCTCTCCTCGTCCGAAATCTCTCGTGCCCGCTATTTCAAAACACGCCCTCCTCGCCCGAAATCGCTCGCGCCCGCTATTTCGAAACACGCCCTCCTCGCCCGAAATCGCTCGCGCCCACTATTTGGGAGAAGCAAAGTTGCCCTACTATCCTCGACCCTCAAGACACAGACCCAAGCCCAGAAGTCTAAAGGCAGGGGTAGAACTGTAACTTCCCCCCCACATTTCAGACAAATGCGTCTGTAAGACATGGTTTCCCCTCCCAATTCCCCATTCATACAGCGTGGGTGCCAAATCACCTTCTCCCCGGAAGCTCCCTTCTCCCTAGCCACGAAACCTCAGCCCCTCCTCCATGGCGCACCCCACCGCACCAAATTCACTACCGCCCTCCTCCCCAATGCTGGAGCTGTTGTCCATTTGCCGTCGTGCACTGGGCCGTGTGCCTCTTACTCCGTGCTACTGGAGCTGCCTCGACGATGACCGCGTGAACCGTACCGGAGCCGATTCACAAGCGCCATTGTGCACGACGCCGGAGCAGCTCCAACTTTGGACGCATTCAGGACCCCGGCGTTGCTTCCCCGTAGCCGTCAACCGTCGTGACATATCTGCTTTCCTGCCACCGGGAGCCACCGCAACCGCGTCGGCCTCACCGACTCGGCAGCTGGAGCTGCCTACTTCACCGGGCCGCAAGATAAGTCGTACACTCATCTTAAATCACTTTATTTAGGCGTCAGTCGTCTGAATTTTTATTCTGGGCCAGTCGATTCCCAATGGGAAGAAGCACCCCTCGAGGTGGCGGATCTCCTAGCCTGCCGGTTGGCTGGTGTCTGTCATAAGGGTGCGGGGGCGCAAGTTCGCCGTTGAAGCAGCACTTGGGTGGCTATCGTAGAGTTGCATGGGTTGAAGGTACGGCCGCCGGCGGATCTAGATGACGGCGAGTCTTTGTGGTTTGGCCGAGGGTGGCACAACCACAGCAGTGCGGTGGGGCGGGGAGCTGGATTTTGGTCAGAGCTCTCGTGGCCAGGGTCGGCGGAGGCAGGCTGCTCTGCCAGTGGTCGCTGGCTCTTCGGGGAAGATTCTAAACAGTGTCAGCCGGGAGGCACAAGACGGCCATCAAGCCATCCGGCGTAGATCGGACAGTACCAAAATAAAATAAAATCATGTAACCCCAATTTAGTTTTCAGTCAACAGACGTGTGACCACTCTCATACCTTACTATTGATCTCTTAGGGTATTTCTTCATATCAAAGATATGTGTCGTTCTTAACATTATGCGTTTTCTGCATCTTCAGCCACACCGTCTTCCTTCTCACCGCAGCTGCTCCAACAAGGGAAGCATACACCAGAAGGGAGCTATAGTCCCCACTCAATAGTTCCCTGCATCGAATGTGCGTGCCCGACATGGACAGCCACAACAACTGCAGGGCCATCGACAAGTCAGCACCTGATGCTCACTCCTATGGATGGCGGCCAGATAGGTTGTACCCTCATCTTACTTGTGTGCAACATTTATGGCTTTGTTATTCATCTAAGCATGGAAAATAGATTATCACATGTCATTGTATGTTCATGCTGCTCTCTTCAGAGTCTCGTTCAAGAGTTAACGTTGTTCCATAGTTCAGATAAGAGACTTGTTCTTTAGGTAACACTGTTCCACAATTATCATCCATCAGCCAATGCTATCCCATAGGCTGGTGATTATACCACTTCTAGTATTACCTATGTTGTTCTTTAATACTTTTGTGTGCCATCTAGTTAATCTCGAGTACAAATGATACATATTCTGTAGCTTTCATCTGTGTTCTCCCTTTAGTTTTTGAGACCTGTTGCTGCTAGTTAAGCCCAGTCCTAGTTGTCTTCCATGCATGTCAGATATAATTGCACACACTGATATATCCACAGGAACCTCACGGAGCAATGCAACGGCCAACAAACTTGACGTCAATGAGACCCAATATGATGGAACATGTAAAGGCAGTTCCTCAGAAGACTTGAATAAAGATGATGAATCCTATTCACCCCACAAGGTCCTAGCTCTAACTTGGCCCGTGATATGGGTACATCATGCCTATAATGTCCTGGAGTGCATCTACTCTATTGCAATGCCATGTGCTTAGCCTGCTGATCATGCATGTAAATATGTCATGCCTTCTTGTTTTTCAGTACCTATTCCATTCATGATAACATGTTTTCAAATTCAAGTACTGTCATTCTACTCTGTCGTAATGCCATCTGCTTAGTTTCGACATCATGCTTCTGAATATCTTATGCATTGGTATTCATCAGTATGTACTCCATCTGTCTACAATACCATGTTTTTTACATTGAAGTGTTGTTCTAGTGGTCTGTTGAAATGCCATCTTAGTTTCGCAATCATACACGCATATGTTGCATTAGTGTTTTTCTGTACGTATTCTGCTATCATACAGTTTTACATTCAACTAGTGTTGTTTTCCTCTGTGTCCTGTCATATCCCTAGCTCTTTCATCATACTCCCTCCGCACGGATTACATGTCGCAGAAATGGATAAAAATGGATGTATCTAGAACTGAAATACGCCTAGATACATCCATTTATTTCTGGATGGAGGGAATACATGTCAATATGTCATGCCTTTCTATTCTTCAGTACCTATTCCATCTCTTTGCTGTAGCATGTATTATAACTGAAGCACCATTCTTCTATATAAGGCATGCAAGGGGAAGATGGCTATGTTATAATCTGAAGGGTTACAAACAAAGTCTTTGCAAAAGATCCAAACACCAGGATATAGTAAACCAACTCCAGTGTTCATAGATACTGCTCCAGCACAGAGAAACCCAAATCCTACTGATAATAAGCAGATTCCAGTGGCCAAAGAACTAGTCCGCTCCAGTCCAGCAAAAATATGTCAACTCCAATCTAAGAAGCGTGTGCGTATCCTCGCATCATGAAATTTTATAGCATTCAGATCATATTTTCTACATGTTTCTTACCCATGTCTCTTTTAGAAAATAAGGTTAAAGGATAGAAGACTTTCTAAACTGGGATCATGTTCGAGGAAAGTATCTTGCGGTAATTCTCCGTGCTCCAATGCTGATGTAAGTACCTGTTGTATATCACTATATTTTTACATCAGCATGTATTTTGTTAATCGGCGTGAATCCAACCTTTATCTGATCTAAATTTACTTGTAGCAAAATGTGTAATTAAAGGCGACAATGTTGTTTTTTGTAAGGAAAACTGCCTGGTAGTTTTGCATACTGAGCTGCATGAGTGTACTATCTGATATCATGCACATTACTAAATTGTAGTGTTGTTCTGGTTGCCCAATCATTCATTGTGTCAATGTTGCTTTACTATGACCTTACCTGGCAGATGATAGCCTTGCCATATTGTGTTAATTTGGTGTAGGCTGGTGTGTTCTGGTTGCCCAAACGTTCGTTGTGTCAATATTGTTTTCCTGTTATCTGACCTGGCCAATGATAGCAATGCAAGTGTGTTAATTTGGTGCAGGCTGCTGAAGATAAGAAGACAAACTCTGAAAACAGCAAGGTAACCCCATTGTTTCTTACCAATAAATCTAGGCCAGGTAATATGGCAATAACTCTTGATTAATCTTTTCGGTTCCCCTCCTAATTAATGTTATGATGAAGTGGTCGAGACACTCTCCACTATCAATAATAAAAGCCTGCCAAAATTGCCATCTTAATCTGTTCAGTTTCCTCTATGTCGAATCCAACGGAAAAAATGTATGTTTGTGAACCAATTACTGGCTGAAGCAATGATGGAAATCATGGAGGAATCAGAGGTGCACATTCTTGCGCAACACCAACTGATCAATGTTTTTAGAGACAGCGTAGCAAAGAAGGAAGAACTTGCTCACATGCTTATGGGCGTCATCCGCGCTGAGGTTGCAGATTGTGAGGTTTTAGATCGTTAAGTTCTGTTCATTTATTTGCACTAGCATCAATCTTTGATTGCCCAGTGGATGTAATTTCCTGTAATATATATTGGATGTGCTACGTCTTTTCTTGTATGCTGTATGTTTGCTTAGCACACCTCGCATTCCAGCTAACTGGTCGCTAGGACGCCAAAAAAGCAGTGAAATTAATTGTTAGCACGAACAGTCGTGGACCCTATATGAAGGATAGCGGCCCATTGCACTTAATGGGCTTCCCTAATGGGCTCAGAGCGGCCAAAATTCTCATAGGCCTTTGATTGATCGTTTTTGGTCCTGTCCCTAATTGCTCGTCGTAATGGGCCCAAATTATAGCTGGGCCAAAATCGACGTTATCTAATTGGGCCTATAGACATGTTCGAACTTTAGCGGGCCCATTAAGTTGATGGGCCATAACCAGGCCGAAAGCTCTATTGGGCCGCTATAATTCAAATGAGCCAACAGTTAATGCTTGGCCCTGTTACCTCCCGGGTCGTTAACAGGCCGACATCAAAGCGGGCAATAAGTGGGCCCATTCAATTTCACGGGCCGTTAACAGGCCGATACTAAGGTCGGGCTATATATGGCCCAACTGCATTGTGGGCTTTTAGCAGGCCAAAAGAGACAGCGGGATCGTACTGGACCATGAAGAGCATGGGCCGCTAAGAGGCCGAAAGTCAGGTCGGACTGTATATGGCCCAACTGTGTTGTTGGCCTTATGAGGCGGCAAGAGAAACCGGGCTGGTATTGGACAATGAAGAGCGTGGGCCATTAAGAGGCCAAAACTCAGGTCTGACTACAAATGGCCCAACTCATTTATGGGCCGTTAACAGGCTGAAAGACACACCGGGCTGGAAATTGGCCCAACACTTAAATGGGTCGCTAAAAGGCCGAAAGACGTACATCCAGAAAATTGGCCCATCCCTTGAATTGGCCGTTAGCAGGCCGATACTACATCGGGCCGATATTTAGCCCAAATATATAGCGGGCTGTTAAAGGGCTAGAACTGACGAAGGGCTGCAATGGTGTCAAATAGTTAATGGGCCGTTGACGGTTGAATTGGCACATCTCGTATGGGCCGTGGGCTTAAATGTACCAGACACAAGTAGGCCCTAAATGGGCCGGCCTGCTAATTTTGACTATGCCATCCACTTGCACCTAAATGGGCCACTGTTGGGCCTTGCCGTGTGTCAACGTATCATAGGCACCTCCCGTACAATGAGTGGATGACATCTGTCCCAACGCTGATCCGACATGTGGATCCTCCGGCGAATGAGGATTTTACACATGGAAAATCCCCATTGGTCGGGGTTGTTAACGGGTTATTGGATCTAAACCGGAACCTGATAGCTTAACGGTGACCCGTTACGGTGGATGCCACGTGTCGGTTACCCTTGATGAAAACACTTCCATAACGCACCATTTATCTTCATGGAAGTGGACACTTCCATGATGATAATTTTGGTATTGTCATGGAACACTTGTATGACAGCACATGTATGACTATCTTGATTCTGTCATAAAATCGTCATGGATGTACATGCATGACAGAAAATGTGACCTACTGTGACAACCACGTATCATCATGGAAGTGTATTTTTTTGTAGTGCAAGGAGAAAAATGCTAAAAAAAATAGTAAGCTACAGCCTGTTGGCATGGAGCCGGCGATCTATGGGTAGTGTAGCCCCTTTGCCGGTTCAGCGAGGGGAGGTGATCAATGCAAAGAGCAAATACAATGAGGAGCTCACGATTTTACCCAGGTTTGGGCCGCCCGGGGGCATAAAACCCTGCTCCAGCCTTTGGTGTATTGGGTGGTGTTTGAGCACAAATACACGGAGCGCTCTCCCCTGGCAAGTGGCAGGAAGAGAGCAGCTACACGAATACCTATGCGTGAGGGTTGCAAAGACTCGAACCCCTTCTAATGTTGCCCTGGCCCTCGTTTTATAGCTCAAGGGGTCACCACAGTGGCAAAAAGGTCATTACAAGGGTGATTAGACTGATACAGAGCTATCATACATAACTTTGACAGTTAAGACAAAACACATAAAATGCACCGCTAGGTGTCATGTGGAGGTTGAATCCCGGCAAGGCTGCTGCGCCGCTTATCCAGCTACCTCCTATTAGCATGACACGCCATTAGGACGGGTGTCAATAAAGGTGATTTACTCCTCCAGCAAGCTGACACACACGGGTTACGTCCACATAAGCACCTGCGGGCTTGACACCTCACTAATCAGCGACCAGCTGGTGAGAGAGGCGGAGCGCTAGTGTTGGCGGGAAGCCCATGCCCGAGGGGTTTGCTGGGCCTTGACTTGCCGGCTCGTCCCTGCCGAAGTTGGTTGCTTCCGTTGTGATATTTGTAGCTTGTTCCAAGGTTTGGTTTTCTTAATGCTCTCCTTGATCTCACGAAGAGCGGTTTCACTGGTTTGGTTGTGTATGAGACTTGGCACTTGATGTATGAGTTGCAATGCGCCTCTGCATAAGTCAGGGCGGC
Organism: Thinopyrum elongatum; assembly: GCA_011799875.1. Lineage (NCBI taxonomy): Eukaryota > Viridiplantae > Streptophyta > Magnoliopsida > Poales > Poaceae > Thinopyrum > Thinopyrum elongatum. Next base: position 322,907,855 of record CM022302.1, read on the forward strand.
AAACACTCATGTTAGTTGCACCGACAGGAGCCCCCGGGCCTGGACCACACGTGTCGTAGGGCATCGCTAGGATAGGTCCAACAAATCAACAGGCACACACATCGATCTTGCCGGGAGCGATGCCGTGTCTTTGAGATCTTCTTTGCTTCCTCATTAATCTCGAACCCAGACCAGCCCCCAGCCATTCTTTATTTCTCTTGGGGTTGCAGTGGCACGAGCCGTCGCACCGGAGACCAAGGGCGCCCATGTACGCGGGGTGCCATTAGGTCGTATACGCGTGGTTTGGGGTAACTGCCATTTCTGTCATCACGTACTCCTTTACTGGAGCTTTTCTCCATTTTCCCACGAAGCTAATTAGGCGCGGGACGTGGGATTGGTGCAGAAGGGTGGTCGTGATGGTAGTACTTCGGCCAGAGGAATCAGGGCGTTGGATTGGCGAGAGTGGGCGGCTGATGGAGCAAGACGACAGCCAGGGATGCAGATAGCCGGATTGGCGGAGCGGGGCGGTTGCTCCAGAATAGTGGAGAGGCAGGCCCCCTCGCTCCCACTATAAATGGAGGGGCATGAGGGTAGCGATGCTCATCCATCTCCTTCTTCTTATTTTTCCCTTGCCTCTGTCTCTACCAAGGCGAGAGGTAGAAGTCGGGCTCATGCTTTGGCCACGGCGATGAGAGCTTTTCCTCGACACCACGCCTCGGCTTCAGCTGTGTATGTAGAGGCCAATTCTAGCATGCGAGGTAGTGCCACAGGGCGAGGTCGGGGTCAACACGGCGCCTGTGTACGAGGCGGACAGAGCGGCACGCTCGTCATTTCTCCTCCAACTACCCCACCCCCAGCAGAAGGCTATACGGGGGACACGATGCTTGAGTTCGTCGTCAAGTTGCGCGATCCTCCCCGTAGTTGCCTGCGGCTCCCCCGAACTTTTGCCAGGGTGATGTAGGTCGACCAACCACTTGGGCTGCAGTGCGCATGAGCGGCTACTGGAATGGTGCTGTGTGGGTGAACATCGAGTTCCCGCGCCTCGCGTCATGCTCCTCAGGCGCGGGTGGAAAACCTTCGCCCGCGCCCACTACCTTGCGGAGGGGCATGTCCTTCACTTCAAGTTGGTGGAGTCTGACATGCTCTTTGTCAAGGTCTTCGGGCGGTCAGGCACTCGTCTCGGGTGCTGTGTAGAAAGCTCGAGCGACGATGGAAGCTCCTCCTCGAGCGACAGCGACGATGAGGACACGGATGGTGAAGACGACGATGGTGAGCCCCTGATCATCAAGTCCGAAGATGGCGACTCGGACTCCAGCTGAACGTCTGCGGCACCATCATCACTAGCTGGGCACCGGCAGCACCATCATATGCTGCCAGACCCCGGCAGAGCGATTTGTCGGGGGTGTTTGGTCTGGATGCCACCACCATCTCCAGCTGGACCCCGGCAGGCCTGCTCGTGGACTCCGACTTCATCTTCCTTGTTGGGGGTGCCTCACCGAGCCGCTCTCTCTGTCCTTGGCTTCATCCTCCCTGCCGGGGTGGCGCTCTCTCGATCTTGTCGGGCTGCGTCCATCTGGTCCTCGTGGGGGTGACCAGGGCTTTGCCCAGGCGCTCCTTTTGCCCTCCTTGCTCTTGATGTAAACCCTAGGAGGCGAGGGAAAAGAAAGGCATTGCGAAGCACTTTTATCTTTTAATCAAAAAAATTTAGGCATTTACCATGTTTGAATCAGATTTATGTATTTCCTCATCCATGCTTGCACTTGTATGATTTGTACTTGTTGTTTCACGCAAATCTTAAAAGAAAACTTGTCGGGAACTTATGCATGCTTTCTACGTTTTGAAGGATTTGCCTTCAGCACTCTTTTGCAAGTAATGTTTTCGGCAAAGCCTCTTGCTGGCCTTCGACGCAGCTACTACTAATCTTTGTCGAGTAAGCTCGAAGCGAATTAGGAGCGCGAATAGAGGCCAGTTCCTTACTGGTCTTTTCCAAATGCAGCTGCAACTAATCCTGTCGAGTGGACTCGAGGCAACGACAGGAGCGCAAATGATAGACATGGCATGGTTTCCTCGCGTGCAAGTTTCTCATACGTAGGCGCAACATGGAATGGCAGGAAATTTTAGATGAAACAAACTTATCTCTCTTTGTTGTACTTCTTATCACATAGATAAGGAAGAGCTGCCGTAGGACCAAGTAAACGAGCCTGCTTCCATCCCCCCGGGAAAGTTGCTCACGAGGGATTCTTCTGCCTTAGTCAGAAAAAGAAAGAGAGAAGGTTGCATGAAGCCCTTAACGACATGTTATTCATCTTATCTAAAACCAGTGTAATCACATCAAAAGCATGCTTAACCAAACAAGAAAACATGCATGCAAGTTTTGTAAAACACTTGGTTTTATTCAGCTATGCACAGGGCCTGCGCCTGGCTTTGTACAAAGGGTTACAAGCCTTGGAGACTATGCTTGTACAAAACGGATTGCCGGGGCAAGGCCGGGCAACCACACCTTATGGGTAGAACTTGCGAAGATACTTGATATTCCATGAGTTTTGCACACGAATGCCATCTTTGGTCTCCAGACGTACTGCGCCAGGTCTGGTGACTCGTACTACCCGATAAGGGCCTTCGCACTTTGATGTCAACTTGTTTGTACCCTTGGCTGACTGAATGTGCCTAAGGACAAGGTCGCCTTCCTCAAGGCTCCGGGCATGAACTTTGCAGCTATGGTAGCAGCGTAAAGCTTCCTGGTAGATTGCAGCACGCACAACCGCCCGAAGACGATCTTCTTCAAGGAGCCTGAAATCATCATGTTCTAGCTGCTTTGGCTCTACTTTGTCGTAGGCAAGTACTCAAGGTGACCCGTATATGAGTTCCGTGGGGAGTACCGCTCTGCACCATAGACAAGGGAGAAGGGTGTCTGGCCGGTAGCTCGATTTGGTGTCGTTCTGAGCGACCAAAGAACTACCGGTAACTCGTCAATCCAACGCCTTTCGCACTTGTGCAACCTGTCAAAAGTTCTTGTTTTGAGCCCACGCAACACATCAGCATTTATTATTTCCACTAGCCTTTTACTCCTTGGGTGAGCAACGAATGCAAAGCACACTTTGCTTCCAAGGCTCTGAGTGTATTGCATGAACGCGTGACTCGTGAATTGGGTGCCGTTGTCAGTGATGACCCCGTTCGGGACCCCGAACCGGCAACCAATCCCTTGAAGAACTTGATGGCTGAATGTGCAGTCGCCTTTCTCACTAGTTCTACTTCAGGACACTTTGTGAATTTGTCGATGGCAACGTACAAGAACTCAAAGCCCCCGATACCACGAGGGAAAGGGCCCAAAATATCGAGCCCCTAGACCGAGAATGGCCAGGAGAGAGGGATCGTTTGGAGGGCTTGTGCTAGTTGATGTATGCTCTTTTGAATGGAATTGGTAGGCTTCACATCTTGTTACTAGCTCAGTTGCATCCTGGAAGGCAGTGGGCCAATAAAAGCCTTGCTGGAAAGCCTTCCCGACAAGAGTTCTTGCTCCTATGTGGCAACCACATACACCCCCATGTATCTCTGCCAACAACTTCTGCCCATCTTCCCGGGAAATGCACTTCAATTTTACCCTGTTTGGTCGCTTTCTACATAGGATGTTATCCACAAACTGGTACATACTAGACTGTCGGACTACTTTTTCAGCTTGTTCTTGCTCCTCGGGAAGTTCCCTGTTTAGCGAAACTGGAATATTTGTTGCGCCCATGTCGAAGCTTGAGGCTCGACGACAAGGTCTAATGACCTCTCCTTGGCCGCGGGAGCGCTGATCAAATCGGTAGGAATCTGTAACTCCGCCTGAGGTCGCTGCTCACCGGCAGGCACATCACAATTCCTGGCAACTACCTTACCAAGGCTTGTGGGAGCTCTGCCAAGAAGTATTTGTCGGCCCTTATCTTCCTTCTCTTCTTGGCTCTCATTGAAGGGGTGAATGTGGGTTGAGTTAAGTGGAGCACAAAAGTCCCTCGTTCCACAGGTAGTGATGCGGAGCATCCCATGGTCATCCCCATGGGCCTACCATCGTCTCACCAAGTGCCAAGTGGACCCATGACACGAGCACGTACAAGAGCTCTCGAAACCGAGGTGACATCGCTCCTCTCGCAATTCCTCTTTGAAACACATGAGACATGGCTACTACCTCAAACGGAGACACTTTGCATACTCAGGTACCAAGGAGTTAGCCATGGAGAAGCTAAGGAGCAAGAAAGATCAGAAGAGGAAGACATACGTGAAGACGGAGAAGAAATCAGCCAAGTCCCAGGTTGTCCGGACGAGGTCCTGGACGATCTGGACAGAGCCCCGACGATCCGGAACCTGGTCCGGATGATCCGGCTAATCCACCCGAGAGCACCCGCAGCTAAACCACGAAGCCGGATCTTCCGGACGGAGTCCCAGATCATCCGGACCCAGCCGGATGTCCAGACCCCCTCGGACATCCGGGCCGCCGCCTACCATCTCGCCACATCCGGACCATCTCCCAGATCCCTAAAGCCCGGATCGTCCGGCTCCACATCCGGATCATCTGGACCCCTACCTGTGCGCTCGTGTTAGGCCGAGGCCCGTGTACCCCTTCATCCCCTTAGCCTATATAAACGACTCCTGCTCCACTTTTCTAGGGTTAGCAATAGTTTAGTTCATTTGAGACACAGAGCATTGCTCACCCACTTGATACCTACTCCATTGGCGGCCAAGTCCTCCACCTAGGTGAAGATCCCCCAAGTGGATTCAAGCCCTCCATCTAGGAGAAGATCCCCTCGTGGATCAAGAACCCGTCTCCGGATCAGAAAAACTACTGCCTCTTGTATTGTTCTTTGTTGTGTTTGAATCTTGTATCACCCTTTGTGTTCATGGATCTAGCACATGTGTGATTGTTCTCATTGATTTGAGTGTTTCCCCTCGTGTTTTCCTCCATGTGTTCGTCATGTTCTTCAAGGGATCCCCTCCAAATCATGAAAGATCGGCCCTAGGGTTTCCACCCTACATTTGGTAGCTTTTGAGCAGCACACTTTGACAACTGATAAGCGATGCTATTTTCCGCACGAGGGATGTGCTCTGTTTGCAGACCATCAAAGTGTTCTTCCAACTTCCTCACTTCATTCACGTACGCTTCCATCAACAGGCTCTGGTAGTCCTTATTCACTTGCTTCAATACAAGCTGTGAATCTTCGCGGACGATTCGCTTTTTGATTCGCAACTCTACCGCGATTCTGAGGTCGGCAAGCAATCCCTCATATTCAGCGGTATTGTTGGTGGCCTCCTCACAGGGGAAATGCATTTGAACTACATACTCGAGATGCTCTCTGGTAGGCTTGATGAATAGCACTCCAGCACCGGCACCTTGTAATGAGAAAGCACCATCAAAGTACATGATCCTATCATTTTCCTTCTCCTTCCCAGGGAGTGCTGACTGCTGGATCTCATCATCTGGTGTTGGCGTCCATTCCGCCATGAATTCAGCTAATGCTCTGCTCTGGATAGTCGATGTACTCTCAAACCGGAGTGCAAATCTTGACAATTCCAATGCCCATTCTACTATCCTGTCAGTCGCCTCTGGATTCCTCAGAATGCATTGTAGCTGAAAATGGATAACCAGGGTGATCTCATGTGCTTGAAAATAGTGGCGCAACTTCCTGGAAGCCATGAGCAGGCCAAAGAGCAACTTCTGCATGCCCGAATACCTCGATCTAGATCCTTGCAACAGAGAGCTGACAAAATATACTGGCCATTGCACCACTTTCTTCTTCGATGTAACTTGTTGTTCAGCTATTTCATTTTGCACCACCTTCGTTTTGCTGGTGCTTGGGCTTGCCGGGCAAGACGTTGCTTCATCATGGGGAGTTTTTGTCGTGCCTGCCTCCTCATCGCCAGCTTCCCTTTGCACAACCAGCATGATGCTGACTACTTGATTTGTTGCCACCAAGTATAGTAGCAACGACTCTTGTACTTTAGGCGCGACTAGAGTTGGCGCAGAGGACAAGTACTTTTTCAGGTCTTGCAGCGCAGCCTCCGCTTTCGAAGTCCATTTTACTGGACCCGCCTTTTTCAATATGTTGAAGAAAGGCAGGGCACGCACAGAAGACTTTGAAATAAACCTGCTTAAGGCCGTGATGCAACCAGCAAGACGCCTCACATCCTTGACGGTCTTTGGTGCCTGGATTTGTTCAATAGCCTTGATCTTGTCATGGTTCACCTTGATCCCTGGCTGAGATATAAAGAACCCAAAGAGCATGTCAGAGGGAACACCAAACACACAGTTCTCGGTGTTGAGCTTCATATTGACCTTGCATAAGTTGGAAAAGGTTTCCTCCAAATCTTGAATCAAAATGGACTTGTCCTTGGTCTTGACCATGATATCATCCATATAGGCCTCTATGTTCCTGTGCAACTATGGCTCAACGCCAATTTGGATGGACTGCCCTTGCAAACATTGAACCCGCGCTCTTTAGCCCGAAAGGCATTCGTATGAAGTAGTACGTGCCACATGGAGTGATGAACACGGTCTTTTCCTCATCTTTCTTAGACATGAATATCTGGTGATACCCAGAGTAAGCATCAAGAAATGTGAGCAAATCACAGCCAGCAGTGGAGTCCACAATCTGCTCAGTGTGCGGCAAGGGGAAAGGATCCTTTGGGCATGCTTTATTAAGATCAGTGTAGACAATGGAAAGCCTTCATTTCCCATTTGCCTTACGCACGACAACTGGATTCACCAACCAAGTTGGGTGTAGGACTCCACTGACTAGGCCAGCTACCTTGAGTTTCTTAATTACTTCTGCTATGAACTGTTGCCGCTCCAAAGGTTGCTTCCTGACCTTCTGCTTGATGGGCTGAGCATGAGGGCAGACAGCAAGGTGTTTCTCAATTACCTCCCTGGGAACACCGGGGATGTCAGATGGTTGCCATGCAAACACATCCACATTCGCCCGTATGAAGGTAATGAGTGCACTTTCCTATTTGTCATCTAGGGTGGCATTGATGGTGAAGGTATCGTTAGTGCCATCCTCCCTCGCCAGCACATTCTTTGTCATAGATGGAGTGGCCTTGGATCTCTTGCCGGTAGAACTTTCAGGCGAGTCCTCGACGGGTGCACAACACTCCAAAGAGGCGCGCTTCCCGAAGGCTCACTAGATGTCTTGCGGGACTTCTTGCTATTCTTTGTCTTGGCGGGAGTTGTTGTTTTGCCGGTTTCTGCTACGATTGCATAACTGTTATCCATGCAAATGATTACATCTTTCTTGTCAGAGTTGATGGAGATGACGCCCATGGGCCCCGGCATCTTCAACGTGTTGTAAGCATAATGTGACGCTGCCATGAATTTGGCCAAGGCTGGGCGGCCAAGAATTCCATTGAATGGCAAGGGGATCTTTAGCACATCAAACACAACCTTCTCTACCCTGTAATTTAGTTCCCCACCAAACGTCACCGGCAACGTGATCTTCCCTTTAGGTTGGCTCCTCCCTGGGTTGATTCCTTGGATTGTCCCCGTTTTCTGGAGCTCTTCCTCTGGGATCTGCAGCCTCTCGATCACCTCGGGGGAGATCAAGTTCAAGTCGGTTCCACCATCAACTAAAATTTTTGTGACCTTGAGGTTGCGAATTGTTGGTGAGATGAACAACGGCAAACACTCGACCGCAATTGTGCGATCAGCGCGATCCTCAGCATAAAAAATAATAGGCGTGTGAGACCACTTGAGGGGCTTTTGCACATGTGCTGCCGGTTCTGCCGCATTGACTTCCCGTGCCCAGTGTTTGAGTTGGCGGTGGGAGGAGTGCAAAGATGCACCCCTGTCAATGCACATGGCCTATGTTTCTTTCTGGAACTCATGCTTGATGGACTCTTTGTCATCCTCCTCATAACTTCCTTCATCTTCTTCTTTGTTCTCTCTACCCCTGGTGGGCTTTTCTTTCTTCTGGCCAGTGTTGCCACGACGTCCACCTCGACCACCGCGGCCCTTCTTGTCAGACCCACCTGTAGCTTCCCAATCTTTCTCCTTGTCCCGCTTCTCGTACTCTACTTTCTGCTTCTCAACCAGCTACTCAACTTGGCGGCACTCTTGGAGGTCGTGGCCCTCGGTACGATGAATCTTGAAGTATGGCCCGTCGGACTTGCCAGTCTTCTCCCTCGCCGCGGCAACCTGGAATTCAGCGCACGTAGCCGCTTCTTTGCCAGTACTCTCCGCCTTGGGCTTCTTGGTGGGGTTGGAGTTGCCGAAGCCCTCCCCAGCCATAAATGACATTCCCTTGCGCTTCCTGTTGCATCTTTGACCTTTCTTCTTTGGGGCAGCCTCATCATCGTCGTGAAAATCGACTTCAACACAAGCTTCTTCCACGACAAGTCTCCTCCCTTCTTCTGCATGTGCACACTTGTCTGCCAACGCGTAGAGCTCGTCGACAGTCATTGGAAACTGATTATGCATCTTCTCCCTCATCTTGCTATTACGCACATTTGTGTGGAATGCGGCAATCACAGCTGCAGGGTGGATATCCGGCATACTGCGGTGCACACGGCTAAACCTCTAAATGTATCTGCGCAAGTCCTCTCCTTCCTATTGTGGGATCGCTTGCAAGTCCCTGGGCACCCCTGGACCTCTCTGATCTCCGATGAACGCACCAACAAACTCGTTGCAAAGATCGGACCACGAAGAAATGGAGTTTTCTGGCAGGTTCATCAACCAGGACCTCACATTGGGCTTGAGCACCAATGGGAAGTAGTTGGCTAGCACCTTTTCGTCTCTTCCCCCAGCAGCCTGTACAGCGATGGTGTAAACCCCTAAGAACTCTGTCGGGTTTTGACTATCGTCATACTTTTCTAGTACTTTGGGATTGAATGCGTGGACGGACGGCCAACGGAGTTACCGCAGCTCCCGTGTGAAAGCGGGGCACCCAACCTCATAAGGTAGGTACCCTCCAACAACGGGCGCTAGCTCATCAACGACTGGACTGTTGCGCTCGTCTAATTGACGGTGAGCCTCCCGGTGTCACTGAATAGTGGTGCGAGCGTCCTCCGCTTGCCTTTCCAGCAACAATTGCCTCTGATCCCGCTGCGTTTGCGGACCTGAGGAAGCCATGGATGCGTCGTAGGGCTGCGCGTCCTAGTGGTTTTGTTGCGAGGGTCGGTGTTGCCGCTGAGATTGTTGCCAGGGAGGGGACTGCACCGTGGGTGCACCACCCGCCACACGGCCCTCAGCCCGAGCCACAGGTGCAGTTGGCGGGCACCACAAGGGCTCCACCAACTAGGAACTGTTCGCATTCGCAAACTTGATCAGACCCCGAATCGTAGCCCTCCACTTGTCCATGTTGTCAGCCACTGGAGGGAAATCCAGCAGCATCTGCACCCGTGCCATTGCCTCCGTCGCTGTTTGGGGCATGTTAGAGCATGAGGAACACGACGTCGCTCAACTCCTGGCGGAGCTAACAGGAGCAGTGTTGCGGTCTCATTGACGAATCATGAGGGCGGTAGTGGGCTGGCGTGGTGGGAGTGGCACCTGGAGATCTTGAGCCTGATCTACTGGTGACTGGCCATGCTGACGTTGTTGTGGAGGCACAACAACACTGCCCAGCATCACGTCGCGTCCATCTTGCAATGGGCGCGGTGCATGTCTTGATGTTGTCTCCCTGCAGGTGCTGGGGTCGGTGCAGCGGGAGGATCTCGGATCACGCTGGCGGGTTGACCCACTCAATTTTGGATTTAGTTCACAATTTTGACCTGGTGAACGAGCTATTTCATTGAATCGAGATATTTCATTTTGGGTTTGATTCCCGTTTTTGAGTGGGTCAATGATTTGTCATATAGTAAATCGTTAGCAACGAGCATGTAAAAACACATTAGTCCCGAGCATCATCTCACCATCTAAAAAAGAAGTGGCAAGCTAATATTTCAAAATTTGATTCGAATCGACTTGGTAAGGTAGACGTGGATGCTTGTTCTCCCAAAATTTGAACGAACCGCTAAACATCCTCTGCTCGGTGGAATTCACCCGAACAAATAAATGGGGGACGCGAAATTACCGGCCTATGTGGGACACGCATCAATTAGACCATTGTACATCGTGGGTAGGTTCGTAACTTCATCCAAGCGCACCTTCTCCTCGGCTGAAATGATAGGTGCCGAATAATTCATAAATCATGGGCGGCAAAACACCCTCTCTTCGGCCGAAATGGCAGGTGCTGAATAATTCATAAACCATGGGCAGCAAAACATCCTCTCCTTGTCCGAAATCTCTCATGCCCGCTATTTCAAAACACGCCCTCCTCGCCCGAAATCGCTCGCGCCCACTATTTCGAAACACGCCCTCCTCTCTCGAAATCGCTCGCGCCCACTATTTTGGAGAAGCAAAGTTGCCCTACTATCCTCGACCCTCAAGACACAGACCCAAGCCCAGAAGTCTAAAGGCAGGGGTAGAACTATAACTTCCCCCCCCCCCCGACAGTTAAGACAAATGCGTCCGTAACACATGGTTCCCCCTCCCAATTCCCCATTCATTCAGCGTGGGCGCCAAATCACCTTCTCCCCGGAAGCTCCCTTCTCCCCAGCCGTGAAACCTCAGCCCCTCCTCCATGGCACTCCCCACTGCACCAAATTCACTGCCGCCCTCCTCCCTAATGCTGGAGCTGTTGTCCGTTTGCCGTTGTGCACTGGGCCATGTGCCTCTTACTCCGTGCTACCGGAGCTGCCTCGACGACGACTGCGTGAACCGTACCGGAGCCGATTCACCCACGCCGTTGTGCATGGCGCCGGAGCAGCTCCAACTTCAGGCGCATTCAGGGCCCCGGCGTTGCTTCCCCGTAGCCGTCGACCGTCATGACATATCTGCTTTCCTGCCACCGGGAGCCACCGCAACCGCGTCGGCCTCACCGACTCGGCAGCTGGAGCTGCCTACTTCACCGGGCCGCAAGATAAGTCGTACACTCATCTTAAATCACTTTATTTAGGCGTCAGTCGTCTAAATTTTTATTCTGGGTGAGTCGATTCCCAATGGGAAGAAGCACCCCTCGAGGCGGCAGATCTCCTAGCCTGCCGGTTGGCTGGTGTCTATCATAAGGGTGCGGGGGCGCAAGTTCACCGCTGAAGCAGCGCTTAGGTGGCTATCTTAGAGTTACATGGGTTGAAGGTACTGCCGCCGGTGGATCTAGATGACGGCGAGTCTTTGTGGTTTGGTCGGGGGCGGCACAACCACAGCAGTGCGGTAGGGAGGGGAGCTGGGTTTTGGTCGAAGCTCTCGTGGCCAGGGACGATGGAGGCAAGCTGCTCTGCCAGTGGTCGCTGGCTCTTCGGGGAAGATTCTAAACAGTGTCAGCCAGGAGGCACAAGACGGCCATCAAGCCATCCGGCGTAGATCGGACAGTACCAAAATAAAATAAAATCTTGTAACCCCAATTTAGTTTTCTGTCAACAGACGTGTGACCACTCTCGTACCTTACTATTGATCTCTTAGGGTATTTCTTCATATCAAAGATATGTGTCGTTCATAACATTATGCGTTTTCTGCATCTTCAGCCACACCGTCTTCCTTCTCAACGCACCTGCTCCAACAAGGGAAGCGTACACCAGAAGGGAGCTATAGTCCCCACTCAACAGTTCCCTGCCTCGAATGTGCGTGCCCGACATGGACAGCCACAACAACTGCAGGGCCATCGACAAGTCAGCTCCTGATGCTCACTCCTATTGATGGCGGCCAGATAGGTTGTACCCTCATCTTACTTGTGTGCAACATTTATGGCTTTGTTATTCATCTAAGCATGGAAAATAGATTATCACGTGTCATTATATATTCATGCTGCTCTCTTAAGAGTCTTGTTCAAGAGTTAACGTTGTTCCATAGTTCAGATAAGAGACTTGTTCTTTAGGTAACACTGTTCCACAATTATCACCCATCAGCCAATGCTATACCACAGGCTAGTGATTATACCACTTCTAGTATTACCTATGTTGTTCTTTAATACTTTTGTGTGCCATCTAGTTAATCTCGAGTACAAATGATACATATTCTGTAGCTTTCATCTGTGTTCTCCCTTTAGTTTTTGAGACCTGTTGCTGCTAGTTAAGCCCAGTCCTACTATTTATGTTGTCTCCTAGAGGCACTCATTACATAAATCTAACTACTAGTTGTCTTCCATGCATGTCAGATATAATTGCACACACTGATATATCCACAAGAACCACACGGAGCAATGCAACGGCCAACAAACTTGACGTCAATGAGACCCAATATGATGGAACATGTAAAGGCAGTTCTTCGGAAGACTTGCATAAAGATGATGAATCCACCCCACAAGGTCCTTGCTCTAACTTGGCCCGTGATATGGGTACATCATGCATATAATGTCCTGGAGGGCATCTACTCTGTTGCAATGCCATGTGATGAGCCTGCTGCTCATGTATGTAAATATGTCATGCATTCTTGTTTTTCAGTACCTATTCCATTCATGATAACATGTTTTCAAATTCAAGTACTGTCATTCTACTCTGTCGTAATGCCATCTGCTTAGTTTGGACATCATGCTTCTGAATATCTTATGCATTGGTATTCATCAGTATGTACTCCATCTGTCTACAATACCATGTTTTTTTACGTTGAAGTGTTGTTCTAGTGGTCTGTTGAAATGCCATCTTAGTTTTGCAATCATACACGCATATGTTGCATTAGTGTTTTTCTGTACGTATTCCGCTATCATACAGTTTTACATTCAACTAGTGTTTTTTTACTCCGTTCTCCTGTCATATCCCTAGCTCTTTCATCATACTCCCTCCGTCCGGATTACATGTCGCAGAAATGGATAAAAATGGATGTATCTAGAACTAAAATACACCTAGACACATCCATTTATTTCTGGATGGAGGGAATACATGTCAATATGTCATGCCTTTCTATTCTTCAGTACCTATTCCATCTCTTTGCTGTAGCATGTATTATAACTGAAGCACCATTCTTCTATATAAGGCATGCAAGGGGAAGATGGCTATGTTAGAATCTGAAGGGTTACAAACAAGGTCTTTGCAAAAGATCCAAACGCCAGGAGATAGTAAACCAACTCCAGTGTTCATAGATACTGCTCCAGCACAGAAAAACCCAAATCCTACTAATAATAAGCAGATTCCAGTGGCCAAAGAACTAGTCCTCTCCAGTCCAGCAAAAATATGTCAACTCCATTCTAAGAAGCGTGTGCGTATCCTCACATCATGAAATTTTATAGCATTCAGATCATATTTTCTACATGTTTCTTACCCATGTCTCTTTTAGAAAATAAGGTTAAAGGATAGAAGACTTTCTAAACTGGGATCATGTTCGAGGAAAGTATCTTGCGGTAATTCTCCGTGCTCCAATGCTGATGTAAGTACCTGTTGTATATCACTATATTTTTACATCAGCATGTATTTTGTTAATCGGCATGAATCCAACCGTTATCTGATCTTAATTTACTTGTAGCAAAATGTATAATTAAAGGCGACAATGTTGTTTTTTGTAAGGAAAACTGGCTGGTAGTTATGCATACTGAGCAGCATGAGTGTACTATCTCATATCATGAACATTACTAAATTGTAGTGTTGTTCTAGTTGCCCAATCATTCATTGTGTCAATGTTGCTTTACTATTACCTTACCTGGCTGATGATAGCTGTTCCATATTGTGTTAATTTGGTGTAGGTTGGTGTGGTCTGGTTGCCCAAACGTTTGTTGTGTCAATGTTGTTTTCCTATTATCTGACCTGGCCAATGATAGCAATGCTAGTGTGTTAATTTGGTGCAGGCTGCTGAACATAAGAAGACAAACTCTGAAAATAGCAAGGTAACCGCATTGTTTCTTACCAATAAATCTAGGCCAGGTAATATGGCAATAACTCTTGATTAATCTGTTTGGTTCCCCTCCTAATTTATGTTATGATGAAGTGGTCGAGACACTCTCCACTATCAATAATAAAAGCCTGCCAAAATCGCCATCTTAATCTGTTCAGTTTCCTCTATCTCGAATCCAACAGAAAAAATGTATGTTTGTGAACCAATTACTGGCTGAAGCAATGATGGAAATCGTGGAGGAATCAGAGGTGCACATTCTTGCGCAACAGCAACTGATCAATGTTTTCAGAGACAGTGTAGCAAAGAAGGAAGAACTTGCTCACATGCTTATGGGCGTCATCCGCGCTGAGGTTGCAGATTGTGAGGTTGTAGATCGTTAAGTTCTGTTCATTTATTTGCACTGGCATCAATCTTTGATTGCCCAGTGGATGTAATTTCCTGTAATATATGCTGGATGTGCTACGTTTTTTCTTGTATGCTGTACGTTTGCTTAGCACGCCTCGCATTCCAGCTAAATGGTCGCTAGCAAGCCAAAAAAGCAGTGAAATTAATTGTTAGCACAACAGTCGTGGGCCCTATATGAAGGATAGCGGCCCATTGCCCTTAATGGGCTTCCCTAATGGGCTCACAGGGGCCAATATTCTCATTGGCCTTTGATTGATCGTTTTTGGTCCTGTCCCTAATTGCTTGTCGTAATGGGCCCAAATTATAGCTGGGCCGAAATCGACGTTATCTAATTGGGCCTATAGACATCTTCGAACTTTAGCGGGCCCATTAAGTTGATGGGCCATAACCAGGCCGAAAGCTCTATTAGCCCGCTATAATTCAAACGAGCCAACAGTTAATGCTTGGCCTTGTTACCTCCCGGGTCGTTAACAAACCGACATCAAAGTGGGCATTAATTGGGCCCATTCAATTTCACGGGCCGTTAACAGGCCGATACTAAGGTCGGGCTACATATGGCCCAACTGTATTGTGGGCTTTTAGCAGGCCGAAAGAGACAGCGGGATCGTACTGGACCATGAAGAGCATGGGCTGCTAAGAGGCCGAAAGTCTGGTCGGACTGTATATGGCGCAACTGTGTTGTGGGCCTTATGAGGCGGAAAGAGAAACCGGGCTGGTATTGGACCATGAAGAGCATGGGCCGTTAAGAGGCCAAAACTCAGGTCTGACTACAAATGGCCCAACTCATTTATGGGCCGTTAACAGGCTGAAAGACACACCGGGCTAGAAATTGGCCCAACACTTAAATGGGTCGCTAAAAGGCCGAAAGACGTACATCCAGAAAATTGGCCCATCCCTTGAATTGGCCGTTAACAGGCCGAAACTACATCGGGCCGATATTTAGCCCAAATATATAGCGAGCTGTTAACGGGCTAGAACTGACGATTGGCTACAATGGTGTCAAATAGTTAATGGGCCGTTGACGGGCCGAATTGGCACATCTTGTATGGGCCGTGGGCTTAAATGTACCAGACACAAGTAGACCCTATATGGGCCAGCCTGCTAATTTTGACTATGCCATCCACTTGCACCTAAATGGGCTACTGTTGGGCATTGCCACATGTCAACGTATCATAGGCGCCTCACGTACAATGAGTGGATGACATCTATCCCAACGCTGATCCGACACGTGGATCCTCCGGCGAATGAGAATTTTACACATGGAAAATCCCCATTGGTCGGGGTTGTTAACGGGTTATTGGATCCAAACCGGAACCCGATAGCTTAACGGTGACCCGTTATGGTGGATGCCACATGTCGGTTACCCTTGACGAAAACACTTCCATAACGCACCATTTATCGTCATGGAAGTGGACACTTCCATGATGATAATTTTGGTATTGTCATGGAACACTTGTACGACAGCACAGGTATGACTATCTTGATTCTGTCATAAAATCGTCATGGATGTACATGGATGACAGAAAATGTGACCTACTATGACAAACACGTATCATCACGGAAGTGTTTTTTTTGTAGTGCAAGGAGAAAAATGCTAAAAAAATAGTAAGCTACAGCCTGTCGGCATGGAGCCGGCGATCTATGGGCAGTGTAGCCCCTTTGCCGGTTCGGCGAGGGGAGGTGATCAACGCAAAGAGCAAATACAATGAGCAGCTCAGGATTTTACCCAGGTTCGGGCCGCCCGGGGGCGTAAAACCCTACTCCTGCCTTTGGTGTATTGGGTGGTGTTTGAGCACAAATACACGGAGCGCTCTCCCCCGGCAAGTGGCAGGAAGAGAGCAGCTGCACGAATACCTATGCATGAGGGTTGCAAAGACTCGAACCCCTTCTAATGTTGCCCTGGCCCTCCTTTTATAGCTCAAGGGGTCACCACAGTGGCAAAAAGGTCATTACAAGGGTGATTAGACTGATACAGAGCTATCATACATAACTCTGACAGTTAAGACACAACGCATTAAATGCACCGCTAGGTGTCATGTGGAGGTTGAATCCCGGCAAGGCTGCTGCGCCGCTTATCCAGCTACCTCCTATTAGCATGACACACCATTAGGACGAGTGTCAATAAAGATGATTTACTCCTCCAGCAAGCTGACACGCACGGGTTACGTCCACCTAAGCACCTGCGGGCTTGACACCTCACTAATCAGCGACCAGCTGGTGAGAGAGGCGAAGTGCTAGTGTTGGCGGGAAGCCCATGCCCGAGGAGTTTGCTGGGCCTTGACTTGCTGGCTCGTCCCTGCCGAAGTTGGTTGCTTCCGTTGTGATATTTGTAGCTTGTTCCAAGGTTTGGTTTTCTTAATGCTCTCCTTGATCTCACGAAGAGCGGCTTCCCTGGTTTGGTTGTGTATGAGACTTGGCACTTGATGTATGAGTGGCAACGCGCCTATGCATAAGTCAGGGCGGCAAACACTCATGTTAGTTGCACCGACAGGAGCCCCCGGGCCTGGACCACACGTGTCGTAGGGCATCGTTGGGATAGGTCCAACAAATCAACAAGCGCACACATCGATCTTGCCGGGAGCGATGCCGTGTCTTTGAGATCTTCTTTGCTTCCTCATTAATCTCGGACCCAGGCCAGCCCCCAGCCATTCTTTATTTCTCTTTGGGTTTCAGTGGCATGAGCCGTCGCACCGAAGACCAGGGGCGCCCACGTACACGGGGTGCCATTAGGTCGTGTACGCGTGGTTTTGGGTAACTGCCATTTCTGTCATCACGTCCTCCTTTACTGGAGCTTTTCTCCCATTCCCCACGATGCTAATTAGGCACGGGACGTGGGATTGGTGCAGAAGGGCGGTCGTGACGGTAGTACTCCGGCCAGAGGAGTCAGTGCGTTGGATTGGCGAGAGTGGGCAGCTGATGGAGCAAGACGCCAGCCAGGGATGCAGTGAGCCGGATTGGCGGAGTGGGGCGGTTGCTCCAGAATAGTGGAGAGGCAGGCCCCCTCGCTCCCACTATAAAAGGAGGGGCACGAGGGTAACGATGCTCATCCATCTCCTCCTTCTTATTTTTCCCTTGCCTCTGTCTCTACCATGGCGAGAGGAAGAGGTCGGGCTCGTGCTTCGGCCACGGCGATGAGAGCTTCTCCTCGACACCATGCCTCGGCTTCAGCTGTGTATGTAGAGGCCAATTCCAGCACAAGAGGTAGTGCCATGGGGCGAGGTCGGGGTCGACGCGGCGCCCGTGTACGAGGCGGCTAGAGCGGCACGCTCGTCATTTCTCCTCCAACTGCCCCACCCCCGGCAGAAGGCTATACGGGGGACACGATGCTTGAGTTCGTCGTCAAGCTGGCGATCATCCCCGTAGTTGCCTGCGGCTCCCCTGTCCTTTTGCCAGGGTGATGTAGGTCGACCAGCCACTTGGGCTGCAGCTGCGCATGAGCGGCTACTGGAATTGTGCTGTGTGGGTGAACATCGAGTTCCCGCGCCTCGCGTCATGCTCCTCAGGCGCGGGTAGAAAACCTTCGCCCGCGCCCACTATCTTGCGGAGGGGCATGTCCTTCGCTTCAACTTGGTGGAGTCTGACATGCTCTTTGTCAAGGTCTTCGGGCGGTCAGGCACTCGTCTCGGGTGCTGTGTAGAAAGCTCGAGCGACGATGGAAGCTCCTCCTCGAGCGACAGCGATGAGGAGGACACGGATGGTGAAGACGACGATGGTGAGCACCCGATCATCAAGTCCGAAGATGGCGGCTCGCACTCCAGCTGAATGTCTGCGGCACCATCATCACCAGCTGGGCACCGGCAGCACCATCATATGCAGCCGGACCCCGGCAGAGCGATTTGTTGGGGGTGTTTGGTCTGGATGCCACCACCATCTCCAGCGGGACCCCGGCAGGCCTGCTCGTGGACTCCGACTTCGTCTTCCTTGTCGGGGGTGCCTCACCGAGCCGCTCTCTCCGTTCTTGGCTTCATCCTCCCTGCCGGGGTGGTGCTCTCTCGATCTTGTCAGGCTACGTCCCTCTGGTCCTCACGGGGGTGACCAGGGCTTCGCCCAGGCGCTCCTTTTGCCCTCCTTGCTCTCGATGTAAACCCTAGGAGGAGAGGGAAAAGAAAGGCATTACGGAGCACTTTTATCTTTTGATCAAAAAAATTTAGGCATTTACCATGTTTGAATCAGATTTATGTATTTCCTCATCCATGCTTGCACTTGTATGATTTGTACTTGTTGTTTCACGCAAATCTTAAAAGAAAACTTGTCGGGAACTTATGCATGCTTTCTACGTTTTGAACGATTTGCCTTCAGCACTCTTTTGCAAGTAATGTTTCCGGAAAGCCTCTTGCTGGCCTTTGACGCAGCTACTACTAATCTTTGTCGAGTAAGCTCGAAGCGAATTAGGAGCGCGAATAGAGGCCAGTTCCTTTCTGTTCTTTTCCAAATGCAGCTACAACTAATCCTGTCGAGTGGACTCGAGGCAACTACAGGAGCGCAAATGATAGACATGGCATGGTTTCCTCGCGTGCAAGTTTCTCATATGTAGGCGCAACATGGAATGGCAGGAAATTTTAGATGAAACAAACTTATCTCTCTTTGTTGTACTTCTTATCACATAGATAAGGAAGAGCTGCCGTAGGACCAAGTAAATGAGCCTGCTTCCATCCCCCCGGGAAAGTTGCTCGCGAGGGATTCTTCTGCCTTAGTCAGAAAAAGAAAGAGAGAAGGTTGCATGAAGCCCTTAACGGCATGTTATTCATCTTATCTAAAACCAGTGTAATCACATCAAAATCATGCTTAACCAAACAAGAAAACATGCATGCAAGTTTTGTAAAACACTTGGTTTTATTCAGCTATGCACAGGGCCTGCGCTTGGCTTGGTACAAAGGGTTACAAGCCTTGGAGAGTATGCTTGTACAAAACGGATTGCCGGGGCAAGGCCCGGCAACCGCACCTTATGGGTAGAACTTGCGAAGATACTTGATATTCCATGAGTTTTGCACACGAATGCCATCTTCGGTCTCCAGACGGACTGCGCCAGGTCTGGTGACTCGTACTACCCGATAAGGGCCTTCCCACTTTGATGTCAACTTGTTTGTACCCTTGGCTGACTGAATGCGCCAAAGGACAAGGTCGCCTTCCTCAAGGCTCTGGGCATGAACTTTGCGGCTATGGTAGCAGCGTAAAGCTTCCTGGTAGCATGCAGCACGAACAGCCGCCCGGAGACGATCTTCTTCAAGGAGCACGACATTATCATGCTGTAGCTGCTTTGGCTCTACTTCGTCGTAGGCAAGTACTCAAGGTGACCCGTATATGAGTTCCGTGGGGAGTACCACTTCTGCACCGTAGACAAGGGAGAAGGGTGTCTGGCCGGTAGCTCGATTTGGCGTCGTTCTGAGCGACCAAAGAACTACCGGCAACTCGTCAATCCAACGCCTTTCGCACTTGTGCATCCTATCAAAAGTTCTTGTTTTGAGCCCACGCAACACTTCAGCATTTATTATTTCCACTTGCCTTTTACTCCTTGGGTGAGTAACGAATGCAAAGTACACTTTGCTTCCAAGGCTCTGAGTGTATTGCATGAAGGCGTGACTCGTGAATTGGGTGCCGTTGTCAGTGATGACCCCGTTCAGGACCCCGAACCGGCAACCAATCCCTTGAAGAACTTGATGGCTGACTGTGCAGTCGCCTTTCTCACCAGCTCTACTTCAGGACACTTTGTGAACTTGTTGATGGCAACGTACAAGAACTTAAAGCCCCCGATACCACAGGGCAAAGGGCCCAAAATATTGAGCCCCTAGACCGAGAATGGCCAGGAGAGAGGGATCGTTTGGAGGGCTTGTGCTGGTTGATGTATGCTCTTTTGAATGGAACTGGCAGGCTTCACACCTTGTTACTAGCTCAGTTGCATCCTGGAAGGCAGTGGGCCAATAAAAGCCTTGCTGGAAAGCCTTCCCGACAAGGGTTCTTGCTCCTATTTGGCAACCACATACACCCCCATGTATCTCTGCCAACAACTTCTACCCATCTTCCCAGGAAATGCACTTCAATTTTACCCTGTTTGGTCGCTTTCTACACAGGATGTTATCCACAAACTGGTACATACTTGACTGTCGGACTACTTTTTCAGCATGTTCTTGCTCCTCGGGAAGTTCCCTGTTTAGCGAAACTGGAATATTTGTTGTGCCCACGTCGAAGCTTGAGGCTCGACGACAAGGACTAACGACATCTCCTTGGTCGCGGGAGCGCTGATCAAATCGGTAGGAATCTGTGACTCCGCCTGAGGTCGCTGCTCACCGGCAGGCACATCACAATTCCTGGCAACTACCTTACCGACGGCTTGTGGGAGCTCTGCCAAAAAGTATTTTTCGGCGCTTATCTTCCTTCTCTTCTTGGCTCTCGTTGACGGGGTGACTGTGGGTTGAGTTAAGTGGAGCATAAAAGTCCCTCGTTCCACAGGTAGTGATACGGAGCATCCCAAGGTCATCCCCATGGGCCTACAATCGTCTCACCAAGTGCCAAGTGGACCCATGACACGAGCATGTACAAGAGCTCTCGAAACCGAGGTGACATCGCTCCTCTCGCAATTCCTCTTTGAAACACATGAGACATGGCTACTACCTCAAACAGAGACACTTTGCATACTCAGGTACCAAGGATTTAGCCATGGAGAAGCTAAGAAGCAAGAAGGATCAGAAGAGGAAGACATACGTGAAGACAGAGAAGAAATCAGCCAAGTCCCAGGTTGTCCGGACGATCCGGACGAGGTCCTGGACGATCCGGAGAGAGCCCCGATGATCCGGAACCTGGTCCGGATGATCCGGCTAATCCACTCGAGAGCACCCGCAGCTGAACCATGAAGCCGGATCTTCCGGACGGAGTCCCGGATCATCCGGACCCAGCCGGATGTCCAGACCCCCTCGGACATCCGGGGCGCCGCCTACCATCTCGCCACATTCGGACCATCCGGACCATCTCCCAAATCCCTGAAGCCCGGATTGTCCGGCTTCGCATCCGGATCATCCAGACCCCCGCCTGTGCGCTCGTGTTGGGTCGAGGCCCGTGTACCCCTTCATCACCTTAGCCTATATAAACGACTCCTCCTCCACTTTTCTAGGGTTAGCAATAGTTTAGTTCATTTGAGACATAGAGCATTGCTCACCCACTTGATACCTACTCCATTGGCGGCCAAGTCCTCCACCTAGGAGAAGATCCCCCAAGTGGATTCAAGCCCTCCATCTAGGAGAAGATCCCCTCGTGGATCAAGAACCCGTCTCCGGATCGGAAAAACTACTGCCTCTTGTATTGTCCTTTGTTGTGTTTGAATCTTGTATCACCCTTTGTGTTCATGGATCTAGCACATGTGTGATTGTTCTCATTGATTTGAGTGTTTCCCCTCATGTTTTCCTCCATGTGTTCGTCGTGTTCTTCGTGGGATCCCCTCCAAATCATGAAAGATCGGCCCTAGGGTTTCCACCCTACATTTGGTAGCTTTTAAGCAGCACACTTTGACAACTGATAAGCGATGCTATTTTCCGCACGAGGGATGTGCTCTGTTTGCAGATCATCAAAGTGTTCTTCCAACTTCCTCACTTCATTCACGTACGCTTCCATCAACGGGCTCTGGTAGTCCTTATTCATTTGCTTCACTACAAGCTGTGAATCTTCGCGGACGATTAACTTTTTGATTCCCAACTCTACCGTGATTCTGAGGCCGGCAAGCAGTCCCTCATATTCAGCGATATTGCTGGTGGCCTCCTCACGGGGGAAATGCATTTGAACTACATACTTGAGATGCTCTCTGGTAGGCTCGATGAGTAGCACTCCAGCACCGGCGCCTTGTAACGAGAAAGCACCGTCAAAGTACATGATCCAATCATTTTCCTTCTCCTTCCCGGGGAGTGCTGACTGCTGGATCTCATCATCTGGTGTTGGTGTCCATTCCGCCATGAATTCAGCTAATGCTCTCCTCTAGATAGTCGATGTACTCTCAAACCAGAGTGCAAAACTTGACAACTCCAATGCCCATTCTACTATCCTGTCGGTCGCCTCTGGATTCCTCAGAATGCGTTGTAGCGGAAAACGGATAACCATGGTGATCTCATGTGCTTGAAAATAGTGGCGCAACTTCCTGGAAGCCATGAGCAGGCCAAAGAGCAACTTCTGCATACCCGAATACCTCGATCTAGATCCTTGCAATAGAAAGCTGACAAAATATACTGGCCATTGCACCACTTTCTTCTTTGATGTAACTTGTTGTTCAGCTATTTCATTTTGCACCACCTTCATTTTGCTGGTGCTTGGGCTTGCCGGGTAAGACGTTGCTTCATCCTGGGGAGCTTTTGCCATGGCTGCCTCCTCATCGCCAGCTTCCCTTTGCACAACTAGCACGATGCTGACTACTTGACTTGTTGCCACCAAGTATAGCAGCAACGAATCTTGTAGTTTAGGCGTGACTAGAGTTGGCGCAGAGGACAAGTACTTTTTCAGGTCTTGCAGCGCAGCCTCTGCTTCCGAAGTCCATTTTACTGGACCCGCCTTTTTCAATATCTTGAAGAAAGGCAGGGCGCGCTCAGCAGACTTTGAAATAAACCTGCTTAAGGCCGTGATGCAACCAGCAAGATGCCTCACATACTTGACGGTCTTGGGTGCCTGGATTTGTTCAATAGACTTGATCTTGTCGTGGTTCACCTTGATACCTCGCTGAGATATAAAGAACCCAAAGAGCTTGTCAGAGGGAACACCAAACACATAGTTCTCGGTGTTGAGCTTCATATTGACCTTGCATAAGTTGGAAAAGGTTTCCTCCAAATCTTGAATCAAAGTGGACTTGTCCTTGGTCTTGACCATGATATCATCCATATAGGCCTCTATGTTCCTGTTCAACTATGGCTCGACGCCAATTTGGATGGACTGCCCTTGCAAATGTTGAACCCACGCTCTTTAGTCCAAAAGGCATTCGTATAAAGCAGTACGTGCCACATGGAGTGATGAACACGGTATTTTCCTTATCTTTCTTAGACATGAATATCTGGTGATACCCAGAGTAAGCATCAAGAAATGTGAGCAAATCACAGCCGGCAGTGGAGTCCACAATCTGCTCAATGTGCGGCAAGGGGAAAGGATCCTTTGGGCATGCTTTATTAAGATCAGTGTAGACAATGGAAAGCCTCCATTTCCCATTTGCCTTACGCACGACAACCAGATTCACCAACCAAGTTGGGTGTAGGACTCCCCTGACTAGGCCAGCTACCTCGAGTTTCTTAATTACTTCTGCTATGAACTGTTGCCGCTCCAAAGCTTGCTTCCTGACCTTCTGCTTGACGGGCTAAGCATGAGGGCAGACAGTAAGGTGGTGCTCAATTACATCCCTGGGAATAGTGGGGATGTCAGATGGTTGCCATGCAAACACATCCACATTCGCCCGTACGAAGGTAATTAGTGCACTTTCCTATTTGTCATCTAGGGTGGCACTGATGGTGAAGGTATCGTTAGTGCCATCCTCCCTCGCCAGCACCTTCTTTGTCGTAGATGGAGTGGCCTTGGATCTCTTGCCGGTAGAACATTCAGGTGAGTCCTCGACGGGTGCACAACACTCCAAAGAGGCGCGCTTCCCGAAGGCTCACTGGATGTCTTGCGGGACTTCTTGCTATTCTTTGTCTTGGCGGGAGTTGTTGTTTTGCTGGTTTCTGCTACGATCGCATACCTGTAGAGTTTATCCATGCAAATGATTGCATCTTTATTGTCGGAGTTGATGGAAATGACGCCCATGGGCCCCGGCATCTTCAATGTGTTGTAAGCATAATGTGACGCTGCCATGAATTTGGCCAAGGCCGGGCGGCCAAGAATTCCATTGAACGGCAAGGGGATCTTTAGCACATCAAACACAACCTTCTCTGCCCTGTAATTTAGTTCCCCACCAAATGTCACCGGCAACGTGATCTTCCCTTTAGGTTGGCTCCTCCCCGGGTTGATTCCTTGGAACGTCCCCGTTTTCTGGAGCTCTTCCTCTTGGATCTGTAGCCTCTCGATCACCTCGGGGGAGATCAAGTTCAAGTCGGTTCCACCATCAACTAAAAGTTTTGTGACCTTGAGGTTGCGAATTGTTGGTGAGAAGAAAAATGGCAAACACCCAACCGCAATTGTGCGATCAGGGCTATCCTCAGCATCGAAAATAATAGGCGTGTGAGACCACTTGAGGGGCTTTTGCACATGTGCTGCCGGTTCTGTCGCATTGACTTCCCGTGCCCAGTGTTTGAGTTGGCGGTGGGAGGAGTGAAAGATGCACCCCTGTCAATGCACATGGCCTATGTTGCCTTCTGGAACTCATGCTTGATGGACTCTTTGTCATCCTCCTCATAACTTCCTTCATCTTCTTCTTTCTTCTCTCTGCCCCTAGTGGGCTTTTCTTTCTTCTGACCGGTGTTTCCACGACATCCACCTCGACCACCACGGCCCTTCTTGTCAGACCCACCTGTACCTTCCGGATCCTCTCCTTGTCCCACATCTCGTACTCTGCTTTCTGCTTCTCAACCAGCTGCTCGACTTGGCGGCACTCTTGGAGGTCGTGGCCCTCGGTACTATGAATCTTGAAGCATGGCCCGTCGGAGTTGCCAGTCTTCGCCCTCGCTGCGGCCACCTGGAATTCAGCGCACGTAGCCACTTCTTTGCCAGTACTCTCTGCCTTGGGCTTCTTGGCGGGGCTGGAGTTGCCGAAGCCCTCCACAGCCATAAATGACATTCCCTTGCACTTCCTGTTGTATCTTTGACCTTTCTTCTTTGGGGCAGCCTCATCATCGTCGTGAAAATCGACTTCAACACTAGCTTCTTCCGCGACAAGTCTCCTCCCTTCTTCTGCACGTGCACACTTGTCTGCCAACGCATAGAGCTCGTTGACAGTCTTTGGAAACTAAATATGCATCTTCTCCCTCATCTTGCTATTACGCACATTTGTGTGGAATGCGGTAATCACAGCTGCAGGGTGGATATCCGGCATATCGCAGTGCACACGGCTGAACCTCTAAATGTGTCTGTGCAAGTCCTCTCCTTCCTTTTGTAGGATCGCTTGCAAGTCGCTAGGCACCCCTAGACCTCTCTGATCTCCGATGAACGCACCAACAAACTCATTGCAAAGATCGGACCACGAAGAAATGGAGTTTTCTAGCAGGTTCATCAACCAGGACATCACATTGGGCTTGAGCACCAATGGGAAGTAGTTGGCTAGCACCTTTTCGTCTCTTCCCCCGGCAGCCTGTACAGCGATGGTGTAAACACCTAAGAACTCTGTCGGGTTTTGACTGTCGTCATACTTTTCTAGTACTTTGGGATTGAATGCATGGACGGACGGCCAACGGAGTTACCGCAGCTCCCGTGTGAAAGCGGGGCACCCAACCTCATAAGGTAGGTACCCTCCAACAACGGGCGCTGGCTCATCAACGACTGGACCGTTGCGCTCTTCTAATTGATGGTGAGCCTCCCGGTGTCACTGAATAGTGGTGCGAGCGTCCTCCGCTCGCCTTTCCAGCAACACTTGCCTCTGATCCCGCTGCGTTTGCGGACCTGAGGAAGCCATGGATGCGTTGTAGGGCTGCGCGTCCTAGTAGTTTTGCTGCGAGGGTCGGTGTTGCCGCTGAGATTGTGGCCAGGGAGGGGACTGCACCGTTGGAGCACCAGCCACCACACGGCCCTCAGCCCGAGCCACAGGTGCAGTTGGCGGGCACCACGAGGGCTCCGCCAACTGGGAACTGTTTGCATTCGCAAACTTGATCAGACTCCGAATCGTAGCCCTCCACTCGTCCATGTTGTCAGCCACTTGAGGGAAATCCAGCAGCATCTGCACCCGTGCCATTGCCTCCGTCGCCGTTTGGGGCATGTTAGAGCATGAGGAAGGCGACGTCGCTGGACTCCTGGTGGAGCTAGCAAGAGCAGTGTTGCGGTCTCGTTGCCGAATCATGAGGGCGGTAGTGGGGTGGCGTGGTGGGAGTGGCACTTGGAGATCTTGAGCCGTATCTACTAGCGACTGGCCATGCTGACGTTGTTGTGGAGGCACAACAACACTGCCCAGCGTCACGTCGCGTCCATCTTGCAATGGGCATGGTGCGTGTCTTGATGTTGTCTCCCTGCAGGTGCTGGGGTCGGTGCAGCGGGAGGATCTCAGATCACGCCGGACCGGGTGTTGTCGCAAATCATGGCGCGGGGGAAGCGGGAGTTACGCATCCGTGCCGCCCTCACCATTGTTGTGGTTTCCACCAGAGGGTCACGGGAGCTGACCGGCTCCGGCGTTCCTGTCGTTTGCTCCTGCCGCGGCAAGCATGGAGACAACACCTCCTATGCCGGCCGCGCCCCCCGTGGCTTCCGCACCGCCGGCCGGAGTGGCGCCGCCTGCGCCATCCACAGGCGAATGTGGTGGGTGCCTAGACGAGGATGGTTTCGTCGTCATGGAGCCCTTCTTCTTGGGCGCCATGGGTGATGAAGAAGACGCAGAACTTTACATAGCTGATGCACTGCTCGCTGCCTTGATTCACGCCAATGCAGAGCCCCTGCCTGGCACGCCAAAGAAGTCGGCGTGGAGACGGCGATCTATGGGGCAGTGTAGCCCCTTTTTCTAGTTCGGCAAGGGGAGGCGATCGACACAAAGAGAAAATACAACGAGGAGCACATGATTTTACCCAGGTTTGGGCCGCCTGGGGGCGTAAAACCCTACTCCTGCCTTTGGTGTATTGGGTGGTGTTTGAGCACAAATACATGGAGCACTCTCCCCCAGCAAGTGGCAAGAAGAGAGTAGCTGCATGAATACCTATGCGTGAGGGTTGCAAAGACTCGAACCCCTTCTAATGTTGCACTGGCCCTCCTTTTATAGCTCAAGAGGTCACCATAGAGGTAAAAAGGTCATTACAGGGGTGATTAGACTGATACAGAGCTATCATACCTAACTTTGACAGTTAAGACAAAACGTATTAAATGCGATGCTACGTGTCATGTGGAGGTTGAGTCCCGGCAAGGTTGCTGCACCACATATCCAGCTACCTCCTATTAGCGTGACACGCCATTAGGATGGGTGTCAATAAAGGTGATTTACTCCTCCTGCATGCTAACATGCACGGGTTACTTCCACCAAAGCACTTGCGGGCTCGACACCTCACTAATTAGTGACCGGCTAGTGAGAGAGGCAGAACGCTGGTGTTGGCAGGAAGCCCATGCCCGAGGGGTTTGCTGGGGCTTGACTTGCCGGCTCGTCGCTGCCGAAGTTGGTTGCTTCCGTTGAGATATTTGTAGCTTTTTCCAAGGCTTGGTCTTCTTAATGCTCTCATTGATCTCACGAAGAGCGGCTTCTCTGGTATGGTTGTGTATGAGACTTCGCACTTGATGTATGAGTTGCAACGCGCTTGTGCATAAGTCAGGGCAGCAAAAACTCATGTTTGTTGCACTGAAACAGCCTGAGCTGGATAGTGATGGTCAGCCACTGGCAATTAGAAGGTGCAAGACATGTAATGTCATCAACGGCCACAATTCTAGGACATGTAAAAAAACATGAACTAGAAAACCCTGGCACTGGAGATGCGCAACAAAACAGGGACGCTGCACCAAGACAGCAGAATAATAGCCATACCAGATCTGCTGACAACACTCAAAATTTGAAAAAACCGAGACTCTGCACCTTCTGCAAAAAGAGGAAGAGACACAATGCGAGAACTTGCCTGCAGAGAACAAGATCAGAAAATAAAGAAGAGGATGAACATGATATTGGAGAAGGAAATAGTGATGCAACTAAAGAAGAGGAGCAATTTGTTTCTGAAGAAGATGAAGACAAAGAAGAGGATGAAGAAGAAGAAGAAGAAGAAGAGAGTGAAGAAGATAAAGAACCTGAAGAAACTATGCCAATAACACAACCAAACAAAAGACAAAAAACTGAAGGGAAAGCTGTACAGAAACAAGCAACGACGACACCACATATAAAAAGCAGGTTAGGAGCACGAAAGGATGCAGTTCAAAGTGGTACAAACCCAGCACCGCCATCAACCAACACGCGAGGAAAGACTGGAGTTCATAGCCGTGGAAAACATAGATTGCCATCAACCACCAGGCAAGGCGCTATAAACACCACAGTGCAAAGAGAAGAAATTGCAACACCGCCAAGAACAACACGGCAAACTGCAACAAAAGACGCGCACCAGTCGCCAAGAAGAAGCAGCAGGTTAACGACAAAATAGATACAATTCACTATAGTACGCATATACCAGTTTGCATATCCGCAAGACTTATATAAACACAAATTACAAACTGACGTTGAAATTCTATTACACACGAACACGAACGATCAGGGGAAAGCTCATCCGCCAAATCGGTCGATTTCTATAGATTTTAGTCGGGATCCCAGTAAATAAAAAAGAAATAAAAGACAACGGGCGTCCAGAGCCAAATAAAATCATCCCACAACACCCGTTTGCATGCAGAACGCAAGCGACGAAGCAGTTCTCTCTTCTGGCAAATGCAGTGCTCTTTATTTAGTAGTGCAGTTCACCATAGTTGAGCATGTAGTTTGGAAGCCATGCAGTGCACTTGCCTTGAACCAACTAAAACAAATACAAGCCAGGAAGTTCTATCATACAAAACAGGAAGTTCGGATTAGGTAAACAAACTACAATCTGATTTCAAAAAGCATGTCCCAGATAGGAAAAAAATAAGTTTTTATTATGGTCCACATAACAGAGTAGGATGAAGCATTCGATACGCAAAAGTACTTATTACAATCCATCTCAAATCTTAACCAATTACGTCAAATGTGATTTCAATAGTGTCGTGGTATCACACGGCCACCTATGGGGCCATCGGCCCCACATGGTTCGACAAGGGGGACGAGCACGTTGCACAAAGAGCGGAAAGCATAGAGCAGCACGGCAGCGATGACAAGGGCAGTTTTTACCCAGGTTCGGGCCGCCGCGAGGCGTAAAACCCTACTCCTGCTTTGGTGGATTGATGAATGGAATGTGGTGGAGATGCAGCGCTCTAGCCTGGCAAGGTCGCCTTTCGGTAGGAGCAGCTACGCGCGTATGAGTGTATGGGGGTCCGAATCCTTTCTAAGGTAGCCATGGCCCTCCTTTTATAGGTTAAGGGGTTACCACAATGGCAAAACAGTCATTATGCACTGATTAGATAGCCACAGTGCTATCATACCTAACTCTGCAGACAGGATAGAGTGCATTAAATGCACCGCTTAGTGTCACATCGTGCCGTGGCCCGACAGCCTTGCCGCGCCATGCAGCCACCTTCTCGCCTGTCCGTGTGACACGTCTCCTGGACGGGTGTCATTTAGGGATGATCTCCTTCAAAAATGGCTGCCACGAACCCAATAACAGCCACATAATCACCTGGGTGCTCGACACCGCGCTGATAAGTGACTTGCGTTGCTGTGAGGTGGAGCGGTGGAGCCTTGGCGGGGTGATCCGCCTTCTGCGTCCTCGGCAAGCCTGTAGGGGGAGCCTTGAGACTTGTCCTTGGAGCAACCTCGACCCCGCCAGGCTCGCCTGCCCGGCAAGGGAGCTTTTCCTTAATGATATCTTGCTTGTTGGGTTGGTCTTGGTCTTCTTGATCCGCCCTTTGATTCCTCAAAGAGTTATCGCTTCTGCTTGGCCTTGTCATGGATGATTGGCGCAGTTCGCCTTGTTGTTGTCATGCCAGAGACTTGCTTGTCCGGGCACAAGTCAGGGGGAAACATACACCCCTGTTTGTGTACCCTGACAGAAGCCCTCGGGCCTGAGCCATACCTGTCGTTGGGCACATTGGGTTAGGTCCCAAAAATGGTGCACGGACACGTGTCGGAGATATGCTGCGCGTGCAGCGGTTTACTATGATGACCAGTCAAACCAATGTCCACTCCACGTAATTACTGTAGGCCGTGGGGTCATGGGACTGTAGCAGTAAATGTCAAATGGTAACTTTCAAAGGGAAAGTGGCAACGAACCGCCCCTCTCCCCCACGTTCGTTCCCATAAAGGGGGAAAAACACAGAGAGGCGAGGCTGATTCATACCCGTTTCTCCATCCTTCGTCTTCTTCCTCAAGCCACACAGCGACCCCGCTTCCATTCTTGCTCCCAATCGCCTTGCTTGACAATCCACCCCACCACTGCTCACAAGGATGGGGAAGAAAACTGCTGCCGACAAGGGGAAGCGTGTGGCCACCGCGAAGACAGCAGCCGCGGAAGGGAACAAGAAGAGAGCGGCGGAGTTGGATAAGAAGCAGCGGGGAGATGTGGTCTTCTTCCCGTCGAATCTGGATCGCGACACCTTGGTTGCGAGGTATGGATACATGTGGGGGACGGAAGTTCCAAAGGGGCCTAGCACACCCAAGGTTCTGGCGGATAGAAAAAAGGATCCGCCGAATGCATATCAATTCTTCTGCGCGTATTTCTTCTGCGGTCTCTGTCCTCCCTTCTCAGATTTCTTAGAGGCGATGATGGTGGTATATGGATTCCACCTCTTCGATTTCACGCCAAATGCAATGGCGTGCATGGCGATCTTTGTTCATTTGTGTGAGAATTTTGTCCGGGTCGCCCCCAATGTGGATCTGTTCCGGCACTTCTTCGTCCCGCGGGTGGAGAATAAGACCCACCGTTCCGAGAACATAAGCTGGATGCCTCGGGTGTCAAGGGAACTTGGGATTACCTTCCCGGTCAGCAGCACGGCAGATGGGAGGAGTGGAGGGCAGATTGGTGCTGGATCCAAGATGAGGAAGCCCCAGAGTATTGCCAGGCACGGACGGAATGCATCGAACGCGGCAATGACTGGAGGGAGTTTGGTCTTACTGACGACAGGCTCCACCCAGCGCTGAACAGGATCGCCCACTTGAAGGCTACTGGGCAAACCATTGAGAAGGTGGGATCCGATTTCCTCCGACGCCGCAGCGCGCTGCTGCAGAAGAGGGACAGGTTCGCCTGGCTGTACGGGGAAGCCACAGACAGGATGCGATTGTACCCGGGCCTGACCAACAACTTGACGGTGTATGGCGACACTTGGCTGTGTGAACAATTGTTCGACAGCCTTGGGCCATTCAAATTGCCGGCAAATATCATCCCGCTGAACATCAACTCCGCCCAGGACCAAATTCTGAAATGGATGCCAGATTGCAACGCCCATGGGGTTGCGGGTGACTGGCAATTACCCGGACTTGATGAAGAACTTGCATGGGCCTCCAGCTTAGTGGAAAGGGCTACCAGGGTGGAGACCAACATGTTCAAGCACACCTCTCAGGCAGAGGCGGCGTTCATCAAGAGGCGGATTGAGGAGGACAAAGCGCTTCGGGCCACCGGGAAGGCAAGGCCCAGAAGAGGAAAGGAGGAAGAGAAGGGGGAAGCTGAAGGTGAGGGGTCTTCCCACGGCAGAAGCAAAGGGCGACCCATGGAAGAGGCTGCCATGGATGAGCCTACCGGGGATCAGCTTGTCGCGGAAGAGCCTGCCGGAATAGAGGCCATATACGCTGCGGCAGCAGAAGCCCAGCAAGGGGACGATGTCGAAGAGGTAGTGCCACCCGAGGAAGAGTGGCTTGCTGCGGGTCCCCAGGCCCTAGAATCGGACTTGGATCCTCGTCCTCATTGGCGGCCCAGCCGGGGAGCCACAACTTTAGCCCCCGGGCCCGCCAAGAAGGTGAACAAGATCGCCTCCAAAGGCGATGGGGGGGAGGTGGTGCGTCGCCATTCCTCTCGCCTTGCTGAAGCCAAGACCCCTCCCGCCAAGCGACGGGTGGTTATGGAAGATTACTCTAGCTCCTCATCAGATTCTGGCTCTTCGAGCAGCTTGTCCTCGCCGGAGATCCTCTCGCCCAAGAAGGACTTGAAGCTACCGAGGAGCACTGTTCCCCCGGTCCTGAAGAGAGGCAGAGCGCCTCCGCTATCCAGGGAGTTCAAGCTGGGCTCCATGCTCATGGACTCAGAGTAAGAAGAGTATTCTCCGTCCTCATCCAAGTCCAACACATTTGTTTGTTTGTTAATTTGATCTGGCTTGTTGCCTTCGACAGGGAAGAGGAGGAGAAGGAGACCCTCATCCACCAAGCCAAAAGGATTAGGCATGCGGAGCCGCCGAATCCCCCGGGAGGCACGGGCCAGGCGGGGAGCAGCTCGAATGACCCGGTGGCGAGCCCCCAGCCCAGCCCCCGACGTGAAGACATGGAACTGATCTCCCCCACCAAGGATGATGTAGAAGAGCACGCCCACTCTAATCAGAGAAGAGAGGGAGCCAGCCCAAGACGTGGCCTTCCAGGAGGGGCCCACTCCTCCTACCGACCGAGCGGAAGAGACCCTGACAAGGACTCCCATGGAAGGCTTTGTCCAGGTTGATACCATGGTTACCGGGGAAGGGGGTGGTGTCCATGTCCCGGCAACTGAGGTTGCCAGGTAGAATGAAGACCCTCCACGGCAGACAACTCCAGGTAACTTATTTGCTTTTCCTTTATGAGCTCGCTCCAAGTTCTTGGTCCTCCAAATGTTTCTTCCTCCTCACGATTGCTGGATTGACTTTGCTTGCAGTACCATTGGCCGAGGAGCCCGAGTTGTTGGAGGAGGTGGCCAGTATTGGCAAAGATGCCACAGAGGAGGCCGCCAAGATTGCTGCCGCGGAGGGGTAGGAGCATGTTGCCGGGGACGCCCAAGAGCCCCCGAAGGGAGCAGGGGAGGCCTCTGGCAGTGCGTCAGGATCAGGGACGCTGGTTGAAGAGAAGATGCCCCTTCAAACCATGAGCCCTCCTCCATCTTTCAGCACCTCAGCTGGGATCCCGCAGCCAACCACAAGCCAACTGGCATTGGTTCTTGCCCAACCTAGCCTCGGAGCCCCTGGTTCTTCGGCAGCAACGAGCGTAGAGCTCGATGAAGAGATCCAGCGCATCACTGTGCCATTGTCCCTGCAAGTTGTAGAGACCGATGACTTTGTTGACGCGGTCTTGGACATGTCCTTCCTGGAGTCCGTGGCGGCGGGCATCAAGGAGATGCAGAACTGGTACATCCAGAAGTGGCAGGCACTCAAGGATCAGCGTAATTCTGCCAACAACATAGATCAGAAGCCGAGGGACAAGGGAATCGAGCTGGGTGAGTGGCATGGCAAGCAGTTACAAGTCCTTCTGTGGTAGCAAGAGACGATCTCCATGGCTAAGGAGGATGTCGCCGCCCAGGAAGCCCGCCTGGCAGAACGCACAACGCTTCTTGATGCCAGGGAACAGAGCATCTCTTCCCCGGAGGAGAACCTCGAGGCCACCCTCCGCGCCAAGGATGACGAACTGGAAGCCCTCGTACAGCAGTGTACCAAGGAGCAGGAGGACAAGCATAAGGCAGTCCTAGATGCCCTGACTGCCGACTCTGCCGCCCAACTAAAGAAGTTGCTGATGATCTTGCCGCTGCATCTACCACCAAGGCTGATCTCGACCAATAGGTGGTCAAACTGACTGTAGAGCTTGCTGTGAGTGCCAAGGAAGTCGTCACCCTTAAGGAGGAGGCGCGGAAAGCAGAGATCCTTCTGAAAGAGGTGCAATCACAGCTCTCCTCCAAGAGCCAAGACCTCGAGACTGCCGATGGCACCATTGAAGACATGAAGGCCAGGGTTTGCACCTTGGAGAGCTCGATCGAGTCTGGCGACGCCCACAAGAAGCAGCTAATGAGGGATCTGGACAATGCGAGGCTCCTGCGGAAGGATGCAGAGGACAAACTGGCGAACCAAGCCAAGCAGGTTGATCTTTGGATCAAGAGCTTGATCGACATCGCCGAGCACCTTACTGCCCAGGCTGCAGTGATGGGCATGGATAGGTCGGTCTTCTCGTTCAGCAGGCAGGAGGTCCCGAGTGTCAAGTTAGGACTCTTCTTCAATGAGTTGATTGAGAAGTTGAAGGCTCATGAAGAAGGAAGGGAAGCCCTCTTCGAAAGCGAATCCCGAAAGCTTGCCCGCAACGCCCTATGCATGGTCTTGAGCAACCTCGTATTCTGCCACCCCGAACTCAACCTCGCAGATGGCTTTAGGAAGCTCCCGGCAGGTGCTGATACTTCTGCTACTGAGAAGAAGGCTGCCCCCTACGCTGACAAGGTGCTCTCCGTTCCCAGGGCTCAATAAGGTTGCCAAGCTCGACTCCGGACCATTCACACTGGCGTTCCGCCCTGTAACAAAACATTATGCATGTCCTGTGTTTAGACATCGTACTTCTTTTGCTTGTGCTGAACTGGTGTACTTAATTAATTCTGAACACATGTTATCCCCCTTGTGTTTTATCCAAGGAAGTTCGTATGGTTAGTCTCTTTTTACGTGTTTTGGCTGCTTGCCGGTAGCATACTGCCGGAGAAACGAGTCCTTAGCGTTTGGCAGGCAAAAGTACGTCCTGGAAAGCTTTTCCTTTGGGAGCCCTTGATGCTGCCACCCGCCCTGTGAGCAGGCTTGGAACAGGGCGAGGGCCCAGGCAAACCCATTAAGGTGCCGCCACACAAAAGGCTTGACCATACGAAAGAACATTGGTATCTGCGGGATAAGCAAATGCGAATTCTAGATCTATAAAAGAGCAATGATCACATGAACTTAGCTTTTTGCTCATGCTTTTCTCCCTTATTGGTTGCGGTCGCTTGCCACGTTCATGTATCTTGGGCGGATGGCCCTTCTTGTGCAATTATCGGACCCTCGGCAAGGGCCGAAGAGGGCTGCAAATCTCTTGCGGGTGGTAGAACTTGGCGTCAGGTTGGGCGGGTTTCGCCCTCCTTCCACTTACACTTTTGACAATCTTGCAGAGGTTGGCACAAATGTCACGCTGACACGGACGGCATTGCCGGAGCATACTTGCCGGGGCATCAATCAATGGATTTGCACTGGCGCTACACTCAAGATTTAACCTTAGCAGGGTGAATGCTGAACCGAGTTTTGCGTGGGCTCATCGACGTCGACGACGCTAAATCCTGGGGTGGCTCTATTGTCGACAAATGATAATGGTGGAGGGAGAAACCATGTACCTTGCCACCTCACTCTTTTCCCCGAGCGGGGCACGCCAGTGGCCGCGCTGCTCGGGCAGTTCAGGGTCGCCATGCCATCGCCGTCCCTCGTTTCCGCCACCGCTTGTGGCCACAGCAGGGACAGATGACGGAAACTGGGCAAGGCAGTGAAGGAGCGATGTCGGTTCTTCCTCGAACTGGCGCGTCGGGGGCCACGAACAACGAGGCTGCCGATGAAGTAGATGGTGATGAAGATGGCCCGCTGCTTCCACTCTCGGGTTCGCGCAAGCGCTACCCTCCTACCTGGCATGCCAAAGATGTCGTGGTATCACATGGCCACCTATGGGGCCATCTGCCCCTTGTGGTTCGGCAAGGGGGACGAGCACGTTGCACAAAAGAGCGGAAAGCATAGAGTAGCACTGCAGCGATGACACGGGCAGTTTTTACCCAGGTTTTAGCCGCTGCGAGGCGTAAAACCCTACTCCTGCTTTGGTGGATTGATGAATGGAATGTGGTGGAGACACTGCGCTCTAGCCTGGCAAGGTCGCCTTTGGGTGAGAGCAGCTACGCGCGTATGAGTGTATGGGGGTCCGGATCCTTTCTAAGGTAGCCATGGCCCTCCTTTTATAGGTTAAGGGCTTACCACAATGGCAAAACAGTCATTATGCACTGATTAGATAGCCACAGTGCTATCATACCTAACTCTGCAGACAGGACAGAGTGCATTAAATGCACCGCTTAGTGTCACATCGTGGCGTGGACCGGCAGCCTTGCCGCGCCATGCAGCCACCTTCTTGCCTGTCCGCGTGACACGTCTTCTGGACGGGTGACATTTAGTGATGATCTCCTTCAGAAATGGCTGCCACGTACCCAATAATAGCCACATAATCACTTGGGTGCTCGACACCGCGCTGATAAGTGACTTGCGTTGCTGGGAGGTGGAGCGGTGGAGCCTTGGCGGGGTGATCCGCCTTCTGCGTCCTCGGCAAGCCTGTAGGGGGAGCCTTGAGACTTGTCCTTGCAGCAACCTCGACCCTGCCAGGCTCGCCTGCCCGGCAAGGGAGGTTTTCCTTAGTGATAGCTTGCTTGTTGGGTTGGTCTTGGTCTTCTTGATCTGCCCTTTGATTCCTCAAAGAGCTATCTCTTCTGCTTGGCCTTGTCTTGGATGCTTGACACAGTTTGCCTTGTTGTTGTCGTGCCAGAGACTTTCTTGTCTGGGCACAAGTCAGGGGGAAACATACACCCCTGTTTTTGTACCCCGACAAATAGTGCGATTCCCAACTTCAAAAAAGTTGAGCACAACAAATTGATGAGACCTCAGGCCACTCTTAGTGACGAATTCCTTCCAACCTCTCTGCGGATACAACCGCCCGTCAATGCCAACACGATACTCAGTAGGTTTTGGGTGACCTTCGCCGAGAACAACATGGAGAATACCCGCCTTCTTAAGCTAGAGATACCTAATAGCTCGATGGGGTATTTTCTACAGAAATAATAATAAAACTATTAGAGGACAAACAATAGTGCGAACCACTATGCAGTGCCAACGGAAGATAGAATAAGTGCATAGTGGAGACATAAGAAGTACAGAGAAAATGTGCATGTAGCTCATGACCCTCTAACCCGAAGTGTACAGAAGGAGTAAATGCAGTGTGGAACATGATAATATGCTGCAGAAGTCTCATTTACATGCAGGTCATGCAAGGATTCATGTACTGCATATCTGATATAGAAACAAATGGTGGAAACGAGTAGTGCTCATCACATATCTAGGCAGTCCACATCTTCTAACCATGTAGTACATACAAAAAAACAGCTCTATCTACACTAGCAAAACCTAAAAACAAGATACAACAACATTGTGTAGTACACTTCATTAGACTAAAGAGGAACGCTTCTAAAGTAATATCAGTCCAGACTAATGTGGGAATTATATCTAATAATAAAAAACACAAATAATAATCAGATCAAATGAAAATTACCATATTGTAATGAGTCTCCACATCTGTGGGCGTGAGGCGATGGACAAATGGGCTGGTGTGCCCAAGGCCACAGCGAAGTAGAGCAGAATGGAACTGAACGACATTGATCTCATCCAGATTCAATCCCTCGGTGAAAACCGTGCCATACACAAGTTGTTGCACTCGTCCATATTGGCAAATGACCTTGCCCCTCCGGCGAGCACACCGGGCCTCTCTGCAAGCTGAGCAGTCGTAGTGCGTCGGCACACCACAGCCATGGCCGCAGCAGGAGAGCAGCGCACCGGGGCCTGGCGACATGGCATAAAATCCTAGAAACCGAAAAGAAAGAAAGGGCGCTTTGAAAGGGAGTGTGGATGCATCTAAAGGGGAAAATGAACTGCAAAGGAGAGTTAAATATATAGAAGAGGAATGCAAAAGGTCTAGGCACACTGGGAAAAAAACAGAAAAAATAATGGAAGTTACGTTACGAAAAAAAGAGGACAATCAATACAACTTACATTTTGCAGAAAAACGGAAGACGAGAAACCAATGTACATTGACTGCTCAATGGACTTCTATAACCACACTCCGCAAACGCACCAACGTAGAAAGGTACATGCAGTTCACCATTGTAGCTAACACAGCGCACATTGAGGATGCGTGCAGCGCAGTACATGCTTAAATGAAGTACTCAAGAAACGAATGTACACGCAGTGCAGTGCGAAACATTGGTAAAAGCAGTACACAAAGACACATTATATATATTTTCAATAAAATTCAAGAGGAGACAAAACACCTGAAAGATGCATATAGTTCACGATACTAGCTAACGCAGTGCACACTGTGGATGCGTGCAGCGCAGTACATGCTTAAATGAAATGTTAAAAGAAAATTAGTTGCCATACTAAATGAAAAAAAGGTGACCTCCTACGTGTAACCTTGTCCAAGCCAGTCTCGTAGTAAGACTACGCCCACATAGAACCATAGGCAAGCCCGTTCTGAGCCACAATGCTTTGTCCCAGGCACACAAGGGCCCACAAGTCAATGAGATGTGTTAGCGAGCGCTGTGTGTAAGCGCCCAATCAGTAGCAAGAGGTGTTCGATATGGCAACCTCGCCAGGGCTTATAAACCGGTCCTGCGTGCTCTCGGTAGCGAGGTGGGACTAAACTCTACCGCATACACACACCGCGAAGCAAAGCAGCCGTGCAGCCAGGCCTACTTCTGCCGGATGTGACTTACACCATAATAGGCCCAACAGATTCTCACGGGCCAACTGTACACACAGCGAGAAACTGGAGTTCGCTCACATAAAAAAATGTGGGAAGCTACAAAGTCACATAAGGGATGCAGTCTGTGGCGTCAAACACTACTAGGCAAACGTTTATAGGTAGAACATCAGTAGTAGCACGGCAAAATATACAGCGCTGCTGCTAAATTGCAGTAGCGTTGGGTTTGGACAGCGCTAGAAGTGAGGACTTAGCACTAGCGATGGAAATACTTGCCGCGCTACTGCTAAGTGGGACCCAATGAGCCAACCGACGCTAGCTGTAGTAGTAGCGTCGTCCAAAATACAACGCTACTGCTAAGATTTTACCAGTAGCGCGGGCTTTGACAAAACCGCTACTACTATTGGGCCTCGCTTAGTAGTAGTGTTGTGCCCAACGGGCGCTACTACTAAGCACCATAGCAGTAGCGCCGTCAAGTATACAGCGCTACTAGGTGTGGCTGGTGCCACCTTTCACCCACCCCTCTCCCCCTCCCCCTTCCTCGCCCCTCCTTTCCCCTCTCTCCCTCTCCATTAGTTAGCTAGGGTCATCTCTCCTCCCAACAACTAGATCTAGCTAGCTATATAGCCATCCACTTTCGATCCCTATAGGTAGCGAAGGCCTCATCTAACCGTGCTCGATCTCTCTCGGGAGATAGGTGAGTAAAAAGTTGTGCATTTCAAGAATGGGAATATGTGTGTTTGCAATATGAAGAGATTTGTGTGAGTGACATGCCCCCTGAGTTGCTTATGTTTTGCCAAAATGTCGATTTATGTCTGTTTCGGCGAATTTCGAGCAAACTCGATATGTCCTATTTTTAGGCAAGGTCATGCCAAATTTTTGTATGACTTTGATGCATGCATGCATTTTGTTTATAATCATTTTGCTTGTTATACCGTGCAGTCGGTCATGAAGGTGAGTGGAAGTAAGGTGGAGCGATAATTGCAATCTGCGGTGATGGGCATGTATGCAAATAATCGGACTGGGATTAGATGTCCGTGTACAAGATGCAAAGAAGGAGTCATTTTGGACACTTTTGATCATGGCAGTTTGAAGCCGCACCTGCTCATGAATGGTTTCATGGATGGCTATACTCGGTGGATAAGTGAAGATGATGATGAGGACGTCCACATGGCAGGGAATAACGACATGGGGCTAGACGAAGAGATGACCGATCGACACAAAGATGATGGCGTCGGACATGGCGGCGGGGAAGAGTTCGGACATGGTGGCGAAGAAGATTCCGGACACGGAGAAGAAGAGTCCGGACATGGCGGAGAAGAGGCGGCGGACACGCCGCAGTCTTCGATGCTACTAAGTTTAGTCGTGCAGGACCCTCATGTTCGAGACCTGCTTCGCCAGAGTACGACTAGCGACAGAGCTGCTTCTAGAGAGGAGGCCAAGCTGGCGCAACTGGAAGTAGACTCGAAGACTCCATTGTATGACGGTTGCGATCCAGAGGTGACCCGCTTGAGTTTGACGCTCAAACTTCTAAAGACGAAGGCCAAAAACAAATGGACAGACTCAAGCCTCGATGAGCATTTGAAGTATCTACATAATAAAGTTCTTCACGTAGGGAACCTATGTCCTACTAGTGTCGAGGAGGCCAAGAAAATCGTTTGCCCTCTTGATCTGCCGAACATTAGATACCACGCATGCATCAACGATGGCATCATTTATCGGGAGGACCACACGGAAAAAAAGCAGCTATCCAGTGTGCAATGCTTCTTGATACAAGAAGGCCGGAGAGAAAGCTCCTCAGAAAGTTGTATGGTACTTTCTGATCACTCCTCGTCTGCAGCGGTATTTCATAGATCCTAAGGAAGCAAAGCTCATGCGCTGGCACGCGGAGAGGAAGAAGCCCGACGATGGATATGATCTGAAGCTGAGACACCTCGTAGATGCTAGCCAGTGGAGAGCATTCAATGCCGAATATCGATTTTTCACAGAAGATGCGAGAAAAATCATGCTTGGTGCGAGTACCGATGGCATGAATCCGTTTGGAAACCAGAACACCAACCACATCACATGGCCCGTCTTTGTATGGATGTACA
Organism: Thinopyrum elongatum; assembly: GCA_011799875.1. Classification (NCBI taxonomy): domain Eukaryota; kingdom Viridiplantae; phylum Streptophyta; class Magnoliopsida; order Poales; family Poaceae; genus Thinopyrum; species Thinopyrum elongatum. Next base: position 322,948,272 of record CM022302.1, read on the forward strand.
ACCTTCCCCCATGGAAGTGCATGAAGACAAAGTACATACACGTGAGCATGCTGATTCAAGGGCCAAAACAACCGGGAAATAATATTAACCTTTATCTGGGGCTACTGAAAGAGGAGCTAGAAACGTTATGGAAATCACCGGTCAAGACATAGGACGCCAGCACAGGAGATTATTTCTATATGAGAGCCGCGCTGATGACGACGGTGCACAACTATCTCTGTTACGGGTACACCTTGGGCCAGGAGTGCCATGGATACTGCGGATGCACGAGGTGCATGGATGATACAACATCTCAGTAGCTTACGTTAATGAAAGATGGCGGGTCTAGGAAAATCATGTGCATGGGGCATCGTAGATGGCTCGAGAAGGATGACCCGTGGAGAAAACGTGGAGATCTATTCAATGGTTTGGCTAAGCATCAAGGACTTCCACATAAGAGGAGCGGCGGCGAAATCAACGAGCTATTGAAAAACTGGAAACAGTGCACCGCGCCGGGAAAGATGAAAAAGGCGCCAGAGCCACTGCTGAAGGTATGGAAAACGAGGTCTATTTTCTGGGACTTGGAGTACTGGCCCAATCATGACATGCCTCATTGCCTTGATCAAATGCATATCATGAAGAATGTCCTCGAGAGCTTGCTTGGCACACTGATGAACATGCCAGAGAAGACCAAGGATAGGCCAAAGGCAAGGAAAGACTTGGAATATTTGGAGATCAGCAGAGATCTCCACATGCCGCCCTGTAAAAAGTCGACGGAGGAGATGGAGACAGAGACGGAGGCGGGGGAAAGGGGCAGAAAAGTCAACAAGAAGGGGGAGAATTATTGCCCCCTTCTTTCTTCACCTTAAGTGCGAAGGAGATTGATCAATTCATCAAGTGCCTTCCAGGAATCAAAGTCAGTTCCGGTTACTGTGGGAAGATAAGCAGATTTCTAGACACCAAGAAGAAAAGGTTCAACAGGATGAAGTCTCATGACTGTCACGTGATGATGACGTAGATACTTCTGGTTGCCATTAGAGGGATAATGGAGAAGCACATCTGTGACACGCTTACTGGTCTCTACAACTTCTTCGATGTTATCTCTCGAAAGACCATCAGTATGAAGCACCTTCGAAGGCTACAGGAAGAGATCGTTGTGATACTATGTGAGCTTGAGATGTACTTTCTGCCAACATTCTTTGACATCATGGTGCATCTGTGTGTCCACATCGTGGATGACATCATCGACCTCGGGCCGACATTCCTTCACAGCATGATGCCATTCGAGAGGATGAATGGGGTCATCAAAGGATTCGTTCATAACATGTCCCATCCCGATGGGAGCATCGTCGAGGGGTATCTGACCCAAGAGTGCGTCTCCTTTTGTGAGAATTATATAGGCGTTGGAGACCCTGTTGTTGGTTTGCCCGTCAAGGCTCGGAGGAGAAGGTCACAACAACGGCCGGAGGGAAGTGCACGTGGACTACTCGGATTGACGGAACGACTTTGATAGTGCTAACTTAGTAGTGCTAGAACACCTAGATGTGGTAGATGATTATGTGACACTGCTCAAAGAAACCATCGCAAAGAAGTACCTTGATCAGGGGATGTGCAAGACGGATGCCGAAGTTACTGTAGTCTTACACTTTATTGCATTGGTTCAAAGAGCAAGTTCTTGCTAATCCCCCGGAAGAGGGCAGTTTGGATGGATTGCTCATACACGCCTTAGCACATGGCCCCGCGCCCAAACTCACGACCTATCAGGCATACGATATCAACGGGTACACGTTCTACACGGAGGCCAAAGACATGTACAGTGATTACCAGAACTCAGGGGTGACGATTGAATGCATGAACGACGCCAACGGCACAACTAAAAGATTGTACGGAAGGGTCGAAGAGATCTGGGAGCTTGACTATGCTGAACTGCATGATGCGACGATGTTCCGTGTCAGATGGGCTAAGTCCGTCGTAAGAGAAAACAAGTATTTCACTACCATGTCTATACCCGACGCGAAGAGCACTACCGTGAACATTAACGTCACCTCCAAAACTCAGCCATGGGTACACGCTAAGCACGTGACACAATGCTTCTTCATAACCGACCCGACCAATCCCAGCCGTGTTGTCGTGAGGAGAGGCAAAATGAGCATCGTCGGAATGGATGGAGTCGCCAACGAGGAAGAGTACGACCAATATGGCAACTCGATGAGGGAAGATGACAGTGATGATGAAGCATACATGAAAAGAAGAATCAAGACTACATTACCTAAGAAAGATCGTACTCCATGCTTCCGGAAAAATCACAACAAGGGGCTCAATTATTCGACAACGAACAAGAAAGGAAAGAAGCTCAATGTTGAACGTCGTCTACGCAGCTGAGAAACAATCATTTATATATATGTATATATTTTGTGTACGTACTTAAGTAACCGTTATTGGTCAAATCATGTATACATCGTATCCCCTACATGGCTCCGATGATATTCACGCAGTATGGGAGGAGACGTTCTCGTCGACTGCGTGCGGGGCCGTCGGGAGAAAAGCAAAAAAACAAAAACAAAAACAAAAAAGAGAAAGCAATACAAAAGTAAAAGAAAAGTAAACAAAAAAGGAAAGGAAAATAATAAAAAGAAAAGAAAATAGGGAAAGAAAATATAAGAGTTAGCAGTAGCGCGGGATTAGTACCAGCGCTATAGCTAACTTAGCTATAGCGCTTGGCCCTAATCCCGCGGTAATGCTATGTGTATTTTAGAATTAAAAAAACTAAAAATTGGAATAGTTAGCAGTAGCGCTGGGTATAGACCAGAGCTATAGCTAAGTTAGCTGTAGCGCTGGTCTATACCCAGCGCTACTGCTATTTTGACTTAACCCTGCACGGGCTCCCAATTTTGCTAACTCTCTGTCGCCGCCGTCGTCTCCCAAATCCCACCTCTTGCCCCACTCCTCTGTCGCCGTCGTCACCCTGCCCGCCCTCGACCTCGCCGCCGGCTATCGCCCGAGAGTCCGCCCTCGACCTCACCGTCGCCGCCCTAGCCCGCCCTCGACCTCACCACCGCCGCCCTCTCCCCTGCCCGCCCTCAACCTCGCCACCGCCGCCTGAGCCCGCCCTCGATCTCATCGTCGCCGCTCCGTAAGCCTCTCCCTCTCCTCTCCCCTACCCTCCTCTCTCTCTCTCTCTCTCTCTCTCTCTGCTCTCTGCTCATATGAACCCTAGCTAGGAAATTAGGAACCCTAGATGATGTTTAAGGAGCATGATATGCCCTGTGGTGACTAGCACAAGCAAGCAAAGTAGCCTATACAATGTTGTTGTTTTTAACACTTGGTTAATGTGCCAAGTCCTAGAAATCTATTATATGATCTTGCCATGTTCTCTTGATGATAGCATCAAATCCATGCTTCGTTTGGATATGTTCAGTAAACATGTTTCCTCCCTTGTTGTTTGCTCTATCATGCCATGCCCTTTTATGCCACATTAGAGTCCTGTAGCATGTACTTTCTTTGCTATGAAAATGCCTAAACAGTAATTCTGTCTACTGTCAAGATCATGATGCTATGTTGTGAGCTTGGTGGTGTTAAAACCATGCCTCTATTGAACTTGTGCCAATTGTATGAATGGAAGTATGCCATGTGTATGCTGCATGCCAAGATCTTCCATTTTAGAGTTGATATGTAAACTGTTACAAGATTGCCAAGTTGCTATGTTGCTGTAGTTTTTCAGGTTACTATGAGAATTTCACTGTCATTAACCTATGGAATGAATTGCTGTAGAGCTTCATATTTTTAGTAATTTAGCTAGGGCATTTAGCTTTAAACAAAAAATAGTAGCATTTAGCTATAAACAAAAAAACAGAATTGTTTTTCTTTTCAAAAACTTGGTTAAAGTAACAAAGAGTAGGGCATTAACAGAGGGTATATAAATTAGCTAGGGCATTTTGCTTTAAACAAAAAAATAGCATTTAGCTATAAACAAAAAAACAGAATTGTTTTTTTTTTCAAAAACTTGGTTAAAGTAATTGTTGCTATAAACAAAAAACAAGATTGATGTTATATGATATATGTCATTGATGTTCATTTGCATATTACATTATTGTTGATTATATCTTTTATTTACAATTCTTTAATACGATATGATTAATGTTGGTTGAATGGAAAATCGTCGAAGAATATCTGAGTGGCCTATGTTTTGCCGGAATGTTGATTCATTTCCGTTCCGGCAAATTTCAGGCGCTCCGTATGTCCACTTTTTAGCAAAGGTCATGCCAAAAATTTCGGTGAATTTCGGCATGATTTGTGCTAGAAACTAGGACATATCGAGTGCCCAGGATTTACCAAAAGGGGAATGAATCAACATTCCAGCCAAATATAGGCCCTTTTTTTCTTCATTATTCATTTTATTCGGTCTAGAATTAAACTAGCATACTTAATTAATCGTAGGAAACATGTCTAGCCACGCGGAAGCCAGGGGTTTTGGTCACCCCGAAGAACACCCCGTCGAGGCAGCAAATCATTATTTTGAATACCTGGACAAACACCGGTTGCTGGTGCAGGGTGGCAGTGGCACCAACCCCGACATCGACACCGACACCAGCACCGACACCACTCCCGAGACCGGCAATGATGCTATCGAAGCTAGTAAAGGACCGAAGCCGAAGAGGGCACGAAAACCAAATGAGCTCGGCATCAGAAAAATTGTGGTCACGGCGATGCACCCCATTAAATTAGAGCCAACGGCGCCGGAGGAAGCGCGCGTGTGCTACGGCAATCAACTAGGATGCATCCTCAGGGAAACCGCCAACATAAACGATGAAAAGCTAAGGAAGATACCACATATGGAGCACATGCTCCTAAAGAAGTTGCACAATAGGTTCCTGTTCCCCGGCCAGGATGAAAGCAAACTTCCGTGGGAGGACGAACCTATGACAAAGATAAACAATAAGGCGATGGGGACGTTCAACAATGACTTGTCCGCCTGGAAAGTAAGGGTGAAAAAAGCGATTGCGAAGAATGAACCATGGTCCAAGATTCATGCTGACAATCCGACACTGAAGGAGAGGACTTCAAAAAATTCAAGGAGACCTGCACTAAAGAAGTCAAGAAATAGTCGGATAAAATGAAGGCGCTCCTGGCCAGGAACACACCTCCCCACAACCTCGGAAGACGTGGTTACGAGGGGAAGAGGCACGTATCGGCCAGGGAGGACGCCGAATGTGAAAATCACGGAATCCCAAACCCCTTGGTGGAGTTCACAGACCCGCAGGAGCATGACTGGATCACAGCCCAGTACAAGTGGGACCCCGTCAATAAGATCTTTTACACGGACGCGAACACGAGGGAGTTCGTGAGACTACTGGTAATTGTTATATTACCACCTTATATAAGCTTCTAATCAATTCGACTACAAGTTTTGTCACATTTGTAAACCATCCATGTTCCTTTTGCAGAAAGAGCAGCACCAAAAGGCAGCCGAAAGCGACCAGTCGTCTCAGTCATCGGCGAGGCCCAAGTGGGACACCCTTTCAACCGGGCCTTGAACATACTGAAAAAGGTCTCGGGGGACAAACCACCATCGTATGGACGTGTGCACGACGTCGGAGATGGCGCCTCATGGAAGACGTGCTACCACGAGAAGCCAGAGGAAAGAAGGCAGAGACGGATGCTTACTCAATAGACCATCAACGAGAAGGTCGCGCTTGCAGTCGATAACACCAAAGCTAAGACCAAAGAAGACTTGGTCAAGGTAGTCGATGCAGTGGTAGCTGCCTTCAGGGCTGACTTCGCATCTTCCATTAGCATCTTGATTCTGGCAGTTATCGATTGGACGAAGAACCATCCAGATAAAGGCCCAGCGGACTTTCCCCTTCCCAGCTACGTCGGGAGCAATTCGGTGAACATCGCACCACCAGCACTTGCTCATGCAACCGCACATGCTCCCGTACCTGCTCCTACTCCTTTTCATAGCAGCCCGTCCTCCGTCTTTGGCGTGCTCGGCAGGGCTTCGTCTTTGGTAGAGCTCGACGCCCTCACGGTAATTACGCGTCATGCCCTCTTCACCAGCATATCTATAGTCTTCCGTTTCAGTTGCCTTTCGGATGTCTGACGTCGTAGACATGTCTTCATAGACCGACAAAACCCTGTGCACCCTACTGTACGACATCAACGGCCAGAAGGTAGATGTGGGAAAGGCAATGATCGTGAAGCCGAAGGACCGCATGTTGCACAATCGACAGATGCCCCATGGCGTCTTCAAGATTTGCGTGGCCAGTGTCAAAGCGGGCTTCGAGGATTTGCCTCCTCTGATACCAGTCGAGAGAGACGACGTGACCCCTAAATGGATTGGCGCATGCAAGAGTTGGTTCTTGCCTTGGCCAAAGACTCTTCTTCGCGTCGAGGCGCCCGGTAGCACACCAACGACAATGCCTCAACAAGGTATGAACACCACCCCACCAACCCAATTACCTGCACTTTGTCGTGGCGGGTGATAGCGGACGACGCGAGGGAGAGCCTCCATTAGTGCTTGATGACATCGCCCCCATCAAAGAAGCAAATGCTGATGATGTCATAGAGTAGGATGATGATGACCCTCTCAAGTATATCAATACCGCCTATGATGATGGAGGATTGATGGCTCGGGACTATGACTCAGGCTTTGAGCGTGGAGATGACTTGATGCTGCCTAATTTGCCGGAGCCGGAACGTCCTAAAGCTGATTGCAAAAAGTCTCTCTTCATGCGATCCTCGCAGGAGACGCCTCCAGATGCCGCCTCTACCCAGCAACAACAACGTGAGGGCCATCCACTGATTAGCCCGACAACACTGGGTGTGGTGGTTAGGGAAGGTCTGGTGGGCTCACAACCGTCACCCGCCAAGAAGCAAAGGAGGAGACCGGACAGGAAAGGCTCTAAAGGCGCCAGAGCTGCTTCAAGCAGCCAGCCGCCTCTGCAGCCCCGGGAGGTAGACAGAATACCTGTCGAAGGTGTGGAGGTGTTCCATGTCGCCGGCCACCTGATCCTACCTCAAAAAGCGCTAGAGGACATACTGAACAATGATCTAAGGAGACTTCATGAAGATGTGCTGGCGAGAGAGAAAAGCCTTCTCAACTCGGAATATCCTGGATACCCACTTTACGCGGCTCAGGTGCCGGGTTGGAAGTTGTACGTCGAGAGATGGCCCGCGGATAAGTTCATCCTGCGATTTGACTACATCTACAATATGTTCCACATGACCAAGCTGGATTTTTTAGTTCATCTGCATGTATGCACTGTATCTAAACTACATCATTGTGCGAGAACATAAAATATATCTGCATCGCGGACCCGTACTATATGCATTAGAGCATCTTGGCAGTCTGCAAAGAGCACCATGACTATGCAAGCAAGTACATCGGCGAGTTCATGCTCGCCAATAAGGACAAGGAAACAATTCTCCTGCCTTATCATCCCACGTAAGTCATCAGTGGATATCCTTTCGTAAGTTTTAATCATTCCTTTGCAAGCATGGAGGCTAATTTGAGGTGTACTTATTTTGCGCAGTGTGGGGGGGGGGGCGCCGTCCACATCTATCTGTACCCACAATACTCCCATGCTCTATACTTGGACTCATCGTAGAACATCAAAAAAAGGATTACACGTTACACGCACATAAGGAGTATTCTCGATAGTGTCATGATAACCTTCAGCCTGTCTGGTGGATATATCAAGGTGAAATAGTACTGGAAGAATGGGCTGGGTTTTGGCAATAAGTCCGACTTCTGCTGCATCCAGCAACCGAATGATAGTAAGGCTGATGGATTCTAACTCATGCATCACATGCTGGACTACAGAAGGGATAATCAACGCCTTCGCATGTCACATACTTCCAGGGATGCCGAGATTGTCAACTAGGCCGCAAGCATAGGAAATACACCGGATCATCGAATCCGAGATGAGTTTTATCACGTACAGTGTGAACTTGCCCAAGTGATCATGAAGGAGGTCCTCGAAAAAACAGGGATGTTCTACCATGGGCCAATGACGCAGGATGATGTCCGAGCACTGCTACTCGCTCAGCGTCTGGACTTGAAGCCTTTCACGAAGCTCGGGTGCTTCCTCCCTCACTATGAAGATTGGATAGCCGACATCGAGTAGTGATTGACGATGACAATGTGTATGTTTAGTCACTACTGTCTTCCTATGACAAAACTTTGAATATATGCCCGACGAAACTCTGTGATGTAATTAAACCGTCCTCCTGAACTAGCGTAGATCTCTCTAGTTAATTAGTTTGGGTATGAGGAACATCGTTATTTATGTTTTCTATAGGTTGCTTGTATTTTGCTAACTATGTCTCTTTGTGTTTCTCAAGTACATTATGTTGCATATTATCGTTGAATTCATCAACTGACGATGCAGGTACTTAGATCAGAGATGGAGAAGGACTGCCACACCGTATTCATTGGGAGGGTTCCAGGAGTGTACGGCCCCTGGCCAGACGCTCAGGCCCAGGTGGACAAGTGCCCGGGTGCTAGCCACAGAGGGTTCGATAGCAGAGCCGAAGCCGAAAATAGTTACTTGAGGTGGACGCTCCGGCAAGAAAGGGAGCGAAACCGGCGCCTCAAGAAGTATTACATAGTTGCGCTCTTGCTCATACTAATTGCTCTTCTCTTCTACATCATGGTTTAGATAGAGATGATGAAACTTGTGTGTGTGCCATGACCATGTAGTTGCATTTATTCGAGACATGAATTGTGTATCGCTATTTTTGAGATGTGATGATATTTGTGTTGGATGATGATGATGATGGTATGACGAGACTAGTGTATGTGTATGACATGCTGAGAATAATGTATGTTTATTATGATATTGTGAAACTACTATATAGATCATGCACAAATACAACACAAATACGTAGAGGGGAAATAAATATGTGAAAGCAGAAATCTTAGCAGTAGCATTGGTGGGCGTCTAGCGGCAGCGCTGGTTTATCAGCATCATTTCTTGTGGTACAGCGCTACAAATAGTTAGTAGTAGCATTGTTCTCTATAGTGCTACTGCTAACTATACTTACCAGTAGCGCCGGTTGAAACAATGCTACTACTAAAACTTAGCTGTAGCGCCTTATCATTAGTGCTGCCACCAGCGCTACTGATATGGGTATTTCAAGCACTACTACAAGGCTTTTCCCTAGTAGTGAAACAATGCAGTGCAGAATGTTGAACCAAGATGTGCTGTCAGTTAAGCATCGTAGTCCGTTTTCAACTAAATTGAAGTGCGATTACCTACAAAAATTGACTACTATATTTGAGCTATAATTTTCTTTCCATAGATAGATATTAAAAATTAAAACACAACCCCACAAATTTAGATCGTTGTTACTTACAAAAATTAGAAATATATACATGGTCAATGAAAAAGCAGTGCACTTGAATTTGTAGGAAACACCCCTAAATTTGTGGAGAAGTTCAACATTAGCTACCGATGCAGTACAATTAAATATTTAATACATGTAAAAATATTTTCAAAAATTATATTCATTTAAACATTCATTTCAAAAAACAGGGTTTAAAAAAATTTGTGGCACACAAAAAAAAAGAGTAAATCTGCTCCAACCAACGGCACAGGGTTGGCATGACAAACTCGATGCCTAGTGTGCCAGGACGGCCCTGTGTAGATGGTTGGAGCAGGCCCATGTGTGAGTGCCCTCAAGGGAACAAGATATTCTGGGCTAAAAATCCCACTTATAAACACCTCCATCAAGAACAAAACTAGCAAGGTGGGACTAAAATAAACCTCGTCACCACGCTGCCATCATCTGCCAGGCGCGCACTGGTAAGTTCAGATTGGGTTCTACATCCGTCCAAGTATCGATAGTCATGTGGTACAAATGCCATCATTACCGTCTCTGAGACGTGCAAGTGGGACAAGCAACTAATAAGTACACCTTGACAAGACGGATCAGTGCGACCAGTAAATACCCCTGCAAAGAATAAGGCTTGGACAGGTGGTTTTTCCCAAGACACCACCCGCGCCAGGCACTGGACGGTTGCCATGACGAACTGCAACGGCGACCCCACGACCACTACCCCCACTATCATGGCGAGCCCACGTCGAACCGCCTTCCCCACGTCCCAAACCACACCTTAAAAAAACCCATTCGCCTTCATCTCTGCCTCATTCCAAAACCACCATTGCCGCTCCTTCTCAACTACCAACTCCCCACAACATATATCTCTGAAGCCCATCGTCGCTGGAGGCGGGCAATGGCGGAGGAATTATCTGCCAAGCAACAGCCTGGCAAGACGTTCGACCAGAGCAGCAAGGGCGACGACGTTCTGGTCCCCAGTGAGAAGCTCGACTACACCGAAAGGCTCAAAGAGGTCGAGATCCACGACAAGGAGACGCTAAAGGTCATCTACACCAGTAATCCAGACGAAGCCGACGAGATGATCAGGAGGCTCTGGATGAGGGCCGGCGGCTTGTATACTAGATTGATCGGCGTTGATGTGGAGTTTACCAGGGAATACAAACCTTCGCAGAGAGCAGCAGTTCTGCAATTATTCATGGAGGAACTCTTCCTGGTATACCACATGACCGCAGCCGAAGAATGGTGAACTATCCTACTCATTGAACCTCTACATGCATTTGTTGAATTAGTACTGCATCCTGAAATTTCATTAAACTAGTTTCTCAACCTGATGTATTAGTGTAGTTTCTGAACTAGATGTACTAGTGCCGTTTCTCAAGTAGATGCACTAGAAATAGATTTTGAACCTGATGCACTAGATTAGTGTCTGAAATTGTTGCACCAGATTAATTTCTGAACTTGATGTACTAGTGTTGTTTCTGATCTTGATGCACTAGTCTAGTTTCTGGAATTGATGTAGTAAAAGTAGTTTCTAAACTTGATGTAGTAAAGTAGTTTCTGAACTTGGTCTGATGTTATTTTCATCAGTAAAAAAACTAAGAACTTGGAGAAGCACTGGTATATGTTTTTCTATTCAACAAAGAAAACTAAACAGTACTAAGCAGCAGATAGATCATTCACTCAACTCTAGATACCAAAAAGAAAAAATAACATGGTGTACTTGAATTTAATTTCTGAACTTTGTGTACTAGTTTCTAAATTACATTCATCCATGAATTATACTATAACCATCTACTTCAGGGATTCATCACTTGTAAACCAAAAACTAAAGAACTGAATCATGAAAAAAACACTAATCTTCAATATGTCTCTCCCCTTGAAGGCCCAAGCGCCTCAATGAGCTCCTGAAGGAGGAGAAGTTGTTCACCTTTGTCGGTGTCAGCATTCATGGTGACAAAGAGAAGCTGAAGAGATCTGGTTTGGAGATAAACCCCCACAGGTACATCAACATCAAGTGCAAATGGAGAGTTCCATACACCGAAAAGAAGTATGACTCTTTGGCTGAAGTTGCATCCAGCGTGATCCATCCATTCTACAAATACATGAAGGAGAAGATCAACAAGCAGGAAGACCATAAACTGTGGGGGATCAGCCCGCTGCCGGAGAAGCTCATCAAATACGCAGCGATAGATGCGTACGCCACCTACGAGTCATGGAAGAAAATCAACAACATCAAAAAAGGTCTGGCAAGGTCAAAACAGGAGGAAGAGGACCCCTTCCTCCACTGCGACTTTTAGAGATGAAGAAACATCAAAGTCTTTCTTCGTGTTGCTTGCTCTTGTGCTTGTCCTTTATCTTGTTTCAAATTCGGAGTTTGCTTTTGTTAGGTTAAACCAGTTTGCTTATGTCAGGGCTGAACAAGTTTGCTTATGTCAAGTACATAGTTTGCTTATGTCGTTGAACAAGTTTCCTAGCTTCCTATTTTGTTTATCCATCATTTCAAGTTGAAGTAGTTTGTGATTAAAACTTTGTGGCTGCATACTAAATACTGCCAAAATAACACTGAAAATTATCACAACATGCAGCTCACTTATGTAAAACACAAAATGAGCGAGAGATGAAATTAACACGATAACATGCAGCTCACTTATGTGAAACAATGCAGTTCACCAATAGAACAACATGCAATCCACTAATGTCAAAGACCGCAGCTCCCTTGTCCAAAAAGATTGCAGTTCACTAAAAGAACAACTTGCAGCTCGCTTATGCAAAACAATGCAGCTCGCTTATGCCAACAAAGTACTTCCATACTAAGGAGGTCCAGAAGAACAATGAAAATGGTCACAACAAAAAAGGGACCAAAACACACTATACAAATGTCAGTTCAACCCAAGGAGAACAATCAGTACTGTCATGCTTCTATCAGGGAAGTAATTTCATAAGCACTACAAAAAAATGCTAAGAAGAATCAGTCCGCATTACTGGACCTGCCAAGTACTAGTTTTTCTTAAAAAAATGACCGCCCAAGGTACAAGCCGGCCCTACGCAGGAGGATACTTGGACTCAAGCCAACAGCGAACAATTGGTGAATCCATCACAAACCACACTGCACGGGGACAACCAACCAGGGCCCACAGGTCATGAAACAGAGAGCGAGCGTTGTCTGTAAGTGATCAAGTAAGTATACAGAGGGGTTCGACCACTAAGCCTCAACAGCAATTATAACCGGTCGAGAGCCCCCTCGGCTAGCGAGGTGGGACTAACTCACAGCACACGCGCACGCGACAGTACACTACCGAGCGGACGAGCTTTTTGGGCCGAAAAAGAGCCCAATACGCCTGCGCGTTGAAAGCTCGCCTCGCCAATAAATTATACTAACCCCATAAGGCCCGTTGAGCGGGGAAAATAACTTACATTGTAGAACAAAAAAGTTCAAAAACTGAATATAGAAAAGTTCAAATACATATTCACATGCAATAATTTGAAAAAAAATTAGCTCTGCAGCACGACCAAAGGAATTGAAAAACGCTACAAAAAAATGATACTTTAAAAGTGGAGACCATAATAAGCTATCTGTTAAATGTAGCTAATTTAAAATAGGCAATTAATTTTTACTTTCAAGTTCAACTACTTATATTCGGCAAGTTCCAGAAATATTTGTTTTTAAGTCTGCTTAATTTATTCTTTAAAAAAAACTGGCTAGACCGCAATTAACAATTTTGCCATAAATAATTTCGATGCGAATTGATTTCAGTTCGAATAGAGATAAGATAATAGAACTAGAAAACCAGGAAGCAACAATCCACTCATGATGCATCCCCATAGTACTGAGACATCAATACTTTCAAAGGCCTCTGTTGTATGAAACACAATTCAGTCCTCAAAATACTATACCATCAGTTCAAAAATAGGATACAAAAACAAATAAAATTCCCACTTAGGTTCAGATAGCTGAAAATAAAATCAGAAGCACTTTGAGCAACAACTCCCAATGCAATGAAAAAGTGTTTAGTTCAATGCGTGTAAAAGCCTTTGTGCGAATAGACTTAACAAAAAAAAATCACCATGTAATAGATAAATAGTGAAGCAGCTATTCAAACACATTGACATCACACAGAAAAGTTTATAAAATGTTGTGCCACACTGAGAAACATCACAACACTGCGATGGTTATTACATAGTTGACAAGACATCCAATTCCAACATTAAAACATAAGCCTACAATGTTTTCAAGAGATAATTCACACAAGTATCCAATCACTACACAATGATCATCAATTCTTTTATGCACCAGGAGCCAAAGCTTGAATCTCCCCAGGAAGCTCCATCACGAAGATCTGGTTGCTCGGGTTGAACAAGATTGAATACAGATACTCAGTATTCCAATCTACAATACGGGGCCGCAAACAAAAGAAAATAATGAAGTTGATAACAGGGAAAAAGGAAAAGACAAACAGCAAAAAGACAGCAATGAAAAGATGAACTAGAACTCAAGTCACTATTTTGAGTATTCTCGATGACCTTTTCACCATCATAGGTTGCCGCAAACTTGAGAGCATAGTGTCGACACTAATTCGGCCCTTGGAAGGGAACAATGACGAACCTTGGTCTCTTTGCAATATCACTCCAGTTGGGCTGACTACTTGCACTATCCTGAGCCTCGCCATACATAGCCTTCATGACTTTGACGAATCTACTGAACTATAAATTAAAATGTAACAAAACTACACATTTCAGGTCTCACAAAAGCAGAAACAAAAAATAGCAAAGATTCATCTAGTGGAGATAAAAGCTTTAGCTAGCGGAAATCAACAACACTCACAATTTTCTCACAATCTTTGCGGTAGGTGTTCTTTGAAGGACAATGATTCTTCCCATATGGTAATGGGTCAAGGATTTCAATTGACTTTCGGTACCGATTCATGGTGTACAAGCAATAGTGCGACAAACTCTTGCCCTTTGTTATAATCATAGGTTTGTATAGAGGCATCTTGAGAAGTTTCGCGGTAAGTAAATCTTCGCCATCTCGAACATAGCTCTTGAGCTCTCTCGCTGCCCATTTCACATTAAAGTTATTTGTTTCATCACCGAAAAATGAACATTCAAGCACAAACTGCAAAAAGGCAAAAAACAAAATACACAGGGAAAAAATATGAGTAAGCAAAGTATTGAAAAATCTCAAAAAACACTATACAAAAAGCAGGGAAAAGAAGATAAGGCATTCATAGCAGTTCGAGTTAAATATACTGAACAGGTGTAGTTCTATATATATATATATATATATATATATATATATATATACTAGTAAGAAGTTCTATATATACTGAACAGCTGAAAAAGTCAAAGTATTTCAGACAAGAAATGGTCTAATTCATTACTGTAATGAAATATGGACTCAGCAAGATCCTATCACCAGATGTTAAATGAACTTTTTCTCAGGATCTTTCTTCCAATCATCGATAAGGAGGTCCATTACACCCCCGTCTATCAGTTGTCCAGGTGCAAAAACTTCCCAGACGCGATTGCTAGTGAATGTAGTTACGTTATCATCAGGCTGAGGCATCAATGAGAATGTAGTCCTGCCATACACATAAACAAAAGCAGGGAAAAAGAAGATAAGGCATTCATAGTAGTTCAATTTAAATATACTGAACATGTGAGGTTCTATATGTATAGCAGTGAGAAAACAGAAAATGAAAAATATGAGACATAACGAGGGACACTCACTCAGCATACTTCTCGCGTCCTTCATCACTAAGGAGGATATAATACATCTTACGAGCCTTGTCCATGTGAGGGAATTTATAAGAGTGTAGCTCCTGCACGGGGGAGCAAAACTTAATCGCAGCTCTATGTGCACGCTTCGTGCTTGTAACATTGCCATACTCCAACACAGGATCCTTGCTAGCAACACCGGCTCTACACCACACTATTCCAGCAAGAGGGGAAACGCCCTTGGCAGCAGCACCCCTGGTGACCCTTCCCATGCTGCAATCTTGTAAAACGCATCATCATCACTGTCTATCAACTCGAATATGGGATTCTTGGGTGTAACGGGGCTCTCTGAATCAGCAGCTTTAAAACCTTTGAGAGCTGCCAACCGACCATTCATAATACCAGATCTTGTCTTTTGAGGAGAACGCGCCTGGCTCAAATCAACAGCCACACGCTCCAAATCCAAGAACTGGCTGCCAAAGGTCCTGTAGTCATGCTCCCCAAGATCCAACCACTCACCTGCAACAAAAAAGGAGGAGCACAAATGGTAAGTTCAACTACATAATTCGTAAGAGCATGAATCAAGAGGGCAAGCTGGAAACAAAGACAAAAAGCAATGCATACGTACAAGAGTCAATGCAAAACAAACCCCGAAAGTCGACCTCAAACACATCGCTAGTCGCACAAGTATACAGAAGAGTCATTCTAATGTCAGGAATATCTTCAAATGTGTAATCCAACATTTCAACCACACCATCCTCACGGCAATGGTAAGAGTTGTAGCGTCGTAGCATAAAAATCCACAATCATGCCTATTAACCACAAAAAACAAAGGATACATTAAAAATAAAAATACATGAACACGACAAAAATTGCCAAACTATGAATCACAGGAACAAAAAACAACTAATAAATGTCATGAAAAGGGATACTCACGTGTTTTGCTGTTGTGGCACATGAACAAACTCGGTAGAGAAATCATCAACACGCACCGGAGAGAACGGTTTGGCCCTATCTACACTGGATTCCCTCTAGAGCTTCTTTATATTATCTATCATGGTCCTGAAAAAACTAACCACGTCATCCCAGGTTTCATCACGGAGCAAATCCAGACACTCGAAATGATGACACTTCAAATTGAGAATAACCAAGCACCAATGCCCAACATGTTCACCAGGCTTCATGCTAGGCACAAATGGCGGTGGATCAAAAGTAGGGAAAAGAAGCTAAAAAAACAAGTGCAGAAGAAAATGAATTCAAGAAATGTAAATGAAACTCATACTCAGCCTTCAAACAAATAATCAAGCGTGAAAAGGAAATCCATCACTCCTAGCAGATCACGAAAACATAAGTTCTAAATGAATAAGCACCTCAGTACAAAACATAAAGCAGGCTAGTTAAGTTTATTAAGATTACCAAAATTGCAAGGAATATATCAGTTCAAATTCGTTACTACAATGTGTTCAACTTTAAATAAGAGCACACATTCTTTCATCAGTTCAGGGAAAAAAGGATTAACAAAAGGATGAGTCACAGACAAAATCATAATCATCAGCCCCTGATCTTGTGAACCACTGCCTCACATTGGCATCAATATTTCCATTAAGAATCTTTGTCTGTTGTACAAAACACCAAAAACCACTTAGAAAAATTGTCAAATAACTTATCAAACCTGATGCAGAACAGTAAAGAAAAACAAACCAAAAATAAAACATAAAAAAGCAATGCTCACCGTCACCCATATGGGAACAATAATATTGTCAGCGCCTCGGTGCTTTTCACGCAGAGAAAATAGAACAACATCAGCAGCATCTGAGTTGAGCATGCCAGCAAGGATGAACGCAGAAGACACCTTACCAATGCTAGCATCACATTCATCATTTTGAAACAGTGGCTTATCACTGAGCAAAATAGAGGACGCGAGCAATCAAAACAAGTGACATGTCAAACAATAATCTGAACAGAGAAAGGAAAAAAAATAAAAAATGATACAGACACAATAAGGACGATAAATCCCTCACTAACCATTTCCTACGGTCTGTGCGCAACTTCGTAACAGCGAAGAAAAACGAATCAACCTTGGCAACATTAGCACCATCTGCTAACACAAAAAATAAAGGAACACACAAATAAGTTCAAAACTACATGGGAACACGGCCACCACACAATATATTAGAAGTACAAAAAAAAGGGGCACCAAACCCTAAGACAAATACTTGCCTGTACTTTCACGGTTTGACGATGGTAAGTCCTGTGACGACAGCAAGTTGAGTCCACTTTTAGTATTTGACGACAGAAAATCCTGCGATGACAGGAGCGCCTCCTGCGTCAAGGGGTCAGAAGAAATTGACAGAATTAAATCATCATCTTCGGATACCACCTCTTCCACGCTAGACACCTCGGCGTCTTCCAATGCATCACCATAGTCATGCCCTCCAGGTGGGAAATTTTTCGAAGGCAAATCCTCAGAATAAGAACCATTGTCATTCTCAACGCTACCAACACCAGAAGATTTGCCATAAGGTATGCTCGCACGACAAACATTGTCATTAGCAACCTTGCCACCCAAGTCGCAATAACTGCTATGTGGAACACCACCAGCATCACCAGCACCGGTCACCTCACGCTCAACATGACGGAACTGAAAAAAGAAAAAGTTTAGACGCTAAATAAAATGAGCAACACTAACAACCAAAAAACCCACAAGAGGTGCACATAGGAACTTTTAAAACTACAAGAAACAGTAGGGAAAGCTACATAATAAAAATAATGCAAGCACATACAACAAACCTTTGTATCATCCGCAGCATCATCACCAACATTGCTGCTCCTCACATTCAAAGGAACATCACCGATGGGCGAATGAGTCTCATCACCATCAACAGGACCCTGAATGATAGTAAAAAAGGAAAAATTAACATGTAAGGAGGTTCCCATGAAAATTTAATAAACTTTCTAAATAGTAAAAAATAAAACTAACCTTGCTCTTATTAGGAGATAGATCATTCACACCACCATCAACAGCACCAGCCTCAACACCATGAGTGGTCTCCTGCATCAAACATAATCAAAAAATAGATGAGCAAGTTCAACTATAGTACTAACAGCAAAACAACCTAGTAAAAATTCAAAGATAAAAAACTGAATCACCTCAAGAACAGGAGACTCGAAACCGACATCATTCTTATGGCGGCCAGAAACATTAGCTTCGGTATCATCAGCAGTCCTCCCGGCAGCAGCCTCGTTCTGCTCCATCTACGTGATAACAACATCATCCTCTTCTTCATACCGCTTGCAGCGTGAGTTTTGCATAGTTCTGAAAAGCTTGGCAGTGTTCAACAGGCGCGCCGAGCTCTGAATAAGGTGAGAAGAACCATCATGCATACCGCTAATTAAATTTCCCTCCATCTTGCATAGTCTGATGCTTCATCAGCATTAAATCCATGACCATCAGGAAGGATGCCATCAATACGGCTGAGACGATCATCTATAGTTGGGACCTTTTCCAGTTCAGAATGCACATTAATAAAAATATGCACGACACGCTCCAACGCAGAAATAGCTACATCAATACCAAAACCTGGCCTCTGGGAAGTACTAGCCATACTAGGACCAGGGGGATATCACCAGCGCCCTCAACACGGCGACCATCTCTCAACTGATCCTGCGGTGATGCAATCCTAGGAAAATGAGACGGCATCTCTAGGACTAGCCGTTTATATGTCCAAAAAAATACAACTTCCTCTTGAGTTTTCCACTGGGAATGAGAAAAAAAAGGTAATTAATCAATGCAAGCAGCACAAAAAAATCACATAATTAACATATTCAAAGCATCCGTACTAACATGCTTCCACAATCAGTACCAAAATGGTTACACACACAAGTACTATGATGAAAACAAGAGCGTCATTTTAACAAAAAAAAGTAAGCTAGTACTGAACAACAAATTAAAAACTCACATGCTTCAAACTGACCAGACTAATCAGATAACTATGTATACTACACATGTACGCCCAAGCAAAATAGATGCACTTACAAAAAATGAATAAAACACCTGGATAGAAACAAAAGCTCACCAGAAGCTTCCCAAACACCCATGTCCTTGGGTCTGCATTACCCTTTCTTATCAAATCTGCATCAGCAAAATCGGAGAGCTTGTCCTGGTTCATGAAACATATGAGGGGGACTCGCATGTCCATCTCCGGAGCCTTGCCACAGATGAGGCAGTAAAGATACATTAGTACAGTCCCTATAGCACAACCTGTGATTGCCTTCCCCAAGGTAACACTATTTTGGTACCTCACAATAGCCCTTCTAAGCTCATCAACCACCAGCTGACAATAATCCATATTAGCCATGTCCTCGATGATGAGGTTGTCAAACATTGCTGCCTCCCTGGAAACCTGAGTGGCTGGACTATGCAACACGACTTTCATGAAGACAACAATGAAGAACACAAGAAGAGCCAGGTCATCTTTTTCAGGATCATTGGCAAGCATCCTGAGGTTATCCCTCAAATCTTTCGTCTTGATATCCTGGCTTCTGCTAATGCCAAGATCTGATCTTAACTTCATCAGAGCGTCATCGTATCCGTCCTCGGACGGCCTTGGTGCAGAACGACCACTACGAGGGAACCCAAACAACTGTTGTATGCAATCACTAGTGATGCAAAGCTTCTTATTCGCCTCACGCATGTCAAGAGTCACGGTATTAGGATCTTTCTTTAGATACAAGACTCCCATAAGATTGCGCGAAATGTTAGACTTCACCTTACATTTCAAAGATAGAATCAAAACAAGCTGCATGAACTCTGGCCACATGGTGTTCCTTGAGAAAACGAGCACAAACATCTATCTCTTTCAGCGAACATCGCACAGTTACATTCAAACATTGTGAGTCACGTTCATCCACAACAGCACTTTGCTTTTGTTCCTCTTCTATGCTTGACCGGACTCCTCATACTAACAGGCTGAAAAGGAAATCAAAGAAAGCATGATTTAGGTAAATGAAAAGGTCCACGGGCGTAGATTGTCACGCTAACAAGTTCAACTAATAAACCAGCTACATTACAAATAGATATACAAGCCCAAAAATAAAAAGACCAAAAACACTAAAAAAATCACAAATGTGTCAAGCCTCACCTGGCCACCATGCCTACCAGACCACAACTCATACTTGCAAGTTCAACTAGTACATCACACACAATACAAACACATATATAAGGAAAGTTGAACTAGAAAAAGTTGAACCAAAATCATGTGACTACCAAAAAAAAGTTGAACTAAAATACTAATAAAAAGATATTAGAGATGAGAGAGCTTCCAGACATCATCAAATTCACTATGTATACTACTTCAGTCAAACTAGAACAAAGCAATATAACTTAATCACAACTACTGATAAAACATAGCAAAATCTCAAATGCCACACACACAAAAAACACATACCAGTGCATCTTCATCTTCAAAATTAACTTCAAGATCATGTCCTTCAAATGCAGGATCTTCAGCCTCAACACGAGAACGCTTCTTCACACCTTTGTTCACCTTTGCAGGAGGAACTTTGCGATTCTTATTTTCCTTCAAAGAAGAGCGCTCAGGAAGAGGAGACCAAGAAGACTTATTATATGCCAAAACTCGTGGACTCCGGTGAATAGGGGAGCCAACAACAGTGCTTGGACAAATCTTGACAACAACACCATCTGCATCGGCTTTGCTATCACCAGCCTGGCAAGCAGCTTTCACACGTGGGCTACGCCTCGGTGTGCCATCACAATTCTGATCTATCAACTTCCTCTTCAAAACAGGTCTTTTCAACTTGACTGCATCACGAGGAAACACTTGAGTTAATGTAGTCTGCAACAAGTTCATCCTCGTAGGCATCTTAGTTTTATTAGCTCCAGGGTGACCAGTACCACCAGCCTCGACAACACCTTCATCATGCCCAGCTTCTGCGCCATCATCAGTGCGTGGATGAACGCAAGAAGCCTTTTGACGCCGTTACAACTCCTTTCTCTTAAGAAAATCACTCTTCTTCTTTCTTACTCTCTGATCCTCCAACTATAGTTGCAGACCATGGGAGAAAACAACGGCCAAAGCCCACCATCTCAGGGTAGTTACTAAACATAATATTAATAATTTAAAACAATAAAAAACAAGAACTGAACATAGTGTGCAAAAATAAATAAATATTAAAGACAATCAGTACAATCAGTACTATAACAAAGGTACAAATAAATACCTTAGATAAATTATTCAAAATTAACTACAAAATTCTTATAAAAAATTAACAATAATTGCACAAAAATAAAAACTAGAGCTACACTTTCTGTCACAAGTCACGTATCAAACGCGTTTACTGCTACTTGTTCATAATTTTAATAGTCCAACCTCACGCTTAAGCCGCGCTCGGCCTCGGCCTCGCGCTAATGCGGCACTGCACTTGCTTGACAGGCACAGTGCGGTTATTTTGTCAGCCCCCCCCCCCGAACAACCGCACCCCCACCCAAACACCCCTAAAATAGATAGTGGGGTCACGGATGTGACAGACTCGCCTCCGCATGCGACGCTGCGGCACGCCGCTTCGTCTCATGCTCCGGCTCGGCCTTGCCGGCGGCGGGAGACCTCCCCCACCCCTAACTCGGCCTGGTGCTAACGCGGCAGTGCGCTTGCTTGACAAGCGTAGTGCACTTGCTTGATAGGCGCAGTGCGGTTATTCTGTCCCCCCCCCAAACAAACGCACCCCCCACCCAAACACCCCTAAGATAGATAGTGGAGTCACGGATGTGATGGACTTGTCTCGGCATGCGGTGCCGCGGCACGCCATGTCGTCGACTGCTCCAGCTCGTTCCTGGGTCGGCCTCACCTGAGGTGGGGGAAGGGGGTCACGACCCCCTCCCCCACCCCCGGTGAGGCCGACCCGCTAACGCGGCTGTACGCTTGGTTGACAGGCGTAGTGAGCTCGCTTGACAAGCACAGTGCGGTTATTATGTCCTCCCCCCCACCCCGCCGAACAACCGCACCCCCCACCCAAACAACCCTAAGATAGATAGTGGGGTCACGGATGTGACGGACTCGCCTCCACATTCAACACCGCGTCGTCGCCTACTACGGATCGTTCCTAACTCGGCCTCGCTGCTGACGCGGCCGTGCACTTGCTTGACACACGCAGTTGGGTTATTCTGTTCCCCCCCCCTCAAACAAGTGCATCCCCCACCCAAACACCCCTGAGATAGTTAGTGGGGTCACGGATGTGACGGACTCGCCTCCGCAAGCGATGTCGTGGCATGCCGCGTCGTCGCCTGCTCCGGCTCGTTCCTGGCTCGGCCTCGCCGGGGGTGTCGCGACCCCCCTCCCCCACCCCCGGCTCAGCCTCACGCTAACGTGGCAGTGAGCTTGCTTGACAGGTGCAGTGCGCTTGCTTTACAGGTGCAGTGCGCTTGCTTGACAGGTGCAGTGCGCTTGCTTGATAGGCGCAGTGCGGTAATTCTGTCCCTGATGTAAACCGAACCTCGCTGGCGAGATCCGATCTGTTGTTGCGGCCTGATCTTTCATGACACTCCACCACCATCAGTACCAACCTCTCGCCCGTGCATGCGATGTACACGAAGTAGAGGGTTTGACCCTTGCGGCCCAGCACGAGAAAACCAATCTCGATGAAGGTACTCACGCGCAAAACAATTTCCACGAAGAGAAATCGCAACACGGAGGTTTTCTAAAGATCCCTCCAAAACTTGATACGGGTGTCTACACTGAAAAACACATCTGTCTATTTCATAAAAAAAACCTATATATACAATGACCGTACTATGGCTATTTATACTAGCATAGCCGACTCGTATATGGTTTGTCCAACACGCTAACCAGACTCCTAATCCAAAGCGAAAACAAACTTGACCTACCAAAACATAACGACGGACTTGATTAAATCTTAGGAAACAAAAACGAAGACAACACTTGTTATCTGGTGTAAGTCATCTCTGGATCTGCTTCCAGGTGGCCCCCAGCCAATGGTCTTTAAGGAGAGGTAGCTCCACCTACTGCTAGTTCTAGATGATGCATGGCCGTACTTCTCCTTGCATGGTAGGAATATAAATAAGAATCCCGGCTGCACCTTTTTCCTTTCAAACCAATGAACTGAATATCTATCTTTCCAGCTAGAACCCCACATATACTCAGCTATACATACATCTTTGTTACTTGGATATGCATGGCTCAATGGTTGGAAGTAGTGCTTACGTTGCTCCTTTTCCTTAAAAAACATATCAACATGTTCCTTATCTTTTGAAATTGAATGAAGAAATACTTCCACACATGTGACAACAGCTAATGCTTTGTCCGTCTCATCCTCTTCACTTAATTGAAAATAATTAGGAGTGTAAGTATTAGGTCTTTTTATTCCCTCGGCATCATCAGCATCACCCATGCTTGTATCAGCCCCCTCCCCCCCCCCGAACAACCCCACACCCATCAAAACACCCCTAAGATAGATAGTGGGGTCCCGGATGTTACAGACTCGCCTCCGCATGCGACGCCGAGCACGCCGCGTCGTTGCCTGCTCCAGCTCGTTCCTGGCTCGGTCTTGGGCTAACGTGGCAGTGCGCTTGCTTGATAGGCGCAGTGCGGTTATTCTGTTTCCCACCCCACCCCCCGAACAACCGCACCCCCACCGAGACACCCCTAAGATAGATAGTGGGGTCACGGATGTGATGGACTCGCCTCCGCATGCGATGCCGCGGGACGCCTCGTTGTCGCCTGCTCCGGCTCATTCCTAGCTCAACCTCGCCGATGGTGGGGGAGGGGGTAGTCACCCCCCCCACCCCAGGCTCAGCCTCGTGCTAACGCGGCAATGCGCTTGCTTGACATGCGCTATGCAGTTATTCTGTCCCCCCCACACACAACCGCACCCCCACCCAAACACCTCTAAGATAGATAGTGAGGTCACGGATGTGACGGACTCGCCTCCGCATGCGACGCCGCGGCACGCCGCGTCGTCTCCTGCTCCAGATTGTTCCTGGCTCGGCCTCGCGCTAATGCAGCAGTACACTTGCTTGAGAGGCACAATGCAGTTATTTTGTCCCCCCCTGAACAATCGCACCCCCACCCAAACACCCCTAAGATAGATAACGGGGTCACTGATGTGACAGACTCGCCTCCCCATGCGATGCCGCGGCATGCCGCTTCGTAGCATGCTCCGGCTCATTCCTGGCTCGGCCTCGCCGATCCCTCCCCCACCCCCGGCTCGGCATCGCGCTAATGTAACAGTGCGCTTGCTTGACATGCGCATTACAGTTATTATGTCCTCCCCCCTGAACAACCGTGCCCCCACCCAAACACCCCTAAGATAGATAGGGGGGTCACAGATGTGACAGACTCGCCTCCGCATGCGACGCCGCGGCATGCTGTGTCGTCTCCTGCTCCGGCTCATTCCTAGCTTGTCCTCGCGCTAATGAGGTAGTGCACTTGCTTGACAGGCGCAGTGCGGTTATTCTGTCCCCCTTGAAAACCGCACCCCCACCCAAACACCCCTAAGATAGATAGTCGGGTCACAGATGTGACGGACTCGCCTCCGCATGCGACGCCGTGCTACGCCGCATCGTCGCCTGCTCCGGCCCGTTCATGGCTGGTCCTCACCGAGGGTGCGGTGGGGGGGTCATGACCCCCTCTCCCACCCCCGGCTCGGCCTCTCACTAACGCGGCAGTGCGCTTGCTTGACAGGTGCAGTGCGGTTATTCTGTCTCCCCCCCCCCCGCCCCCGTGAACAACCACACCCTCCCACCCAAACACCCCTAAGATAGATAGTGGGGTCACGGATGTGACGGACTCGCCTCCACATGTGATGCCGCGGCACGCCACATCCTCCCCTGCTCAGGCTCATTCCTGACTCGGCCTCGCGCTAACGCGGCAGTGTGCTTGCTTGACAGGCGCAGTGCGGTTCATTTTCTACTCCATCGCATCACGCAAAACATTAGATTAAAAAACATTAAATAAAAAAAGCTACGGCAGAAAAAAGAAGTCAGCCAAGAGGGGGGACTACAGTCTAGTTATATACAGAAATGCATTTCAGTTGAAAAAAAAACACGAAATGTTGTGCTATTCCGCAGGTTTTTCGCTGATAAAATAATATAAATAAAAAGAGACGGCTACAACAGCACTGATGCGTGCAGAACACACATTGAAGAACCAGATTTCACATAAAAAATGTTGTACATAAATAAATCAAACGATACGCATGCCATAATTGTAGCCCTCATACAAATTATTTGCAAAAACATGATATACGTTAGACACTACACAATACACACCCTAAAACCTAGGTTTCGTCCATATCATTAACATGTTTGTGCCTAACACTGTTACTGTGAGCGCGACTGCGATTGGTAAGAAATCGCAAGGCTATCGATGAGCTTGCGGAGCTCAGGCAGCATGTCTTCAAGACACAACATGTTGGAAGGATGGAAAATCATCTAGTAAAGGTACTCCGCCTTCCAATCTTCGACAGCAGGCTGAAAAAATTGAAAATGCAGAAGAATGATTAAAGGATGTGACGTAAAACAAAATTAAAATGTAAAAGGAAAAACACTACCAAGGAGGGAGAAACAGAAAAGTATTACATCTTGTTTAGCAATTTTTTCGACCATACACGTGTCGTCATACTGCTGCGACATCCTCAGAACATAGAATCAAGATTCATTTGGCCCCTGTTCTGGCCTGACCGAAAAAAAGGGCTTCCCTTACAATTTAACCCAGTTAGGGTGCTTCTTTGAGTTATACAACTTTTCACCATAAACCGCATTCATCACTAGATTCATTCTGGTCATCTGGCAAAAGGAAAAAGGTAGCCACATAAGCCAAAACACACCTTATAGATTAATAATAGAAACGTAAAACAAAAAACAAAGATGTTATATTAATAAGTTATTTCTATTAAGACGATGAAACTATATGTTCTCCACATGTTCTGAATTGTCCCTCTTTCAATGCATGCGAGCTCATCTACAAAAAATGGCTTTATCACTCTTTTAACCACGTAGGTGGTTCGAGAAAAGGCATCTCAATGTCACATATATTGTAGTGCACTATTCTAACTAGTGAAGTGCTATGGGTAGTAACAACGAAGTCAGGATTGGGTTATCGCTCGTTTAACCAGGTTGGTGCTGCGAGAAGAATGTAGTTCTACAACACAGATACTTCAGTCCACTGTACTAGCAAGTGCAGTTATATGAGTGGTAATAATGTTGTCAGAATGGTCAAAACTTTGCCATACCAAGTTACTGCAGTCTGCATGGTACTCATACCTGCGCCACTTCGTCACTTCATCAGAATTGCAGTGTACCTCCCCGTATCATGGTATCAATGGTATCGCGTTGGCGGTTCATCGTGTATAGGGTGTAATGTTCGTCCTTAGAGCGCGGCATCAAAATCTATCGGGGGGAGATACATATGAGGAGGGACAACAAAAAATCAATGAAATTAATTCCACACATAGCAATAGGACCACTGCTAAAAATAACTACAAAGGAAATGCAACAAGGAAGAAGAAGAAGAAAATGATGGACACAATGACCTTACTAGTTTTGCGTCGAGCAGGTTATCATCACAAAAAACTTGAACTGCTCAGCCGCATGTTCTAAGATAAATGGGTTATGCACAACCGGCACCAAAGGATATCCTTCTTCATTTTTCTTCACAGGGGTTTCCATTTGAAGAACATACTCCATAGAAAAAGAAAAAATGGGGACATGTAGAAAAAGATGCACGCACGCATGGACATAAAAAATTCAGTAATCAAGAAGAAACTACACAAAAGAAAGAAATGATTATAGCAGACACATTTACCGTGATGAATAAAGTTGTAAGTAGCACACGATTACCGGAATGATAAACTAAACTCAAGTCACGATCTTGCTTCCAGTACTTATTGAAAAAATCCATCACATACAAATCCATGAAAGCTCCTTTCCCAAATGTAAGAAACATATAGTCAACATTGGTTGATTCAATAGCACTGAAAGAACTTTTGACCATGAAGAGCCAGCTTCTGGGGAAATGATATCACAAAAGACACAAACACAGATGGGGTTAAAAATAAAGTTCAAAACAAAAACTATACACACAAAATGATGAAGGACAGGCACATAGATCTCACTGTTTATATTTGGTCCTGAAATCTTGGCTAAGAACGAGATCATTTATTTGCCTCGCCTCATAAAGATGTCTGAACCTAGAAGGCTTCAACTTCTCCATACAGCATCTAAGCTTAAAAAGCCTCTCTACTGCCCTTTGTTAGAAACTACAACAGCCTCACCACCCGTGGGATATTGATCGTTGCACTCCTAGTCCTCCTACCACCGGGTGGCACAACCGGTGTCAAGAGATCATGATCATCATCAAGATGTAATACCTCACGCGAAGAGCCAGGTGCAGCTTCCTTTCCACCAACAGCTCTAGATGCAACACCAGTGTTCACACCAACTCTAGCCATAGAACCAGTTTTATCAGGAGAGATTTCAACAACACATTCATCCATAGCTGCTTCAGAAACCTGGGTCTCAAAAAGTGATGTACAGCCTCCATGAAGGCCTCCATCAAAACCTGAAAAAGAGATGGGAGACAACACAGGAACACTCAGCTAACTTGTCCAGCGCCGACGAAATACCCAAGTAGAACAACAGAAAAGTCAAACGCAGCTCACTAATGTACAGAAATGCAGTTCACTTAAGAACAAAATTCAACTCACTCATCAAAAGCAGTGCAGCTCACTTATCCAAAACAATGCAGCTCACTTCTACAGAAACTGAAGCTCACTTATCGAGAACCTGAAGCTCACTAACACAACAAATGCGAAGCTCGCCATTCTAAAAAAAACACAGTCCACTGGCACACTAAAAACTAATGCCTAAGAAAGGGAAGCAAGCAGTACAAAAAAAGGAGGGGAATCAGCCAGTTCACCAAACACAACCTTTATTTTCAAAGATTAAAAGCGAAGATAGATCCAAGGAACACTTCGATGATGTGAGCCAGCTGTAGAGCATGGCCTTTCTGATGTAGCCGATGTGCTCTGCCCCAAACTGAGCAACTCGAATCCCATCCCATGTCTGCAAGAATTGGAATATATAGAATCCACAATCATGCCTACAAAAGAACAAAACCATAAGTTTCACATTTCATATAAAAAGAACAGTTGAGGAATAGCAAGGGAGGGGGCTACAACAAACATATCCATTTGGCTGGATTGGGACAATCACATGTTTCAATGTAAATCCATCAAGTCTCGGAGGATTTAGTGGCTCATCAGAACTTGCACTACCATCTTTCCATGCACGCTTGATTTCTAACCATCCTCCTGAAAACCCTGTTTGCTTCAACGCTGCCAGGTTTATTGAGCGAGTCAAGAAATTCAAATCGCCTTTCATTAAGATTCAAGGCGACTACACAATAATGGCCAACAGTTCCGCCTTCATTCGGGTTTGGAGGGTCAAATGTTGCAAACAGGATCAGTTTGGAAGTAAAAAATGTATATACATATGTTATTCTCTCAGCCATTTATGCATTACAAAAACACAAACCAGAACATTATAAAAGCGACACACACAAAATAATTCTGGACACATAAAACATTACTCACCATATCTTTTTTATCGACACGCTCCTGCGCTCTTGACGAGAACATCAATTTCACTGCCCTGCCCACACTACCACCATTCCAAAGGCTCGTCTGCCAAACAAATCAAATTAAAAAAAGAGTGGAAAAGCAAACAGGTCAGCACACAGAAAACAAAAAGAGAATAAAACAACAAATAAAAGTTATGCATGCTTACACAAATATGGTATGAGACAACCATTGTCGAAGATCCCTTACACTTATCTACTAGCAAAGAAACCCCTAAATCAACAAGGCGGGTAGTGAGCATCCCCTTATTCCAAAAAGATTCACCAACTTCGGCAATGGGAATATCGCCCAACTCAGTTACAAAAGCAATCAGGCCCCTAAAATTTTGTGGAAAAACTGCAACATAAGATACTATGAAAATAACAAGTATGAAAAAGGGCAAAGTCCGTGATTATAAAAATACATATTAACATGACAATTTAAGAATTCAAAAAATGTCATACTTCTTTTTGTCCTTTCGATCCCTGGTAACAGAACTGTAGAGCTCGTTGTATCTCTTGAGAAGAGCTGGATCAATACTTGACGGAGTCACAACAACAAGTTCGTCATCTGCAAGATACATATAAAAAAAGAAACAAGTGAAAAAAATAAAGTTCAGTTATCAAAAAAAAGATATATTCCGTACATATGGTATGTTAAGAAAAAGAATTTAAAAATATGAAGTTCACTTGTAAAGAAAATGAAAATATGCTAGCTAGCAACTACATTGAAAGCATTAACAAAAGAAGAAGTTCATTCTATCATAAAACATGTGATATGTAGCTACCATAGTAATTAAAATGACTCAGAAAAACGTCAAGTTCACTTTTCGAAACAAAATACTTGCCTTCAGTGTCAGACTCTTCATGCTCTTGCTCTTCAGAGGAGATCAAAACAGTTCCAATAGTAGGTTGCATTGAAAGCACCATAGCCTCACTAGATTGACCTACTGCATCAACATCAGCGTTTTCTGCATTTTGAATAGTCCGTGCAACCGCAGCATCCTCAGATACACTGGTACATCGAGGTGCTATACAAACGGTTTTAACCCCTTTCCGCGACAGCATTTTAAACCGTTGCCTAGTGAGTGTGGGTGATAGGTGGGTCCTTCCCACACGACCCAAAAACCGTCGGGGATAGGGAGCCATGATGCATACAGTTGTCCCTATAAAACTGTTTCTGATATCTCGAATATCCCAAACGCTCCATCCTTGCTACTCGTGTGTGATGGCATTACCATCACAGTCGGACTTCTGTGGTTTTACGTAAAACCAGGTGCAGTCCAGGCATGAGATTTTTCCAGGCACGTACCAAACTGGCTCTACGTTTACGATGCCCGGCACATCACAAATAGTTCATGATTGTAAACCGTGTACGATAGGTCGACAATCACACACATTTAGTTTTTCCACACCGTTTGTGATATTGTCTGACATCACACACGCTTTGCAAACGGCAACTGTGTGCATGGTTACACAAGTTTCCTATCCGTGAACCATGTCGAATTATGATGTATATCACACACGCTGTGCTTTATAGACTGTGTGCGCCGTAATAACCTGCAGAGCGTAATTTCACCCTAATTTAAATGATGCTATTTAAAATTGTACCTAATTTGAATTTGAAAGTAGGCTATAGCTTTATTCATATCCATCAGGTTCAAACAACCAATGCATTATTCGATTCACAGGTACATATGTTCAAGAATTACATAAGCAGCAAATAAAGAATGATGAACTAGGGTTGTATACTTGTATTATTAAAGATGGTAAAGAAAGAGGCGAAAGACATTCTGGTTGCTGAACAAGGTGAAGCGGAATGGCCCTATTGTGCTCTCCTTGATGCAGAAGGCACGGACGACTCTAGTCCAACCCCTTGTGATGGCCGGCCGCCAATCATGTAGTTTTAGAGGTAATCTTGAGTAAACTGCTTCAGATCCACTGCAAAGGAAAAAGATTCAAACATTGTCATCTAACACAACTCATTACGGGCAGTAAAAAGAAGGCTACAGATTTCTTACTTACCATCCTTCAGTTCACTGTTGTCTTGCATAAAGTGTAAACAAATAGTTCGATTGACATCTTTTGACCTATTTTAATAACAATCTTTATCAGTTTCCTCACTTGATGCTAGTTCATGAATATCTCATTGCCCCATACGCAAAAAGGGTCGAAGTGTGGATCTTTGGCAATGACATATGTACCTAAAAGCACAAAGTTAATATTAGAAGCTAAACAACAACCCAAATTGATGTAGTACAACACTCCCTCCATCCCATTATATAAGATCATATTACATGTATATCTAGACATCATCAGAACATTAAGGTGACACTCTTCCTTGTTGCTATGTAGCCTAGGATTGCATATTTAGTCATTCAGTACAATGCATGTTGCCATGTAGCCTCAGATATATTAAATATGGCCCTAGTAAACCTACCGATAAATCGGTTACAGATATATTCAGTGAAATGTCCGATTCGACGATTAATCCCTTATCAGCCCCAAGCTATATGGTACCAGCTACCGATATCCTGAACAGTGAGTATATATAAGCAATGCGTTGAAACTAAACTCGATGGAAAACAGCAGTTGTTCTCAATATTGTGCTGTATGAGTACATATAAAGGCAGGTTAAGCACAACAGGCTAAACATCAACCAAATATATCCATGGTAGACAACATAACCTACAAATGATAGCTTCAGTGTGCAGATTTAAGCACGCTAGTTAAGCAAAACATGAAGTGGAAAGGTGTGCTAACTGCAATAGGCATAACATTTAAAAACAAGCAAATATAGTAATTCAAACTGGTATTGTGCAGGTCTAAAGTACACTAGTTATTGTTAAAAAAATGAAAAGGCGTGTTAACTGCAACATCCTTAACAGCAACCAAATATCGCAATTCATAGTGGTATTGTTGGAACTGTTATTGATGAAATTGAACTGCACCACAAATAGTTGCGCATATAGAGCATCACATTGTGAAGAACTGAAATAAACAAGGCATAAGGCCACCTCTAGCCGATCCCCTAAAAGTTAACGGACTAACACCCTTAGTGGAGTATATATATTCCAGCAATTTTTGGTTGTTTCTAGTCGATCCCCTAAACTTAACATTGTAAACTTCAATTTGATCAAGTTCAAAGCAGGTTCGACCGAAAGTAGCATGCATTCAAACATAAACATAGATAGTTTTGCATAACCCAACATAAAACATAAATTTTAACTTAACTAAACTACTTTCAGTCAAAGTGGAGGTCGAGCCAATCCTTCCTCGTTAGGTACAGTGTGCCACGGGCCGGGTCCGGGCCGATGCCGTCATCGGGGTCGTGGGGGAAGACACTCCTCCACTCGTCGACATCGATCTACTCGTCCTCACCGCCCACCTCGACACCCTCCACGCCGCCGTCCTCGCCACCTTTGACCTCGTCATCGGAGGAGAGCACGATAACCTCGCCACCCTCCGCGCCGGCAAAGATCAACCGCTTCGCCTAGCTCCGGGTGCTGCCGGCGGAGCTCTTGCATGTAGGCCTCGGCCTCGAGGCGCTCCCACGCCTCGCGGTCCTCCCGCGCCATACCCGAGCTCACCACCCTGGCTCCGGCGGGACAAGGTCGACCGGACATGTGCCGATGAGGAAATTGAGCCTAGCCGCCGCGCCGTGGTAGCGGACCTGCCAGCGGTCGTACTACATGGCTGCGAGCTCGGCCGTGTGGAAGCTACCGAGCCACCGGTGGGTGTGGCTCTCCCGATCCGTAATCTCGGCTACCCACGTCCCTCACCAGACCCCGAGGTAGGACCTCGTTGGCAGCCGGGCCCGAGGGAGGATGGGGAGGTCCTCGAACCGACATTGGGGCGCACCGCCGGGCGGATCGGGCAACCGGCGATGGCGGATTGATAAAGAGCCCACGGAGGACGACGGGGACACCTCGGCGGCCACCACGCCGGCGTTGTTGGGGATACACATAACAGGTAGGCCCACGAAGGGTCAAAATATCGTAAAGCATGGGGTCCACACTGCAGGTGGGTCCAGATAAATCTCATTCAGACATACTATCCACTCGGACGACAGGCAACCACTCGGATGTACGACTCACTCGGGCCTGCAAAGACCAACAGTCGGCAAGGCAGTTGAAACGTCATCTTCATAGTGGAGGTTTCATAGTGGGCTGATGTTATGGCATTGATGCTCTAATTTGTATAATAAGAGGTCAGGGGGTGGCGCACTCTATAAAAGCCACCCCCCACCGCATAGCTCGGCAGGGTCATCTCTCTCTCTCTATCTCGCCATTAGTCTCAGGACTTAGCTCAGGCTCGGGCATCCGTTGTCCTCTTTCTCTCTCACACAATGTAATCTCCAGATACATACTCAGGTAAAACAAAGCCTCTCCCGAGCATGAGACGTAGGGTTGTTATCTCCACCGCGAGAGGCCCGAACTCACTAAAACACTATGTCACCCGTATGCATCTCGATAGATCATGCCCCTTTATCATACCCCTCTCTCATTTTCGGAATCGTTCCCATGATAGTTGGCACCCACCATGGGGCGTGGCGTCTATCGAACCATGGTGCAAATGGTTTTTTCTTCAATCTTCAACAGCGGATCAACTACCATTGCCAGAGAAATTGGCCACTAGAGATCTGGTCATCGCGCCATTCGTACAAACAAAAGGATCAGGGAAGTAAACATTCAATCTAGTCTTTTTACAATACATTGTCTAACAATGAGTTTGTCTTTTCCTCCTGTAGGATCGGACACGCCCATGCATGATCGATCATGAAGCAGAGGAGAAGAGAAAAGGACGAGTCATTCCCATCTTTCTTGCCTTCTCACAGGATCATCATCAATGGCAACCACCACAAACAGCCACCGGCATGGTCTGTCTCATCGTCTCCGGCCTTGTCTACGACGTCGTCGGCGACCTCGTACAAACGGCCATCATCACGGTCCATCCCGTCGTCTCTGGCCTCATCTACGACTCCGTCGGCGAGCTCTAACAAACGCCCTCCGGCGCGGTCTGCCGCATCATCTCCGGCCTTGTCTGCGATGCCGTCGGTGAGATCGTACAAACGCCCTCCGGCGTGGTTCGCCGCGTCGTCTCTGGCCTCATCTACGATGCTGTCGGCGAGCTCGTACAAGCAGCCACCGATGCGGTCCGTCCCGTCGTCTATGACACCGTCGGCGAACTCGTACAAATGCCCTCCGGCGCAGTCCGTCCTATCGTTTCCGGCCTCGTCTACGATACCGTCGGCGAGCTCATACAAACGCGCTTCGGCACGGTCCGCCATGTCGTCTCCGGCCTTGTCCACGACACTGTCGGCGAGCTCGTACAAGCAGCCACCGGCGTGGTCCGTCCCGTAGTCTTCGGCCTCGTCTACGCGGTCGTTAATCCACCGAATGCAGGCTCCTGCTCCCGCCGGCGTCGTTTGCTCGGCGTCTGGCCTTGCGACTATCTTGCAAGCGTGCGGGTTCCTCTGCTCGCCTATTCCACCTACATGCCATTAAGAACGGAAGAAGGAAGGAAATTGCTTTGATTGCCAAATCAATGTCAATTAGTGCGTGGTCAAGAAAAGGAAACTGCCACTGCATACAGCAAATGTCGGTGTCAATCGGGCAACGGTTATAGCATGTAGATTCTGGACGTGGACAATTGCATCAAGGTCCATCAATGCATAGTAATGTCTTCTTCATCTTCCTTGTTGCCCCAACCGGTGACCCGGCTCCTCCTGACGCGGTGTTCGCGCGTGCCGGCTCACAGGCCCGACCAGGCTGCTGCTGCCGAATCAGCAGAGCACGGCGTTCCTCCCTCAGACATCAACACTCAGTCGTGGGCTGGCAGCGCGATTGGCCGTGGCTTGGACGACGCGGTGTCCCTCAAACTAGCCTACGACCCGACTCCCCCGAGCAACGAAGCGTAGCAGCCGGCAGCACTGCTCTATTCACTGGGGTCGACTGCAAGGCGCGACCCACTCGGTGACCTCTCCCTCTGGCGTCGACTGCCCGACGCAGCGCGGGCACACAGCATCTCTTTTCTCCACCCAACTGCTTGACCGCGGCCTCCGTAGCGCAGTGCCAGCGCTGGCCACGCCCCCGCGAGCGGCGGCTCCTCCAGTTGGCAGCGCGATGGTTCCCTTCGCAGAGAGGCGCAGATCGGACGCGACACGAGTGCGGGCGATGATCCGCGTCCCCACACATGGCGGCCTCCACAGCGGAGACGCGTCGTGGATTCCGGCGTTGGGACACACTCCCCTCACCGGCGATGGTTGCTCGGGAGATGGAGAGGTTCTTCTGTTCAGCGACTGATTCAGTCAGACGGAGACTTCTACATTCACTCGTACAGTCCACATGACGATATTTCACTCAGGCCAACTTCAGCATGGAGACGCTCGATTACAGTATACAGAAACATGCATCAACACTCGGCCCCGTGCGTCATCACTTGGTTGGGTTCAACCTCCACTCGGCCGCTCCATGCGTTGCCACTCGGCTGAGCTCGACGTCACCACTCGGCCGCCCCGTGTGTCGCCACTCGGTCGGGCTAGGCCTCACCCTGAATTTCCGTGGTGA
Organism: Thinopyrum elongatum; assembly: GCA_011799875.1. Lineage (NCBI taxonomy): Eukaryota > Viridiplantae > Streptophyta > Magnoliopsida > Poales > Poaceae > Thinopyrum > Thinopyrum elongatum. The sequence continues at coordinate 322,983,526 of CM022302.1, forward strand.
ATCGATCCGATCAATTGTGGGATTGATTGCCCATAGTTCCTTTCCGAAAGGACATCTGACAGTCTGACTGACCACCCTCCGTGGGGACCCGTGCACTCGGACACGTAAAACACCCGACTGAAGACACCTTCAGGATCGCTATGAGATGAGCTTGACGCCCCTCCACGGGTTAACTTGGCCCTTCCACTAGGGTCCAAGGCGCATGCCTCATAAACTTGGACTCGTAGATGGCCTGCGCTGGCGTTCCCCCGGGAGAAGGAGTGGCATCTCTCCGGAGAGTCAGACCACGTGCCGGCGTCGTCACTCGGGTTTTTATGGCATGTCCACACTCGGACCTCAAGTCTATCTCTTCCAAGAGACATATGAATGCCACCAAGTATTGCTCGTCGATCAACAACATCAGATCATTCGGAGAACCTTTTAGTCCTCACCACTCGGTCGCCTCGCGCATCGCTATTGGTTGGACACATCCTCACCACTCGGCCGCCCCGCGCGTCGCCACTCGGTGAGACACATCTACATCAATCGGCTGCCCCGCGCATCGCCATCGGTTGAACACATCTTCACCACTCGGCCACTCGCGCGCCTTCAGACAGCTAAGTCATTCTACATGCACTACATTCTGTTAGTTCCGCATTCCCGAGTATCCCGTAATTCACACATCACGTTCACTCGAAGGCCACGCCACTGAGTGTGCCTCTACGCTCGGTTGCTTATTTTCACATACTTGCTTAGTACTGGTTATTTGACTCCTGAGTCCAACTTCCATTTTAACGCATACTTCATTCATGAACACCATGTGTTCTTCATTTCGAGTTTGCATCGGTCCTCGGGGGCTGCAACTCAGTCGAAAGACTGCACTACCTTTTATTTGAGTCCGGTGCTCTAACACATCAAGTTGGATCATTCACTTCATCAAGTTCGATCAATTCCTTCGCTCTTCTAGACTCTTGTTGGTTCTGAACCAGCAAGCCCCTTGCACACCCAGCGGGTGTCTATGGGTGTCATTTGCACAAATCATTTCAGCACACATCAAATTTCCTTGAGAAAATTATTACATTGGCTTGTGCTATTTTTTATACACAAGTTACGCGACCACTCGGCGGCTTTGTGTGCCAACTTCATCGCTTTTTGTCTCGGTCACCGTATCGATCCTAGCGCACCGCAACACCGACCTTGCCGCTCTGTTGATTTCGAACACATCCGGCCAACCCCTCCTTGGAGCCCTCTTCATCGTGTCAAAGACATAGGCCTCATCGTCTCGTTGAGCATGAGACGGGTAAGTCCCTTTTATAATTAAACTGCACACTTCACTCATTTGCGAGTTTGCCTCTTTCGAGCATCACTTAGGAGTTGCTCCTCGCCTTTACACGGGTCCAACTCGATGAATTACAATTTATCCATTCGAAACTATATTTCCCGGGTTCCGACAGGCCCACCGTCAAAGCCTCTAAGTGCGCTCGGGGGCTACGCCGCACTCGGGGGCTGCGACTCATTCGAAATCACACTCTCCTGAGTGGTTGAGTACTTCATCACCAGTCAGATCCTTCGCTTCAACAAATGCATTCGATCTGCCACTTTGACAAGTTACATAATCACTCAGACACTTTGCGCGCCATCATCGTTCCTACTCAGACTCATTTGTCGCGCCGGTCCTGTTGCGTCGCAACCACACTACACCGACCTCATCGCTACATCAGCTTCGAAAGCATATGGCTAACTCCTTCAAGGACCATTTTTGCCACTTGGCTGGACACGTAGTCCTTCACTCGGCCACCTCGCACGACATCACTCGGCCACCCCGCGCAGTGCCACTCAGCCACCCCGCGCGTCGCCACTTGGCTGGACACATAGTCCTTCACTCGGCCGCCCCGCACGTCGCCACTCGGTTGTGCACTTCTTCTCCACTTGGCCGCCCCGCACGTCGCCACTCTGTTGTGCACGTCTTCACCACTCGGCTGCCCCGGGCATCGTCACTCGGCCACCCCGCACGTCGCCACTCGACCGCGCCGCGCGTCACCACTTGGCTGGATACGTAGTCCTTCACTCAGCCACCTCGCACGTCATCACTCAGCCGCTTCGTGCGTCGCCACTCGGTTGTGCACACCAGTCGGCCGCTCCACGCGTTGCCACTCGGTTGTGCACGTCTTCACCACTCGGCCGCTCCGCGCATTGCCACTCGGTTGGGCACGTCTTCTCCACTTGGCTAACCCGCGCGTTGCCACTCGGTTGTACACATCCTTGCCCCTCAGCCGCCCCGCGCGTCACCATCAGTTGGACATGTCTTCACCACTACACCCCAACAGGAGAACGACTAAGTTACTCTTATGATCAAACCTCATATCGCACTCTGTAGCAAGCTTACCTCTTTCGAGCATCACTCGGGGGCTACGCACAGCCGTGGGCCATGCCGCCCTCAGTGGTTACACCCATTTGATCAACCTGTTGATCACATCAGGAATAGTTTTCTGACCATACATGCTCGGTCCGCCGAAGATCTATAAGGGTAGCACCGTCCACTCGGACGATCGCCCAAATCATCACCTGGAGTCATCTTCAGGACTGCAAAAGTGTAAAAACGACGCTCCTCTACGGATACACTTGGCCCTTATTCTAGGCTCCAAGTCGTTAGTTTCACAAACTTGGACTCAAAGATGGCATGTGCTGGTGTTCCCCCGGGATAATGAGTGGCCTCTCTCTGGAGAGTTAGCCCACACATTAGCCTCGCCACTCGGGTTTCATGGCACGTCCACATCGAACCACTAGTCTATCTCCTCCGGGAGACATACGAGTGCCACCAAGTTTTTCCTTGCGGTCAACATACCCCGATCAGTCGGGAATCACGTCCACTCGGACAAATACCCCTTTCATGCAAAAGGATAAAAATGATGCTCCTCTACGGATACACTTGGCCCTTCTTCTAGGCCCCAAGGCGTCAGTTTCACAAACTTGGACTCATAGATGACCTGCGCTGGCGTTCCCCTGGGATAGTGAGTGGCATCTCTCCGGAGAATCAGCCCACACGCCGGCGTCGTTACTCGGGTTTCATAGCATGTCCTCACTCGGACCTCTAGTCAATCTCTCCCGAGAGATATATGAATGCCACCAAGTTTTGCCAGCAATCGACCCAATCCGATCAATCGGAAATTGTATAGTCCAGAATCCGTGGAAGTATTTTTTTTCAAATCGTAGTTGAGTAAAGCTTGACGACAGCCGCCGAGTGCCCCACAGTGCTCAAGCCAGATCAAGTTTGTAGTAAACTCGTTGTACTAGACCTCAACTGATTCGGCGGTTAAACCTATGGGAGCGCCGTCAGTCGGCATGTTCCTCACCCGGCTTTCTACTCTTTCATAAAATACGCTGAATACCTAATGCTCACTCTTCGCCTCCAACCCGTTCCCAACCCGACCGTCTGGTTGGCAAGAGCAAAAGCTAACGGTCAATGTAAGAAGTACTACTGGAACGATTACTCCCTGGAGTGTGCAGCTTTTTTCTATAGTCGGCAGTTTCAAGGCCGAATTCATTCATCATGCCTAGTGCACAAAGATTTGCTTGATTGATCCAGTTCCAGGTTGAATTTATTTACCGTGCCAAGTGCACGAAGATTAGTCCGACTGACTCAGCTCCAGGCTGAGCTTATTTACCATGCCAAGCACCTAAAGATCCATCCGATTGACTCAACTTCAGACTAAAAGATATTTGCCATGCCGACTGCATGGAGGTTTACCAGGAAACTTAAACCCTCTGCCAGACTCATCTAGTCCGACAGAGGCTCGGGGACAACACCCAGTGGGTGCACTAAGCGTGCCCCCACTGGAAGAGAAGCCAAAAAGAAACATTCTGCTCGGACAAGTCCAGCACCAACATTCAAGTACAACAAACCCTATAGACTCCAACCGACTACCAAGTTAGGGCGGAACAAGCTTGACCAATACCAGATCCTCAAGTACTACTCGACCTCCGACTCGAAGAGGAACAAGTTCGATCAGTACCAGCTAAGAAGATTTTTAGTTCTCTCAGACTCCCGCCGACTGCCCGAAGTCGACGGCGGTCTCGGGGACTACACCCAATGACTGCAGTCAGCGTGCCCCCACTGGAGTAATCTCCACTCGGTATGGCCTGACTAGTCTGAGTGACAAACAAGAAACAAACAAGTTCTAAGACTCCCGTCGACTACCAAAAAAATTTCCTATAAGGTGAGTTTAACACTCCTCCGTGGACCTGTTTTGAGCCTTCTTCTAGGACTCAAAGCGTGAAACTCACAAGTTTGGATCTAGAACCGACTCGTATTGACGTTCCTCCGGGATAAGAATGGCATCTCTCCAACATAGCAGTACATGCGTCAATCTTGTTGCCCAGATTTAATGACACACCCATACTCAGATCACAAGTTAACCTCTTCCGAGAGATGAACGGATGTCACCAAGTTGCTCCTCATGGGCACTTACCCCAGATCAGTCGGGAAGCACAGTGCCAGAATCCATTGAGATTTTCTTCAAACCTTGGTTGTCTGAAAGCACGATGACAGGTATCGAGTATTTTCGTAATCACTCGGGCCAAATTGTGTCTTTCACAAACTTGTTTTGCAAAATCTAAACTGATTCGGGGGCTAATGTTGGGGATATAGATAACAGGTAGGCCCATGAAGGGTCAAATATCGTAAAGCATGGGGTCCACACAGTAGGTGGGTCCAGATAAATCTCATTCAGACATACTATCCACTCGGATGACAGGCAACCACTCGGCTGTATGACTCACCCGGGCGTGCGAAGACCAATAGTCGGCAAGGCAGTTGAAACGGCATATTCATAGTGGAGGTTTCATAGTGGGCTGATATTATGGCATTGATGCTCTAATTTGTAGAATAAGAGGTGAGGGGGTGGCGCACTCTATATAAGCCACCCCCACCGCATAGCTCGGCAGGGTCATCTCTCTCTCTCTCCCTCTCTCTCTCTCGCCATTAGTCTTAGGACGTAGCTCAGGCACGGGGATCCGTTCTCCTCTTTCTCTCTCACACAATGTAATCTCCGGATACATACTTAGATAAAACAAAGCCTCTCCGGAGCACGAGACGTAGGGTTGTTATCTCCACTGCGAGAGGCCCGAACTCGCTAAAACACCGTGTCACCCATATGCATCTCGATAGATCATGCTCCTTTATCCTACCCCTCTCTCATTGTCGGAATCATTCCCATGACAGGCGTCGAGTGAAGGGGCCGCAATAAACCTCTTTTGGGCCATTGGCTCCTCGAGCTCCCCGGCACACAGGCAGAGATTGAAGATGGAGGCGGCGGCGGTGATGGCGGCGACCTACCAATGGTTTCGAGCGAGGGAGGGGTGGTGTGTGTTTGTGTGAGTGGAGGTTTTGGGGTGTGTGTAGAGGGGTGGCAAGGTGGCGTTTGAGGAAATACCGCGGCAACTGAAAATTTTACTAGGCGGGAGTAAAATGTCGGGCTACAGAAAATTTGGATCAAGGGTGGGTAGATATTTTTGAGATTGCGAGGGATGCAGAGGCGGGAGTAAAATGCCGGGGCTACTAAAAATTTGGATCAAGGGAGAGCAGATATTTTTGAGATTGCGAGGGATGCAGAGGCGGGAGTAACAAGACGGGGTTACTGAAAATTTGAATCAAGGGCGAGCAGATATTTTTGAGATTGCAAGGGATGCAGAGGCAGGAGTAAAATGACAGGGCTACTAAAAATTTGAATCAAGGGATTGGAGCATAGCAGGAGTAACAGACATCGCACACGGTCCACACATACTAATCGTGTGCCATCAAACATAAAAACCTTCCAGGCGGTAGATATTTTCGAGATTGCGAGGTAGTAGTTATTTTCGAGAGTGGGAGGCAAGCCTCGTGGAGCCCAATCTACTGTGCTGATGTGAGTGATAGGGGCACGGGCGTGGCACAAGGGTAGTCTGAGCGAACCTTGTCTGTTGCGTCCCCAATCACAGACGGTTGCTGCATCCAACTTGTTTGCTGTTTATAAATTTGGCAAAAAGAATAACGTGGGAAAGGGTCAGAATAGGAACACACTTGCATGTGGACCAAATATATGTATCAAAAGTGTGGTTTGATGTTCAAATACTCAATGCACAACTTTGATGTGGCACCTATCGCACAAAGCGCACAGTATTGCTAGTCAGCCACCCCCTACGAACCCCACTTCATGTCGGCGGTAAGGGAATCCTAGCTACAAATGCATGCCCCGGGATAGCTAGGTTTGAAATCTCACCCTACCATAACAGAAAACCTATAGGAGTCTATCATATAAATGGTCAAACTTCCCCTTTCGCTTCCGGACAAAGGTGGACCATGTGCCGACCCACAAATGTGTGCTTATCGCAGGAGATGGGTGAGACCACATACGAACCACCTTCGGGTGGCCCTATACTATATGTATGAAAAGGGTGTGGTATGATATTTAATTACCATTCACAACTTTGATGTGGCACATGTGCCTCGCAAATTAACCGGACTTCCCCGACCCCACGGTGGTTGCAGGTAGTGCGAAGTAGCCCCCCCACTCCACACACACGTGTCGGGGGGGATGGCATCTCACAAAGACGTATTGTAACACGGAGCAAACAGAATCCAACTTGATCGTATAACCTCTCTCGCTCATTGTTGGTCAAAGTGATGGACATCCACATGGCCCCGCAAAATGGGCTAGCTTGTCGCCGATAACCTCACGAGGGAGTACTGTCTGAAGACAAAACCCACTTTGTGCATGTGGCCCAATTATGTATATGGAAGTGGTGTGTGTGGTGTTTGAATACGCAATGCGCAAATTTGACGTGGCACCATGCTTTGGAACCATAAAATCCCCACACTGAGCGATGGTTCACGACGCGTAGCATGCATGCGCTCAAACTTCATTAGGCCTGGAATGATTGACCTACTATACGGTAACACAAACCAAAGAAGAAGAATCCACCCTGGTAACCTTTCTCGTCGTCGGTCGAAATGATGGACGTCCACGCGGGCCCATGAATATATAAAGGCTTGCCGCCCATAACCAAGCGAGTGACGGTGTCCAAAGACAACCAATGCATGCATGTGTCCCAACCATATTTGTGGAGGTGCGTGATGCATGCATATGTGTTGAATAGCTAATGCAAAATATTGATGTGGTGCGTGCATTCAAAATCGCACAGGTCCCCACACAGAGCAAGAGGTTCATGACGTGTCGTGTGCTCGCCCCCCCTCCCCCCCTTCGATCTACCGGGATGGGTTCATGTGTAGACATGCGCTATTATATATGTAATCTCACATCATGACCTATATCGTGAGATAAACAAAAAATTAATCCCCTCCTAAGTCAAAATAATTAACCTCTCACGCTGTCGGTGAAAGTGATGGACCAAGCGGGCTGACAGATGGAAGCATCGCCGATAACCATGTGAGTGAGTGCCAGAGGACAACCACCATCGCATGCATGTGTGCCAAAACATAAATATGGAGAGGTGTGTGGTTGTGATGTTTTGAATACCTAATGCACAACCTTGATGTGGCATTTGCCTCAAAAACCGCAAAGCCCCACACAGAGTGAGGTTCATGTGACACCTAGTATATGTTGGTCACATCCCCCCTTCGACACATACTATATACTCCTACCCTAGCACAGCCCTAAAAGAATTAATCCTCCTTGTTCGTCAAATGTGCCTCTCTCTCGTTGGATCAAAGTGATGGACGACGATCTCGCGGGCCCACAGGAACGAAGCGTACGTCGCACGCGTGTGAGCATCCTATATAGGACTACGTACCACCGTCTACTTGTGGCACAAAGAGGTGTTTGTGTGATGTTTGAATACGCAATACACAACTTTGATGTGGCACCATATATATATATATACCTCGGAAATAGAAAAATCCACACAGAGAGCGAGGTTCATGATGCATGGTACGTGCTACGCCCCCATTCGACGCGTGGTATATATATACTTATACTGTATAGCACAAACCAAAAAGAATCGTCATTCCTTGATGGTCAAATTGACCTCTCTCTCATTGGGTCAAAGTGATGGAGGACAACCTCACGGGCCCACAGATGGAAGCTCCGCACGCGAGTGAGTTCCTATAGGGAAACTACCTCCTGCATGGTATTGCGTGATGTTTGAATACCAATGCACAACTTTGATGTGGCACCTGCCTCGGGAACCAGAAAGTCCCCACATGCAGTGAGGTTATGACACATATATATAGAGTATACATGTTGCCCCCTCTTTGACATGTACTACATACTCCTATCATGCATATACGTAACACAAACAAAAAAAGAACCATCCTTGTTGGTCAAATTAACCTCTCTCTCTCTCTCGCCATACGTTCAATTGATCGACGACGACCTCGCGGGCCCACAGAGAGAGTCACACATGAGCAAGTGTCATAGGACAACCATCGCGTGTATGTGCCCGTGTGTTGCGTGATGTTTGAATACCCAAAGCACAACTTTGACATGGCACATGCTTCGCAAACCGAAAACGCACTACACAGAGGTTCACGATGCGTAGCCCCCTCACTTTGAGCCGGTGGGAGGGACTCATGTTTACGCACGTGCCCGAAATTTAATATGGAATCTCACCATGATCCACACCATAACACACATGCCAAGATGAATCCACCTTCGGTCCAATGCCTATTGTTGTCGGTGGAAACTGAAAACCTTTGTGGGCTAATGAATGGGCACGTCGCTGCTAACCGCACGAGGGAGTGTCCGAGAGGACCACCAATGCATGCATGTGGCCCAAACATGTATGTATGAAAGGGTTGTGTAATGCTTTAAATAACCAATTCATGACTTTGATGTGGCATATATACATGACTCACAAAATGATAAATAATCCCACATCACGGAGGCTCACGACTAGTAGTGTACTGCTGGACCCCCCCCCCACACACACACACATAGAGACACACATCCCGCACCACCACCGCCACTTTGAGGCATGTCAAACTTTTTCTGCAGTGAACATGTGACCAAAGGAGTGTCGTGTTAAAGTTTGAAAAAAACAGAGATCATTCGACCCGTTTAATACATTGATTGATTTCCTAGGAATTTAATGTGCAAAAATCAAATTTGAGCTACATGTGCACCAAAATGGATTGCAAAATCATATGTGTGTCCCTGGGTGCATGTTTCCCCGTGAAAGAGATTTCGAAACATTGAGAATATTCATTTTTAAAATTTAGTAAATCCAAAACTTAGTTGAAATTCATGAAACTTATCGTGGTGTCATATATGGACACCAGTAGACTTTGATATTGTATTTTTTCGTCAAATTTGAGACAAGTTTTGATATAATCTTCTTACAAATGGGAGATTGTTAATAACTGGCAACCAATATGTCATACAAAATATTTATTCGGATCATGTGCGTTCGACCGTGCTATGCTTCGGTTAAGCAGTAAAGCGACAAAATGAATCATCAAAAAACAAAAAAATATATGTGCCGCCACGCGTCCCGTGTGGCGTGCGAGCAGGCGTGAGTTAACGGGATGCATGCGAGCAATCCGCTGCACAGGCAGACCGGGAGGCGTGCGTGCAGGTGTGTGAATTGACGGGAGGCGTTTTCGCTGTGTAGTGTCACCAGGAGGCGTGCGAGTAGCTGTGTGAAATGATGGTAGGAATCCCAGAAGTCCGTCGCGCATGCTCACCGGGAGGCGAGCCAGCGGTTTGACTGACGCTCGCCTCTCTCCCACTACTCCATATTAATGGCACGCCCGAGCGGCCGTACTCCCCATCCTCACCACACACACAATCATCTCTCTCTGCCCGCATCCTCAACGCCGCTCTCTGTCCTCAAAGCCGTCAGTGTATGAGGATGCCGCTGAAGCGCCCCATCGGAGGGAGTGGTAACGCCGGGGATGCTGAAGCACCGGAGCATGGCATGAAGATGGAGACAGAGGTTGTCGTCGTCGCCGATGAGGTATCGCTGCACCTCGATGTCGTTGATGGCGTCGTGCTTCCATAGCCGGAGCCGGAGGTCCACACCGACTCCGGCGACGACTCCGACGTCCACTCCGGCGATGACGGACAACCGTTTAGTCATCTATACCCATTTATGTGTCAAATACATCCTAGGGTTTCTCTGGTTACTCCTGTCTCCCCTTTTTGGAATAGAAATCATATGGTTACGTTCTCTCAATCCATAAAATCTGAGTAAGTTTCGTTAGATCCGTGTAGTGTATTGATTGTTTGAATGGTACAAATGATAAGTGATTAGTTGTTTCATATGTGCAAATGATTTCTGCTAATAATCCGTCTAGGGTTAGTGTTCGTGCTAATATAATTCCTAGCCAGGTCTTGACAATTGATTTTTAATGACCTACATATATGTTTGTGCCATTTTTTTATACTCCGGAGGTGGAGAACAAGGGTGCCAACAAGCGCAGGCGGGTCGAGAAAGAACCGCAAGCGACTCCAGCAGGCCTAGACTTCATCAGCAGCCTCCCCGATGATATGTTGAAAGTCATCATATCCCCCCGCCCAATCAAATATGGGGCGAGGACAACCGTTCTTTCCCGGCGGTGGCGCCCCCTATGGCTTTCCACCCCTCTCGGCCTGATCGACGCCCACGAGCTCTGCCATGGCTATCACAAAAGCTTGGATGCGTTCTCCAGATCCTTGGCAGTCACCATGGCCCAATCAGAGGCCTTATCATAGGCAAGTTCCATTATAACAGCAAGGACCAAGCCAAGCTTGATGAGTGGTTCCGATCCCCCACCCTAGATCAGCTCGAGGAGCTCAGTTTTAATGATGGGCATATGTGCTCACTGCCAACGTCCATGCTCTGCCTCGTGCCCACGCTCCTCCTCGCCAAGTTCATGAACTGCCATTCCCCCCCCCCTTAATGATGTGCCCGCTCTTTCTCTACCACAATTGAAGCACCTCGAGCTCGTCGCCGTCTGCATCCCAAAGGATGACATGGAGCGCCTTCTCCGCGGCTGTACTGCACTCGAGTTCCTTCATCTTCAGGCCATCAGTTGGTCGAGTAGCTTCCAAATCACCTCCATGACTCTCCGGACTATTTATGTGTGTTGCTGGTGATGCAACAAGAGATCATAAAAGGTGGACCACAATATGGTCATTGAGGACACACTTCACTTGAGAGATTACTTGTAGTTGATCAACAAGGTCCAACAAGAATCAATGTCATTTCTTTGCCGAAATTGACAGTGGTGGGCTACTCGTCTATCAAATACTCTGAACTTGTTATTGGATCCACACCCGTCCAAGTACAACAGTCGCCTTCTACCTCTCCTTCTTGATATCAACATTATTTCTAATTTTGAAGATGTATGTTCGTCTGTCATCCAGAAAATGATTTCGACAAGTTTGACCCAGAATATGTGCACAGTGAAGGTCTTGGCACTAGAATATATCGGCCCCGCCCTGCATGAAGTTTTCAGTTTCCTGAGATGCTTTCTGTGCCTGGAGAAGCTATATATCGAGGTGATGTTCCTTTCCTGTTAAATGTTAACCATAAGGGAGTTCAATTTTTGGCACCTTTTGCCAAAATTATGATGACAATGTACTATGATTTCTGAAGGAATTTTGGAGGATTTCAGTACATACATTCCCCCCACCCCATATTGGTTGCTTGATTCATATGGTTACAAATCATAATCATTTCTCCTTTGGATTCATCTGTACTAGTTTTCTTAGGGAATTTTGCAACCACTCCAACCTCTTTTGAAGAAGGCTACATTTTTCTAGATTGTAATCAAATTCCCATGTCAATCATGTCAGATCGAAGATGGCACATTGGTGCATTTTACAAATCCTGCAAACCAAATAGGCCTATGGTAGTGTTCAAAACTGCATGTAGGCACTAACATGTTCTCTTCTTTTGCAGATAATATTAGGCCCGTGTGACACCGTAGATTTTGGCCCTTTCTTTTTCTTTTGGATTTATTTTAATTTTTGATTTGAATTGCTTTTCTATGGCTCTGTGGTCCTGAAACCTGGGAAGACCATCTCTTCTCAAGTGTCACAAGTGGCTTGTCATCATCTAAACCATCTCAATATCATGTCATTTCCCATCTTAGCCCAATCCCAATATTCTTTTTGTTGGGAATATTCTTTTTTCTATTAATGGAATAATCCTTTTTGCCCTAGGTTGTGAAACAACCTATATTTCTGTCTTCCACAAAATTCCCAAATAACTCTCATAAATTGTTTGGGTCATATCCTCCATAGATATGTTAAAATCCTTCCTTGGCATCATCAAAGATAATTCACAAATATTCATTTTCTCATTCTGCCCTAAGTGGCTTTTTGAGAAGGAAGTGTCATTTATCTTTGCTTGATTGACTCCAAACTTTTTGCACACCTTTTCTTGTCCATATCATGGCCACATGACAAAATTCAACTCAATTTGCCTAGTGAACCTACCTCAGCAAATTTCCAAAGTTCCTGACTAAGGGAAGCCTTTGTGAAGGAAGTACTAACTAGGTTAATCCAAATGAGTTGAAATTTTGCAAGGTCCTTCATATGATCAAATCATCACTCTCCTCAAGATTTGGGCTCATGTCATCAATCTATGTGAGCTCAGCATCAAATCTTGGTTTCTGATCAGATTTTCAGGTTGTGAAGAAACTATATTTTATATTCTTCAATTAAGCTAAAAATTTACCAGGACATTATCCTATCTATATGAACTCTCTCCACAAATTTTTGGCTCATTTTATCTAGCCATTTTTCCTCGGCTATTTTCCTTAAACTCTATCCAGAGAGCTGCATTGTGAAGCAAGTACCATTTTGGTATTTCCAAATGGCATGAAACTTTTACATCAGCTTCATATCATCAAATAACTCATCTCCTCTAAAATTCAGCTCAATCCAACTTGATATGTGAGTGCCACTTCATTGTTTGCATTTCTGTACAGAATGGTGGTTTGTACAGCAAGTGCCACTTATCTTCATCCTAATGAGCTGCAAATTTGAAGAGATGCTCATCTTAATGAGTTATCACACCTTGTCAAAGACCCGAGTCTATCCCCTCTTGTAGCTTCCTCACCACAGCATCAAACACCTTACTGTTCAGCTGGTTTGGAGCTAAGCCCAAATCTCTTCTTTGCCCCTGCCTTTGGTTCTTTCCTTGTTGGCACTCTCTGTTGTCCAATCCATCTCCCAGACATGGTCGGCCGGCCAGGGTGCAACCGCGTGCGCCAGTTCACATGGTGACCACCGCTCTGGCACGCCATGGACGCGAGCTGCGTGTCTGTTAGCTCGGGCCCCTCCCCTGCTCGTCGCGTTTGCATGCCCGACCATGTCAAACAGCTCCCCCTCGTTGTTGCCTTCGCCCTGGACCTCTCTCCCCTACGTTTGCTTCCCCGGCGAGCCATCCCCGTCGAGAACAGAGCGCGCCCACGGGAGCCTATTGCCGCTTCGGCTCTGTTCGCCCCTGGTCTCTTCCTCCCCGTGCCCCTTGGCCTCCTCTATCTCGTGAACCCTCCCCTGTTCCTTCCCGTCACCTTCCGTCGAGCGTGCTGGCATGCCCACGAGTCCGCGGCTCCGGCCACGCGTCCGCGGCGGCGGCCAGTGCGGCACCGTGTTGCCCCGGCTATATATAGCCCCCTACTCGTCTCCCGAGCGCACCACTGGCCTCCTCCTCCTCCCAGTACCCCGCCCAGCCACTACGGCAAGCTCGGGGATCCCTCTAGTACTCCCATGGCCGCCATGGTTGCCGGCATCCCCCTCCTAAATTCCCTCTATGTCGAGCCCTTCTCCCTCCATTTCTTCCACCAGAAGGCCTCCTAGCCTCCGGCGATCCTCGTCCTCTCTTCTGTCCTTCCTCTGGCGCACCAGGGAGCAGTGCCGGTCGCCGCCCGAAGTCGCCGTCCGCCGTGGTCTTGGCCCCGCTCGTCTCAGCGCTCGATGGCATGCATGAAGCATGCAGGCGGGTGCGCCTCCCCACGCTGGTCATTCCGGTGGCCGGGGCGTCGCCTGAGTCGACCCCTGTCGCCGGGGGCCATCGCCGGCATGCGCGGCCATCCTCTGCATCGCGGGCGAGCACGAGGAAGGAGAAGACCCCGCCCCAGCTACCCTAGGGACCCCACGGCACCACCAGTCAGTGACACAGGGAGTTGACCCCGGTCAACTGACGTGAGAAGTGGAAGCGTAGTTCCGGAAATACGCTTTCCGGTTATGTAAGCGCACTCTCCTGCTTCTTCTATCCATTTTACGCTTCCTCTACTTCGAAGACGTATTTCTCTGAATGCGTTTTCTATTTTTCCAGCCAGCGGCCTGTTTGTAGAGATTCTTTTTACAGATTAGTCCCTAAGCTTCATCTGGCTATAACTTTTCAACCGTAACTCCGATTGAGGTGAATCCAAAGCCCACGTTTTCATTCCGCCGAGCTCTATCTGTTGGTATCATTCTCACTATGTGGTCTCACTATGAAAATGACCATTTTGCCCTTGCCCATAAACAGCCCCCTCCGAGGGAGAACTGTTTCCGGTGATTCTTTCCATCATCCTTCCGCACTTTTTCCCGGTGACCTCTTCATTTCCAGGAAAGCCACGACAGCCACTTGCATGATGGATTTGCAATAGCTATGGTTTTCAACTTGAATATTTAAATAAGTTGTGCATGTTAATATTTCCGTGAATGCTTTATATGCTTATGGACCCATGCTTATTCTGATGCCATGATTATTTTCATCCAGTTGTTTACATGCTTACTTGCTAATATTGTTATCATGTTCTTTTCTGGTAGTTACTTGCCCGATGCTAGTGGTCATACTTTGTTCATATTAGTGATATGCTTTGCTATACTTGTGCTATTCAGGATCATCGTTACGCCATGTTCGTTTGCATCTGATAGAGTAAATTCTTTATTGTTATTGATGTTAAGATGAATGTGCTAAATGGTTGTGTTATCCATCCATGCTCATGTTGATGTCATGCTCATATGCATTGTTATTTCATCATGTTATGCTATTATGACTCAGCTGTTCCTCATTCAAGTTTAACAGGACTTTAATCGAACTTGAACACCTGTTGGCTGAGTCATAGTGCCATCGAAACGATCTGACCAGTGCAGCCACACTTGCCTTATGGGGGGTCCTAACTGGGTGTATTGTCATGCCTCTCATCGGTGCCTCCAACTAGGGAAGGTTATGTGCGCATGCTACCTTGATCAGGTAGGTGGCCATAAGCCTTGTGTGCCCGTTGTTGTATGGTACCATTGTCCCCCGTTTGGGACCGTTTTTGTTTTGCCACGATGGTGGCCGTTGGATGTCACGAGGTGACATCGGGGCCACCCAGGACATAGCCCAAAGGGGATTTTGTCAGAGTGGTCGGGAGGGTGTCATGGCAGTAGATCGGTTTTGTCGGAACGTCGTTGGTCCACCCGAATGGGAACACGAGGCCTTGGATTCCGTAGTGTGGTACAGTGTGCTAACCTCTGCAGAGTGTGTTTAAATCTATCGATAGCCGCGCCCATAGATATGGGCCCAGTTCATAGTAGGTCACGCTATGGGTCAACAGTAATAATAACCTAAATAATAAACAACCCCGGTTCGATGAGGCAAGAAGTTGGGTGATCTTGATGTGATCATGAGACGATCACAGTGGTATCGTGGATACCGAAGTTGGTTGATGTTTCTGGTGTCATGTGGTAATCTCGGGTAAAGATCAAGCTCCTTGTGTTCATATGATCACTACGGTATTGTTAATACCAAGCTTGGTTGGTCCTAAGATGATCATGTGATGCCCAAGTTGGTAAGTTGATACATGTGGTGGTTACGAGGTAACCCCAAACAGAGTAAGTTGGTGCATTATATTGTTAACATGTTGCATGCTAGTATCATCATATGTTCATGCCATGCTCATCTGGTATTGTTCTAGTGCTATCTTGTTCACCATGTCCATGCCATGTTGCTCTAGTTGTATCATGTTCATCCTTGCTAAGTAACCTGTAATTGCCATGATGTGGTTTGTCTTGATTGCTTTGGTTGCGGTGAGCTTGCAAGTACATTCAATGTACTGACCTGGCGTGTCATGCCAGTTTGCAGTTCATGCCTTGTTTGCTTGCTTGTTTGTCCTGGATCCCGAGTTTGCGAGCTAGGATAAGCGTTCCAGCTAGAGTCCCTGCGGAGTGGAGTCCATCGTCGTCATCGCTGTTCCACTGCTAGAAGTTATTCCGCTATTATAAGTTGTTCTGCTGCTTGAATAGAGCAACCCTGGCAGGCATAGTGTCGCCGTGCCGATGTAATTCCCTTGTATCCATATCAATTGTAATAAAGAGCTAATTTGTTCTATGGCAAGCAGTGCCTTATTCCAGAGGCTTACCTTGATATCTGGGCTGGAATATGGGGCTTTCCGGTCTCTCTGAGCCTGGGTGCCACAAGGCTTGGTATCAGAGCAGGTCTCGCTGTAGGACGCCCTAGTCCGCGCGAGCATTAGAAAACGGTAGTATAGAGTCTTGGCAGTCTGCTGCATTTGGTTGTTGCATTTGTTTGCTGCATAGCATGCATATAGACTTATTATATGTTCGCTAACGGTTAATCTTGTGAGTGTAGGTGGCATCGGTTTCGATCCACTACCTGCACCCCTCTAGTTTTGCATACCTACTCTTCGGTGTTCAGCGTCATCTCTGTCCCAGCGGAGTGATGCCAAGGTACCAAGTGTTCCAGACACCACGTACAGTTATTCCATCCATATCTTTCCATCAGCCACCCCCATCATTTCGGTGCTAGACATGTTTCTACCCCAGATCTTGCCCTCCATCATGTCGCTTTGGTAACCCTTACTGATCTTAGCTATCAAAAATGGGTTATGCCAGCAGGCCTTGCTTCTCCACCGCTATCCTACCCTGTCACCCCATTCTTTGGACGTGTACGATTTTTCATCCGTCCGCTTGATGATGATGTGGTCGTAACCTTTGTGTTCCGCTACATAATCACTAAGTCCGTCTTCACCTCCGTGTCTGCCCAGATGCGACCGGTGTTAAGCCAGCGCTTGTGTAACCTTGTTTACACCAACTCCTTCCACACTTGGATTCACTTTCGTGCACACCGCCACAACATATTAGACCGTAATACCGGAGTTTTCGTGAGATCTGTGTGCTTAAGTATGCATGCATATTATTGTTGTGAGTAGTAGTAATATGTGATGTTGCTTGAATATGATATTGCTTGTATATAATCTTGATTGCCTTGTGTGCTTTTGTTCCATTCGTTCCTTCTGTTTATTTCTTTGGGCCCCCGGTTTTACCTTATTTTCCCCTTATTAAAGTTGCGCATCAACCGACACCGGACTCGAAGAATCAGTAAGGAGATGAATAATTGGAAGCTCAGCAGCATTATGGAATTCTCAGTCGACTGCATTAATTTGGGAATATCTGGTCTGAATGGAAATGATACGATGGCATGCCTACCAACATCCAGCTTACATAAATAGTGCAATCTTCACATCAGTATGATTAAATCATCTGGAAGACAAGTGGTGCGCAAGACCAACAGTATATTATCAGTTCATATGCAAGGTTGATTCTGCTATGAGTAAGATTTGAACCATGCTATACACTCGAAACCTGCCAGAATGTACTATGAATTCAGTGCTCAGCAAGAAGGATAGTCGAACAACCTTTTTCATGAGAGTAATCGACAGCAGAAATATTAAAGGGTATATAAATGGCATTCAGTCAGCGTACCACAGTAAGAAGCTTCTAGTGTAAGCAACCCAGTCTTCCCTCGCAAGCTACCAGAGAAGCTTACAATGCAAGTCTCCTCAGTCTTCCTCGACATGATATGTGGATGACTTCCAGCACAAGATACTCTGCCTTCCTCAGTAAGCCACCGCAAAAGCTTCCGGCATAAGATATCGAGTCTTCCCCAGCAAGTCACTAAGGGGGGAAGCTTCTGAAGTACGATACCCAGTCTTCCTCAACAATCTGCCCCAATGAAAGCTTCAAGCACAAGCTATTCAGTCTTCCTTAGTGCGATGGCTTTCAGCACAAGCTTCCTCAGTATGGCACTGGTACAAGATATTACACATCTAGTTGACAGCATATGGCAGTGCATCTCAAAAATCAGTTCCACAACAGTTTGGTCAGGAACACGAGCCAGTCTGGACACAAGTTTCTCCCTCAGAAACCAAATGCTCAGCTACACATGCTTTCATTGTGAGCATACAACCAAAGTTTTGCAAAGTCACTTGAACAATGATGTAAATAGAGTCTGACAACCTCATGAGTATTGTTAAAAGAAGGAAGCCAGTTATACACCTCAGTGTGACAAAGGACTATGAAGATTGACGACAACAGTGAGCTCTGTACAAGTACCTGTGAACCTGGGTTCAGATGATCATTTTTCCTACGGTTAAAACTTGAATACGATGAACCTGTCATTTAAACGATGTTACCATGTCAGAAGATGAGAATAAAGGTATGATAATTGTTGCATGATTCACATGGATATACCGAAAGGATGAGTAATCAGAATGTTGAACAATAATCTCGAAGCATGTGCCCTTGTATATGGGAATCAGTTAAAGGATAGTGTGCCATGAACAAGATTCTTCTGCCAAAACCACCGCCAGTCAAGTCAGTGGATACTATCGTTTAAGGCTGTGCCCCCTTTTATGTGGGACATGACATGTGACAGTCAAATATTTGGCACGGATCTGATACTTGAGACAGTGGAGTCAGTCAAGATAAGTCAAATTCCACCAGGAGAACAGTATGATTCATAACACTGTGTTGAACCCGAAGGGATATGCAGCTATTTGAGCAACCCACTGCAAGGAGTAAGATATTTGGTGTCCACCAAGAAAGTTGTTCACAACTCCATGGAATGTGGTCAGTGTGACACCTCCATCAGAAACAACTCTCGGACTTGTGAGACGGGCATATATTGCAGTCATAATAATCTACCGCACCCCGTTATGACTGCAGATATAAAAGAAATGGGAATCAACATGACATATGAGGTAAGGCCTGTCAGAATATGGATACAGTGAAACAAACCACCCCAGAGCAAGACAGTCTAGTCATGAAATTCAACGGGAACATCATATAAGGAAAAGGATACCCGAGTTGGAAACAGTTTCCTTAAGTCAAGTATATTCATATTTGTTCCCTGAGCAACCAAATCTCGAGGACGAGATTTCTTTAACGGAGGAAGGTTTGTGACACCCTGGATTTTGGCCTTTCTTTTTTCTTTTTGATTTATTTAAATTTTTGATTTGAATTGCTTTTCTGTGGCTCTGTGGTCCTAAAACCTGGGAAGACCATCTCTTCTCAACTCTCACAAGTGGCTTGTCATCATCTAAACCATCTCAATGTCTTGTCATTTCCCATCTTAGCCCTATCCCAATATTCTTTTATTGGGAATATTCTTTTTTCTATTAAAGGAATAATCCTTTTTGCTATAGGTTGTGAAACAACCTATATTTCTGTCTTCCACAAAATTCCCAAATAATTCTCATAAATTGTTTGGGTCATATCCTCCACAGATATGTGAAAATCCTTCCTTGGCATCATCAATGATAATTCAAAAATATTCCTTTTCTCATTCTGCCCTAAGTGGCTTTTTGAGAAGGAAGTGTCATTTATCTTTGCTCGATTGACTCCAAACTTTTTGGACACCTTTTCTTGTCCATATCATGGCCACATGACAAAATTCAACTCAATTTTCCTAGTGAACCTTCCCCAGAAAATTTCCAAAGTTCCTGTCTAAGGGAAGCCTTTGTGAAGGAAGTACTAACTAGGTTAATCCAAATGAGTTGAAATTTTGCAAGGTCCTTCATATGATCAAATAATCACTCTCCTCAAGATTTGGGCTCATGTCATCAATCTATGCGAGCTCAGCATCAAATCTTGGTTTCTGGTCAGATTTTCAGGTTGTGACGCAACTATATTTTATATTGGTTCAATTAAGCAGAAAATTTACAAGGACATTATCCTATCTATATCAACTCTCTCTACAAATTTTTTGGCTCATTTTATCTAGCCAATTTTCCTCAGCTATTTTTCTTAAACTCTGTCCAGAGAGCTGCATTGTGAAGCAAGTACCATTTTGGTATTTCCAAATGGCATGAAACTTTTACAGCAGCTTCATATCATCAAATAACTCATCTCCTCTAAAATTCAGCTCAATCCAACTTGATATGTGAGTGCCACTTCATTGTTTGCATTTCTGTACATAATGGTGGTTTGTACAGCAAGTGCCACTTATCTTCGTCCTAATGAGCTGCAAATTTGCAGAGATGCTCATCTTAGTGAGTTATCACACCTTGCCAAAGACCCGAGTCTATGCCCTCTTGTAGCTTCCTCACCATAGCATCAAACACCTTGTTGTTCAGCTGGTTTGGAGCTAAGCCCAAATCTCTTCTTTGCCCCTGCCTTTGGTTCTTTCCTCGTTGGCACTCTCTTTTGTCCAGTCCATCTCCCAGACATGGTCGGTCGGCGAGGGTGCAACCACGTGTGCCAGTTCACGTGGTGACCACCGCTCGGGCACGCCATGGATGCGAGATGCGTGTCTGTTAGCTCAGGCCCCTCCCCTGCTCGTCGTGTTTGCATGCCCGACCATGTCAAACAGCTCCCCCTCATTGTTGCCTTCGCCCTGGACTCCTCTCCCCCTCCGTTAGCTTCCCCGGAGAGCCATCCCCATCGAGAATAGAGTGCGCCCGGGGGAGCACTGTGGCCGCTTCGGCTCTGTTCGCCCCTGGCCTCTTCCTCCCCGTGCCCCTTGGCCTCCTTTGCCTCGTGAAACCTTCCCTATTCCTTCCCGTCGCCGTCCGTCAAGCGTGCTGGCATGCCCACGCGTCCGCGGCTCCGACCACGTGTCCGCGGCAGCAGCCAGCGCGGCACCGTGTTGCCTCGGCTATATATAGCCCTTCCCTCGTCTCCCGAGCGCACCACCGGCCTCCTACTCCTCCTAGTACCCCGCCCAGCCACTCCGGCGAGCTCGGGGATCCCTCTACTCCTCCCATGGCCACCATGGTCGCTGGCATCCACCTCCTAAATTCCCTCTATGCCAAGTCCTTCTCCCTCGCTTTCTTCCACCAGAAGGCTTCCTAGACTCCGGCGATCCTCGTACTCTCTTCAGTCCTTCCTCCGGCGCACCTGGGATCCGTGCCCATCGCCACCCGAAGTCGTTGTCCGCCGCTGTCACGGCCCCGCTCGTCTTTGCGCTCGATGGCGTGCATGAAGCATGCAGGCGGTTGCGCCTCCCCACGCTGGTCATTCCAGTGGCCGGGGCGTCGCCTAAGTGGACTCGTGTCGCCGGGGGTCGTCGCCAGCGCGCGTGGCCGTCCTCTGCATCACGGGCGAGCACGAGGAAGGAGAAGACCCGGCCCCAGCCGGCATATGGAATCCACAGCCCCACCAGGTAGTGGCACGGGGAGTTGACCCCGGTCAACTGACATGGCAAGTAGAAGCGTAGTTCCGAAAATACGCTTTCCGGTTCTGTAAGCGCACTCTCCCGCTTCTTCTGTCCATTTTACGCTTCCTCTACTTCGAAGACGTATTTCTCGGGATGTGTTTTCTATTTTTCCAGCTAGGGGCCTATTTGTAGAGATTCTTTTTATAGATTAGTCCCTGAGCTTCGTCTGGCTATAACTTTTCAACCGTAACTCCGATTGAGGTGAATCCAAAGCCCACATTATCATCTCGTCGAGCTCTATCTGTTGGTATCATTCTCACTATGTGGTCTCACAATGAAAATGACAATTTTGCCCTTGCCCGTAAACAGCCCCCTCCGAGGGAGAACTGTTTCCGATGATTCTTTCCGCGATCCTTCCGCACTTTTCCCGGTGACCTCTTCATTTCCAGGCAAGCCACGACAGCCACTTGCATGATGGATTTGCACTAGCCATGGTTTTCAACTTGAATATTTAAATAAGTTGTGCATGTTAATATTTCCGTGAATGCTTTATATGCTTATGGATCCATGCTCGTTCTTATGCCATGATTATTTCCATCCAGTTGGTTACATGCTTACTTGCTAATATTGTTATCATGTTCTTTTCAGGTAGTTATTTTCCCGATGCTAGTGGTCATACTATGTTCATATTAGTGATATGCTTTGCTATACTTGTGCTATTCAGGATCATCGTTATGCCATGTTCGTTTGCATCTGATAGAGTAAATGCTTTATTGTTATTGATGTTAAGATGAATGTGCTAAATGGTTGTGTTATCCATCCATGCTCATGTTGATGTCATGCTCATATGCATTGTTATTTCATCATGTTATGCTGTTATGACTCAGCTGTTCCTCATTCAAGTTTAACCGGACATTAATCAAACTTGAACACCTGTTAGCTGATTCATAGTGCCATCGAATCGAGCTGACCAGTGTAGCCACACTTGCCTTATGGGGGGTCCTAACTGGCTCTATTGTCATGCCTCTCGCCGGTGCCTCCAACTAGGGAAGGTTATGTGCACACGCTACCCTCATCAGGTAAGTGGCCATAAGCCTTGTGTGCCCGTTGTTGTATGGTACCATTGTCCCCGTTTGGGACCATTTTTGTTTTGCCACGACGGTGGCCGTTGGATGTCATGAGGTGACATCGTGGCCATCGAGGACTTAGCCCAAAGGGGAGTTTGTTGGAATGCCGTTAGTCCACCCGAATGGGAACACGAGGCCTTGGGTTCCGTAGTGTGGGTACAGTGTGCTAACCTCTGCAGAGTGTGTTTAATTCTATCGATAGCTGCGCTTGCGGATATGGGCCCAGTTCGTAGTAGGTCACACTATGGGTCAACAGTAATAATAACCTGAATAATAAACAACCCTGGTTCGATGAGGCAAGAAGTTGGTTTATCTTGATGGGATCATGAGTGGATCACAGTGGTATCGTGGATACCGAAGTTGGTTGATATTTCTGGTGTCATGTGGTAATCCCGGGTAAAGATCAAGCTCCTTGTGTTCATATGATCACTACGGTATTGTTAATACCAAGCTTGGTTGGTCCTGAGGTGATCATGTGATGCCCAAGTTGGTAAGTTGATACATGTGGTGGTTATGAGGTAACCCCGAATAGAGTAAGTTGGTGCATGTTATGGTTAACATGTTGCATGCTAGTATCATCATATGTTCATGCCATGCTCATCTGGTATTGTTCTAGTGCTATCTTGTTCACCATGTCCATGCCATGTTGCTCTAGCTGTATCATGTTCATCCTTGCTAAGTAACCTGTAATTGCCATGCTGTTGTTTGTCTTGATTGCTTTGGTTGCAGTGAGCTTGCAAGTATATTCAATGTACTGACCTCGCGTGTCATGCCAGTTTGCAGGTCATGCCTTGTCTGCTTGCTTGTTTGACATGGATCCCGAGTTTGCGAGCTAGGATAAGCATTCCAGCCAGAGTCCCTGCGGAGTGGAGTCCATCGTCGTCATCGCTGTTCTGCTGCTAGAAGTTATTCCGCTATTATAAGTTGTTTTGCTGCTTGCATAGAGCAACCCTCGCAGGCGTAGTGTCGTCATGCCAATGTAATTCCCTTGTATCCATATCGATTGTAATAAAGAGCTGATTTGTTCTATGGCAAGCAGTGCCGTATTCCAGAGACTTACCTCGATCTCTGGGCTGGAATACGGGGCATTCTAGTCTCTCTGAGCCGGGGTGCCACAGCCCGGTGGTGGATAATGTGATACAATATAACAATCACATCGAATGCCTAGATCTGCATCTCTCAGAAATTACTTTGAACTCCTACCGAGGGACCTTACCGGAGATTATATTTGCCAGGTTCTTTGTTGTCAGAGCAAGGGTGCTGAACGTAATGAGGTTGGACATGCATTTATATTGAAAAAATGAATGGTTTGTTGATCAGCGCCGGCAGCTACTGCAGAATGGAAAAGGCTCCGAAAAAGCTGAATTTCATTTTGGAACTTCATATGACAGAGTAATCGGAGGTCATTGTGTCAACCCCATACATGACTTGTCAGCGGTTGATACCTTTGCAGAAATGATGAGGTTTCGAAACCAGCCTTACTAGTGGTATTATTAGTTTGAACCTCTCTTATATCCATGTTCAGCGGATCAGCACGGGCGTTTGCAGCTGAATGAGCTGAATTTCATTTCTAATATCATTTTGACCCTTGTAATCTTCGAATTTGAGCCATATAACTCTGGAATTTGAACCTTGTAATATTTCAGGCTTTTCTAGTACAATCGTTGAAAATGGCATCGTATGAGACTCGTATATTGGTAGTACTATTTTGACCTTAATATGCAATAGACTTAGATTTTATTAACCATTCTCGACCAGGGATCTAGCCGGAAGCAGAGGAATGGAAAGCATCGCTGTAACAAGATGTAGATGATTAGATGCTCGTTTCTCCTAGTTTAGTATGCATGTAATTGCTTACTTTGGTGTGTGGAAATGTTATGTGTGTAGTCTCTTATGTAATTGTATGCTTAATTTGTTTATGCAATGGTGTTCTTATAAGTATAGATGTCGATGTTCTATAGACAGAGCACATCACATCCCACACGGACTAAACAATGGAACCCGTCGGTGATGATTTCATCAATCACTCACAATTGTGTACCAGCAATCGTTTGCTCACAACACACACGGCTTGTTAACAGGAATCTTCTGTGTTGTTATCGTTCTTCCCATACATTTCCAATTACAGACCTGTTTGTCGCGTATCAAACACATCTTGTTAAGTTCAACCATTTCTATTCTCTTGGCTCAACACAAACAGTTCATCCGAGTGAACTGTATGCCGTATATTGCACACACCTTGATCTGGCTGACCGTTTCTTTTGTGGTGCCTAATCAAAACAGTTCATCCAAGTGAACTGTATGCCGTATATCGCACACACCTTCATTTGGCTGTCCGTTTCTGTTTTCCCGCCTCATCACAGACAGTTCATCGGGGTAAACTGTAGGCCGTATATCGCAGACACCTTGATCTGGCTGCCCGTTTCTGTTGTTCTGTCTCATCGCAAACAGTTCGTATGGATCAACCATATGCCCCGCATCGCACACGCAACTAAAATCTGAACCATGTTTGATGTATCACCATCGCAAACATTTTGTATCTTTTTTGACAAATTTTTTACATCACCATTGGCGATTATTGCATCGCACACTGTTTCGTTGAAGGGTCTCTGATTGTAGTGTCGCATTAGCAGCATCCTGTAGTAGTGATAACTCACGCACATGAGGCTCCACACTGAAAATAGGAGGAACATCATCGGCAACCAGAAAAACAGGAGAACCAGCAACACTATCAGCAGGAATGTCATTCTCGTGCAACTTTTCAATATCAACATCAACATCTTCATGACGACTAGGGGCAATAGCCAGATCGGATTCCGGAGCTACAGAAGCTTCTGTGCTCTCACAAGCTGCTGATACAGAAACCCTTACACCATCGCCACTAGCAGCAATGCGGTCCTCTTGGTTCACATCAACACGAGCAACGCCAACCGACTCATGAAATTCTGCATTTCCCTCTCTAGACTGCCAAAACATTTCAAAAAATAAGCCAAAGATAACACAAAAGAGCGAGAGATGAAATTAACACGACAACATGTAGCTCACTTATGTAAAACAATGCAGTTCACCAACTGAACAACATGCAGCCCACTAATGTTGAAGACTACAACTCACTTGTGTAAAAGATTGCAGTTCACTAAATGAACAACTTGCAGTTCACTTATGTAAAACAATACAGCTCGCTTATGCCAAAGACTGCAGCTCACATATGCAAAAGAATGCAGTTCACCGCCATAACCACATACAGACCACTAATGCCAAAGAATGCAGCTATCCTATGTAAAACAATGCAATTCACTAACTGAACAACTTGCAGCTCACTAATGTCAACGACTGCAGCTCAGATACACGACAAAAAGGTATAGCCCACTTATGTAAAACAACATGCATATATCTTCTACCAATAAGATACATAGATTACAAAACACAAGTACAAAACGTCCTTCAACTAAACCTTCTCAGCCACAACATCCGGAGGACACGATGCACCAGCCAAGTGATCATTTTTCTCAATGCCATCGTAGGGACCATGGTGCGAATCACAACCTGCAACTCTAGTCTATGACAAAGAACAAAACAACATGACAAATAAGATGGTAACAAATAGGAAAACAAAGGTAACTTCAACTATGCATAATCAGTCCACATGTTATAATCATGACGTACATAAATAAAAGAAAAATAAAGCAAAAAATACAAGTTTGAGAAGAGAAAGAACATCAGACTAGACATAAGTGATGGGAGAAGAACTTATACCATACCAATCCAATCACCCCAAGATGCATGAACATTAGGAAATTCTGCTCCAGCCTATAATAGAAAATATCGCAGCCACAGGATAAGAAAAATAATTAATTGGGGGAAAACCACACATTGATGAGCAGTCCACATGATTCGGAAATGAGGTACAAAGGGTCAGAAAAGGGAAAACATACATTATCAACATCAGGACTAGCGTCCTGTCGATACATATCATTCAAAATATGCTCAACATCCTTCTCAAACCGAGCACATTTTTTCATCCTGTTTTTGCTGCAACTGAGCATATGAGGACCGAATATTCATCACCGCAATCTTCAAGCCTTCAACCACACCACGATCAAAGTTGTGTGCAGCCACAATATGTTCTTCACAAGGACCACGGCCAACAGGGAAAAAACCATCAACTGTCCTCAAGCTATCACCAGAGGTTGACAAATGTTTTGTTAACTTGATAACCTTCTGAAGAAGCTTATCAATCTCCTCATGTTTTCTGCCACCAACAAACGTCTTATCAGAAGTCCTTCTAGTATTGGAGATCTGTCCAGCTGTGAAACCCCGGGTAGGTGGTCGGTGATCATGACAGGTAGCAAGCTGGCTACAGATAGGCTCATGGAACCTAGCAGGACTACTAGGCCTTGCACAAGAGCTGCCATATAAAAGTGCAGTTGGACGATTATAGATAATATCCCCTGATGCCATCCACTGCAAAAAAGTAAAAAAAAGGGAAAGATGTTCACATGTGAATACTAGAAGGTTCAGATTTCCCATCACCCCTAATAATAAAAAGATGATGTTCCTAAAAAAAGAATAAGAGGAAAAAAAACAATTAAAAGACGGATGCACTAACCGGCAGCTTCCCAAATATGTAAGTTTCCAGATAAATATTTCCCTTGGTAATTATATCTTGGTTGTACACCTTCATCAGGTCTCTACTGTTGAGATACGACGCTCGCGGCGTCAACGTGTGCATAACTGAAAATTTGCAAAGGTTCAAGCAATCCAAGATACATAATCAGGGGCACAATGGCAGAACCCTCTGCACAGTTCTGCTTGCTACCATCTGTCTGCCACTTCACCATAGCTAACCGGAGCTCATTAACAACGAGCTAACAAAAGTCCATCTGCGCCATAGTAGCATAATCCATGGTCTCAACCATGAAAGCAACCCTGCCCAAACAAGCTGTAGGCCCAGGACATAGCAAACTCTGATAAAGGATCAGGAAGAAAACCTTGACAGCAAGATCAACGTCACGGGGTCATCATCCTAAACCAACACCGCCAGCAGTTCAAGCAAGTCCTTAACACCAATACTTCGTGAACGGTCAAAGCCAAGCTCATCTTTGAGGACAGACAATGAATCATCATGGCCACTGCTAGCATTAACAGGTGCAGTGCGAGATCCCATGGGAAAAGCAAAAATGTGATGAACAGTAGCACAAGTGATTCGAAGAACCCTGTCATCCCCAAAATTGATTTTCATTGTGCTAGGGTCAATAATTCCCATCAGATAGCACATAAGCACGTGGGACACATTCTTCTTTAATGTCAAGTTAAAAACAATACCAAAACCAGCATCCCAAACACGATCACGGTGTGATTCTTTCAATAAATCAACAGCTTTGCACATAGTGGGGAGTGACAAACATACGGCCTTGTTAAACCGAACATCATCTTCCTCGCCATCATCGTCAGTTCTCTTCCTCTTACCATTCTTCTTATTCTATGTAAAGGAAAATGCAGTCCACATTAATAAATCAAGACAATTGCCTTTTTGTCTCTAGTTGGTTCCTACCCACAGGTTTTGCCCTTACTTTTTGAGCCTGCTTAGTTTTGCCCTTAGTTTTTTCATTGAGGTCGTCGGAATGCCCTTTCGTCACGGCTCCGTCCGGTCAACACCGTTTGACCATGGTGCAGCGTCGTTTTGGACATTTGTGCCCCTGGTCTGGATACCCCAGTCAACAAAGGACTAGTCAAAGCAAGGATGGGGTCCACATGTCATTGAAACTAGGCTAAGCTAACACAAAAAAAATTAAACAACTAACCTAACACTAATAGAGGCCCACTTGACAGTGGGATATTAGCCCCACTAACCAAACTACCTCCTAAACTAAACGGTCCCATAAAAAATGTGCCAAAAACAGAGAAGCCGACTCGGGTATGGCCACCGACGTGGGAGCTCGCCGGAGCTTGCCAGTCATCGGAGCTCGCCGGAGCTTAGTGTGTGGGCATTGAATCTTGCACGCGGGAGCCACACGGGAGCTGTGGGGCACATGTGTGGCACAGCTGGCGAGGCACCACTGGACCCGCCTTTGAGTGTGGCCGGCGAGGCACCACCGGATCTCCACGTGTAGCCGCAGAACATTATGCAACGCTGCCGGGAGGGGCACGGGAACGCGAGTCGAACACATGGCCCATCTAGTAAAACTTAGGGGGCGCGCGTGTGCACAACCATCCGAGAGAGCTCACCGAAGCTTAGCGTGTTGGTCGTCCGCGTGGCCGACGGCTTCCTAGAGCCCCAAGAAGGTGTCTCAGTGGTTCTCGGTCACTCCATGTGTATCTCCATCAAACGAATCAATGATGGGTGGCTGGAATTGTTTCCCTGGTCATCATCTTCCCACTAGTGTAGAAAAACCTAGCTATGGCGTGCCAAAAACAGCCTTGCTGGCGTAGGAGCCCCACGCCACCAATATGGCGCCAGTGTTAAAAAATAGTGGTGGCCCTGGAGCCTACGTCAGCACTATTCTGTATACTAATGGCGTTGGATTTAACCACACGACGGCATTATCGACAATAGCTATGGCGTGTGACACAGTTCAACGACAGTAATAAGATAAATCTTCTTGGCATCGCGCAATGTCCGACGCCAGTACTAGGTTTTTGAAAGCTGTAAAAAATGCTGCCAGGGCAGCAGAAAATCGCTGCCACGGTACCGTCATTTATTACGAATTTATATAAACACGTTTTTGTCCCACGTTGATTTTGACAAGATATTTGCATTAATATATACACACACATCGTTTATTCACATGCGTACATATATTAACCACACGCTGCTATATAGGTAGTTCTATAGATCATGATCACTAATTCGCTAAACTAAACCATGCGGGCATATTACATCTTGTTCATTCAACCATCGTTACTACTAACACGGTACTCCTCTACTTTAGGGAAATTTTGAAGAATAGGAAACCCTTGCATGTCCATGGTCTAGGACAGAGATCTACACCGATCTCCAATCTTGAACTCGCAGTCTCTTAGTTGTTGGCTCCATTCATTAATTTCGAGCTGTGCATCTCGTTGTGGTAGTCATCCATCATGTGAGGCACAACACGTCTAGGGAGCTTCTGTTCTTGAACTTGATAGTAACATAGTAAGCAATATATATAGTAACACATACATACTATGATTTGAAAGAAGAATGTGTATATGAAAGCGATCAAAATCATACCATGCATTTTCTAGAAATGTTGTTCTTGTTCAATGTGTGCACTAGTGGCAGGCGCGGTATATATGGTGTGTCGGAGCACGACACCTATGGGGCCCCGAGAGACCCCTTTACGATTCGGCGGGGGGAGAGGTATACGCAAAGAGCAGAACCAGTGATCGACGCGTGAGGTTTTTACCCAGGTTCGGGCCGCTGATCAGCGTAAAACCCTACTCCTGCTTTGTGTTCTTATTGATGTTCTTGGGCCCAGCCTTCAGGAGCGCTCACAATGAACAGTATGTTCAAAGAGCAGCTACACATGTAGAATGGGCCAGAAGTTCTCCTCCGTTGTAGCAGCTGCCTTGGGCCTCCTTTTATATGCTGAAAGGGGTCTCCACAGTGGCAAAATGTATATACATTGAGGTGTAAAGTAGCTACAGGGTATCATACCTAACCCCTGACGGATTAGGACAAACGCATTTAATGCACCGTGAGGTGTACGTTTAGGTGTCCTCACTTTCTTGGGGATGGAAAAAGGGGCCATCCCATCAGCACCACTTAAGCTCTCCTCCACTGGTGCATCGCCACGCATCCAGGGAAGGACCCAGAATGTCAGACACGTTACTGTGCCGAAGCCGTGGCACAGCGGCAGAATCTCGCCAGGCGCCGAATCTTGCCGGGCGCCAAGCCTTGCCGGGCCCCAAAGGCCATCCAGGCAAGGATCTTGCCGGGGAGGCTGGCCTTCGGATTCCAGCTCTGCTTATCTGCTGATCCTTAGATCTCTGACTTGATGATTTCCTTGATGGGTTGAATCAACCCCGAGCTGATCCCGGCAAGCCTTGCCGCGAGGATGGCTACAATTGTCCGTGCACAAGTACGGGGTACTAGTGGCCCAATACTTAGTACACCGACAGGAGCCCCCGGGCCTAGGCCATACACGAGTGCGAGGCGTTGTTGGGCTAGGCCCAAACAGTGCACGGGCAAGCGTGGCAGGGAATTAACTGCTCGTAAATATCTTGTTTTACTGTGCCCCCCACTACGCGCACGGAGCGTGCGACGTGGGAAGCATGCCAAAAAGGCTGCAAACTGTCTCGCGCCTATAGAGGCGCATTCATATTGGGGAATAAACAAGGCGGCCCCGCTCCTTCCCCATAAAAAGGAGAAGTCGCAGAGGCGCGAACCTATTTACCCCCCTCTTCTTCTCAATCTAGCAATCGCCATCGCCTTCCTCTTCTCGAGCTCAGAGCGAAACCTTTTTCCTCTTCCGCTCGCTGCTCCCGCGCTCACTCCGCCCCCAGCTTCCGTCCTCACAGTCGCCATGCCGCCCAAGGCCAGCAAAGGCAAGGGCAAGGACAGGGAGGTAAAAGCCGAAGTTCCGGAGAGCGAACTGGTGAAGATGCGGAAGAGACTCGTCGTCTTCCCTCCGACGCTCGATGCCGGAACTTTGAAGGGGCGATACCAATGCATGTGGGCGAAGGGAACGCAAGCTCACCCCGCCACACGCGTAATCCCAGGTGCTTGCTCCAAAGGTGGATCGGACAGATACCCCTTCTTCACTGCATATTTCTATTGCGGGCTCTGTCCCCCCTTTTCCGATTTCTTCAATGACATCATGTACACATACGGCTTCCGCCTTCTTGATTTCACGCCTAATGTCGTACTTTGCATGTCTATCTTTGCCCATCTCTGTGAGAATTTCGCTGGTGTGATCCCCAATTCTGCTCTTTTCCGCCATTATTTCTACCCTCGTATCCAAAAAGGAGAGGCTCTCTCTGGATCTATTGCCTGGATTCCAAGGGCTTGGAACAAAGAGATATACCCAGAGGGAGTTTACCGCGAAAAGTGGGACGAGTGGTGGGCCGAATGGTGCTGGATCCAGGAAGCAGATCCTCATCCTTTTTGTCATCCCCGGCAAGGATTGGGGCGATCTCGCCGCAGAAGATGAGAGGCTCACAATCGCCACTACCAGGATCCTTCGCTTGAAGGCTGCCGGGCTGACAATGGAGATGATCAGCTTCGACTTTCTCCACCGCCACATCGCCCCTCTGCAGAACAGGGGAAGGCCAGTCTGGGAGTACAAGAACGCGGCAGATGTCATGAGACTGCACCCCGGGCTGAACAACAATCTGACTGCTATGCAGCTTGGCGCTCTCCGCCAAAAGTTATTCCAGCGCGAAGACAAGCACCGGCTGCCGACAAGGATTGTCTCCTTGTGCAACAACTCTGCCTTGGGGTCAATCATTGCCTTCTTGCCGATGTTCAACGCCCACGGCCTTGACCCGACCTGGGTCGAGCCAAGCGAGGAAGAAGCGCAGAAGTTCTTTGACAATTTGATGGAGAAGCCTGTCCGGCAAGAGTCAGATCTTATCCGCGCCACCACTGATCAGGAGGTAGCCTACATCGCTACCAGAGTGGAGGAGGCGAATCTTGACGTGGAGGCCGGCAACGTTGGCTTCACAGAGTGGGAAGCCAGTGACGCAGAGGTGGTAGTGGAGGCAAAGCCTGCCAAGGAGAACAAGGCTGTCGGGGAAGAAGGCGGCGCAGCCGCTGAGAGCTCGTCTGACGAAGACACGGCCGAAGAGGAGACGCGAGAAGAGCCCTCACCTCCGAAGAAGGCAAAGCGTGTTCTTCGGAAGGCTGCACCAGGCATCCCGGCAAGCCAGCCTACTTCGAGCGGCGAATCCCCCGGCAAGAAAGTGGCCGACAAGACTGGACCGCGACAGGGGGCTCGTCAACAGCCCGCGCGGCGTGCGAGACCCACACCAGCGACCACTGCTGCGGCGGCAGGAGGGTCCCGTACTACCACGCCGGAGGCTGCCCCGGCGCCTGCCACAGCCAAGCGTCCTAGGACTCCTCCGCCTCCCCACTCAGACACCGCAACGGAGGTCGACTTCGACATCTCCGGCTTTAGTCCAGAGCGAGAGGAAGAAGAGTGAGTACTTGCCACAGCAACTACCTTCCAATTTGCATCAATCTTACTGACTTGCTTGTGTTGTTTCTGTAGTGACACAGAAACCTTGCTGGAGAGGATGACGAAGAGGTCAAAGAATTCTACGGGCGACGAGCCCCCAGCAGGCTCCACGAGCGTGCCGGAAACTGTCATTGTGAGCTCAGAGTCTAGTCCTCAACGCAGCCCCCAGCGCAACCCCCAGCACAGCCCCCAGCGTAAGTTCATTGTCCCTTTTCTGCTGACTGGTGCGGAGGCTTTCATTCTTGCCGCTGATATCTTTGGGTTTGCAGGAGAAGAACAGCAACAAGGAGAAGATGTCCCCATTGTGCCTCCTTCATCGACCGCTCTGCCCATAAGCACATCCCCGGCAAGAGATCCTGCCGACGAGCCCTTCCTGATTGAGGAGGAGCCGACAAGCACGGACTCCGGCAACCCACCCCCGGCAACCGGAGTTGCCGGGAGAGGCGAAGCCACCTCTCGACAGCCCGATGCAGGTACTCGATCGCCTCAGAGTGCTTGTTATTCTTTTCCTATTATCTCTCTATCTTTAGTCACTTCAAAATCCAAACCTCGATCTTATTCTGTCTTCCTCCTTCGCCCTTCAGAGTTCCCTGTAATGGAACATATGGACGTCGACGTCGTCATCGAGGAGACCGCCAGGGATGCCGCCCCTGAAGCGGACAGGATCGCTGCCAGCGAGGCCACCAAGGATGGCGTTGCCGGGGCTGGTGATGCTCTTGACGGGGAGGCCGCCAAGACAGCACAAGAGGAAATCGCCGAAGAACCTGCTAAAGAGGGCGACAGGGAGGCTGAGGGCCGCACTGACAGCATTCCTGCCGCAGGAGCGCCAGGTGCTGCACCGGCCACAGAGCCCCCTGTCACTGGTGAGGTGGCCACTGAAGACCAGCCATCAACATCTGAAGGCCCCTCATCCAGCAAGTATCTCAAGGTTGGCGAGAATCTATTCATCAACTTGCAGGGGACGGCAAGCACTGAGGCACCAGCCGAAGGAGAAATTTTTGAGGAAATTATTGCCGCTGCCGGGCTCGAAGTCATTGATGATCCCAGCGCTAGCAGCGGCAAGTCTGAAGAGGATCAGCTCCTTCAGGCCATGGGCGAGAACTTCCGCAAACTCCAGGCTCTCCATCGCGCCCGAAAAGAGAAGGCGGACTCTAGAATGGCAGTTGTCGAGGCAGCTGAAGCGGATTTTCAAAGGCGCGTCACACAAATGCAAATCTGGCACGCCGAGGCCCTCCAAGAGCTGGTTGCCGGCCGAGAACAAGTGAGCCAGCAATGGAATGAGATCCTCCTGAAGCAATCAGATATGGAGAAGGCACATGATGAAGCTGTTCAAAGGATTGCAGCCGAAGATGCTCTCCTGACGGGGTGCCGCGTTGCTCTTGATGCTCACGAAGAAGATCTCACCGCACGTGAGCAGGCGCTCGCCGCCAAGCTTCGTAGCAAGGATGAAGACATCGAAAATCTTGTCGCGCGGCGGACCCAGGAGCTGGAGTAGAAACACAAGGAGGCGCTCGAAGCTCTGACTGCAAGTCATGCTGGCAAGCTCAAGGAGGCCGTCGATGCTGCCGAAGCTGCAGAGGCCGCCAAGAACGAGCTGAGCGACAAAGTGAAGAGGCTGGAAACAGATCTCGAAGAGCACGGCAAGGAGCTCTCGACGCTCAAGGGGGACAGGGAAAAAACCCTCCACTCCTTGGCGGAGATGCAAGTTGCCCTGTCCGACAAGACCAAGCAGCTCTCCTCTGCGGCTGATAGTATTGCGGTTCTGGAGCTGAAGCTGACCACGCTGCAGAAGTCTCTCGAGGCCGGCAAGGCCCGTGAGAAGGCTCTACTCAAGGATCTCCAAGGAGAGAGGAAGTTGCTCAAGAGCGCCGCCGCTGCCCAAAGCGAGTACGAGAAGGGAGTGGTGATCTGGACTGGCCGTCTCATCGCCGCCGCGGAGAAGCATACCACAGAACTGTCAACCATGGGCTTGCCGAACTTCAAGTATTCTTCCGAGGAAAGAATATCTCCAACTACCAGGTTGACGATGTTCTTTGAAAGCATCATCAACGCGTTGAGGGCGCTCCAGTCCAGCCGGGCGACCCAACTGGCGAACGAGACTCGCCGGCTTTGCCGGGCCGTCCTTCGCAAGGTGCTCATCAAGGTGGTGCACAGAAATCCCGGCATCGACCTCTCCAGCGCGCTCGGCCATCTGCCAAAGGATGCAAATGTTGAGGCGCTTGAAGAGTGCATCGCGCCAATCCTTGAGAAGGTGGACTCCATCAAAAGGATCGAAGGCCAGCGCAGGGATTGAGTGCTTTCCTTTTATTCTTGCCGTCATCATCTCATGTAAAAGACAATTAGGTCTCAAGTTAGAACTGCGGCAACTCATGGATGCAATATAATTTGACTATGTTTAGGCTCATGCTTGCTACTTTCCTTGTCTGATTCCTTTATGTATGGAGTTCATCCTACGCTTACTGAAAAACTTGCCGGCCGCAACCTGCCGCGAGTGCTGGGTGCGGGACTTCAGCAGCCTGCCGGAGGCGCAGCGGCCGGCAAGACTCCTTGGTGTTCTCAGTGCAGCCACTTAAATCGTTGAGCGGACACGAAACAAAATAAGGGCGCAACCGATTACAGCAAGGGTTCCTTCGCATGCAGATTTTCCATACAAAGGCCGGAATCGTCCAAGGAAATAACTTGATAATAAAAGAAAAACTTGCTCTAAGTTTTTAGGACTTAGCTTTCTGGCTTTGTTCTTCCTCCGGCAAGCATCGATTCCGAACGTCACCAACTGGTATTCATATCTCCCTTCCCACCCCCCCCCGGCAAATGTGCATGCGAGGAATCCTTCTGTCTTTTGAGAAAAAGAAAGAAGAGAAAATAGAGGGATGAAACCTTGGCGGTTCGTTAGAACTTACCGGGATCAGGTGTCATACAACATCTTAGACAAACATGCATATATAAATATGAACATGGGAATCAATAAGGGAATGTACAACACTTAAATTTATTCATCTGTGCTCAAGGTCTGCGCCTGGCTTTGTACAAAGGATCACATGCCTTGCCGGCAAGACTTGTACAAAAGGTTGGTTGCCGGGAGCCCCCGGCAACTACGCCTTATGGATAGAACTTGCGAAGATGTTCGATATTCCAGGAATTGCTCACTGGAACACCATCTTCGGTCTCCAGGCGGACAGCGCCGGGCCTGGTGACTCGTACTACCCGATAAGGGCCTTCCCACTTTGGCGTCAACTTGTTTGAATTCTTGGCGGACTGAATCCGTCGAAGAACAAGGTCGCCTTCCTCAAGGCTTCGGGCAAGAACTTTGTGGCTATGATAGCGGCGCAAAGCTTGCTGGTAGCGTGCAGCTCGCACAGCAGCCTGAAGACGATTCTCCTCAAGGAGCACAGCGTCATCTTGCCGCAGTTGCTCTTGCTCGAGCTCATCATAAGCGAGCACTCGAGGAGATCCGTATATGAGTTCCGTGGGGAGAACTGCTTCCGCTCCATAGACCAGAGCGAAGGGCGTCTGGCCGGTGGCTCGATTTGGTGTCGTTCTGATTGACCAAAGAACCGTCGGCAACTCATCAATCCAGCGTCTTCCGCACTTTTTCAGCCTGTCAAAAGTTCTGGTCCTGAGACCGCGCAGCACTTCAGCATTGGCCCTCTCCGCTTGGCCGTTGCTTCTTGGGTGAGCAACAGAGGCAAAACAAATCTTGCCACCAAGGTCTTGGACATACTGCATGAAGGTACGACTTGTGAACTGCGTGCCGTTGTCGGTGATGATCCTGTTAGGCACACCGAAACGGCAAACAATTCCTTTGAAGAACTTGACAGCCGACTGCGCCGTCACCTTCCTCACTGCTTCCACCTCCGGCCACTTTGTGAACTTGTCGATAGCAACGTACAAGTACTCAAAGCCCCCGGTAGCACGGGGGAAGGGGCCCAGTATGTCGAGCCCCTAGACCGAAAATGGCCAGGAGAGAGGGATTGTTTGAAGAGCTTGAGCTGGCTGATGTAATTTCTTCGAATGAAACTGGCACGCTTCACACTTGGTTACTAGTGCAGTCGCATCCTGGAGGGCGGTAGGCCAAAAGAAACCTTGCCGGAATGCTTTCCCGGCAAGCGCTCTTGACCCTATGTGAGAACCACATATGCCCCCATGAATCTCTGCCAACAGTTGTAGTCCATCCTCCCGAGAAATGCACTTCAATTTCACACCGTTTGATCTCTTTCTGTACAGGACATCATCGACGAACTTGTACATAACAGACCGATGGGCTACTCTCTCGGTTTCTTCTTGTTCCTCAGGGAGTTCACTTGTCTGAAGGAAATGGACAATGTGCTGCGCCCATGCTGGAGCCTGAGGCTCGACAACTAGGACTAAAGGCATCTCCTCTGCCGAGGGAACGTTTGTCTCGACAACGAGGGCCTGAGGCCCTGTCGGAGCCTGTTGTTCCCCGGCAGGCGTGTCGATCCCGGCAACTTCCTTGCCGGCGGCTCCGGGGAGCTCTGCCGGGAAGTACTGGCCAGAGTTCAACTTCCTTCTTTTTTCTTGCCGCATCGATGGCGCCACGGATGGTCGAGTCAATTGGAGCATAAAAGTTCCTGGTTCCACAGGCAACTTGAGGGCAGCACGCTTTGATAGGTCGTCAGCAATATTGTTCTCGGCACGAGTAACGTGCTCCATTTGAAGACCGTCAAAGCGCTCTTCCAATTTCCTCACTTCATCTACGTAGGCTTGCATCAATGGACTTTGATAGCTCTTGTTAACTTGCCTGACGACAAGCTGTGAATCGCCTTTGATGACGAGCTTTTTGATACCAAGGTCTGCCGCGATCCTAAGACCGGCAAGCAAACCCTCGTATTCTGCAGTGTTGTTGGTCGAACTCTCCCGGGGAAAGTGCATTTGGACTACGTACTTGAGGTGCTCTCCGGTGGTGCGACAAGCAGCACGCCAGCACCGGCGCCTTGCAGCGAGAAAGCCCCGTCAAAGTACATAATCCATTGCTGATCGATTTCCTTGCCGGGGATAGTTGTTTCTTGAACTTCTTTGTCTGGCGTCGGGGTCCATTCTGCAATGAATTCCACCAAGGCCCTACTCTGAATTGTCGAAGTGCTTTCAAACTTAAGGCCAAAGCTAGACAGCTCCAACGCCCACTCCACGATCCTGCCGGTTGCCTCCGGATTTTGCAAAATCCGTTGCAACGGAAAGCGAGTGACGACGGTAATCTCATGTGCTTGAAAATAGTGGCGCAGCTTCCTTGAGGCCATAAGGAGGCTAAAAAGCAACTTCTGCACCCTAGAATATCCTGACCTAGCTCCTTGTAAAAGAGAGCTAACAAAATAAACTGGGCGCTGCACCACCTTCTTCTTCTGCACAAGTTCTTCTGTTTGCGCAGATCCTGTCTTGCCGGGATCAACCCTTGCCGGGGAAGATCTTGCCGCGTCATCCGGCGGTCCCGCCGCTGGTGTTGCTTCCTCATCAGCTTCTCTCTGCGCCACTAGCGCAGCACTAACCACTTGATTTGTTGCCGCCAGATACAACAGCAACGGCTCTTGTGGTTTAGGTGCGACTAGCGTCGGCGGAGAGGAAAGGTATTTCTTCAAATCTTGCAGCGCGGCCTCCGCTTCCGAAGTCCATTTCATTGGACCTGCCTTCTTCAAAATTTTGAAGAAGGGTAGGGCGCGCTCAGCAGATTTGGAAATAAACCTGCTTAGAGCAGCAACACAGCCGGCAAGACGACGCACATCCTTGACGCGTCTCGGCGCTTCAATTTGCTCAATGGCTTTGATCTTGTCGGGGTTCGCTTCGATTCCTCGGCAAGATACAAAGAATCCGAGGAGCTTGCCGGAAGGAACTCCGAACACGCACTTCTCAGGATTGAGCTTCAAGTTGATCTTGCGCAAGTTTGCAAATGTTTCTTCTAAGTCTTGAATAAGCATTGCTTTATCCTTAGTTTTGACCACTATATCATCCATATATGCCTCCATATTTCTATGGAGTTGTGGCTCAAAACCAATCTGGATTGCTCTGGCAAATGTTGAACCAGCACTTTTCAACCCAAAAGGCATTCGTGTAAAACAATACATACCACATGGGGTGATAAAGGCGGTCTTCTCTTCATCTTCCTTTGCCATAAAAATCTGATGATACCCTGAATAGGCATCAAGAAAGGACAGGACATCACAACCAGCGGCGGCATCCACAATCTGGTCGATGCGCGGCAAGGGAAAGGGATCTTTTGGGCAAGCTTTATTGATATCTGTATAATCGATTCAAAGCCTCCATTTCCCATTCGCTTTTCGCACTACAACCGGGTTGGCCAACCAGGTTGGATGGAGCACTCCTTTGACCAGTCCCGCCGCCTCCAGCTTCTTAATCTCTT
This sequence comes from Thinopyrum elongatum, assembly GCA_011799875.1. Taxonomy (NCBI): domain Eukaryota; kingdom Viridiplantae; phylum Streptophyta; class Magnoliopsida; order Poales; family Poaceae; genus Thinopyrum; species Thinopyrum elongatum. The sequence goes on from CM022302.1 coordinate 323,022,519, forward strand.
CGGCAATGAATTCTTGCCACTCCAAGGCCTGTTTCCTCACCCTTTGCTTGACGGGCCGCGCATGAGGACAGACAGCAAGGTGGTGCTCGATCACTTTCCTGGGAACACCGGGGATGTCAGACGGTTGCCATGCAAACACGTCGACATTCGCCCGCAGGAAAGCAACGAGCGCGCTTTCCTATTTGTCATCTAGGGCGGAACTAATGGTGAAAGTTCCCTCTGTTCCGTCCTCCCTGGCAGGCACCTTCTTGGTTTCCGGCGGGGCAGCCTTGGACTTCTTGTTCTTGCCGGTGGAACTCTCTGGTACGTCCTCGACGGAAGCGCAGCACTCCGAGGAGGCGCGCTTGCCGGAGTTCGCGCCAAGGTTCCTGCCGGTCTTCTTCTTCCCTCCGGGAGTTCCAGCGGCAGGAGCAGATGCCTTGATGGCAGGTGCTGCAACTGCTTCCCGGTAAAGTTGGTCGGCACAGATGAGCGCATCCTTCTTATCGGAATGGATAGTGATGACGCTCAACGGCCCGGGCATCTTCAAAACATTGTGTGCGTAGTGTGATTCTTCCATGAACTTAGCCAGCGCTGGCCGACCAAGGATCCCATTGTATGACATGGGGATCTTGGCGACATCAAACACCACCTTTTCGGTCCTGAAGTTAAACTCGCTGCCAAATGTTACCGGCAGCGTGATCTTGCCCTTAGGCTGGGTTCTTCCCGGATTGACCCCTTGAAACGTACCTGTTTCCTCGAGGTCTTCGTCGGGAATCTGAAGCTTTGTGAGCACATCCGGTGAGATTAAGTTTAGGCCGGCCCCGCCGTCAACTAACATCTTCGTCACCTTGAGGTTGTGAATTGTTGGGGAAACCAATAATGGCAAACACCCGACCGCAGTTGTGCGATCAGGGTGATCCTCGGCATCAAAGATGATAGGCGTGCTGGACCACTTCAGAGGCCTACATGCATCGGGGGATGGCTCTGCCGCATTAACCTCCCGCATCCACTGTTTAAGTTGGCGGTGGGAAGAATGCAGCGAGGCACCCCCATCAATGCACATAGCCTCCGTAGCCTTCTGGAATTCCTGCTCACTTGATTCATCATCTTCCTCATCATCATCTCCTTCTTTATCTCGGCCCCGAGCGGGCCGATCCTTCTGCTGCTTGGCCTTGCCGCGGCGAACCCCTCGGCCACCGCGTTTCTTGCCAGACCCCTCAGCACCATCTTGGGCCTTCTCCTTGTCTCGCCTCTTGTATTCGGCCCTCTGCTTCTCGGCAAGCTGCTCAACTTGCCGGCAGTTCTGGAGATCGTGGCCCTTAGTGCGATGGATCTTGCAATACTGCTTGCCGGAGTTCTCCGACTTGTCGGCAGCCGCCAAGGCCTGACAGGAAGGGCACCCGGCAAGACCCTTGCCGGGGTCGCTAACCTTGGCCTTCTTGGCGGCGCCGGGGTTGTCGGATTCCTCGACAGCAAGCACGGCCTTGCCTCCGCGCTTCCTGTTCCGCTGCCGGCCTTTCCTTGATGGGGCCGCGGCGTCTTCATCTTCGGAGTCGCCTGCCACGCCAACAGCCTCACCAGGGAGTTTCCTCCCCTCTTCAGCTTGAGCACACTTGTCGGCCAGAGCATAAAGCTCGGCAATACTCCTGACTTTGTTCATCGCCAGCTCTTCCCGCATTCTGCGGTTACGCATGTTCTGGTGGAACGCGCTAATTACAGCGACAGGATGAACGTCGGGAATGTTGTACTGCACTCGGCTGAACCTCTGCATAAACTTGCGCAGGGACTCGCCCTCCTTCTGAGGGATGATGTGCAAATCGCTCTCTTGGCCAGGAGCTTGGTGGCCTCCAACGAAGGCGCCAACAAACTGATGGCACAAATCTGACCAGGAAGAAATGGAATTCTCCGGTAGATGCATCAACCACGACCTGACGTTGGGCTTGAGCACCAACGGGAAGTAGTTGGCAAGTATCTTGTCATCTCGACCCCCGGCAGCCGGCACCGCAATGGTGTAGATGCTCAGGAACTCCGAGGGATGGGTCTTTCCGTCATACTTCTCTGGGACCTCTGGCTTAAAGGTTCGGGAATTGGGCCACCGGACTTGCCGCAGCTAATGGGTAAACGCTGGAGTCCCTACCTCATAAGGCAAGTCTCCTACGTCCCCTGGCGCAGGCCCGTCGACAGCCGGCCCCGCACGCTTATCAGAGTGATAGCGCGCTTCCCGTCGCCGCTTGATGGTTGTTCGAGCGTCCTCTTTGCCTCGTTCCTGGAGAACTAGACGCTGATCGCGGCGCATCCGTGGATCGGATGACACAGTGGAAACTTCTTCATGGCGGTCGACTTGCTGAGTTGTTGGCCACCGCTGGTGCCGCGGAGGGGAGTGCACTGTAGTTGCACCACCTCCGGTTTTCTCTGCATTGGCTCGCGCCGGATCGATGGGCCTCCGCTGCGAGGGCCCTGCCTCTTGCGGTCCATCCTTGTTGGCGAAGCCGATAAGGCTCTGGATAGTAGCTCGCCACTCCTCCATCTTCTCCGGGGTGGGAGGAAAATCGAGGAGCAGCTGTGCACGTGCCAAGGCTTCCACTGGCGTAGGTGGCGGCGATAAGTGCGAGGTACGTGAGGTGCTCTGACTCCTAACCAAGTTAGAAGGAGCACCACCACGTTCACGCGACCGCCCACCACCTCCGCCGGCAGCTCGGTGTGCATGCTGGTCCCGCGCATCTTGGGATCTATGCGCAGAAACCTTTTCGTGGGGATGCCCCGAACCACCAGCGCCATGATGTCGCTCATCTTGCACGACCTGAGTAGGTCGCGAGGCTTGCGCCGGCGCGGGAGCTCCAGCAGGCGCCCTTCGATCCCTAGAGTTAGTTGTGCCACCCGTAGGCAACACTGCACCATCTCTAGATCCTACGGCGTGCAAGTTACCACTGCCACTACGAACAATACCGCTCGCTTGGCTTGGGTGACCAGAACGCCGCGGGGGTTCTAGTCCTCTTCCTTCTGCACCCACACCGTCGCCTGTACGCGAAGGCGCAGGCAAAACGGACCCGGACGGTTGCGCTGTCGCAGCGCTCTTCTTCTTGGGCGGCATGATGATGAAGATGATGAAGAAACTAGGGTGCCGACCACCAGATCAGGTTCACGCAACCTTCAAGCCCCCTACCTGGCGCGCCAAAGATGTCGGAGCACGACACCTATGGGGCCCCGAGAGACCCCTTTACGATTCGGCGGGGGGAGAGGTATACGCAAAGAGCAGAACCAGTGATCGACGCGTGAGGTTTTTACCCAGGTTCAGGCCGCTGATCAGCGTAAAACCCTACTCCTGCTTTGTGTTCTTATTGATGTTCTTGAGCCCAACCTTCAGGAGCGCTCGCAATGAACAGTATGTTCAAAGAGCAGCTACGCATGCAGAATGGGCCAAAAGTTCTCCTCCTCTGTAGCAGTTGCCTTGGGCCTCCTTTTATATGCTGAAAGGGGTCTCCATAGTGGCAAAATGTATATACATTGAGGTGTAAAGTAGCTACAGGGTATCATACCTAACCCCTGACGGATTAGGACAAACGCATTTAATACACCGTGAGGTGTCCGTTTAGGTGTCCTCACTTTCTTGGGGATGGAAAAAGGGGCCATCCCATCAGCACCGCTTAAGCTCTCCTCCACTGGCGCGTCGCCACGCATCCAGGGAAGGACCCAGAATGTCAGACACGTTACTGTCCCGAAGCCGTGGCACAGCGGCAGAATCTCGCCAGGCGCCGAATCTTGCTGGGCGCCAAGGCTTGCCGGGCCCCGAAGGCCATCCCGGCAAGGATCTTGCCGGGGAGGCTGGCCTTCGGATTCCAGCTCTGCTTATCTGCTGATCCTCAGATCTCTGACTTGATGATTTCCTTGATGGGTTGAATCGACCCCGAGCTGATCCCGGCAAGCCTTGCCGCGAGGATGGCTACAACTGTCCGTGCACAAGTACGGGGTACTAGTGGCCCAATACTTAGTACACCGACATGGTGCATCATTTGGACCAACTCCGTCTTGGACAAAAGGTCTTGCATGGCAAGGGATACACTAGTGGAAATGTAAAAGACAGAAATTACACTCTGAAGCACAGATTATTACCGTATAATATTTGTAGTCACTTTGAAGTGTGAGGGAGAAGCCATTATTGTTGTCAAGGTGACGATCATCGCACATTCCCCTAGTGTGGCAACAGTAGGGGCACTCTTCCATTTTGTGTTGCGTTCATATAATTAAAATCAGCATAAAAATCGGCATGAGCTTTGCTAAAAACTGGACATATATATTGAGTGCCAGAAATTTGACGAAACGGAACTAAATCTACATTTCGCCAAAACATTGGCAACTCTATAGTCATTCCCTACAAAAATGAAACATAGCGCGAGACACTTGCCGAGAGCAACGTGTAATATCACATATATATGTAAAACAAGCACACACTAAAAAAGTCGATCAATTCACAATTATCACATATATATAAATATACATTAAACACATTTGCACACATATAATACATTTCAACAATTCACATGTACACATAATGTGTGCATTTCATCACAATAATATGAACACTAGAACAAATCTACATGAAAATAAATTGGTAGAGGGAGGTCTTAATTATACCGTCCGGAACAAGAGGGATGCCGGCGGAGGAGGCCGGACACGATGAGTTGTGCAGTGTAACGGCGGGGCGGGGGGGGGGGGAGGGGATGGGGTGGGCGGCGGTGGGACAGGTTGATGGCGGGGGGGCAAGGCGGGGTGGGGTGAGGGGCGGGGCGGGCGGCCGGTGGCACGATGGAGGGCAAGGCGGGTGAGAGGGCGGAGGGCAGGGCGGGGTGGGGAGAACGATGGCTGGTTGCAAGGTGGGGGCGACGGCGGAGGGTAGGGCTAGGGTGAGGGCGGCGGCGCGAGATGGGGGAGAAAGTGAAAACAAGGTCATTTTCACTCTCAGGGGGTAATGAAGCCTAGCTGTTCATTGTTAGTGCTGGCACAGGTGACGTTGCCAACGCCAGCACTAGGTTTCTAAAATAGGGTCGACCACATATTCGTGGATGGCATTTTGAGCGACGACATGCATAATACAGATATTTACAATGACACAAATTCTTCTCGTGGTTCAGAGTACATAAATATGATACAGTTAATTTAGGGTACGCGTACGTACGTACACGGTACACATAGCTAGAAAACTTGATACACAAATGAATCATGTAGTACGACGTCATTTGACAACCCTCTCAATGATGGTTTGGGTCTTCTTAATCTTGCTTGAGTACTTTCGGCCAGCGCTATGACTATTTCACAGGAAGGGACGTCCTGTCGCAGGCAAGGTAGTTCTGCTCCTTCTAGTGGTGTGGTCTTGCTCTTCATACATCTCCTCTTCTATTGGGTCCACGCCAAATTGATCATTGTCATCCTCGTTGGTGACTCCATCCATCCCGACGATGCTCCTTTTGCCTCTCCGGACGACAACACGACTCGGCTTTGAAGGGTTAGTTAAATAGAAGCATTGTGCCACATCCTTAGCGAATACCCAAGGCTCATATTTGGCAGTGATTCCTTTCACTCTTTTTGCAATAGCAGGTTGTGCTTCGGACATAGACATGGTAATGAAACCACGTTCTCCATGCTCGACGTTCTTTGCCCATCTGACCCTGAACAATGGCACCATGTAATCTTCGACGTACTCAAGTTCCCATATCTCTTCGATCATGCAGGAGTATCTATTACTCTCATTCTCGGTCAACTGCAGCATCGTCACACCTGAGTTCTGGTAATCACAGTTTTTGTCCTTTGCCTCAGTATAGAATGTGTATCCATTTATATCATATGATTGGTATGTGGCGACAGTGCAAGCGGGGCCTACTGCTAATGCATAGATGAGATTTGCATTGGCTATACCAGTCGGAAGTGGTTTGTCCCGAATTCGCTCTTTGAACCAGGAAGCAAATTTGGAGATGTGCTCTCAAATGATCTGGGCCTCGGTCCTCTGCCTCCCTGCCATTTCATGCTCTCTCCTTAAGGTCTCCTTGTGAGTTTGCAGCCAAGGACTGATTATATCTGCATGTTGTAACACTACTGTGTGTGCTCTTTCGAAGTCGTCTCGGTGGTTTTTTATATCCACATTTAAATCACGCTTCAGCTATGAGTGACCCACTCCTTCGAGCTTATCAGCATGTTTCTTTAAGGGCAAACCAAGAGATTGATCATCATTTATGACATTCTTGCAGAATGATATACACTTCTCGATTAGATAGGCCTGGACGATGCTTCCATCCGGACAGGCTTTGTTACGAACGTATCCCTTCACAGTTCCATTCATCCGTTCAAACAGGAACATGGTATGCAAGAATGTCGGTCCAAGGTCTTTCACCTCTATAGCAATATGAACTAGTAGATGGACCATGACATCAAAGAATGATGGTGGGAAATATATCTTAAGTTCACATAGTATTGAAATGATCTCCTCTTTTAGTCGTGTCAGACGCCACACACTGGTCGACTTTCAAGACATAACGTCAAAAAAGTTGCATAAGTCAATGAGTGTGTTGCGGACGTGATCGTCCATTATCCCTCTGAGAGCTACCGGAAGTAATTGTGTCATCATCACATGACAGTCATGCGACTTAATGTCGCTAAACCTTTCCTTTTTCGAGTCAAGATACCTGCGTATGAGTCCCGAGTATCCAGAAGGAAATTTCATGCCTTCGAGGCATTTGAAAACTTGAGAAAGCTCATCCTCGTCGAGAGTGAGGCAAGCTGGGGGGCAATAATCATCTTTGGTTTTGGACATAGTTTTGCCCTGGGCTGACTCGTTGGCTTTGGCTTTTTTTTCCTTCACCTTGCCCTTGGTTGTAATGGACGATGAGGGTTGAAGCTCTTCCCTAATACCAATATCTTTCAAGTCTTGTCTAGCCCTCGGACCATCTTTACTCTTTTCTGGCATTTCAAACAGTGTGCCAAGCAAACTCTCGCACACATTTTTTGTGATATGCATCATATCAAGAGAATGAGGCGTACTGAGTAGTTCCCAATACTCCAAGCCCCAGAAAACAGACTTCCTTTTCCATACTTTTAGCAGGGTTTTCTGAGACTTCTTTCTTTTCTTTCCTGCCTTAGGGCAATCTTTCCAATTCGTTAACATTTGCAAGATTTCTGCTCCAGGCCTCTTACGTGGTGGCCCTCGGCTCTCATCAGTGTTGTCAAACAGATCTCCACAAGTTCTCCACTCGTCATCTTTGTGAAGCCACCTTCTATGGCCCATGAACACTATTTTGCTACTGCCCTTTTTCGATAGCTGCCGAAAAGATGTGTCATCCATACATTTAACACAACCACAGTGTCCATGGCACACCTGTCGGGAAATATATCCATAACCCACATAGTCATGAATGGTCGTGAGCAATGCTGCTCTCATGTGAAAATAATTTCCTGTGCTAGCATCCCTGCTGTTGACCCCTTCGGGCTTCCATAATATTTCTAACTCCTCCTTCAATAGCTCAAGATATGTGTTGATATCATTGCCAGGTTGGGTTGGCCCTTGAATTAGCATAACCATGTGTATGTACTTTTATTTCATGCAAAGCCAGGGTGGGAGGTTGTACAACCATACAAATACGGGCCATGTACTATGTGTGCTACTCTGGTTGCCAAATGGATTTAGTCCATCACTACTAACACCCAACCTAGGGTTTCTTGCTTCAACTACGAATTCTGGTTCTAAATTGTCCAGTGCTTTCCACTGACAACCATCTGCGATATTTCTCAGAATCCCATCATTTTTAGACTTTCTTGTCTTGTGCCAACTCATGTTCTTTGCTTCCTTCGGGTCAGCGAAATATCGCTGCAAGCAAGGAATCAATGGAAGGTACCATAAAACCTTTTGAGGTTCCTTCTTTCCAGGCTTGTATTGGGGTTCGTTGCAAGTTGGACACTCTGTTTTGTTCTCATGCTCATTCCTATATAAGATGCAATCATTTATGCATGCATGATATCTTACATGCGGCAAATCAAGCGGACACACGATCTTCTTCGCCTCATCTACACTACGAGGCAACAAATTCCCCTTTGGCAAAACTTTGTGTAAATATTCCAATGTAGCATCCAGACTTGCATTTGTACTCTTGAATCTTACCTTGATGTCCAGAAGTTTGAGCGTGACGTGCAGGCGGGTGTGCTCGGGATCGCAACCTTCATACAGTGGAGTTTTCGGGTCTGTTTCCAGTTGCGCCAACTTTAAAGCCTCTTTAATAGTGGCTCTCTCGGTTCTCGTCTTCTTCCTAAGTAGATCTTTGACATGAGGATCTTGTAGCATTGTAGCCAATGACATATCCTGTGTGACAGTCTCATGATCCTCTTCATGTTCGGGTGGCATTTCATCATTTCCTCCTCCATGCGTATGTTCATTGTTTCCTCCTTCTGGCGGCTCTTCTTCATTGCCAAAGTTTTTCGCATCATTGTTTCCTCCTTCATCATCGCTAACATCCTTCTCACCATGCATAGTCCATTGTGTATAACCTTCGACGAAACCGCGACGGAGCAAGTGCGCCAGCACGCTGCCATCGAACGGGTTGTGCAAAACTCCATTTTCGCATGTCGAACATGGACATAATATCTTCACTTCACCCTTTTGTATCATATTTGCCACCGCGAAATTGAGAAAGGCCTTCACACTCCGATCCATATTGAATCTTTCGATAGGCGGCGATCAACTAGCGCTGCAAAGGTAAAAGTACTAAAATAATTAGATATATTAGCAACGCCGGCATAAAAAAATTCGGCATGACCTTTGCTAAAGGGACATTATGAGTGCCAGAAATTTGACAAAACGGAAATGAATCAATGTTTCGCCAAAACATTGGCAACTCTAGCTGTAGACATTCGTGCAAAATGAAACATCGATATCGCACAACACAACAATAATTCACGAGCATTGTGCAATTTCTATAGCTAGCAACTAATGGCACACACGTACACATCCATCACACATATCCATCCATATGCGAATTCCTCGGATATATGCACATAAATTAACGAGAAGTTCGGTCTTTTTTACCTCATCAAACATGCTGGAGAGGGGGCCGGGGGGTGGCCGACCATTGGAGGTGCCATTAATGGAGTGTGGTGAAAATTTTAATGCAAGGTGTGTGTGTTTGAGTGGGTGGAGAAGAGAAGTAGCTAGCTTAATTAGCGAGTGAGAGTGTGTGAACTAGCTTAGATCTAGCTACCTACTTAAGAAATCAAGAGAAAATATTTGGTCTTTTTCTCAAGAAGAAGAGAAAAGAGAGAGAGGAGGAAGAGGAAAGAGGGAGGAAGAAGAAGAAAATATCTATATGTGCTGCGACGTAATTACTGGCGTTGACATACTATGGAACACCATTAGAAACTTTTATATCCCTGGCATTCAAGAAATGCCCACGCCAGTGTTATGTTGGCTAAAAATTTGATGGGCCCGCAAAATCTACTGCTGGCATCACTTACTAGGCTACGCCATAGATATTCTGATTTGTACCGGCGTAGTGAACTTTTGCTACGCCAGCTCTAACTTGGGACTTGGCAGAATGTTGGAACCCACTTACAGGTGGCGTTCACTATTATTCATACGCCAGCAATAACTGCATACCTATGTCGTACGAAATAGACCAACGCCACTACTATTTAAAAAATAGTGCTAGCGTTCTTTCAAAATGGCACGCCACCAACGAATGTTGTGGCTAGCACTTTTTCCACTAGTGTCCCAACCTCCGATTGTGAGCCGCCGCCGCTCGATCTACGGCCACTTCAAGCCCCAGCCATCTCTGCGTACTCCGTTGGCTTCGGGATGTCCCCTATATGCTTGTGGCACCTCCCCCATTGAGTTCCTCGACCTAGAGATACTCCCATGCGTACCCCATGCTCCGGCCGTCACCATCGAGCTCTGGCCCCTCCCTTCAGGACCATCCCGGCCTCTCGTACACCTCTATCGTATTCATGCGGATATCCTGGTGCAGATCCCGGCCACGAAACCACTCTGCTGCAGCCCTCGCCAAGCACCGCTGGAGGCCGACCATGTGAGGCACTCCGGTGAGGTAGGAGAGAGTGTTTTTTTACTTTCTTTTGTTTTTTCTGGTGGGCCCCGCATGTAAGGAGAGAGTCTAGTTTTTGTTTTCTCTTTTTCCAGACAGGTCTCGCATATAAGAGAGAGAGTCGGTTTATGTTTATTTTTTTAACCAGGGGCAAAAATGTCCAAAATGGTGCTCCGTCGTGGTTAAACAACATTCACTAGACGGAGCCGTGACAGAAGGGCATTTGGACGACCTCAGTGGAAATACTATGGAAAAAACTGAGCAGGCACGAAAAGTAAGGGCAAAACCCGTGGGTAGGCACCAACTAGGGACAAAAATGCAATTGTCCCTAATAAATCAGCAAACATAATAGACAAAAAAAATATAATAACAATGCAAGAAACAAAGACAAAACTTCAACAATCCTTTGGAACAACATTCGCCTCCCCACCTGATTCAGCAACCTCATCTTCATCAGCATCAACACACGGACGCTTATGTTGACTCTTACATGGAACAAAACCTTTCCGTCTCCCAGATTGAACAACCCTCACAAAATTACTAAGAACAAAGTCATCATCATCGGGCTCAGGCTCATCACCGACATGTGCTTGCTTCCGTTGCATATCCTCTGCACCAGCTTCAACAGTTCTCTTACCGAGGTTCTTTTCCATGCAAGCGACACGAGCACTACGCCGAGGAGTACCACCTTGCTCAGCAACAGAACTCAGACTCTTCTTCTGCAAAACATGCTGCTTGACATTACCAATTTTGCTACTCTTGGCAGCATCTGCAACCCTCCTCTACTTCTCTTTCTCCACATACTGCTTTGAATCACTTTCAAACCTCAACAACTTATTGCGTCTCTTTGATTCATAAGCATGAAGCTGCGCCGGGACCATCCACTCCTGCGTAACCTCCTCTATACCATCAACAGATTGTGAATGTGTTTCAGACAACACGGGCCGCCTAAACCTCTGGTCAGAGCTCACACCAACGACACCCACTGCAAAATAATAGTCAAAGAAGTGAGTAACCGCCTCAAACTCAAGCACCCCAATAGAAATATCAATCACCCCGTCGAAAATGAAGTATAACTATGGTCAATATGAAGTACGCAAATGAACAAAATGAAGTTCACTTATCCATATAATGCAGTGCATCATACAAAAACATAATAAAGGAAAAAATCCTCGAAAAAAACTACTAAGTCCATGTTTGTTACCAAAAGTTGGGTGACTAAATTCACAAAGCCATCAGCAGTTTCTACAACATCAAATAAACAGCATATGCAACAAACAAAAGCATGCACATCAAAAATAGAAAGAATGTAAAATGAATAATAATGCAGTTCACAATTCAGACACATGATTATTTTGTAGTTTGTACAACATTAAATAAGCACTATATACAATAAAATGAAAATAGAAAGCAGACAAATGAATAATAATGCAGTTCACAATACACACACATGAATGTAGTTTACAAGAAACACATTGATTCAAACAGTAACATACCAGAAGGAGGGCAACACTTATAGGTGAGGTTTCAATTGGTGAAATCATTTCAATGCTTGCCTGACCTCGTTTATCTTTACCATCAGGACAACACAAGCCAATCGGCGAATCTTAAACAACATCATTAGGGCTAGTGCCAAAAAAATTACCTAGTGGATTCAAAAATGCAGAAACATAATTAATAACTAGATAATCACAGCAAAAACAAGATACACCTTGTTGAGAAATAACACACAAAAATAGAATCCACAGGATGACCAACACAACTAGACTATAGAGACAAAAAATAAATAAGGGGGAGGCATGTAGTACACATACCTTGATCTCCTCCGTCTGCTTTGCTTGCCGAAGACATAGCGTTTGCGTGGTGAGCAAGGATGGTGTCAAGAATACTAGCAACAAAAAATGAGGAAATCCGATGAAACCCTAGGTAAACCTTCCTCTGCCTGCAGAGCCGACGCGAGCACCGCCTTTAAATAGAGAAGAAAATCGCATGCTTATGAAAATGAACTATATCAACAAAATGCAGCCGCTACGAGAATTGAACATAGATGGGGAATTTTCACCACTAAGCGGATGACAAGCGGACCACAACCGAGGGGATGAGCGGCGGCAATGGTGGGCGCGGAATAGAGGAATCTGGACCAACGAACCGATTAAAGGGATACAGGGCACAGACGGATGCTGTGGAGGACGACGGTTGTCGGGGGACGACACCTATGGGATCCCGAGAGACCCCTTTATGATTCGGCGGGGGGAGAGGTATACGCAAAGAGCAGAACCAGTGATCGATGCGGGAAGTTTTTACCCAGGTTTGGGCCGCTGATCAGCGTAAAACCCTACTCCTGCTTTGTGTTCTTATTGATGTTCTTGAGCCCAGCCTTCAGGAGCGCTCGCAATGAACAGTATGTTCAAAGAGCAGCTACGCATGCAGAATGGGCCAGAAGTTCTCCTCCTCTGTAGCAGTTGCCTTGGGCCTCCTTTTATATGCTCAAAGGGGTCTCCACAGTGGCAAAATGTACATACATTGAGGTGTAAAGTAGCTACAGGGTATCATACCTAACCCCTGACGGATTAGGACAAGCGCATTTAATGCACCGTGAGGTGTCCGTTTAGGTGTCCTCACTTTCTTGGGGATTGAAAGAGGGGCCATCCCAACAGCACCGCTTAAGCTCTCCTCCACTGGCGCGTTGCCACGCATCCAAAGAAGGACCCAGAATGTCAGGTTTTGTTACTGTGCCGAAGCGGTGGCACAGTGGCGGAATCTCACCAGGCGCCGATCCTTGCCGGGCACCAAACCTTGCCGGGCGCCAAGCCTTGCCGGGCGCCAGGGCTTGCTAGGAACCAAGCCTTGCCGGGCGCCGAGCCTTGCCGGGCTCCACAGGCCATCCCGGCAAGGATCTTGCCGGGGAAGTTGGCCTTCGAATTCTAGCTTTGCTTATCTGCTGATCCTCAGATCTCTGACTTGATGATTTCCTTGATGGCTTGAATCGACCTCAAGCTGTTCCCGGCAAGCCTTGCCGCGAGGATGGCTACAACTGCCCGTGCACAAGTACAGGGTACTAGTGGCCCAATACTAAGTACACCGACAACGGTTGCCGAGGGCGACGATAGTTGCTACGCGCGATGGCGGTTTCATGGGGCCGGGGGGTTGCTCCAGGCGGTTCTGGAAGAGTGGGGAGAGCGGAGGAGAGGAAACACGTGAGAGGGATGCGTGGGAGGGGCACGAGGGAAGAGCTGCACAAACAGGCCGGCCCGTAACGGCCGACATTTTAAGAAAGAGCCCCCAGCCCATGAACAAATGCCAAAAAATGACAGCGGGCCAAAATAATAGAAGCTCACTTGCAGGGAAGAAGCAGTTCAGCTGTATACAATGGAAACACTTGTAGTTCACATATTTCATAAAATTTAAAGTAAAAGATGCACGAAACAAGATGCAGTTCGCTCCGCACGTAAATGACGCTCGGGTAAACACATGATGCAATACATAGTAAAAAAAATTCTGTTCCGCCGATAAAAACAGTCTGCACGTGGACATAGCGCTTCCAAAAAAAAGGCTTCCCACCCGCCCATGGACATAATCCTCTAAATAAATACCCGCAAAAGAAAAAATAAAGGGGGGGAGCCCCCCCCCCCGGGCCAAAAATTGCAGTTCATTCAGATAAATGATGCAGTCCACATTATTCAATAATGCAGTGCGGTCTTTTCTACAAAGAAGTGCGATTACATCTAAAATGCAGTTCGTCATCTGAATCAAGTTATTTATATGAACTACCACTTACCAAAAACATAAGCATCTGGATATATAGCGGTGGTGAACAATATTAATTTTTTTTTTTTTCAAAATGACATGAACACAAACCCACGATCACAGAAGACCACCACTCCGAGCGGTTGGATCACTAGAAAGCCACGATCACATACGCAACCAAACCCATGATCTGCAGAACCGCATCGTCAGGGAGATCGTGCAGTTCATCCTTTGCCGCCATCCCCCCTTAAATTCAGACCTCCGCCAGCACTTTCTCATCCACAACAACCAAAAATCGCCATTGCGCTGCCACCACTTCCCTCCCACTCATCGATCTCCACAAAAAGACCAAGTTCAAGGAGGAAGAAGTTCTCCAGCCGATGGGGTTCATCAAGGAGTTCAAGGATGTGGAGGCCCACGGTAACACCAAGTTGCACGTCATCGACACCAATGACTTGCAGAAGGCGGCGTCCACCATCGAGCGGTACGAACGCCACCTCCAGTTCGAGCGCCACAAGATCATCGGAATTGATGTGAAGTACACCAACGAGGATGACACTAATCATAAAGCCGCCCTCGTCCCGCTCTCCGTCGGCAAGAATCATCCGGTGCTGCTCTTCCAACTGAGCGCCGACGACAACAACTGCATCAGGTTCGACAACTTCCTCGCCGACCCCAGGTACAAGTTTGCTGGCTTCTACATCGACGGTGACATCGAGACGCTCGACCGTGTCGGGCTGCACATCGCCCACTTCGTCGACATCCAGAAAGAATAGAGGGTGCCTACAGCGAACAAGCGGCTGGACTCCCTTGCAGACGTCTCTGACATCCTCGTTGACGAGTACTACAACAACATGAAGAACCTGATCGACGCAGAACACAGGCGCTGGTAGTGCATGCCCCTGACCATCAGGCACATCGAGTACGCGGTAATGGAAGCTTATGCCGCGTAGGAGATATGGAGCCGCCTCACCATCATCCAGGAAAAGCTACACCGGGCAAAGCTCGAGAAGCAGTAGTCTAGGAAGCATGCCAGGACCTAGGGCGACTACGATTACTGAAGGAGGTCTTGCTGGAAAAGAATGTATCTAGAACATTTCTGGTGCCATTTTAGATCTTTCATTAGATTTTCCCTCTCTCAAGTTTGTAGTTTGCTTGTGGTAAATTTAGGTTTGCTTGTGTTATAGTTTATCATGCAGTTTGTTTTGTAATCATGCAGTTTTCTTATCTTATGAACAAGTATTTTTTCAGTACATTGTTGCAGTTCTCTAGTAGAATATACTCTAGTGCACTAAAAATATAAAGATAGCAGGGATAGTATGTGATTAAGGTACCGCACAAAGCAGGTGCACATGGCAATGCACAAATGGACAATCATGCAGTACACAAATGAAGATCCATGCAGTGCACAACCATCATGTAGATGCTGTGCGGAATACAAGGGACGTGCAATACAGAATTGTAAGTGCATCTAGTGCCACCCCTAGTTGGTTTTGGAGTATTGACGGGTCGACGTGTCATGCACCAGATTAGAGTGGGGAACAGAAGGGGGCATCACCCTGGTCGTAGCGCCACAGTAATAATGACTATAATGAGCAATCATATCACACGATCAGCTCATTTGCCTCACTTTCACATAGACAATACTACCAATTTTAACAGCTTGTTATGGTTGCTGTCCTCTCTATCATCATGCCATGTTTCCCAGCTTACAAGATTCAGAACCAACCAATAAGATTCCAATAATAAGTACAACAAAGACGCCTACACATCTCAATGATTCCCAGCTTGGAAGATTGAGAACCAAACCATTAGATTCAAATAATAAGTACAACAAAGATGCCTACACATCTCAATGATTCACAGATCAAAGCCAATCATAACTGTACAACTCAAACGTTGTGGGAATGTGAACAAATAAATAAAAAATGATCGATGTTTCATGTAAGCAATTTGATCCAAGGATTTGCTTAAACATTGAAACCCGTCCTTTTTAAGGCCACACAGGTCAAACATTGGCAGCTGAAATGTTCTGCATCACTGGTGGCAGTACCACTTCCAATATATGCATAAGAGGGCCTTCTAGATTTTGAAGTAGTGTGTATAGAGCCTCATCCTTAGTATTTAACAAATACACATAGCATAATCTAGTGGAATCATCAATCAATGTCCTGAAATATTTGTTTCCACCTTGCACACATGCATGGCACTTTAGAGCCTTTGGATAAAGTGAATCTCGGGATTAAATCCTTCTTGGCTAGCCATGTCATACAACCCAAAAACTTGGCAAATGCTTTTGACCATCACAACATCTGTAGTTGAGTATTCCTATTTGCATAGATAAGAAAGAGCATGATTAGTATAATAGTGGCACTAGTTGAAGCAACTTTATTTCCAAAACGAGAAAAGATTACGATAGAATAGCTTTATTAAAAAAATACAACGTTAGCACAGTATGACAAAGTAAAATCATATTGATAAAGGACAGTACTGACCTGTGTGAGATGACTTTGGGAGATCAAGTTATTCTTCATGTCCCCGTATCTTGCCATCAAGGCAATTCATTGACATCAATTAACACCTCAGTGTGGCAGTAGAAGGAGGAGCGTTGACTCATTTCAATCTCTTTTTTGTGCGGTTCAACTAAAATTATGGCGCCCGCCAGTTAGAGAGAGGGGGCCCATGCCACCTCGACTGTAAGCGTGATGGACTCAACTAGTTAGTGCAGCTATGTGATTGATGTAGTGCACATGGACTTGATTCTGCCAGATAGGCTGTCTGCAAGTTATCTACATTGGAAATGAAATGGTAGCTAAGACAGTAGCTATAATTTAAATGTATTATTACTTCATTTTATCAGTGCCAGTAGCGGTGCCAAAAGATTGCCTCAAATTATTAGTGGCATTAAATTAAAATGCAAAAACAATATCATTATTGCTTTCTCATAGCAGTGCCAAAACAGTAGCACAGGATCACTAGTTGGACGCAGAGTCAAAATCAACCAAAAAGGAACATACCCGGTCATGGGAACCATAACTTAGAGAGGGGCCCTATGCCGCCATGACTCGGTTCTCCCGGATACGCCTAATGCAAGTGGTGAACCTGCAGATCCACTCGAATGATTCAATTCATGCGACCTTTTTGTGCAGTTCACCTGAAATGAAGCAAAGTTTGCATCATGCAGCTAGCAAGAAGTACTTGCTCTCATGAGGTGGTAGGTTCTACTTTAGTAGTTGCACTAAAATTGAGCAACATTAAGGTTGGCTGTCCTACTCATGTAAGGTGCAACTATAATTTGCTTATCCTTTTCTGCATTTCCACTAAAATAAAGTGCCATTGTGGTGACGGTGAGGCTCATCTTGCAAAGGCTAATAAAATGTTGCATGAGATTACCAGCAGAGTTTGACAGAGATGTTGGAAACTCCAAATCACCCTTTCTGCAGTTCCACCAAAATTGAGAGACGTTGCCAACGTGACATTTTAGTTGAACTGCACAAGACACTCATTCCAAAAAAAAGTGTTTTGTGTAGTTCACCAAAAGGTCACAATAGCAACAAGGTGAAATGGATATCCCTATCCGCACAAAAAGATAGAAAGAAAACAGTTGCTGGTCAATAACAAGATGCGAAACATACACGAAATGAAAAGAAGCATCTTCATTATGTTCATGGCAATCACGCAAGGACGGTAGAAATTTTAAAACGGCAACATTGCTTCATGTTACCGGAAGCATTACGATCAACAATGACAATCGTCAAATATGGGATTACTTTAATGATGGAATTGCTTGTTCACCAGATACAGTAGATCAACAGTAGCTAAAGAGTTGGTTTAAGGGCATGGGACAGTTGGGACACCAGGACACTCAGCATCATAAAGAAGCAACTTACTTATCATACTGGGAAAAATAGCAGGAGTAGCATTTGTTGTAACATAGTTTAATTGCATCATATTACTGGAAGAATTAGATTAACAATAATATTGGTTAGACATGTCCTTACGGTAGCAGTGTGATTGCTTCATTTTGCATGTGCCCTTACATTAACAACAGCAAAAAGTTGGTAGAAGGACATGCGGCAGTGGACGCATCAGCACAATGTACCTACAAGGAGGCATTAAGTGGTGATGACGAGTTTGTTCATACTCTATGAGGGCAGCAAATCTAATCCTGGAGACCTTTAACTATATGAGGGTAGCAAATCTAATCCTGGACATACTCTGTTGACTTGTCCACCAGCCGCCACTTTCTATCCTTTTTCAACCAATAATAGATTTGTTCCTTATCCAGTTTGTACTGCCTTTTCCCTTTATTTCCCTTTTCAACCAAGAGACCGGTTGGGTATCCAGTATCTAGTACTTTCCCCCTGTTATTTCCTCTTTGAATCAAGTCCTAGATTGATGCTACAACTTTCCCCCTTTATTCGTTGTTTGAACCAAGTCCTAGATTCGACTGCATGAAGTAGCTTTACCTTTAATAATACTAAAAAAATTATGAGGCTTTGGAAGAGCTTATGGAAGTAGAAAAAGATCCACATGTAGCCACGTGGGGAGCTGGGGCAGTAGAGCAAGGCCTCTTTCGAAGGAACTTATACCTGAGGGTCGTCGGGATGTGGCTAGGAGGGCTGCGGGAGGTCGGATCTGCCCATAATATGGTGGGGAGGAAGAAGGGGTCCGAGGACCTCCCGAGCTGGCACTATGTCGGAGAGAACGTCACGGGCAGAGGATCGGGACCCGACGGCAGCTGTGGGTTTCCTCCCTCACCGCCGATGACCGCGTGAATGATGTACCTAGTCCCCTACACACCCCGGTCGAAGGGATCCAGCTGGATCTGTGACTAGCAGTGAGCAGAGAGAGAATGTCGCTACCGCTGTCTTGTTTAAATCTGGAGAGGATGAGAGAATGAAGAGAGCAAGCCTCGTAAAGCAAGTGCTCAGGCTCCTACCTATATATACAGTGGAGTGATTATCTTTTTCTCTCCACAACAAGCGTTTCAATTTTTGTAGGTGGCATTAAAGAAAAGAAACTCTCTATTTAACTTGACTAACTGCATGTCGTACTTTGTACTGTATTGTACTAGTCCTACTTACTAGTATTATTGTTCACTTGTGCTCCCCGGCCCTCCATTCATTGAACAACCCCACGGGTGAATAAACATATAATACTATTTATATAGAACGAACAAGCTCGAACTATTTTGGCTTTGAGATATCGATGGTACAGTTTGACCACATTGCATCAATGGACTCAGTACTTTGAAGTAACATATACGTATAAACACATGCACGGTTTACATTCTGAATCGCTAGATAGAGCTTGAACTGTACTCCCTCCGTTCCTAAATATTTGTTTTTCTAGAGAATTCAACAAGTGACTACATACGGATCAAAATGAGTGAATCTACACTCTAAAATAAGTCTATATACATCCGTATGTGGTAGTCCATTTCAAATCTCTAAAAAGACAAATATTTAGGAATGGAGGGAGAATTTTTTTACATGTACCACCTTTTTCTTTTGGTTTTCTATGCCATGGCGCAATTCATCGATACAAAATTATACTAGGAGTATTTAAAAGCTGAGGGCGGGACTTTTCCCGGGCAATACACGCGGCAGTTTTCGCGTAGCTGGTTTGACAAAGAGGCGAGGAGGGTGAGGGAGTAGCGAATTCAACTTACTGCTGGAAAGGTAGGCTATGTGATTTGATGGTTCGTTACTGCTGGAAAGATGGGGTCTTGTGATATGACTGCTCATTATAGTCATTATTACTATGGTGCTACGACTGGGGTGATGCCCCTTCCATTCCCCACCCTAATCTGGTGCATGACACGTTGACCCGGATGCTGGCTCTCCCACATGTCGGCGATGTAAGAAGGAGCAGAGAATCATGCGGTATATATAGTACTACGTAGTATATACTACTACTCACATTGGAGGAGTGCGAAACACGGCAGCCCAGTGAACCAGCAGGCGATAGGCCATAGAAAACAATGTGGTGATATGGCCATAAAACACAATCTACTATAGTCTAGTCTCTAGCATGTACAATACTCCTCCTCTTCCTCCTCCTCTCGGTTCATCGCCATCATACTTTCCCCATTTCTGTGTTTTCAGTATCCTGCGAATCAAAGAGGCCCATAGACTGGTTTAGGTCCGGCCGTATTTTTCAATGTGTTATGTCCAAAATTTAATGAACGTGTTCTAGTTTTTATGAAAATAATTCGCGTTGCCTATAGTAATTCATTTATTTATTTATTCTTATGCGGGGGGTTTGCATGTAATTTGTCAGGTCTGAAATGCAAAGTACGCCGGCATGGTTGCATATGCTCCGAGTCATGCATGCATTACGACCCAGATGCTCTATGTCCCACATGTCGGCGAAAGGAAGCACGTGGAAATAGCCTAGGAGTACATATAGGAGCAAAAATGCGTGAAAAAAATATGTACTATGAAGCGTAGTCGCGGTTCGAACAGGAGACCTAAAGTGATGATAGGTATAGGTCGCATGCACCCAACAAGTGGTACTAGACATACAAGTACTCAGTACTCCTATTCTATCAACACGAGTCCCATCTAACAACAGCGTCCATGCTACAGCTAGCTCTTCTCCCTTGTTTCTCTCTTCTAATTCAAACTTAGCCGACGCGCGGTGAGCGGGGTGGGGATTTACCGATAGTCGCTTTGCTCAACTGCGGCCCCACCTAACTGTGAAAATGTTAAGACAACAAGCATTCCCTAGGTTTAGCGGCGTGCTGGACAGACCATGTGGGGACGCGACGCGAGCGCGGCAGTCATTACCTTTTTAACTTGTAGATAGAAAATGCCAAGACAATGCACGCTGAGTGGCTGGCCGGAACGACAGTGTGGGGTGCGATGCGAACGACACAGGCGTGCTATACTTGTTCATTAATCCTGGTTTATTGGTCCCCATCATAATCTGTGCCAAATTTTGACCATAAATTTGAATAAAAAAAGATTCATGCATGTCACCAAAATTATATAATTGAAAACTATGTTCAAATATGAATCAAACGATATGATTTTTGTTGACATGGACTAACATTTTGTCAGTTAAGTCTTTGGTCAAAATTTAGCACAAATTAGAAAAGGGACTAATAAAGCAGGACCTAGGTAGTAGTACACCAGGACGAAGACAGTGATACAACATATAATTAACGCCAAATAAGAGCAAGGGATCACACATGTCATTTACGACTGGAATCAAAATGCCATACACTAACACATTAAAGCCACGAGATGATGCAGTGCTGGTTATAGGAGGCAAGAAGAAAGATGCATCCATCGACGACCTCCTCCTCCTCGACTCAGGGCGCCGGCCCACTGACCGGTGGCTAAGTAGCAGTGGCTTTCATGGCCAGGTCAACGTTCTTCTAAACAAATGGCGTCCAAAGATTCCAGCCGGTCGAAGAAGGCTGATGTCTACTACGCAACCTTCTTCTCGTAGACTCGTGTTGGGTCTCCAAGCGTAGAGTTTTGTAGGACAGTAGCAAATTTCCCTCAAGTGGATGACCTAAGGTTTATCAATCCGTGGGAGGCGTAGTATGAAGATGGTCACTCTCAAGCAACCCTGCAACCAAATAACATAGAGTCTCTTGTGTCCCCAACACACCCAATACAATGGTAAATTGTATAGGTGCACTAGTTCGGCGAAGAGATGGTGATACAAGTGTAATATGGATAGTAGATATAGGTTTTTGTAATCTGAAAATATAAAAACAGCAAGGTAACTAGTAACAAAAGTGAGCAAAAACGGTATTGCAATGCTTAGAAACAAGGCCTAGGGTTCATACTTTCAATAGTGCAAATTCTCTCAACAATGATAACATAATTAGATCATATAACAATCCCTCAACGTGCAACAAAGAATCACTCCAAAGTTTCTATCGGAGAACGTAGGACGAAAACATGCATCAACCCCTATGCATAGATTACCCCAATGTCACCTCGGGAATCCGCGAGTTGAGTGCCAAAACATACATCAAGTGCATCAATAAAACATCCCATTGTCACCACAGATATGCCATCGCAAGACATACATCAAGTGTTCTCAAATCCAATACTCAATCCAACATAATGAAACCTCAAAGAGCAAGACTCAATTCATCACAAGAAGGTAGAGGGGGAGAAACACCATATGATCCAACTATAATAACAAAGCTCGCGGTACATCAAGATCGTGCCAAATCAAGAACACGAGAGAGGGATCTAACACATAGCTACTGGTACATACCCTCAGCCCCGAGGGTGAACTACTCCTCCTCGTCATGAAGACCGCCGGGATGATGAAGATGGCCACCGGTGATGGTTTCCCCCTCTGGCAGGGTGCCGGAACGGGCTCCCGATTGGTTTTTCGTGGCTACCGAGGCTTGCGGCGGTGGAACTTCCAATCTAGGTTTATTTATGGAGGTTTTGGTATTTATAGGAGGAGTTGGCGTCGGGGACAAGTTAAGGGGGCCCACGAGGCGACAACAAGGCAGGGGGCGCGCCCTAGGGGGCGGGCGCCCTCCACCCTTGTGGTTGCCTCGCGACTCCTCTCTATTATCTTTTCGCTCCAGTATTTTTTATATTTTCCAAAAATATTCTCCGTAAATTTTCAGCTCATTCCGAGAACTTTTATTTCTGCACAAAAAAACGACACCACGGTAGTTCTGCTGAAAACAGCGTCAGTCCGGGTTAGTTCTAATAAAATCATACCAAAACCATATAAAATTGTTGTAAACATGTACTTCATAAATTATAGATACGTTGGAGATGTATCAACATCCCCAAGCTTAATTCCTGCTCATCCTCCAGTAGGTAAATGATAAAAGAAATAATTTATGAAGTGTGAATGCTAGCAAGTGCACATGTTTGATCAATAATAATTTCAATCACCTTTTGTAGCTTCATTATATATCATAAACAGTAGCTCATCTCATAAAACTTCTCATGATCAAGTAGCAAGCTATTCACATGTTAAAGCATAGACCATAAACTTTCTTGAAAACTAACAAACTATGTTCTCAGTCATCAAACAATTGCAATTCATCTTATTTTCAGGAAGGGTCTAAGTAAGAGCTTTGATTTAGCAAATTCCACATACTCAACTATCATATAGTCTTCCATGATTGCAACCACTCAAAGCATATTTTTAGAACAAATAGCATCCATCGAACACAGAGAAAGATAGGGGCTTAGTGTTTCGCCTCTCAACGTATTTATCATATAGATAATTGTCAACAATAATAATTCATGATCAAATATATTTGAATGGCCATATATGCTTAGTTCTTTCCCCACCACATGATGCTTGCCGACTAAAGAATAGGTCGGAATAAGAAATTGAGTCAACAAAATTAAAAGTAAAAGATAGGCCCTTCACAGAGGGAAGCAGTGATTTGCAGAGGTGCCAGAGCTCGAAGCTTTTGAAACAGAGATGAACATAATTTTGAGAGGTATGCTTTCATTGTCAACATAACAACCAAGAGTTCTCACTATCTTCCATGCTAGATACATTATAGGCGGTTCCCAAAAAGAATGGTAAAGTCTTTACTCCCCCTCCACCAACAATCACACTCCACGGCTAGCCGAATTCACGGGTGCCGTCCATACCAAACACTTTCCTGGGGGAGTGTTTTTTTAATTTTTTGCAATTTTGTTTTTGATCTTTTGATCATAGGACTGGGCATCCCAAATACCAGCCACTCTCTCGTGAATAACAAGTGAATAAACACTCATCGTGAGAATAACCCACCTAGCATGGAAAATACTAACAGCCCCTTGTCGCTACATGAGCGATTCGGGCATACAAAACAGATTATTATTTGAAGGTTTAGAGTTTGGCACATGCAAATTTACTTGGAACGGCAGGTAAATACCGTATATAGGTAGATATGGCGAACACTCAGGGAAGAAACTTGGTTCAAGTATTTTTTATGCACAAGCAGTATTCCCGCTTAGTACACAAATTTTGGCTAGCAAAAGATTCTAAATAGCAAGCACCACACGTTGGAGGATCCATAACAATATAACTTCTATACAAATATACCCAAGCATAACTCATTACGTTGTCTTCCTTGTCCAACTTCAACTAATTTGCTCAAATTTGAAAATAATTAATGGGGCTCACAATCACAGAAGATGTCCAAGATAGTATATTTATATGTGAAATCTCTCTTCCTTCAATATTCTTTCATGAATTGTTCAAGTGACCAATACTATGTTTGCTAACTTTCAATAAATTTACCACCTATAATTCTTATATGTGAAGTCATTACTCCCCATGGGATAAGCATATGAAACATATATAATTTCAGATTTATGAAATTCAATTCATTCAGCCATTTACTCATAGGATATAAGTGAAGCACACGAGTAAATGACAAACTACTCCAAAAAGATATAAGTGAAGATCAATGAGTAGTCAAATAATTAAGTAGCTATGTGAAGACTCTCTCTCAAAAATAATAATTTAGATCTTAAGTATTTTATTTAAAAAGCAAGCAAAATAAAATAAAATGACATTCTTAAAATAGCACACATCATGTGAAGAAGAAAAAACTTAGGCTCAACCGATACTAACCGATAATTCTTGATGAAGAAAGGTGGGAAGTCCAAGCTTAGATGCTTGAGACTTCTTGAAATATTAACTAGGGATGCCTTGGTCATCCCCAAGCTAGAGCTTTTGTGTCCCCTTAATTTCTTTTATATCACGGTTTCCCTAAATCTTAAAACCTTCATGCACACAAAACTCAACAAGAACTTGTGAGAAAAGTTAGTATAAATCAAATGCAAAACCTTATCATTATCTACTGTAGCAAATCACTAAAATTATTATTTAACATTGCTTACTAAATGCCTGTGCATATTTAATACTCCTATTCTCAAATAGAATCATTAAACAAGCAAACATATGCAAACAATGCAAACATAACAGCAATCTATGTAAACAGGACAGTCTGTAAAGAGTGCAATTGTACTCATACTTACCTAACTCCAAAAATTCTGAAAAATTACCAAACTGTAGAAAATTTATTTTTACTCATTGTCTAAAAATTTCAAGATTTTACCATGTTCTGAATTCCCAGCAGAATTCATACAATGATAGAATACTTTCTGTTTTCAAAACAGCAATATATAGACTTGCAAAATAGGCATGGTAAAGGCTATACTTGACACTTTTATTGAAATAAAAGCTACAAAACATTACTCTAAATAACAGCAAGAAATCCTAATAAAATAAAATGATGCTCCAAGCAAAACTCATATCATGTGACGAATAAAAATATAGCTCCAAGTAAGGTTACCGATAATGTTGGAGATGAAAGAGGGGATGGCTTCCGAGGCATCCCCAAGCTTAGTTGCTTGGATCTTCCTTGAATTTTACCTTGGGGTGCCTTGGGCATCCCCAAGCTAAGGTTCTTGTCACTCCTTATTCTCCTCATATCAATATCTCACCCAAAACTTGAAAACTTCAATCACACAAAACTTAACAAAACCTTTGTGAGATCCGTTAGTATAATAAAACAAATCATTCACTTTGGTACTGTCAAGACAAGATTCATAATTTTTCACTCATGATGCCTACTGTACCCTATCATTTCTACAATTTATATTAAGCAATATAAGCCATAGAAACTAGAAAACAAGCAAACTATGAATTGAAAACAGAATCTGTCAAAAACAGAACAGTACGTAAAGATCTGAATTAAGGTCATACTTCTGTAACTCCAAAAATTCTGAAAAATTACGAAAACGTAGAAAATTTGTATTTCAATCCTATGTAAACAATTCAGAGTTTTTCAACATTCCAGTGAATTTTGACAATTCTGTTACTGGACACAAAAGTTTCTGTTTTTGCACAGAATCAAGTCAACTATCATCCACACTACCCCAAAGGCTTTACTTGGCACTTTATTCAAACAAAAGCTATAAAACATGATTAATACAGTAGCTTAATCATGTGAACACACAAAAACAGTAGGGTTAAATATTGGGTTATCTCCCAACAAGCGCTTTTCTTTAATGCCCTTTTAGCTAGGCATGATGATTTCAATGATGCTCGCATAAAAGTTAAGAATTGAAACATAACGGGAACATCATGGAGCATATGACTAGCACATTTAAGTCTAACCCACTTCCTATTCATAGGGATTTTGTGAGCAAACAAATTATGGGAACATGAATCAACTACATAGGAAGGCAAAACAAGCAAAACTTCAAGATTTTCAACACATAGAGAGGAAACTTGATATTATTGCAATACCTACAAGCATATGTTCCCCCCTCATAATAATTTTCAGTAGCATCATGAATGAATTCAACAATATAACTATCACATAAAGCATTCTTTTCATGATCCACAAGCATATAAATTTTATTACTCTCCACATAAGCAAATTTATTCTCATGAATAGTAGTGGGAGCAAACTCAACAAAATAACTATCACGTGAGGCATAATCCAGATGAAAATTAAAATCATGATGACAAGTTTCATGTTTATCATTATTCTTTATAGCATATATGTCATTGCAATAATCATCATAGATAGCAACTTTGTTCTCATAATCAATTGAAACCTCTTCCAAAATAGTGGATTCATCACTACATAAAGTCATGACCTCTCCAAATCCACTTTTATCAATATTGTGAAAATATTCAACACCCTCCAGAATAGTGGATCATTACTACCTAGAGTTGACACTCTTCCAAACCCACTTTCATCAATATAATCATCAAATATAGGAGGTATGCTATCATCATAATAAATTTGCTCATCAAAACTTGGGGGACTAAAAATATCATCTTCATCAAACATAGCATCCCCAAGCATATGGCTTTGCATATCATTAGCATCATGGATATTCAAAGAATTCACACTAACAACATTGCAATCATGCTCATCATTCAAAGATTTTATGCGAAACATTTTATTTCATTCTTCTTCTAACACTTTGGCACAATTTTCTGATCCATCATTTTCAAGAAAGACATTATAGAGATGAATAATATGAGGCAACCTCAATTCCATTTTTTTGTAGTTATCTTTTATAGACTAAACTAGTGATAAAACAAGAAACTAAAAGATTCAATTGCATGATCTAAAGATATACCTTCAAGCACTCACCTCCCCGGCAACGGCGCCAGAAAAGAGCTTGATGTCCACTACGCAACCTTCTTCTCGTAGACTCGTGTTGGGCCTCCTAGCGCAAAGTTTTGTAGGACAGTAGCAAATTTCCCTCAAGTGGATGACCTAAGGTTTATCAATCCGTGGGAGGCGTAGTATGAAGATGGTCACTCTCAAGCAACCCTGCAACCAAATAACATAGAGTCTCTTGTGTCCCCAACACACCCAATACAATGGTAAATTGTATAGGTGCACTAGTTCGGCGAAGAGATGGTGATACAAGTGTAATATGGATAGTAGATATAGGTTTTTGTAATCTGAAAATATAAAAACAGCAAGGTAACTAGTAACAAAAGTGAGCAAAAACGGTATTGCAATGCTTAGAAACAAGGCCTAGGGTTCATACTTTCACTAGTGCAAATTCTCTCAACATTGATAGCATAATTAGATCATATAACAATCCCTCAACGTGCAACAAAGAATCACTCCAAAGTTTCTATCGGAGAACGTAGGACAAAAACATGCATCAACCCCTATGCATAGATTACCCCAATGTCACCTCGGGAATCCGCGAGTTGAGTGCCACAACATACATCAAGTGCATCAATAGAACATCCAATTGTCACCACAGATATCCCATCTCAAGTCATACATCAAGTGTTCTCAAATCCAATACTCAATCCAACATAACGAAACCTCAAAGAGCAAGAGTCAATTCATCACAAGAAGGTAGAGGGGGAGAAACACCATATGCTCCAACTATAATAACAAAGCTCACGGTACATCAAGATCGTGCCAAATCAAGAACACAAGAGAGAAAGATCAAACACATAGCTACTCGTACATACCCTCAGCCCCGAGGGTGAACTACTCCCTCCTCATCATGAAGACCACCGGGATGATGAAGATGGCCATCGGTGATGGTTTTCCCATCCTGCAGGGTGCCGGAACGGGCTCCCGATTGGTTTTTCGCGGCTACCAAGGCTTGCGGCGGTGGAACTTCCGATCTAGGTTTATTTCTGGAGGTTTTGGTATTTATAGGAGGTGTTGGCGTTGGGGACAAGTCAAGGGGGCCCACGAGGCGACGACAAGGCAGGTGGCGCGCCCTCCACCCTTGTGGTTGCCTCGGGACTCCTCTCTGGTGTCTTTTCGCTCCAGTATTTTTTATATTTTCCAAAAATATTCTCCGTAAATTTTCAGCTCATTTCGAGAACTTTTATTTCTACACAAAAAAATGACACCACAGTAGTTCTACTGAAAACAGCGTCAGTCCGGGTTAGTTCTCATAAAATCATACCAAAACCATATAAAATTGTTGTAAACATGGCATGAATATTTCATAAATTATAGATATGTTGGAGACGTATCAAAGGCCAACGTCTTTCTGTCCTCCCTGGCCTTGTAGTGGCCTATGTAGACGATTTCCTCGTAGACGTGGATGTGTAGGTTGACGGTTTCTTGCATGGCGAGGCGCTGCGGAACGAGTGCGGCCTCGAGGTGCACATCTTCGTCGCGACCTCCAGCAGCTGCAGGGCCACCAGTGCTTGAAAGAGTCTGTCACCATGGAGGCCGATGAGGGTGGCAGGAAACAAGGAACCTGGGCGCGCGGGCTCCAGGAGTACGGCAAGGTTGTCCGCGCGCTTCTTGACAGTGATGAACTTGCGGATGTAGCGGACCATCATCTTGTTCATGCGAGAGGCGAAGCCGGCATCAAAAAGGGCTATGACGCCGGTGGTCGCCAGCACCGTCTGGAAACGCTGCATGGTGCGGGGCCGCATGCCGACGTCTTGGATGATCTGGCAGAGCCGACTGCCGCTCATGTCCATCGACGCCATGGGTGCTTGTGGCTTCTGGTCACTTGGTCTTGGTCTTGGATTGGAGTGATCAGTGTTGCGCAGAGACTAGGAGTAGATGGATTGGAGTGGTGGGGCACCTTTATATGAGAGTTCAAACTGTGTTGCATTCACATCATGCTGGCTCCATTCTGCTTCTCCAATTAATTCCCTCTGCATGTTAATTGAATGAGGATGCATCATTGATCGTTCAACATTTTGGGAACCGCTACCCTCTCCCTTGTTGGTATTCAAGCCGTATCAACGCAAATGCGTGTCAAAAAGAGGCTAGTCAGTAGTAGTACTTCCGTCCTGGTTTACTAGTCTGCATTGTAATCTGTGCCAAAGTTTGACCGTAAATTTAACTAACTAAATGTCCATGCATGTCACCAAAAAATATATCATTGAAAACTGGGTTCAAATATGAATCCAATGATATAATTTTTGTTGACACGCACTACATTGTGCACCGCGACCAAGGCGGAGAGGAAAATGAGAGAACTTAATATTTATTTGCTAATTAATACCATTACATGCAATGAACTAACCACTGCATGCCATGCTAGGTACGTCTCAAGGCATTAAAAACATACACGGCCCACGTCTCTTATTTGTTGATTCCTATTCATGTCTAGAAACAAGATGATGAGGACATCAAATACCATTGTTACACCTACAGCCCCTGCTGCTATACATACTGGACCAATTACTAGAGCTCGCGCATGCCAATTGAATTACCAGATACTTTCGTTTCTTCGTGACAATTCTATTGTTCATGAGAATATGATGTTGCCTAAATTGGATACATTTGTGTTGATTACTAATGAAGGGCCTAGCATGGACAAGAGGGATGAACACTAGAGCAGGATCAAGCATGGACATGAAGGCGCACACGAAGGGACCCAGAATGGCATTTCTAGTGCATATTTGAGCACTTTGAAGCCTCCGTGATGACCTACAAGGACATGGACGAAATATACAAGATGCCCCTTCATAAATTTCGTCCATGGCTTATTTTAGGTGCTGCGCCACCTAATTTTTGGGCCAGGCCCATGTAATTTTCAAATACTTAAGTATAGGCTGTTTTTAGAGTCCGTATGTGTGGGGAAACAAAGTTAGGGTTTGTTTCGGACCCCACCTACGAGGGGTCACGAAATTCCCCCCTACTCCTCCATATATACAGCCCTTAGGGCGTCGTTTAGACTTTGAGTTTTGTTTAGATTAAAATTTCGCCATAGCTGCAACTTCGCGTACTTTGTTTGTATTCAATGACCAGACCAAGACGTCACAGAACCCCACTTTCATCAATAAAGCTTTCCTCTTATATTCGCAATATCCAGATTGCAATCTCAATTTCTTGCTTGTTCTTTGTTTGCTTGCAGGAAATAGACCCCCGTGGTCAGGTTGATCATGCTCCGGCGTGGTCAATAACCCCTCGGAAGTTGGTTTAGCGATTGCTAAGGCGCGACGTCTTCGCACATTCGTAGTCGGATCGTCAAAGTCGACTCCCACAGAAAACGATAGCTATATCATCGAAACATCGGGACACCTTCGCCTCTATCAAGTGGTATCAGATTTATTGGTTGCTCGGTGAGATTTTACAGTTTTTCATAGTTTAGATCGAGTATGTTCTTCATACCTATAGTCCACGAAAAATCCAAAAAAATTAGGGTTAGTTCATCATATCCGAACCAATCTGAGCCTTTGCATAATCTTTTTAGAGTTTTGCTTTGTTGAATTTTAGGTTGCATCGTCGTGTCGAGTTGCTAGTCTTAGCATCTAGTTTCTTTAGAGTTTCGGGATCTGGTCACAGGTTGTCACGTCGCCGCCGCACCATCTTCATCACTGCCATATACGACCACCCCACCATATACATCGCCGCTGCCATATACCACCACCCCCACCATATCAATCGTCGTTGCCATATACAACCACCAATCCGAGTCCACATATACCATCGCCATATACCACCACCAATCTGAGTCCACATATACCACCATCATATACCATCACCAGTCCGAGTTCCACCAGATTCATCTCCGCCACCAGTCCGAGTCTAGTATTTGTTCCTTTATTTTTGAGTTCCAGATCACGCGATACTACGAGTCGTGAACAAGTCGGATTCCCCAACTTCCGTGCTACCCGTACAAGAAAATTAGTTCCAGAATAAAAAAAATTAAGTCTGAAAAATTCTGGCTAGGCAGTTTTTAGACCATTTGTAGACTTTTTCGAAAAAAGTGCAAAAAAAGTGAAAGAAAAGGGGAAAAAGAGATTCAGAGTGTGCTCCTCCCTTGTTTACGTGCCCACCGTGATTTTGTTAGTGTTCTAGGCTCACGTCTCTAGTACGGTCTAGCCTAAGACCAGCACAATACCGTCGTTGAGCATTTATTCAACTTTGCATCTCTGAATTGATTATTGCTGACATTTTTTTACCATATCATAAGCCTTCCCAGCTCCACATACATCTACATCGTGCGTTTGACACCACCTGGCAATCGCTCTATCCAAGCTTTGAGAGTTTTGACTACAACAGTTGCCGATCACCACCTGCTGTTGGGTAAGAACTGGTAAGAATTTGATATTTGCTTGACGGATTTGTGACACCCCACCACCACAATTTTTTTAGTAGTCTGTAGGATCATATTCTTGTGTGTTTCTATTGCTGCTAACCATGATAGGATCACAAACTGACGAGATTGACTGGGAGAACATGACGAAGAAGGAGCTTCATGATAAATTTCAGCAAATGTTGAGTCAACAGGTGGAAGACGTGATGGCCAGCTTTGGAAAGGCACTTGAGAGGATTGATGACATTGAGAAGAAAATTGACACCAAGTTGGATGCCAAGTTCGATGCAGTACTCGCACGTCTACCACAGCCACCACCCGCATCTGCTACACCATTGCAACAACATCAACAACCACCTCCACGCCGCGATCCAGCAGGGCGAGTACAGCGTGTCCCTCTTAAGCCAGGACAAACTTCTGGTGCCATTGCTACTGTTGTTGATGCTTTTGTAGCTCCTGCTGCTACTGCAGAGGTGGAGGACTATTACGAGGATGAGGTTGATCAAAATCAGAACTACGTGCAACCACCAGCACCACCACCACCAGGTCGACCTCATGCATATAATCGCAATGGCAGGCCTACAGCACCACCTCAGGTACGAGATTATGACCATGTTCCTAAACTAAAATTGAATATTCCATCGTTTGAGGGTAGATACATTCCTGATGTATATCTTACTTGGGAGTTAGAAACTGAACAATGTTTCACATGCTTACAATATCCTGAGGATAGATGTGTTGCTGCTGTTGTTTGTGAATTCACTAGTTTTGCTTCTGTTTGGTGGTCTGAACATTGTAGATTATATCATGATAATATCCCTACTACTTGGGCTGCTTTGAAAACTGCTATGCGTACTCATTGGGTTCCACCATATTATCAACGTGAGTTACTTCAAAAACTGCAGCGTTTGAGACAAGGAAAAAATTCTGTAGAGGAGTATTATCAGGAATTACAAACTGGCATGATTAGATGTGGTATTGTTGAGGATAATGAAGCTATGCTTGCACATTTTATGGGTGGATTATAACAATATCACTCAATTAGAGAGATTCAGAGCATTTGAGAGTATAAGGAGTATAACAATATCACTCGTTTATTCCATCTTGCTTGCAAAGCTGAAATTGAAGTGCAAGATCGACAGGCATTGGCGCGGACTAATTTTTCTGCAGGTCGACTTTCATCATGGACACCACGTGCATCTTCTACTTCCACATGTTCTGCTACACCGGCACCTCCGTCAGCTGCCACCTCCAGCCGTGATACAAGAAAGCATGCACTACTACCACTGTCTGCCAAGAGCACACCTACCGGGCCTACACAGAGATCTTCTTCGTCCAAGGCATCAACAGGACACACACATGATATTATTTGTCATCGTTGTAAGGGTAGAGGTCATTATGCGAGAGAATGCCAATCTCCGCGTGTTATGATTGCTACTGAGGATGGTGGGTATGAGTTCACTACTGACTATGGTGATGAGACTTTGGCTCTTATTACAAGTGAAGAACACGGTGGAGATGATTATGATCATGAGACACAATACATGGCTGCTGAAGATGTTGACAGGTATGAAAGTTTAGTTTCTCAACATGTTTTGAGTGTGCAGGTCACACAAGCTGAGCAAAATCAGAGGCATAATTTGT
Source organism: Thinopyrum elongatum (assembly GCA_011799875.1). Lineage (NCBI taxonomy): Eukaryota > Viridiplantae > Streptophyta > Magnoliopsida > Poales > Poaceae > Thinopyrum > Thinopyrum elongatum. The sequence continues at coordinate 323,055,487 of CM022302.1, forward strand.
TCCATACAAAAGGAGTTGTGAAGGAATGTTCTGTTCGCGTCATCATAGATGGAGGGAGCTGCAACAACTTGGCTAGCATGGAGATGGTGGAGAAGCTATCTCTCACCACAAGACCACATCCACATCCTTACTACATCCAATGGTTCAAAAACAGCGGCAAGGTTAGGGTAACACGTATTATTCGTGTGCATTTTAGTATCTCTACATATGCTGATTATGTTGATTGTGATGTGGTACCCATGCAAGAATGTTCCTTATTACTTGGTATACCATGGCAATTTGATAAAAATTCTGTACACCATGGTAGAAACAATCAGTATACTCTTGTTCATAAGGATAAACATATTACTTTGCTTCCTATGACTCCCGATTCCATTTTGAAAGATGATATTAATAGAGCTAATAAAGCAAAACAGGAGAAAAATAAGAGTGAAAATCAGATTGTGGCAAAAGAATTTGATCAACAAATGAAGCCTAATAATAAACCATCTAGTGTTTCTTCTAAAATTAAATTGAAAAGTGCATGTTTACTTGCCACCAAATCTGATATTGATGATCTAGATTTTAGCAAATTTGTTGCTATGCTTTTGTGTGCAAAGAGGCATTATTTTCATTCGAGGACATGCCTTCCTCTTTGCCTCCTGCTGTCACTAACATTTTGCAGGAGTTCGCTGACGTCTTTCCACAAGACGTGCCACCAGGATTACCACCTATTCACGGGATTAAGCATCAGATTGACTTAATTCCTGGTACTTCGCTGCATAACCGTGCGCCATACCGTACCAATCCAGAGGAGACAAAGGAGATTATGCGTCAAGTACAGGAGCTGCTCGACAAAGGTTATATACGCGAATCTCTTAGTCATTGTGCTATTCCTATTATACTAGTCTCATTTTGGGTTAACTAATGCACCAAGTACTTTCATGAGATTAATGAACGAAGTTTTATGTGCTTTCATTGGACGATTTGTGGTAGTCTATTTTTATGAGATACTCATTTATAGCAGATCTTTGGAAGAACATTTGGAACATTTACATGCTGTTTTTATTGCTCTACATGATGCACGTTTGTTTGGTAACCTTGGGAAGTGCACCTTTTGCACCGACCGAGTATCTTTTCTTGGCTGTGTTGTTACTCCACAGGGAATTGAAGTTGATAAAGCCAAGATTGAAGCTATTGAGAGTTGGCCGTAGCACAAAACGGTCACACAAGTGAGGAGTTTTCTTGGACTCGCTGGTTTCTATAGGCGTTTTGTGAGAGATTTAAGCACCATTGCTACACCTCTCAATGAGCTTACAAAGAAGGATGTGTCTTTTGTATGGGGTACCGCACAGGAAGAAGCCTTCACGGTATTGAAAGATAAGTTGAGACATGCTCCTTTACTCCAACTTCCTGATTTTAATAAGACTTTTGAGCTTGAATGTGATGCTAGTGGAATTGGATTAGGATGTGTATTATTACAAGATGGCAAACCTATTGCATACTTTTCTGAAAAGTTGAGTGGGTCTAGTCTGAACTATTTGACTTATGATAAAGAATTATATGCTCTTGTTCGGACCTTAGAAACATGGTAACATTATTTATGGCCCAAAGAATTTGTTATACATTCTGATCATGAATCTTTGAAACACATTAAAAGTCAAGCAAAACTGAACCGTAGACATGCTAAATGGGTTGAATTCATTGAGACTTTCCCTTATGTCATTAAACACAAGAAGGGTAAAGAAAATGTTATTGCTGATGCATTGTCTCATCGTTATACTATGCTTTCACAACTTGACTTTAAAATATTTGGTTTGGAGACCATCAAAGATCAATATGTGCATGATGTTGAATTTAAAGATGTATTGCAGAATTGTAAAGAAGGGAGAACATGGAACAAGTTCATCGTTAACGATGGATTTGTGTTTCGTGCTAACAAGCTATGCATTCCAGCTAGCTCCGTTCGTCTTTTGTTGTTGTTGTAGGAGGCGCATGGAGGAGGATTATTGGGACACTTTGGCGTGAAGAAGATGGAGGATATACTTGCTACACATTTCTTTTGGCCAAAGATAAGACGGGATATTGAGCGTCTTGTTGCTCGCTGCACTACATGTCAAAAAGCTAAGTCACGACTCAATCCTCATGGTTTATATATGCCTTTGCCTATACTGAGTGTTCCTTGGGAGGATATATCTATGGATTTTGTTTTAGGATTACCTCGAACAAAGAAGGGGAGGGATAGCATATTTGTTGTCATGGATAGATTTTCGAAAATGGCACACTTCATACAATGTCATAAAAGCGATGATGCTGCTAATGTTGCTGATTTGTTCTTTCGTGAAATTATTCGCTTGCATGGTGTGCCAAATACTATTGTTTCAGATCATGATACTAAATTTCTTAGCCACTTTTGGAGATGTTTGTGGGCTAAGTTGGGGACTAAACTACTTTTTAGTACAACTTGTCACCCCCAAACTGATGGACAAACTGAAGTAGTCAATAGAACATTGTCTACTATGCTTAGGGCTGTTTTGAAGAATAACAAGAAAATATGGGAAGAATGCTTGCCTCATATTGAATTTGTTTATAATCGTTCGCTGCATTCTACTACTAAGATGTGCCCTTTTGAAATTGTGTATGGTTTCCTACCTCGTGCACCTATTGATTTGTTGCCTCTTGCATCTTTGGAGAAGGTTAATTTTGATTCTAAACAACATGCTGAATTGATCTTAAAATGCATGAGTTAACTAAGGAAAACATTGAGCATATGAATGCTAAATATAAACTTGCTGGAGATAAGGGTAGAAAACGTGTTGTGTTTGCACCTGGAGATCTTGTTTGGTTACATTTGCGTAAGGATAGATTTCCTAATTTGCGCAAATCAAAGCTAATGCCACGTGCTGATGGTCCTTTTAAGGTGTTAGAGAAAATAAATGGTAATGCATATAAACTTGAGCTGCCTACAGATTTTGGGGTTAGTCCCACTTTTAACATTGTAGATTTGAAGCCTTATTTGGGTGAGGAAGATGAGCTTCCATCGAGGACGACTTCATTTCAAGAAGGGGATGATGATGAGGACATCAATACCATTGTTATACCTATAACGCCTGCTGCTATACATACTGGACCAATTACTAGAGCTCACGCACGCCAGTTGAATTACCAGGTACTTTCGTTTCTTGGTGATAGTTCTATTGTTCATGAGAATATGATGCTGCCTAAATTGGATACATTTGTGTTGATTATTAATGAATGGCCTAGAATGGACAAGAGGGATGAACACTAGAGCAGGATCAAGCATGGACATGAAGGCGCGCGCGAATGGATCCAAAATGCTGCTTCTAGTGCATATTTGAGCACTTTGAAGCCTCCGTGATGACCTACAAGAACATGGATGAAATATACAAGATACCCCTTCATAAATTTTGTCCATGGCTTATTTTAGGTGCTGCGCCACCTTAGTTTTGGGCCAGGCCCATGTAATTTCGAAATACTTAAGTATAGGCTGTTTTTATAGTCCGTATGTGTGGGGAAACAAAGTTAGGGTTGGTTTCGGACCCCTCCTACAAGGGTCACAAATCTCCCCCCTACCACTCCATATATACAGCCCTTAGGGCGTCGTTTAGACTTTGGGTTTTTTTTAGATTAAAAGTTCGCCATAGCTGCAACTTCGCGTACTTCGTTTGTGTTCAACGACCAGACCAAGACGTCACAGAACCCCACTTTAATCAATAAAGCTTTCCTCTTATATTCGCAATATCCAGATTGCAATCTCAGTTTCTTGCTTGTTCTTCGTTTGCTTGCAGGAAATAGACCCTTGTGGTCAGGTTGATCGTGCTCTGGCGTGGTCAATAACCCCTCGAAAGTTGGTTTAGCGATTGCTAAGGCACGGCGTCTTCGCACGTTCGTAGTCAGATCGTCAAAGTCTACTCCCACAGAAAGCGATAGCTATCTCATTGAAACATCGGGACACCTTCGCCTCTATCACAAGAAACTTGGTCGGGTTTGTTTTGGGATTATTTGATTTTTGTAAGATGACTATAACTAGCAATCGCAACAATAACTGTAAGATATGCATCCGACGGTGGCACCTATTGGACGTAAACAGCAATAGAAAAGAATTGCCACAAAACTGCCACACCACCCCCCTCCCCTACACATAAGACTACCACGCGAGTGTTCGCAACTGCCACGTATGTTCGGGTTGCGCTTGGCTCTTTGCTTCTTTGAGAAGTCCAACAATGATGTTACTACTTCTGCAGTATCGAATCAACTGCTGCATGTCCACCGCGTGGGGGAGGGAGAGCTTGTTGTAAGCAAAAGCTTCTCCTCATCTGCGAGCCACTGCACGCATGGGAGAGGGAGAGGGCATACTAGTAATCAAGCTTCTCGTTGTTGTCCGAGTTGACGCGACACATCATAGCACGATTTTCTCAAAAAGTTGTGTTTACCTATGCATTAATTACAATGCATGCATGTCGTGAGTTTCCTGTTGATCCTTGCATCTATTGATTTAATGCACCTTGAAGTATAAACATGTGATGGTAAACTTGTCACAGTGGAGAGCACGTCGAGTGTTTGGAGGCAGCACTGCCTCTAACAAGGGCCCCACATGGTTGCCTCTAAACTTGGCTAAGAGACCCACAATGTACAATCTTTTCTACAACCTCTAACATTTACCCCACCACAAATTAAAAAATATATTCCTCTCTTGACCAGATCAGCGTGCAAACTACAATCACCAGGATGACAGGTAGGGCCAGAAGATTATTTTAATAAAAAAAATTCTTTGAGATGGCCTGTTAGCATGGGGGCGACTCCAATGATTTTAAGCTTAGAGGCAAGGTACATGGTATCCTAGACTATGTTACTACTGCCTCCCCGACACATGAAACTGCCACATGAGCATTCGGGTTGCGCTTGGATCTTTGCCTCTTTGGGAAGTCGAACAATGATGGTACTACTGTAGTGGAGTACTACTCGCATGCTTCTGGCCATCTGACACTGAATGAACTGCTGCATCTCCACCGCGTGCGGGAGGGAGAGCGTGTAGCAAAAGCTTCTCCTAGCCCTGCGAGCCACCATGCTCTTGAGCGAGGGAGAGGGCATTGTAATCAAGCTTCTCCTTGTTGTACGAGTTGACGCGACACATTAAAGCAGTGCACTCGATATATTTCAATAATTTGCGTTTACCGATGCATTAATTACAATGCATGCATGCATTTCCTGACATTCCTTTTGATACTTGCATGTGTTGATTTAATGCACCTTGAAGTAGTATGAATATGTGATGGTAAACCTTTCTAATGCCCCAGCCCTAAAGCGAGAGATGGTGGTGCACGAGAAGGGCGAGATCATGCCGACGGAACAGGACCCGACAATGGAGGGCTCTATGGACCTCACCTTGCTCCACTGCCCCTTGTGCCTCCGCCCCTTGAAGCCTCCAGTGTATGAGGTTTGAATACACCTCGTCCATTCGGCTGATCAAGCAAGGTGCATGTTTCTTGATTGATATGTTGTTCAATTGGTTTGTGCAGTGCAAGGGAGGGCACATGGCCTGCACGGACTACCACGGTGAGCACCCGGGAACCAGCGGCAGTGCAGAAGTGCGAGCGCGGTGGCGGCTTCGACGTGCGCAACATGGCGATGGACACCGTCCTCTCCTCGGTGAGGGTGGAGTGCCCGCATGAAGGCTGTGGGCTCTACATCACTTACCACAAGCTCGCCGATCACCAGAGCGTGTGTCCACTCGCGCCCTGCAAATGCCTCCTGCCCGTCTGCAGCTATGAAGGCCCACCACGGGTGCTCCCCCACCACATCAGCACCGTGCATCCCATGCCCGTGCACAGGATCTAGTACGGCAAGGTGCTCCAGCTGCAAGTGCTAGTATCAGAGCCGCGGCGCTTGCTGTTCGCGGAGGAGGATAGTCGCACGTTTTTCGTGGTCGGCGGCGTGCTCAACATCGGTGCGCCTATCGCCGTGTCGGTCATTTGCATCAGAGCAGGGGCGTCCCCACCGCCGCACTACGCGGCCAAGGTGTGGGCGAACGGCCCACCGAGGGAGGCCAAAGGCAGGACCGACGCCGTCAAGGTGGAAATCGAGGTGACAAGCAGCAAGGAGACCGGCGCCGTCGCCGTGCAGGAGCTAACCTTCTTCACAGTGCCTCCCAAGCTACTGGCCAGGGCTAGGTTGTCGAGGACGGTGTCCCTCCACATTCGGATTGAAAAGCTCACCTCCTAAATGATTCTACAGTGCCTTCTATTTATCTTAGTAATATGCTAATATAGGGTTTAGCTCGGTCTACTTCAACTTAAGAGATGGTGGATTTTGGTGGCGATACAACAATTACTTCGAGATCATTTCAGTAGTTAAAGTAATTTCCAATAGTCGAAGGGATATTTTGTGCCTGTTGGATATAAAGATCCTTTGGGTAAGGAGTATAAGTTGCTTATATGCTTGTTTATTGAGGAAGTGTTGCATACTTCTGTGAGTTGACGTGACATATCAAAGAAGTACTACTACTAGTAGTACTCACCTGGCTGCGCAACAGGTAGACCAAGCTCATGTCGTGTTGGTGCCGTGTGTGGCCCGTACATTAACCAAAACCTTGCGCCTCCAGCTGAGCTTCCGCTTTTTAAACTTCTCAACCTCAAGGCCAAGGAGCAACGTGAACCTATGATAGAGCCAATCGGATGGTTGAGAACACTGCAATTCATAGCTATAGATGCGTGTGTGAGAGAGGACGAGTGCGTGCGTGCACCTCTTCTCTTCATGTACAACGTACTAAGCGCAGAGTACAAGTGTATGTGGGTGGCATCGACCTAGAGAGCTAGATATGATGCATGTGAGAAGTCCCAAGAGACTAGGTGTGCACGTGGGAAAGAGGGAGAGAGATGATATGTGTCGATGTAATGCGTGTGAAAAAAGACTAGTCAATAGCTCACCACGAGGCTATTCCTTGCGAACGCCCCAATAACCGTAAGATATGTATCCGACGGTACCAGTTATTGCACGTACACAACAGTAAAAAAAGAAGTGTCGTGGCATATTACAAAACTACCACACCACGCCCCTCCCCTGCCCATGAAACTGCCACTCGAGCGTTCGCAACTGCCATGGTCTGCTCGTATGTGTGATCTTCATTTTTTTATAGGGATCTACGATAAAAGGCCGTGCTTTTGGCGCGCAGCAGGTGGGGGAGCTTGGCCTGTCAGTTTGCTACTGCTCACATGCGATCGAACATAAGTGATGTACCAAGCCGATGTGCGTCGCTTCGGTGAGCGGCGGGACGGACATACCGTCTATTCATGCTAAGCGGCGGGCCGGATAGACCATGTGTTGGTGCTACTTCTTACATGCGGTCGCACATGTCAGTGACGCACCAAACCGATGCGCGTCCCTTCGATGAGCGGCGGGCCTGACCGACCGTGTGTTGGGGCGATGCCAGCACGACAGGCTGTAAGTTTACCGCCTAACTTAATTTGGAAAGGGTAACACTTGCTTTGCCTCCTTAACGAGATCGGTCGCTAGAAATCCTCATTACATACATTTCTAGGACACGTACGTTGGCCCGCATTCTCAGAGGCCATCGTGGCGAAGCCAGACGCCCGCAACCTCTCTGAGCAAAAAATGAGTTGCCCGCTGCTGGCTATTTCTATAATCAGTTTAGAAATTCTCAATTTCACGTATGATGTGATAATGTGATATTAGCCGTTCAGTGATGTTGATCCAATGGTCTAAGTGCCTCAGAATGGCTGGGATTCGCGTCTACAGTAACCTCATTGTACCCAGCAATCTCTACGTTCTTCTGAAAGCATCAGCACGTCAATGTGATCAATCCATGCAAGAAGCTGGCAAACAACACCTCCACATGTGCCACATGGCTTCATTGAGCTCCCCCACCATTTTATTCAAAAATATATTGACTGAAAAAGAGAGACATCTCCCGAAACAAAAACTTGCACGTATTTTGTTTCCTACTTGCTTTGCACATACCGGAAGAGCAAATATAATAAGTTACAACCAGCAGGCTATAATGATTAAACAATTATATTTGTGTTGAGTTGGATGAGAGAGAAGAGGAGAGAATGGAAGTGGGTTGTAGATTAACAACCGACTACTGCACGGACTCCAAGAAACATTGTGAGAGTGTATAGTGGGCCATGCATTAATAAAGTAGTACAGCTTAGCAACTAGCTATACTATACACGTTGGCTATTAGGTTGACTATATATGACATGGCAACTCCATATAGCCGGTTGTTGGCTATACTATTAACCATGCTCAAAGTACCAATGCCGCATCATCTAACAGGTCTGTCAACATACGTCAAATTATCACGAGGGCTAACTCTCCTTAGAGAAATGTGCCCCACCGTGTACCCGCATGTGTGTGTGAGGGAGACAGTGCTTGTGTGTGTGCACCTCTTCTCTTCATACACGTCCTCCACGGCTCCACCTAATGGGTGTGTTAGAGAGAGAGAGGGAGATGGTGTGTCAGACATGCCTCTATACATATGTTTCTGTCAAAGAGAGGCATGAATACATAGTATATGTATGTGGAGGGGCAATATACGAGAAGAGAGGGGGAAGGATCGTTTACGCAACATACCGATAGATACAGATAGAGGGAAGAACTTTACGAGCGTACAAGCGCTAGGAAAGAGGGGGTGAATGTTGTAAGATGATGCGAGAGGCCAACTAGGCAAAGACAAGGAAAGAGTACAAGCGCGAGATCGATAATTAAAGAGAGGGGACGATAACGTGCGTGGGCGCGCTTGTCTGGTCGATAGACAAAGCGGAAGGCATGGATGATGAGACGGGGAGGGGCAATTAATGTGTGTGTGGTAGGCAGTCCTATGTAGAGAGGTTGTGGTTTGGTCGATGTGTACGTGGTTAAAGAGAGGGAGACTTAACTAGAGATATAGATCAGACATTTTGAGTGGGGAAATAGCGAGAGACCTGGCTACACATAGAGGGAAATTGATTTGTGCACATGCATGCATGTGTCAGAGATAAAGAACACCCGTAGTGACGAAGACAGGGAGAGGTGTGTGTGGTGGGGGGAGGGGGTGCAGCTAGCTTGTGACACTGTACGAGTGCAAGATGCATAACAACAGAGGGTGCGACAGTGCCCGCGTGCCTCAAAGTTAGGATGGGAGGCACGGATGGTGAGAGGAGGGGAGGGACTATGTGTGTACATGTTTGTGTGTCATAGGCATGCCTGGCTAGCTAGAGGGGTATATCGATTGGTGTGTGTTGGAAAGATGGAGACGTAGGGAGATCGTGGGAGACCGACCTAAAGAACAAGAGCGTGTCTGCATGATGTAGAGGATGCAGAGTGGTGGGCAGTGTGTGTGCATATATGCATGCACAATAGGGAAGTTATTGGTAACCATGAAGGGAGGAGGAGTGTGTGTGCATGTGTGTGCGTGTAAATGACTTACAGAGATGATAATCAGTATAAAAGTGGATTCAAATATTTGACTAAAAGCCCACGATGTTTGTAACTCATGCATGCATGAATATAATGCAGATATGCCTCGTGTGGTTTTGAATCAAACGTGCTATATACTATATTCACATCGAACAAGGCCAAATCGATTTGAATTTGCGATACCGATGGCAGGCATCGTCTGGCCACATTGCATCCGTGCATGGACATAACTATTGGAATTTGAGATAATGTGTGGCTTTCAAAGCTAACATCTAAATGTTGTGTGTGTGGGCAGGAGGCGGGGGATGCATTTTTGTGTGTGTTAAACACATTATACATATGAAAACACGGTTTAGATTATTCCGAACATCTCGCTACCTAGACCAATGTACTGTGAATTGAATTCAACATAAAATGGATACAAATATTTGAATTGGAGATCGTATGGTACATGCGGTTCATATTTAAATATGATTAATACTATATGCATGTTTTCTGTTATCAAGATAATATTTAAATGATGGTATAACTTGACAACAATCGTATTCAAATAGGGAAAATTGATTCGAATTTAGTCCATATGTTAGACGACAATATATATTCGTAGGGTGGAGCAAAATATTCATATAAGATGGAAGATCAAAATGTAGGACTACATCCATTATAAACCGCAAGATCACCTAACGATATATTCGAATTCAACACAACGTGGATTCAAAAATTGAAATTCGAGATCCTGGCATTTGTAATCATATAAAACGGGACATGACTCTTTCTTGTGGTGGGAATTGATTTGTTTTTTGTTGTTGTTGAGGGAAGTGCAAATTGATTCGGTACTGTACAGGCTAATCTTGTTCTCCCGAATTTTTTTTAGATTTTTCTTGTTGTTTTTTCAATGGTATTTGTAACAATATAAGTAAAGGGACATCGTCGCAAAAAAGAAGTAAAAGGGAAAATGACACTCTTGTGTCTTGTATGAATTGTCTTTTTTTGTACACGTTAAGTTTGTTCTGCCGAACGTGGAACCCGCGGCTTGTTATCCCGAAATTTTCAAGCTAGAGTATCTCTTGTCTCTTCTGCTGCGAAACTCCCGCCTCTTCAACCCGCCCCGTGCCTTCTTATCCCAAAATTTCAACGCGCACGAAAACTCCCTCCTCATCCGAAATCAGTCGCGTAGGCCAGACACGCGAAATTCCCCTTCTACCCCTCAGCCGGAAATGCCGCCTCGATGTCGCGTGGTCAAAACCGGTGGGGGTACATTTGTAACTTACCCCACATTTCGGACAAGCGCGTCCCTAAGCCATGGCTCCCCCTACCTTACCCTTCATTCCCCCCATTCGTACACCGAGGCCGCCAAAACCCGCGAAACCCCAAGCTCCTCCGTCGGCCTCCCGACCGCCGCCCAGCCGGAGCCTCTTCCCCGACGACGTCGTCCACAGCAATAGCTCGACGTCCCTCATCCACTGCACCGGATGAGGATCCGTCGATGATCTCATTGTCCTCCACCTCCAAGGAGCTGCCCTGATGTTCACCTCGTCTATCGCGCCACCTCCATCCCCACAGCGTCGTCTTCACCTGCCCGAATTGGAACCGCAGCACCCTCACAAATTCCTCCGATGAAGCCGAGGCCTACTCGGCGCCACCAAGAAGGTTCTGCACTCACCGCTGCATTTTTTTTCTTTTATTCGATCTCACGAGGATGCTGGTGCTCGATACCGAGCAGCGATGGTGGGTCTCCATCGACGGCGCCGTCGCCGGCCACTTCCTCCATGGTGTCTCTCCCCCATGTCGTTGCTTCCTCGGTGGCGACTTCCACACTAGCACTAGTTGTTGCTGCTCCGGCTCTCGCTCACGCTTCGGCTCTGCTCTTGCTGTTGGCCGCGCTGCTGCTCTGCTCTTACTTTCGTTCGTGCTGCTGCTCTGCTCTACTCTTGTTGTCAGTCGCACTGCTGCTCCGCTCTTGCTCTCTTTTGGGCTACTGCTCTGCTGCTACTCTTGCTCTCGCTCGCACTGCTACTCTTGCTACACGACCTGCGGAAGCTACAGGAGTTGCTGCTTTAGCACTCGCTCGCGATGCTGCTGCACGAGCTGCTCTCTGCCCCTGCTCGAGCGGCTGCTGATTTAGATCACTACTTCTCTGCTACCAGTGCTCGAATGGCCTAAACTTCTATTCAGTGCTCTGCTACTAGTTCAATCAGTTTCGTCAGTAAAATTCTATTTCGATAGTAAAATTCAGTTTCGATTGTAAAGTTCAGTTTCTTTAGTTAAGTTCAGAGTCAACAGTACTTACAACATCTATTGGAGCGGCCGCGGCTGATGCATTTTACATCTAGCACTTTTTGGTGCTGAATTTTACGTCATTTATTGCAGATGGTATTAGAATCCCACTTCAGATTAACGTTGTCTGTCTTGTCCTGCTTCAGCCCCGCCGTCGTACACCTCACCGGAGCTGCTCCAGCGAAGGAATCGTCTATCACAGCTGAGCAGTACCCTCGACGCCGTCTCCAGAGGCCTTAGATCTTCTTCCCCGCCTTCGACAGTCACACCAGCATCACCATCCTCGACGTCCAACACAATGATGTTGAGGTCGACAAGGCTACGCCAAAGAGGTTGTACACTCGTCGCATCACTTTTTTACTCTACATTCATATCGATCCCTCAGGGATCCTTTGGTTCGAAGCAGTTGCAAATCTAGAAAGAAATGAATCATGGTCACAAAGTTAACAGGCAGAAAACTAAATGCCCTTTTGAACCACAATTTGAATCGGTTTAGCAAGATAGAAATTATATGATATTCATGTGGACCAAATAAACTCACAAAATATTTCGAGGGCAGGCTTCAGCCTGTTGAAGACTGCCTACTAGAATCGCCACTGGTTCAAAGAAAAAGTGAAGGAAAACATAGGAATTGGAAACTTTCCTATGGTACTACCATTCATGCATTTGGTTAGAAGGAATGGAGCAAATAAAAACTAGAGGATTTTTTCCTTTGGTGTCTCTTTCAAAGAAAAAGCGTAGGAATTTTAATATCCACTTGGACGTCCTCTTAAAATTAATATGCATGAAGAACATGACTAAGTGCATTACTGGCATAATAAGATTCTTATTTTACATTTTCATGTGGTTTCACTTTAATTTGACCATGTTTGTCCATTCTTGTGTTCTTCAAATTCATGCGAACCAAACACCCAGGTTGAAAGAAATCCTATGTTTGCAAATGCTCTGTTTTGCACGTGCATTCCTATCCTATTTATGGGTTTTTCCTGACCCTGTGTTTTTAGAATCCTCCAATTCTAAGGAGCCCTTACAGATTTACTTCATTTTCAGATAGGTGTCAAAGAAAACTCTGTGTTTTGTCCCACTCCTGCCGTGCCGTCATCCACCCCACCTGAGGTGCACCATCAACGGAAGCGTCCACTGGAGCAAAGATCCCCCTTGCAGACCTTCTTTCACCACCTCAGAGCATCTTCCTTGTTGCCGGCAGCGACGACAACTGCATAACCATCATCGACGGAGCAGATGAACCTGAGGACTACACAGTTCCGGAAGAGAGGTCGCACTATTTCTTGTCTGCTTACGTTATACATCGATTATTATTACCTGCTACTTTATCATCCTGTTCACCTCTTAGACTCTGAGTCAGGTCCAAACTAATGTTCAAACTTGAGTTTTCAAATGCCTGTGGGGCATATATCGAGGCAGCAATGAATAGTATCTCTGTGTACCATCTGGTTCATCTCGAGTCTTCTTTGTGGTTCATGTTGGGTGGGCAACAAATAGTAGATGAGCTATCATCTATCTTTTAAGCTGTAGCAATTATCTGCCTGGTATCATTAGTTTTGGATCTATCCACTTGTTTGCTACCATCAGTCTTGATTTCTTCATGCACCCCTTAGGCCTTACATAATCTAACTATGTTTTTTTTATTATGTATGTCAGTTATTGTACACAATCGTACTGACATGTAGAGAAAAGGAGAAGACCGTTGCGTGGGAATATAATGCCATGCAGACACCGCTCCATGGTGGGTGCAGTGGGGGCCCCCTCCCCCCATTCTAGATTGTATTCCAGAGGAAGATAGCTGTTCAGAGGGGGATTCAGAGGGAGCCAACCACTCCTATTTACCCCCTGAGGTGTTTGCTCTAACCTGGCATGCTAATGTTGGTCATATCATGCATATGGCACCTCGCATTGCTTACTTTATACATCTTACATGTCATCAGCTTAGTTTAGATTTGGTTTGTGTGAATGCCACACGTTTGGTTTCTATATCATACATGTGAATTATGCAATGCCATCTTGTTTAGCCAGGCATCATATACGTGAATCATGCCATGCCATCCTGTTTAGCCAGTCATCGTATATGTGAATTGTATCGTGCCATACTATTTTTTCATCATGTATTCCATTTGTCAACAATGTTGGTACATTCATCTACTCTTCCTGTGCATCAGCCATTTGAGTCGGCGATGGGAAAATCTGGAGTGAAAACAAGGTCTACTGAGCAGTCAGTGCTACCTGCCGATGCAAATTTCTTGCTGGTTAAAGATAGCTCCTCAGAGGAGGATTCAGAGACAGATGACCAGTCGTATTACCCCCCTAAGGTGTATGCTCTAACTTGGCAGGGTTATATTGCTCATATCATGCATATGGTGTCTTGCATTGCCATGCCATCTGCTTAGATTAGACATGCTTTGTGTGAATGCCTCCTGATTACTTTCTATATCAGATATGTGAATTATGCAATGCCATGTTTTTTAGCCAGTTATCATATATGTGAATTATCCATCGCCATCATGTGTAGCCAGGCATCATATATGTGAATTATCTCATGCCATCCTTTTTTTTCATTACGTATTCCATTTGTCGACAATCTGTGTATATTGAACTACTCTTCATGTGCATCAGCCATTTGAGACGGTTATGGAAAAGCTGGAGTGAAAACAAGGTCTTAAGAGCAGACAATGAAACCTGTTGAAGCATATATCTCGATGGTTACAGGTAGCTCCTCGGAGAAGGATTCAGAGACAGATGACCAGTCCTATATCCCACCTGAGGTGTATGCTCTAACTTGCAATCTTTATATTTCTCATATCATGCATATGGTGTCTTGCATTGCTTAGTTTAGACATCATATACACAATATTCAATGCCATCTGCTTAGTTTAGAGATCATACATGCGAGTGTCAGCTGCTTAGTATATGAATGAATTATGTGAATTATATCATGCCATCATGTATACTTAGACAACATGTATGTGAATTATTTCATCCCAACCTATTTTAGAAAGACATCATATAGTTATGTCATGTCATCCTGTTTAGATACTCATCATATGTTGAGTTATGCCATTATATCATGTTAAGTTATCCATCATATATCTAAAATTGTGTCATGCTATCCTATTTAGTTAGCCATCATATATGTGAAATTCTGCCATGCTCTCCTGTTTAGTTAGACAACATATATGTGAATTACCACATGTGTCTATCATACAATGTTTGTACATTCAATTTCTTTTCTTGTTTATGAGCCATTTGAATTGGTGGGCGTGATGGCAGTATCTAAGGGAGTAAAAACCCATTCTTCACAAAAGACGATGGTACCCGTCGATGCAGATAGAACCATGGTTGTACTGGCCCACGAACTAGCCCCACCACACATAATCGAGACTCTTCCAGATTGTACACCTACACCAATGGACAAAGAACCAGCTAGACCCCATCTAACCCCAACCTCAGCAGATAGCAACCTACTTCTAGTTGACACAGTACCATGTCCACCATAGAGTACCCCCACACGAGCTGTTTGTAAGGCAACTGCAGTGCCCAAAGCACGAAGACCACCACAGCAAACCCAAGCTCCACATTTAAAGTAGAAGAGAAACTGTTCTCAGGTCAGATTCTGTACCTATGGTGCATACTCCTTTGCTCTTGCATCACTGTATTTACTCATACCAACTAATTTCGAATTTGAAGGATCCAATTGAAACTCCGATGGCGCAACAGGTATGTTTTAAACCTATTTCTTTAACTGCATTGTTGTTTTAACTTCTTACTCTATGTTGATTTTAGTTTCAGTTGTATAAACAGTTATGTTCTCATGTCATGCACATTACAAGTGTTGTTAGTGCTGTGTAGTTTCCCACACTTATATTCTGTCTATGCTGTTGTGTCTTTGAACTGTGTCTCTATCTTGATTTGGTGACATAAACTAGAATGATATAGACAATACAGTGACCATAGTACATAGATATATGTTTGTTTCATGTTGTTATCCTATCCACCTTACTACTGAACCGGTTTACCAAACTGAGTTTCATATACTACGTGATAAACCGTTGATGTGTCTGCTTGTTTCTCTTGTAGAATGCGAACAGAATATTGGAGAAGAGCACCCCATTATGCAATGGTACGGAAAGTAATGCAGATAAGGTTCATGGTAGTGAGACAACCCTGTTGGTCTCCAAGAAAGGTGGTAAAAACTATCTTGTATACAGTGAGACAACCCCAAAGTCCTGCGTTGATGTAGTGTTCGAGTTACTGGCCACTACTGCTAGCACAAGCTCTTCAAACTCGCTACCTGAATCACTTCGGCTTCTTCAGTCTCAGCTACAAGCTGAAAGGCATCAGTCAGCTGTGCTGCGGCAAGAAGCCGATGGACTGAGGAAGTTCCTGCAGAATTCAGATGCATACTTTCTGGTGCAATAGCAAGTGCTGGAGGATTTAAGCGCTAAACAAGAGAATGTTAATAAGCTTGCTAAGCATCTTGCCAGCATGGTGGGTACCCAGGATATTGTTTCTTGAGCTCTTCTGAAGTGGTTTCAGTTCTGGACTTGTTTTGCTGCTGTGTTTATTTGCACTGGTGGCCAATTTAGACCCAGTGTATGTAATATGTTGCTTTGTTCCCTATATTTGCACTGGTGGCGAACTTTGATGCCCAGTGGATGTAATATGTGTAATAGATGTAATAGCCTAGTGTAAGTTGCTTGCTTATTTATTTATTGTCTTGTTTATTTGTTTGGTTGTAGTCACTGTAGATCTTTTTCCGTGGTTTGCTAGTGGCCACAATAAAATATATTTTTAAACTAGGCCACAATAACGATGGGCAACATACGGACCATTGTAACCATGGTCCTGCTACCTGCCGTAGTGACCATGGGCCTCCTACAGGCTGTAATATCCATGTGCCTTCTCTGGGCCGTATAATCAATGGGCCTTCTACGGCCGTATGATCGATTGGCCAAACATGGGCCGTACTATTCGTGGACCAATAACGATCCGCAAAATGGGCTGTAAATGGGCTAGAGTGGAAATCGTCTGTTTATGGCCCGACCATAACGGGCCGTTAATAGGTCGATACGTATAACGGGCTTAATTCTTTCGACAGGCATCACGGGTCGTTAATGGGCCGCATTTGATGATGCTATGAAAATAGCCCAATGGGTTAACGGGCCATAAACGGGCCGACTGTAACCATGGGCTGAATTTGGACCACAAGCTGAACAGGCCAGTAACGGACCGTAAGTAACCAAATGCTGGAAATGAGCCCAAGAATAAATGGTCCCTTAGAAGGCCGAAAGTTAACATGGGCTTGAAACGGCCAAACGGAATAATGGGTCGTGAATGGTATAAAGCGATACAATGTTCATTATGTGCCAGTTTCACCACAGGCCTTTAATGGGCCCAGAGTTACAAAGGGCCTCTTATGGGCCGAAAGATGTTATGGGCCATACATGGACCGGAAGTTACAATGGGATGGAATCATATTAGACGGCCCAAATAACGTTACTAGGCCTAATTCGGATACGCCATAACAGGCCGTGAGTTAGCGGGCTGTAAATGGGCTATATGCGAACAAGCCGTTAATAGGCTTTCAGTGGGCCGGCCCGCTTCCTTTTGTCCAAGTCAAACGGGCTAGCCTTTTGACCTGAATGGGCCGTTGTTGGGCCTTGCCACATGTCGACGTATCATAGGCGCCTCCCATACAATGAGTGGATGACATCTGTCCCAACGTTGAGCCGACACGTGGATCCTCCGGTGAATGAGAATTTTACACGTGGAAAATCCCCATTGGTCCTGGCTGTTAACAGGTTAGCGGATCCAAACCGGAACCCGATAGCTTAACGGCGACCCGTTATGGTGGATGCGATGTGTTGGTTACCCTTAACAAAAACACTTCCATGATGCGCCAATTATCGTCATGGAAGTGGACACTTCCGTGATGATAATTTTGGTATTGTCATGGAACACTTCTACGACAGCACATGTATGACTATCTTGATTCTATCATAAAATCGTCATGGATGTACATGCATGACAGAAAACGTGACCTACTGTGACAAACATGTATCATCACGGAAGTGTATTTTTTTGTAGTGCAAGCAGATGTTGATAATCAGAGGGTGTTAGCAAGGAACAAGATGGTGCAGCGACCAGTTTACTTTGTCAGCTCCCTCCTGCAGGGGGCTAGGTCAAGGTACTCTAGGGTACAAAAATTGATCTTTTGCCTTCTCATGGCCTCGAGGAAACTACGCCATTACTTCCAAGCTCACGAGATCACGGTTGTGACTCACCTTTCATTGCAGCGTATTCTGACGAACCCCGAGGCTACCGGCAGGATAGTGGAGTGGGCACTAGAATTGTCAAGTTTTGCATTGAAGTTCGAGAGCACGGCAATTATCCAAAGCAGGGCACTAGCAGAATTTATTGCAAAATGGACGCCAACACCCGATGTAGAAGTATAGGAAACAACTCTCCTCAGCAAGGAGACCCTCAAGGAGTGGGTAAAGTACTTTGATGGAGCCTTTTCGCTACAAGGCGCCAGAGCCGGAGTGCTGCTTTTCGCACCCATCGGAGAGCACCTCAAGTACATTATCCAGATGCACTTCCCCAGGGAAGATGCCACCAACAACACAACAGAGTATGAGAGACTGCTTGCCAGCCTCAGGATTGCGATAGAACTAGGGATAGATAAGCTAGTCATCCGTGGGGATTCTCGGCTCATTGTGAACCAAGTTGATGTGGCTTAGACTGCGTCAGTATTTCCCCCAAAGAGGAAGGGATGATGCAGCACAGGTATGGTAAGTATTTCCCTCAGTTATGAAACCAAGGTATCAATCCAATAGGAGAACCAAGCAACACTATGTAAACAGTACCTGCACACAAAGAACAAATACTTGCAACCCGACGTGTAAGAGGGGTTGTCAATCCCTCCGTGGTAAAAAGATAGATTGGTTTGTATGAGATAGGATAAATAGATCTGAATAAAATGCGAAATAAAATAAACTAAGAAAAAGTGAGCAAGGTATTTTGGTGTTTTTGGAATAATAGATCTGAAAACAAATATGATAAAAGATAGATCTGAAAGCAATATGATAAAAGATAGGCCCGGGGACCGTAGATTTCACTAGTGGCTTCTCTCAAGAAAATAGCATACGGTGGGTAAACAAATTACTGTTGGGCAAATTGATAGAAGAACGAATAATTATGATGATATACAGGCAATGAACATGAGTATAGGCATCACGTCCAAGATTAGTAGACCGAAACGATTCTGCATCTACTACTATTACTCCAAACATCGACCACTATCCAGCATGCATCTGGTGTATTAAGTTCATGGAGAAACGGAGTAATGCAATAAGAACAATGACATGATGTAGACAAGATCTATTCATGTAGGAATATACCTCATCTTGTTATGCTTAATAGCAATGATCCATGCGTGCCTTGCTACCCCTTCTGTCACTGCGTGAGGAAACCATAAGATAGAACACATCACAAAGCACCTCTTCCCATTGCAAGAAAAATCAATCTAGTTGGCCTAACTAAACCAAAGATTCGAAGAAGAAATACGAGGCTATAAATAATCATGCATATAAGAGATCAAAGAAGATTCAAATAACTTTCATGGATATAGATCTGATCATAAACTCGAACTTCATCAGATCCCAACAAACACACCACAAAAAGACATTACATCAAATAGATCTCCAAGAGACCATTGTATTGAGAATCAAAAAGAGAGAAGAAGCCATCTAGCTATTGCCTACAGACCCGTAGGTCTATGGTGGACTACTCACGCATCATCAGAGAGGCACCAATGAGGATGATGATCCCCTCCGTGATCGTGTTAGATTGGATCTCGTGGTTCTGGAACTTGCGGCGGCTGGAATTGTGTTTCATCAAATCCCATAGGGTTTCTAGAATATTTGGGTATTTATAGAGCTGAGAGGTGGTGGAGGACCTCTGGCGTGCCCTGGTGTATCATGGGCCCCACGGGCATCCCCCCGGTTACAAGATGGGGTCTATTGCTACATGAATAGATCTTGTCTACATCATGTCATTGTTCTTATTGCATTACTCCGTTTCGCCATGAACTTAATACACTAGATGCATGCTGGATAGCCGTCGATGTGTGGAGTAATAGTAGTAGATGCAGGCAGGAGTCGGTCTACTAATCTTGGACGTTATGCCTATATACATGATCATTGCCTTGGATATCGTCGTAATTATTATCACTTCTATCAATTGCCCAACAGTAATTTGTTTACCCACCGTATACTATTTTCTTGAGAGAAGCCAGTAGTGAAATCTAGGGCCCCCAGGTCTATCTTTTATCATATTGTTTTCAGATCTATCTTTTATCATATTTGTTTTCAGATATACTATTCCAAAAACCCAAAAAATACCTTGCTGCACTTTTTCTTTACTTATTTTATTTTGAGTTCTTGCCAGATCTATTTATCCAATCTCATACAATTTAATCTATCTTTTTACCGAGGAGAGACTGATAACCCCTCTTACGCGTCGGGTTGCAAGTATTTGTTCTTTGTGTGCAGGTACCATTTACATAGTGTTGGTTGGTTCTCCTACTGGATTGGTAACCTTGGATTCATAACTGAGGGAAATACTTACCGCAGCTATGCTGCACAATCCCTTCATCTTTGGGGAAATACCAACGCAGTCTCAAGCCATGTCAAAGGAATTTCTGGCGCCATTGCCATGGAGACATCATCAACATCTATCAGGTTCCTAATCACAAATCTCATCTCCTTGAAATTTACATTATTTGCCATTTGCCTGTCATTTTCATCTCCCCCACTACACAAAAATTTGCATTTTTATTTGCCTTCTTTTTTGTTCACCTTTTTCTTGTTCTATCTTTTATTTGCTCGAATCTGTCATCATGAGTGACTTTGGTATGGCAGAAACGGATGATGGCAGGACTCCTAAAATTGGACGTTCTGGCTATCTGGATGCTAAAACTTTTGTTTTGGGACAAGGGAACATTATAGGAAAGGAAACCATCCAAGAATTCTTTGATTGTGTTGGAACTTTGGCTTGTGATGATGTTCCTATTCTTAAGAGGACTAAAACTTATGCGGAAGCTATTTCAGCACTAGTTCTGAAACTTGAAAATAGATTTATCCGTACTCATCCTACTTTGCAAAGATTGTTTTATGAGCTACCTGTTATAAATGATCTGAAAGCTAAAAAGTTAGCCACCCTTGTTCTTATGAATGAATTTGATCACATAGTACGGGAAGCTAGGGAAATTTTTGATTTTTATGGCATGAACCATGAAAAACCGGTAATAGATGAGGTCCTTTACAAAAGTGATTATGTGTTGAGGCATTAGCTTGGAAATAATAAAAAAATTTATGAGAACCTTAAAAAGGAAATCCCCATTCTGGATGTGATCCAACAAGTTTTTAACGATGTAAATCAACAATATTCTTGGATTGTAGCCGGGAATCAAAGGGGATATAAAGATGGACAACTCGATAATGCTAAAATTTCTATGGACAATGTTTTTCAAGTTATATTTGAGAAACCTCCTGACAAAAACACATCTATGGAGGATAAGAAGAAAGATGACAATACTTGAATCTATGCATTATGCCTAGCTAGGGGCATAAAACGATATCACTTGTTGGGAGGCAACCCAATGAATAAAATTTATTTTTGCCTTTTTCTTTCTATTCTTGAGTGTTTCCACGATTATGCCTCTGTTATGATTGTAATTTTTATGTTTTAATTAGTGTTTGTGCCAAGTAAAGCCTTTGGGATAGCTTTGGGTGATAGTTGATTTGATCCTGTTGAAAAATAGAAACTTTTGCGTCCAGGAACAGAATTCTTAAAATTCACAGAAGTGACAAACAATTCTGAATTTTTTACACAAGATTTATATACAAATTGCCTCTGTTTTCCTAATGTATCATAATTTTTGGAGTTACAGAAGTATGAGTAAAATTCGCATCTTTCAGTCAGTTCTGTTTTTAACAGTTTCTATTTTCTTTGCATTGTGTGCTTATCTTGATGAATCTATGGATTGTATCGGGGGTATAAGCCATGGTAAATTATAATATAGTAGATATAATGCAATAATAAAATATGAATGGATTTTCAACAGTACTTAAAGCAAAGATTGGTTTTATTATACTAACAGATCTCACGAAGGTTTTGTTACGTTTTGTGCGATTGAAGTTTTCAGGTTTTGGGTGAGATCTCGACGGATGAAGGAATAAGGAGTGAAAGAGCCTAAGATTGGGGATGCCCATGCCACCCCAAGATAATATTCAAGGAGAACCAAGAAACTAAGCTTGGATATGCCCCGGAAGGCATCCCCTCTTTCTTTAACGACCATCTGTAATTTTACTTGGAGCTATATTTTTATTCGTCACATATCATGAGTTTTGCTTGGAGCGTCTTGTATTATATGAGTCTTTATTTGTTTTACTTTTTAGTTTGTCACTATCATCCTTCCTGGACACACCTATTTGAGAGAGCTAAAATTATGCTATGATTTGTTAGAATTGCTCTATGTGCTTCACTTAAACTTTTTGAGCTATGGAATTGCTCTAGTGCTTCACTTATATCTTTTTGAGCATGGTGTGCTTTAATTTTTGAAGAAATATACTCTCATGCTTCACTTAGATTTATTTGAGAGTTAGTAAATTTTTGAAGAAATTCTCTCATGCTTCACTTATATTATTTTGAGAGATGAAATTTTTTATGCTCATGTTGTTCACTTAAATTTGTTTGAGCTTGTCAAGAGCAATTGCAATATATGAAATTAGTCCCAAAGTGATAGATATTCAAGACGGATATAATAAATTTTTTCGTGAAGATCATTGGACAAAATAAACTTGATTCTTTGTAATAGTTTTAAGACATGATGATAGTAATATGTGAGTCATGTGGGTGAGTAATTATGCTTTAGTAAGAATATTGGTGTTAAGGTTTGTGATTCCTTATGCAAGCACGAAAGTCAATAGTTATGCAATAAAATTACATACTACTTGTGGTGCATTATTTGGTGTTAGTTATGCTTAATGCTCGCTTATGTGAATTTTCGTTTCTTGGTTGGTTGCTTCTCAATCTATTTGCTAGCCTCCATTTGTACTAAGTGGGAATAATACTTGTGCATCCAAAATCCTTAAACCCAGTTTTGCCACATGAGTCCACCATACCTACCTATATGCAGTATTTCCGTGCCGTTCTAAGTAAATTTGTATGTGCCAACTCTAATTTTCAAGATGAATTTCCTTTTTGTGTGCCCGTACCGCTCATGAAGCTGCACAGGGTGGCCAATATTTTTCCATGCTAGATGTGTTATTCTCAAGTTGAGTTTTTATTCACTTTTCATTGCACGAGAGTGTGGCGGTAATAAGGATGCCCAGTCCCGAAATGAAAAAGAAATTAACTTTCTGTTGTCAAATAATAAATTTCTTGGAAAGTGTTGGTATGGAAGGCACCCATGGATACGGCTGGCCATGGATTGTGAAAGAATGGTGGAAAAGGAATAAACTATATTTTATGTTTTGGAACCGCCGATGATGTATCTAGCATGGAAAGTATTGGGAACTACTCGGTCGTTTTCGTTGACGGGAAAAGCATGCCTCTCAAAAAAAATATCTCTGTAACGCCCGGATAATTAAGCTACAGTAATCCCTGCTAATGGTGCCATGTCATCACTATTACTGTTGCTAACCCTCATTTGATCCAAGGCATAATTCAAATTCAAATTCAAATTAAAGTCCAAAATTCAGATTTCTCAAACATGCAAACTAAAATGTTCAAAGTGTGGCAAATATTCCATAACTAATTATGGTGGTTACCCAACATTTTTCTAGAGTATTTAAATACCCTTTTGTGAATATATCAGTAGCTAAAAACAATTTTTAACTGGTTTTAAATAATAAACAAATATAAACCTATTTTTATTAAGGTGCCAAAGTATTTGTGGTAGTGGCTTATTTGATAATGCTAATTTAGGGGCTAGTGTTGTATTTTATAAAACTAAAAATAAAAGAAGACTAATAGGAAATCAGAAAAGAAATAAAAGAAAAGGAAAATGCAAACAGAAAACAAATAAAAGAAAAACATTACAAAAAAATACCCCCTGGCCACCTAGGCCAACAGGCCTAGCTGGCCACCTACGCGGCCTAACCGGCCCCGCTCCCTCACCCCGGCCATCCAGCCCACCTACCCCATCCCCGGTCGTCTTCCCCCTCCTCCCCACTGTGCGAGCGACCGAGGCACACGCCCGAGCTGTCCCCGTCCAACCCCCTCGCCGGCGCCGCCCCGAGGGATAAGGCCAAGCCCCCCCCCCATTGGCCTCGTCAGCTCCCCAGGATCTTTTCCCCTCTCGCTCGCGTTTGCCTCTCTCCTCGCTCCCTGCTCTTGATCTAGTTTAGCCCAACGCAGCCATCGCTATGGATGCCTTGCCCGCAAGCTCTCCGACCTCCCCGCGTCCTAGGACGGTGTCCGCCCGCACCGCCATCTGTTGCTACCTCATCTCCGACCACGAGCACGACCTCGGAGCCCCCTCTGCCTCGCCGGATCGCCATCTCCCTCGTCTGCGGTCGCCGTCGTCCACCTCCAAACCTCACCACCATGGCCACCCCGAGCACCCCGGCCGTCCCAAGCCGTCACCAAATTTCCTCGTGGTGAGCTCCTCTCCCCGCTCCCCCGTTTGCCCCTTAGATACGCCAATGTATCGATGCCTCCGCGCTTCGGTTGCCATGGCTGATGCTCGCCCACCATCGCACGCACCTGATGTGCCCCGGCCACACCCCCGCACGCTAGTGCCGCTGCCGTGCTACCTGCTCGCTGCTACTGTCAGCGCAGTCGCCACGCTCGCCGCTCCACCGGCGCCCCTACCTCCCCACACCATGTCTCCCGGCTCCGGACTGCTCCCGCTCGCGCAGCCCCCTGCCACTGCTCATCGCCTGCTGCAGCCCCCGTTGCCGGCTCTCCCCTGTGTCGCCCACGCAGCCCCGCGTCATGCTGCTTGCTACTAGCCGGCAGAGCGCCATGGTCACGCGTGCGCTGTGGACTGCGCAGTGGCCATGCCTGTTCCGCTCGTCCCGCCTGTTGCCAACGCTGCAGCCGCCCGCCTCCGCTGTCTTCTGCTACAGCCGCTTGCCGCCTCTGCCTCTGGCCAACCTGCCTACGCCCACCGTGGCTCACCACCTAGCCCCGTGCAGCTTCGCGTGAGACCTGGCCGCTCCCGAGTGTCGTCCTGGCTATGGCCGCCGTGGCCTTTCTGCCCGTGCGTGCGCCCCAGCCCTCTCTCTAAATTAGGGGTTAATCCCCCCATTAACACTAACCCCTCATTAGTCTAACCCCCCACTATCTAATCTATTACATGTGGGGCCACACTGCTAACTAAATAATTAGTCAAAAACAGTGACAATGACATGTGGCCCCCCACACCCTATTGACTAGTCAAACATTGACTGGTCAACAGTCAACCCTGCCACTGGACCCCACCTGTCAGCCACTTTGCCAAATTTCTGGGTACACTTCTGTAAACCCACAGCTTTTACCAATTTATTTTTGAATTAATAAATAATTTTAGAAATTGTTTAAAACTTTGAAAAATCATACAAAATAAACTGTAACTTGGATGAAATTAATTTATATATGAAAATTGCTCAAAAAATCCTATGAATCCGTTTATGCAATCCGTTCATCTATCACATGTCCCTAGCATGTTGAACATGGAACCATCCCCTCTCATTCGTCTGTCCGAAAAATGCCAAACTTTGGGAAAACATTCATGTATGTTTTCCCTCTCCGTCTACAATGTGTAGTACTGCGTTAGAACAGCCCTAGCACCGCGTTTCGTCATATTATGCTTAGTGATGCATCTATGTGCTTTGTATTCACTGTTTCTTCCCCCTCTTCTCTCCGGTAGACCCCGAGACTACTGCTGATGCCACTGTGATCGACTATGTCACTGACGACCCTTCTTCCTTTCGCCAGAGCTTCGAGGCAAGCAAAACCCCCTTGATCATTCCGATATCGCCCATTCCATTCTCTCTCATGCTTGCATTAGATTTTGCTACTGTATTTGATTGCTCCTATATCTGATGCATAGCCTGCTTTTGTAACGTGCTCATTGTACCTTACCTGCTTATCCTAAACTGCTTAGTATAGGTTGGTTGGTGATCCACCAGTGACCCCTCACCTTGTCCCAGTTGCCTCGGCTTGATGACCGATGACTCGATCAACGTGATCGACGACCAGAGCCCGACACATCACTTCACACCCCCTAGTTGTATGACTCTGCAGAGCTACTATCAAGTGCCGAGGGTGATACCTCGTAACGCACTCCCGATGATAACTCTGTAGCGCAGCTAATCGGTCGTGGTCTATCGAGGGTGATTCCTCCTTCACCACTCCCGATATGACTCTGTCGTGCAACACCTCAAGTGTGGACCTCGAGGGTGATTCCTCATATGTTCACCTTGACGATTACATCAAGTGGATTCCACCTTGATGTTATGGACACACAGTTATCTGGACTTTACTTGAGACCATTGTTGAAGTCGGGTCTGCCCCCAGGGGTACCCACGAGATATGGATAGTCGGTTTGACCTGGAGGGTACCCGGGAGAGTTACTGTTAATGCGGGACTGAAGGGACAGGTGGTACTAGCCCGGTTGAGGTGGACCTGAGTTCCCAACAGTCTCTGGAAAGTCGGGCGGGCCCGGAGAGCACCCACGAGATAATTACGAGGCACGGCCGGGCAGGTAGACCACCCTAGAGATAGAGGGTAGGGCCTGGCCCTTGCAGTATTTCCTCAAGACGGGGCGACGGGGTCACATGATCGTGAGTCTCTGCTTGTCACCGTGAGCTCCTAATACACTAAGGGTTTGGGTATTTGATCTGAGTTGGCCACTGGCCTTTACGCACTAACCACCATGCGAGAACAGTTATGGGCACTCGGCGTCGTAGTATCAGCCGAAGCTTTGTCAGACGTGCAATTCAGCATTGTGGCACGGTCAGATCGTGCAGACCATCCGAGGTGGCGCTGGTATCCAGCCTGCTCGCAATGACCCAGAATGCAACAGGCGATGGGCCCAAGACCCCAGAGTGCTTAAGATGTAGACCGGCGGGGACCTCTCTGCCGAGCCTAAGTAGGGTTGCGACGTGTTGATCTTCCGAGGCCGGTCATTGACCTAGGAAAGTGTGTCTGACTAGAGTAATCAAGCGTGTTGGGTAATGTGGTGCACCCCTGTAGGGAAGTTATCTATTCGAATAGCCATGTCCACGGTAATGGGCGCTCGGAGTTGTATCCTGAGCTATTACAACTAGAAATGGATACTTGAGATACGAGATGGATATGTTGGCTCCGGGATTGCTTTCTCGTCGGGAGTCGAGGAAGGATCTCTCGGCGTTAATGCTACAACATGCTTGTTAATTATAAAATGCTATTCTATACTCTTCTGAATGCTGCAAGATGCTAGTCTTTGATAGGCTAGGCCTTCCCTTCTATCCTGGCATTCTGTAGTATAGTCCATAGATACAGCCCATTCCTTTGATACCAATGCAGACTTAGTATAGATCTGATGCTTGCGAGTACTTATGAGTACTCACGGTTGCATTGCTACCCCTTTTCCCCCTTCTTTCTTCTTTCCAGTTGTTGCAACCAGTTGGTGGATCCCAGGAGCCAGATGCCACCCCCGTCGACTACTACTTCTACCCCGAGTGTGCCTACTACAACATGGAGACGGCCGACGACCAGGAGTAGTTAGGAGGTCGCAGGCAGGAGGCCTTGCCTCTTCGATCGTTGTTGCTTTTGTGTTTGCCTTCTTAATGCACCCTTGTCTAACCTTATGTCTGTACTCAGCTATTGTTGCTTCCGCTGATGCTTGTGTCTTGAGCTTTTCTATTCGAGCCCTCAAGACCCCTGGCTTGTAATATAAAGCTTGTATTATTTTAATTTGTGTCTAGAGTTGTGTTGTGATATCTTCCCATAAGTCCCTGATCTGGATCGTACACATTTGCGTGTATGATTAGTGTACGGTCAAATCGGGGGAGACACAATCTCTCAATTTAAGCTTTGAGCTCTGGCACCTCTACAAATCTCTGCTTCCCTCTGCGAAGGGCCTATCTATTTACTTTTATGCAAAAAAAAATTTGAGTCTCCATCTTCTCTTATAAAGCACCAACTAGGGAGCACTATGATCATACTTGAGCATTGGATGTAGCTAATATTCGAGTGTGTTTCATGAGTGGATCAATGACCGAGCATGATGGGCTAGGGATAACTTTCTTTAGTGTTGATATTTTGAAAGACATGGTTGCTTTGATATGCTTGAGTATTGAAGTCTTCATGTCAAATATAGACTATTGCTTTGAACCATCTAAAATGCCAATTGTCCATGCTACAAAAGAAAAGAATATGTGATGAACATGTTAGGCATCATTCCACATCAAAAATTCTATTTTTATCATTTGCCTACTCGAGGAGGAACACGAATTAAGCTTGGGGATGCTGATATGTCTCCAACGTATCTATAATTTTTTATTGTTCCATGTTGTTATATTATCATTCTTAGATGTTTTACAATCATTTTATAGCAACTTTATATCAATTTTGGGACTAACCTATTGACATAGTACCTTGCTGCACTTTTTCTTTACTTATTTTATTTTGCGTTCTTGCTGGATCTATTTATCCAATCCCATACAATTTAATCTATCTTTTTACAGAGGAGGGATTGCCAACCCCTCTTACGCGTCGGGTTGCAATTATTTGTTCTTTGTGTGCAGGTACCATTTACATAGTGTTGCTCGGTTCTCCTACTGCATTGAAAACATTGGTTTCATAACTGAGGGAAATACTTACCGTAGCTATGCTGCATCATCCCTTCCTCTTTGGGGATATACCGACGCAGTCTCAAGCCACGTCAGCTGCTCAGAAGCTCCCTGTGGAACCAGGAACTTTTGTTCTCCATCTAACTCAACCATCAGTTTCCCCATCAGCATTGGCCATAAAAAGAAGAAAACTAAATACTGGCAAGCATTTCCTGGCGGAGCTCCCTCGATCCGCTGGTCAGAGGGTTGCCGGGGGGAACCCTATGTTGGTTGGTGAGCTAGATCCTCCAACAGAACCTCAAATTCTTGCTGTTGAGGCTAGCACTCCCATAGCAGAGGAGATGCCTTTGGTCCTCGTCGTCGAGCCACAAGCTCCGGCATGGGCACAGCATATAGTCCCATTCCTACAGACAGGAGAACTTCCCGATGAACTAGAGGAATATGAAAAGGTGGCCCGCCAATCAAGTATGTATCAGTTTGTGGATAACAATCTATACAGAAAGAGGCCAAACGGTCTGAAGTTGAAATGTATTAGCCAGGAAGATGGAATAATGTTGTTGGCAGAAATACATGGAGGTGTTTGTGCCTCACATCTAGGATCAAGAGCACTTGCTGGAAAAGCTTTCCGGTAAGGATTCTACTGGCCCACTGCCCTCCGGGATGCAACTGAGCTCATCACCAAGTGTGAAGCCTGTCAGTTTCATTCCATGAACATTCATTAACCTGCCCAAGCCCTTCAAACAATCCCTTTATACTGGCCTTTTCGCTGTCTGGGGGCTCTACATCTTGGGCCCCTTTCCCCGTGCTACCGAAGGCTTTGAATTCTTGTACGTTGCAATTGACAAGTTTACAAAGTGGCCTGAGGTGGAGCCAGTGAGGAAGGTGACTGCGCAATTAGCTATCAAGTTCTTTGAAGGATTTGTGTGCCATTTTGGAGTACCCAATAGGGTGATCACCGACAATGGCACACAATTCACAATCCGCGCCTTCATGCAGTACATCCAAAGCCTTGGAAGCAAGGTCTCTTTCGCCTCTGTTGCACATCCTAGGAGCAATGGACAAGCCGAAAGGATCATGCTGAAGCGCTGCGAGGGCTCAAGACAAGAACTTTCGATAAGTTGCGAAAATGCGGCAAGCGCTGGGTCGATGAGCTGCCTGTGGTTCTTTGGTCAATCAGGACGACACCAAGTCGAGCTACTGGCCAGACTCCCTTCTCCCTAGTATATGGTGCAGAAGCAGTGCTCCCCACGGAAATCACATACGGGTCACCTCGATACTTGCCTACGATGAAGTAGCGCAAGAGCAGCTGCGTCATGATGATGCCGCGCTCCTCGAGGAAGATCGTCTCCGGGCAGCTGTACGTGCTGCACGACACCAGCAAGCCCTATGCCGCTATCACAGCCGCAGGGTTCACGCCCGGAGCCTTGAGGAAGGTGACCTTGTCCTTAGGCGTGTTCACTCCGCCAAGGGTACAAACAAGTTGACACCAAAGTGGGAATGCCCTTATCGGGTAGTACGTGTCACCAGACCTGGCGTAGTCCATCTGGAGACCGAAGATGGCATCCCAATGCAAAACTCATGGAATATTGAGCATCTTCGCAAGTTCTACCCCTAAGGCGCGGTTGCCGGGCCCTGCCCCGGTAACCTGTTTTGGACAAGCATAGTCCTTGGGACTGGTAACCCTTTGTACAAAGCCAGGCACTTACCCTGTGCATAGTTGAATAAAATGAAGTGATTTCACAAAACTTGCATACATGATTTCTTGTTTGCTTAAGTATGATCTCGTTGTAATTACACTAGTCTTAAGATAAGATGACTAACATATTGTGAAAGGTCATGTGCAATCATCTCTTCTTTTATTTCTTTGATGACAAGAGAAGGATTTCATCATGGATAGTTTTCTGGGAAGAAGGATGAATACAAGCCCATGCACTGGTCCCCGAGAACCTCTCCTTATCTGAGACGATAAGAAGTACAGCAAAAAGAGATAAGTGCACTTCATGACATCCCATCATTCCATGCTATACTTACGTACGAGGAACTTGCACGTAAGGAGACTTTTGCCACCTCTACCATTCACGCTCCTATCCTTGACTCGATTCCACTCGACAAGTTTAGTTGTAGCTACATACGGAGGGGTTAGCTAGGGGTTGGCCTTCATTCGCACTCACTAACCCATTTTCGAGCTCATTAAACGTGGTTTTAGTAGCAGCTGTACCGAAGGCCGGCAAGATGTCTTGCTGTAAAATTTTGTTTACTACGGAGGATTGAAGGCTCGTCCTTGAGTATGTTTAAATACACGCACAAATAGCCGACAAGCTCTTTTTCCAAATATACGTGAACGGACAAGTACAGGTCATACGGGTATTAACATGGGTGAAGGATTACATGATTTTCATTAAAATTTGGCAAATGCCTACATCTTTTGATTTGAAAAAAGGTAAGTGCCATGTAATGCCTTTCTTGTCCCTCTCCTCCTAGGAGTTACATTGAGAAGGAAAGAAGGCAAAAGGAGCACCTGGGCAGAAGCCCAGCCTGACCTCGTCAGGACCAGCAGGACGGAGCCTGACAAGATCAGGAGGGTGCCTCCCCGGCAAGGAAGAAGAGGCCGGGGATGGGGAGAGCGGCTAGGCGATGCCCTGGTCACCCCAACCAGGACAAGAGGAACACGGCTCGGCAGGGACACCGGCAGGGAAGACGAAGCCGGAATCCACGAGGAAGCCTGCCGAGGTCCAGCTGGAGGTGGCGGTGACGACCAGGCCAAGCACCCCCGGCAAATCGCTCTGCCGAAGTTCGGCTGCAGATGATGGTGTCCTCGGCTCCTGGCTGATGGTGACGGTGTGTCCGATGTTCAGCTGGAGTCCGAGTCATCGTCTTCATGCTTGACGACCAGGGGCTCGCCGTCGCCGTCTTCGCCGTCAGTGTCCTCCTCGTCGCTATTGCTCGAGGAGGAGCTTTCGTCATCACTCGAGCTTTCCGCGCAGCACCCTAGACGAGCACCTGAACGCCCGAAGACCTTGATGGAGAGAAGATCAGCCTCCACCAACTTGAAGCGGACAACGTGCCCTTCTGCTAGATAATGGGCACGAGCGAAGGTTTTCCAACCACGCCTGAGGAGCATGACATGCGGTGCGGGGAACTCAAAGTTCGCCCACACAGCACCGTTGCAGCAGCCGCTCATGCGCAACCCCAGCCTGGGCGGCTGGTCGACCTCCATCACCCTGGCAAAGTGACAAGGGAGCCTCAGGCTACTGCAGGGAGGATCACGCAGCTTAATGATGAACTCCAGCGCCGTATCCCCCACATGGCCTTCCACTGGCATGGGAGTAGCTGGAGGAGGCACGGCGAGGGCACCACTTCGCCCACCTCGGCCGCGGGCGCCGCGTCGACCTCCACCGTGCCCTACGGCTTCACCTTGTGCACTAGATCCGACCTCTGCGGCTGCCGCGGAAGCCGGGACGAGGTGCTGAGAAGAGGTTCTCGTTGCTACTGTCGGAGCACGGGCTCGTCCCCTTCCCCTCGCCATCGTGGAAGCGGAAGCAGGGAAGAAAGAAGGAAGAGGTGATGGATGAGCATCACTGTCGGGACCGGTTTTCCAGGTTATTAATTTCCCAGTAAATGGCCCTTGTGCTCACCAGCCCCAGGATTACTGTTAGCTGATGAGACACCAACTTGATACAGAAATTCCAAGCAAAATACAAAATATGCAGTACAAGACCATTCTGGCCCATGAGTACAACAAATGGTTTCTAGTGGTTGATGGCGGAAGCGGTTTGCGGATCATCAGCGTCTATGGGACTCCATTTCCCACAGGAACAACTAACCTGGATAACTCCTATCTTCGCGAGGCTGCTATCATCATTGCCTAGGTTCCGGGGCTGTCATCGCAGCGCTCCTCTCCAAGCAAGAAATCTGGCCAAGACAATAGCTAGGGACAAGCCAGTGAGTACTTTGAATGTACTCGCAAACATTATGAACACAAGTATAATATAACAGATGGTAATCATGCTCTGAAATATTTTCGTGATCACTTAGCCAGTCACGAAGTAAAATTCATGCCGCATGCAAACAGGTTAATAAATATGAAAAAGTAATCTAGATAATAAGAATAAAATAAACCGATCGGGTGTCCGAAGCGACGCCTCAAAAGGATAAAAATATAAAGCATGCCTCAGTCGGGCGTCTGAGCGATGCCACATAAAGGGCTTGTAAAATAAATTAAATAATCAGCATGCCACAGTCGGGCGTCTCAGCGACACCACAAAAAGGGCTTATAAAGAAATAAATAGCAGGCATGACACAGTCGGGCGTCTCAGCGACACCACATAAAGGGCTTATAAAGAAAGTAAATAACACACGTGCCACAGTCGGGCGTCTGAGCGACACCACATAAAGGGCGTATAAAGGAATTAAATAACAAGCGTGCCACAGTCGGGCGTCTGAGTGACACCACATAAAGGGCTTATATAGGAATAAACACAGTGAATATCCAGGAGGTAGAACCGTCCCAGGAATACTCAATAATTCCAATAATACAAATGGTTAGTCCATAATAATAATAATCATAATCATCATATGTCACATGTCATGATCAATGTTCTGGTTTAGCAGTTTTTCCTCCGAAGACCGACACTAAGACCGACACTTGACCTATCCCAGACTGTAGTCCTTAACCATGGACACGGCTATTCGAATAGATATAATCTCTGCAGAGGGTGTACTCTTTACCCACGAGTAACGGATTCCTTTAGTCCATCGGGACTAATTCCGTTTACGATCTTTTACTTGAAAACACACCTGACCCGCACACACCAGCTTAACTTACCGGTGTCTGGAATCACCCACGACACCCGTTAAGCAAAACTCTAAGTGGGGAGGCTACAACCTCGACTAGCATGGGATCACAAAATTTATAACGCGCGCAAACTAGGGGAGCTACCCCCTCGGCTCCAACCGGAAACACCCATGCCCCCGGACCAGGTGGCATGCCTACCGGATGCACACGGTATCTTCCACCATGGCCTCTCTGTACGGTGTGTGCTAAGAAAGGGGTTGACAACTTACTGAACCGTACCCTACCTAAGGCAGAGACAAGTGGTAGCACGAAGCATGAATGGGGGTTACTGGCACAAGACTCGATCTATGGTCGTCTCAGGAGGTTTAAGTATTCCCTGCATGATTAGTACAACAAATATAATTTTCCACCAACAGACAAAATCACCACCCATCATACCTCACCATGCCTTACTGAATATGCTCGTCTCAACGAAATATCAGTATCAAGCTCGTGTCTACCCATGACAGAGACTTTTCCGGATTCCTTCCGGTAGGCATGAAAGGCATACGTGGGTGAATACTGTCACAAGTATATCAATTCCAACAGCAAGGAATTTCCATCATGCACACAGGGACATGATCATAACATCACATGAAATAATGCATGTTTCCAATCAGCTCGGTGTTGTAGCTATATCAAAACAACACATGGCAAATATTATACTAGGGTTCAGAATGCTTGCCTTTAGTGTGTGGAGAGGTAGGGGGCACCACAAAACTTTTGAAGGTTGCTTCCCTCTCCATTTCCTAATTTTTGAAAATATTCAAATCAACACATAGTTTCAAAATAGTACAAAAAAGTTGTTCCGAAAATTTTCAAATAATATGAAAATAAACTAGACAAAATTTGAGGATCAACAGAAAAAGAATCAAGTCAAACGGAGTTGTATTTAAAAAGTTATAGCCAGTCAAAGTCTTGGTCAAAATCCGTTTTAAAATAAAACAGAAAAAAGAAAAACGGTTCGGAGGGCTTACGCTTTCGATCGGAGAAGACGTACTTCCGGGTTTACGCATTTACTTAAACCAGCGCGGGCCGACTCACGGGTCACTGACAGTGGGTCCCTGGGGCCAACTGGTCAGGTTTGACCAGTCGCCCGCGCCTCCTTCCTCCTCTGGCCGAGCAGAGGCGGGGCTCCGACGATTGCAGCTGACGAATGGCGGCTCCCTACGGGATTCTGAGGGGGGGATGGATCCGCCAGTCCAGGGCGGTCCTCCCAGTGGTCGATAGGCTAGCGGGGATGAAGGGGGTCGCCGGCAGCGAGCTCTGCGGCGGATGGTGTCTTCGGAAACAATTGGGCTTCGGCCTATGGTGTCTCCCAGTCGAAGCTGAGAAGTTGGGCGGCTTCGTACGTTCGAGGGGAGTCGAATGGTGGCGCTGGAAGGACTGGGGAGGCCCTGCTCCCGACGGACGGGACCGAAGTGTGCCGGCGGCCGGACTGACGGGAGACGAGGAAGACGGCCTCCCTCCGTCGATTGCTGGCTGTGGGGGCTCTAGAGGGATGGCCCGATGTCGCCTGAGTGTCCGGACGAGCTCGGGGTCCCTATTTATAGCGTAACTAGGTATGTTCCGTGGCGGCCGGAGATAAGCTCGACGGTGAGCTGCCACTGTGGCCGCAGATGACATTGCGATGCAGGAGGCGGCTTGGAGGAGCGAATGGATGAGCTCGGGCTGTTCAGGGGCGAGCTGGCGCGTGGCTGTGGCTTGGGCGGTGCTGCTACGACCGAAGCTCGCTGCGGTCGCCGGCGTGCCGCCAAGAGGGCTCTGACGGCGGCGCTGTAGGGCGCCAGGGGCGGCTTGGATGGTTCTGACGAGCAGATGAGAACGGGGCTTGGCTCTGCGGGCGAGTAAAGGCCAGGGGCAGGATGCGGCGGCTCGGTTGCGCGCCCGTGCAAAACGTGCGCTCTGGGCGCGCCCAGAGCACGCACGCCATGTGCTCGACGATATGCCAAGGCATGCCAGGAGGCTTCGATGAAACTGCAAATTAACAGGATGGTTAGGGCTTAAGCTACACCTCTAGAGGACATGCTGGTTGGGCAAAGCAAGCCGGTTCATAATGCAAGCTAGGTTTCATGCCAATTCTGTTCATGAACACAAGGTGCTCGACAGAATGCCATGGGCATCTAGGCATCTCTTCTGGTGGCCAAAATTCCCAGATCAGAGTCTCTTTGGATGATAAAGAGGGTGGTAAGGTTAGTTTGACAAAAGCAAAAACTTCCTAGTGCAAGTTTTTGTGAAAACCAAATCTGGACAGAAAACATA
Organism: Thinopyrum elongatum; assembly: GCA_011799875.1. Lineage (NCBI taxonomy): Eukaryota > Viridiplantae > Streptophyta > Magnoliopsida > Poales > Poaceae > Thinopyrum > Thinopyrum elongatum. The sequence goes on from CM022302.1 coordinate 323,091,118, forward strand.
TGCCATTATTGCATGTGCTTAAAAACTTCTAATGGGGCTGATCTCCTGGACTTAAGAGTTTGGTAGGGTGGACTACAAACAGGAAAAATCCCAAGATTAATAGAGCAAAATAAAATATGGTTGCAGTGCAAATCACCAAACTGGACCAGAATGAAGATGAGGATGGTTTGCTCAAATTTTTCGAAACACATGCCTGGGTTTTTGCATAAAAGTTATCCAGGGACATCACATGTCATCCCCAAATTTTTGTGGAATCATTAAATGAAGTTATCAAAGGGTTGTAGTGCAAATGGGACTCTAAAACTTATGGGAAACCATTTTAAAAGAAATAAAACTTAGGAAAATAATTATAGAAATAATTCCACTGGTAAGAGAAATGTTTTTGAGAAGGTATACAAGTCCAACAATATTTTTGAAAAGTTTCCATTTGGAGGGAAAACTCCACAATTCAGAAGGAGTGATTCTGAAATCAGCAGATAATCCAGAAAATAAAAATTTAATTTCCTGGCAAAATTTTAATTAATAAATCATGGTTAAATTTTTGGGGTGTTACAACACTACCCCCCTTAAGAAAAATCTCGTCCTCGAGATTTGCTGAGAATGGTATAAAAAAAAATAAAATTACTCCTACTGTCATGCATTAATAACTCGAAGATTAAATAATCTGCTCACGCGATATGACGAGGCTATAGCGAGAGGGCAGATAATTTGTACAACTACAGTGGGGCACTGGCGCTGCGTGGAAAAATCTACGGTTGGGGAAACCGAGAAATTTCTACTATTGGCTAGGGTAAATTTAGAATAAAATTCTAAATTACGCTGGTCGTACCGAAGTGCATAGTGCTCTCTCTGGCTGACAGGTAGACCCGGGGCCCACTGTCAGTCTCTTCTTCTACCTCTGGTCTCCTTTCTTCCTCTGTTACGCGTGCGTCCACGCCTTCTCCAATTGTGACACCAAGCGAGTAGGGCACCTAGGCCGTACTGCGGTAGTGCGCGGCGCGCTAGCTGCCGGCGCAGCGTGCACTCACCTCGCGGGCCAGTGTGCTGTCGGCACTGCTCGCGGATTCGCCTCCGAACACCGGCGATCGAGCATCGAGTGGCGCTGGTGGACTTCGCCCACCGTACACCGATCTCGAGCTATAAAACGACCGCGGTGCTCCACTCTTCTTCCTCACACCTGGCCTCGCTTCTTCTTCTCCTTCCTACTCCTCCATTTCTGTTTGCAGGAGCTCGCGACGAGGCTCTAATGGGGGAGGTGATGCCGGATTGGTACATGATCCTGATGTGCGGAGGGTTGGCGGCATTGCTGGGGTTCTCCAGGCTCTTGTGCGTGATGATCCTCGATGATCGTCGTGATGCTGCTGCTCGAGTGTTAGCTCGTCGCGGCGGCGATGATCAAGAGGATTAGGTGCTGGTGTCGGGTGCTAACTGCTGTCAGTGTGCTGGAGGCAAACTGCACTAGAATAATTACCCACAAATTTCTCCTTCAGAAACTGTGGTGTGCTAGTGAGGTGATCAGTTAGGTGCAAAATGTGTACGTGGTTATGCAATTAGTGCTTGTGGTCAAGTGGTTGTGGTTGTGAGCCTGCTGTCGTGGTGCCGCGTGAATTAAAATTTATGTCGTGGAGAATTAATTGTTGCAATAACTCAAGGGAAATCCTACCTCGGAATTTACCAAGAGCGAAAAATAGTTAATATAAAAAATTATAACGGTAAGTAAATAGCTCACATTAATTGAAATTAAACAATTAATTCATCGCACAAACTTAGGATACATTGCATAAGCTGCAACACATGCTAGGTTAATAAACACATAAGTGGCGTCTATGACGCAAACGTAAAATATGCTGGGTCCTGAGAAAAAGTTTCCGGCACTGGGGCACAATCTTCTTCTACCGGGGGAAGCGGATTGACTAGTCGAAGAACGCGTCTCTCTTGGTCTGGCCTCAGTGGTCTGCCAATGGCGATCTGAGGATTCAAATCGGCGAGGCTCTGGAGATAACCCATTACTCGTTGGGTCAAACGCTCTTGAGCGATGACATACTGGGCAAGGTTGGCCAGTACTGGGTCCCTCTCAAATCGCCCACCGGGAAAAGATGCTACTTCTCCGGGTGCTGCACGACTCGGGAAGTAATAATACCCCCTTTCGTTGGCATAGGGTACTGCAAAGCGAAGACGAGTAATCGCTTCGTATGCAGCAGCTTCTATGGCCATTTGGGGAGTCGGCATAGATTTCCCCACGAAGGAGACTTCCGTTGGGTCTTGGTTTGGGTTTGCGGGAGGGATGTGCACTACTGCCCAATATTTCGAGGTGGATGGGGTGATTCTCGATTTGAGCAGCTCGTACTGGGATGGATGGGTAGAACTCATGGTACTGCAGGTAAAGTCCCACAATATTTTTACAAAACTACCTGGGGTTGCATCTGGAGTTCTCAGATAAATACTAGGGCTCGGCATGGCAAAGAAATGGCTGTGCGAGTTGTGCACAAAGTGAGGGATGCTTGGTAAGGTCACGAGGTGGCATTTTATAGAGCATCAGGGCTGGGTTACTTATCATGGTGTGGGGGCAACTAGTTTGTCGGTTCTACTCTATGGGGTCGGGGTCAAAGCCACAGATACACATATCTCACAAAAGTGACGTGTTACTGTGGGTGTCGTCGGGGTGGTTTTCGGTAGCTACGCCCAGAATTAAAAATGCAACCGCACACCAACAGAGTTATGCTGGGCTACTAAACAAAACAAAGGTGCACAAGCGGTCTGCATCCATTCAAGGCGAGTACAAGGTCACACTATTACAAGGCGTAGAAATACTAAGACTCGGTACTACTCGAGTGGCTTAGTCTACCTCGTTAATATCTAAGTGGGCGTGCCTGGTGGACGTCGAGGCTTCTCCATGGGCTTGACCATCGGGGTTAGCTGGATGGGGTTGAGGAGCTGCAGGGTCGGGGTAGCGATGATGACCATCGCGGGGGTTGTTGGCCACAATCCCACTGGAGCGTGTTCCCAAAAGGCGACGAAACACTTCTGGGGACACCAAAGCATTTCGGTCGATGGCAGGGGTAGACCTCAAGGAGTCGATCGATTACCCGAACAGCACAACTGGGTTGTCGGCGTCAGGCTCCTCTTCTCCTCTTTCCGGGGCTCGGCGAACAAGCTCTCCACGAGCGGCGATCAGATCAAAGGTGATCTGATCGAATAGTGCCTCTAGTGCACTTACATAGCGAACCAGATGCAGCAATGCAGGGTCCGTCTCGTGGTCTCCGTTGGCAACCTGGGGTGGCCTACCATACCCGTCACGGCTGGGGTAGTAGTAGAACGAGCGGCAGTTAACTCTGGGCGACAGATGCCGGAGTTGAACTATAGCCTCTCGAGCAGCTAGCTGAATGGCTTGTGGCTCAAAGGAAGTTGTCCTTCCGGTGAACCAGTAGGGGCGTTCTGGCGACATACCCCTACCATAGACGTGCACAGTGGCCCAGAATTGACGGCTCTCACCGCTCATGGGCCCTTGGTACACAACATACTCTGGGGGCTCTTCTAATGCAAAGGCACAGCGGGTGAAGTTTGCTAGCACGGTCACAAAACCTCCAAGGTTGGTTGCTGTGGTTTCATTGTGAACAATGGGGCCAGGCATCTTGGCTTGGTTTTGGGGTAGAGGCTGTGCTGTGCTGGGTTGGGGCTAGCGTTCCCTTTTTATAGAAAAAGAGGACGGAGTCTTCCTTCGCACGCTTGCGAGTGTGACAAATTAGTTGTCGGTCACTGGCGCGTGATCGATAGGCTAGGCCGATAGGTTATGCACCGACTGCCAAAAAGGTGTCGGGGTCACTGTGTGGCTATCTTACACGAGAAGCTTGACTGGGTTTAGATTAAGGTCTGGTGGGTTGGTTAACCTAGGTTTATCGACCTGGCTAAGATAGGATTAGCCAATGGTCAGCCTGGCTCTGGTACCAAGGTTGTCGGGACCGGTTTTCCAGGTTATTAATTTCCCAGTAAATGGCCCTTGTGCTCACCAGCCCCAGGATTACTGTTAGCTGATGAGACACCAACTTGATACAGAAATTCCAAGCAAAATACAAAATATGCAGTACAAGACCATTCTGGCCCATGAGTACAACAAATGGTTTCTAGTGGTTGATGGCGGAAGCGGTTTGCGGATCATCAGCGTCTATGGGACTCCATTTCCCACAGGAACAACTAACCTGGATAACTCCTATCTTCGCGAGGCTGCTATCATCATTGCCTAGGTTCCGGGGCTGTCATCGCAGCGCTCCTCTCCAAGCAAGAAATCTGGCCAAGACAATAGCTAGGGACAAGCCAGTGAGTACTTTGAATGTACTCGCAAACATTATGAACACAAGTATAATATAACAGATGGTAATCATGCTCTGAAATATTTTCGTGATCACTTAGCCAGTCACGAAGTAAAATTCATGCCGCATGCAAACAGGTTAATAAATATGAAAAAGTAATCTAGATAATAAGAATAAAATAAACCGATCGGGTGTCCGAAGCGACGCCTCAAAAGGATAAAAATATAAAGCATGCCTCAGTCGGGCGTCTGAGCGATGCCACATAAAGGGCTTGTAAAATAAATTAAATAATCAGCATGCCACAGTCGGGCGTCTCAGCGACACCACAAAAAGGGCTTATAAAGAAATAAATAGCAGGCATGACACAGTCGGGCGTCTCAGCGACACCACATAAAGGGCTTATAAAGAAAGTAAATAACACACGTGCCACAGTCGGGCGTCTGAGCGACACCACATAAAGGGCGTATAAAGGAATTAAATAACAAGCGTGCCACAGTCGGGCGTCTGAGTGACACCACATAAAGGGCTTATATAGGAATAAACACAGTGAATATCCAGGAGGTAGAACCGTCCCAGGAATACTCAATAATTCAAATAATACAAATGGTTAGTCCATAATAATAATAATCATAATCATCATATGTCACATGTCATGATCAATGTTCTGGTTTAGCAGTTTTTCCTCCGAAGACCGACACTAAGACCGACACTTGACCTATCCCAGACTGTAGTCCTTAACCATGGACACGGCTATTCGAATAGATATAATCTCTGCAGAGGGTGTACTCTTTACCCACGAGTAACGGATTCCTTTAGTCCATCGGGACTAATTCCATTTACGATCTTTTACTTGAAAACACACCTGACCCGCACACACCAGCTTAACTTACCGGTGTCTGGAATCACCCACGACACCCGTTAAGCAAAACTCTAAGTGGGGAGGCTACAACCTCGACTAGCATGGGATCACAAAATTTATAACGCGCGCAAACTAGGGGAGCTACCCCCTCGGCTCCAACCGGAAACACCCATGCCCCCGGACCAGGTGGCATGCCTACCGGATGCACACGGTATCTTCCACCATGGCCTCTCTGTACGGTGTGTGCTAAGAAAGGGGTTGACAACTTACTGAACCGTACCCTACCTAAGGCAGAGACAAGTGGTAGCACGAAGCATGAATGGGGGTTACTGGCACAAGACTCGATCTATGGTCGTCTCAGGAGGTTTAAGTATTCCCTGCATGATTAGTACAACAAATATAATTTTCCACCAACAGACAAAATCACCACCCATCATACCTCACCATGCCTTACTGAATATGCTCGTCTCAACGAAATATCAGTATCAAGCTCGTGTCTACCCATGACAGAGACTTTTCCGGATTCCTTCCGGTAGGCATGAAAGGCATACGTGGGTGAATACTGTCACAAGTATATCAATTCCAACAGCAAGGAATTTCCATCATGCACACAGGGACATGATCATAACATCACATGAAATAATGCATGTTTCCAATCAGCTCGGTGTTGTAGCTATATCAAAACAACACATGGCAAATATTATACTAGGGTTCAGAATGCTTGCCTTTAGTGTGTGGAGAGGTAGGGGGCACCACAAAACTTTTGAAGGTTGCTTCCCTCTCCATTTCCTAATTTTTGAAAATATTCAAATCAACACATAGTTTCAAAATAGTACAAAAAAGTTATTCCGAAAATTTTCAAATAATATGAAAATAAACTAGACAAAATTTGAGGATCAACAGAAAAAGAATCAAGTCAAACGGAGTTGTATTTAAAAAGTTATAGCCAGTCAAAGTCTTGGTCAAAATCCGTTTTAAAATAAAACAGAAAAAAGAAAAACGGTTCGGAGGGCTTACGCTTTCGATCGGAGAAGACGTACTTCCGGGTTTACGCCTTTACTTAAACCAGCGCGGGCCGACTCACGGGTCACTGACAGTGGGTCCCTGGGGCCCACTGGTCAGGTTTGACCAGTCGCCCGCGCCTCCTTCCTCCTCTGGCCGAGCAGAGGCGGGGCTCCGGCGATTGCAGCTGACGAATGGCGGCTCCCTACGGGATTCTGAGGGGGGGATGGATCCGCCAGTCCAGGGCGGTCCTCCCAGTGGTCGATAGGCTAGCGGGGATGAAGGGGGTCGCCGGCAGCGAGCTCTGCGGCGGATGGTGTCTTCGGAAACAATTGGGCTTCGGCCTATGGTGTCTCCCAGTCGAAGCTGAGAAGTTGGGCGGCATCTAACTCAACCATCAGTTTCCCCATCAGCATTGGCCATAAAAAGAAGAAAACTAAATACTGGCAAGCATTTCCTGGCGGAGCTCCCTCGATCCGCTGGTCAGAGGGTTGCCGGGGGGAACCCTATGTTGGTTGGTGAGCTAGATCCTCCAACAGAACCTCAAATTCTTGCTGTTGAGGCTAGCACTCCCATAGCAGAGGAGATGCCTTTGGTCCTCGTCGTCGAGCCACAAGCTCCGGCATGGGCACAGCATATAGTCCCATTCCTACAGACAGGAGAACTTCCCGATGAACTAGAGGAATATGAAAAGGTGGCCCGCCAATCAAGTATGTATCAGTTTGTGGATAACAATCTATACAGAAAGAGGCCAAACGGTCTGAAGTTGAAATGTATTAGCCAGGAAGATGGAATAATGTTGTTGGCAGAAATACATGGAGGTGTTTGTGCCTCACATCTAGGATCAAGAGCACTTGCTGGAAAAGCTTTCCGGTAAGGATTCTACTGGCCCACTGCCCTCCGGGATGCAACTGAGCTCATCACCAAGTGTGAAGCCTGTCAGTTTCATTCCATGAACATTCATTAACCTGCCCAAGCCCTTCAAACAATCCCTTTATACTGGCCTTTTCGCTGTCTGGGGGCTCTACATCTTGGGCCCCTTTCCCCGTGCTACCGAAGGCTTTGAATTCTTGTACGTTGCAATTGACAAGTTTACAAAGTGGCCTGAGGTGGAGCCAGTGAGGAAGGTGACTGCGCAATTAGCTATCAAGTTCTTTGAAGGATTTGTGTGCCATTTTGGAGTACCCAATAGGGTGATCACCGACAATGGCACACAATTCACAATCCGCGCCTTCATGCAGTACATCCAAAGCCTTGGAAGCAAGGTCTCTTTCGCCTCTGTTGCACATCCTAGGAGCAATGGACAAGCCGAAAGGATCATGCTGAAGCGCTGCGAGGGCTCAAGACAAGAACTTTCGATAAGTTGCGAAAATGCGGCAAGCGCTGGGTCGATGAGCTGCCTGTGGTTCTTTGGTCAATCAGGACGACACCAAGTCGAGCTACTGGCCAGACTCCCTTCTCCCTAGTATATGGTGCAGAAGCAGTGCTCCCCACGGAAATCACATACGGGTCACCTCGATACTTGCCTACGATGAAGTAGCGCAAGAGCAGCTGCGTCATGATGATGCCGCGCTCCTCGAGGAAGATCGTCTCCGGGCAGCTGTACGTGCTGCACGACACCAGCAAGCTCTATGCCGCTATCACAGCCGCAGGGTTCACGCCCGGAGCCTTGAGGAAGGTGACCTTGTCCTTAGGCGTGTTCACTCCGCCAAGGGTACAAACAAGTTGACACCAAAGTGGGAATGCCCTTATCGGGTAGTACGTGTCACCAGACCTGGCGTAGTCCATCTGGAGACCGAAGATGGCATCCCAATGCAAAACTCATGGAATATTGAGCATCTTCGCAAGTTCTACCCCTAAGGCGCGGTTGCCGGGCCCTGCCCCGGTAACCTGTTTTGGACAAGCATAGTCCTTGGGACTGGTAACCCTTTGTATAAAGCCAGGCACATACCCTGTGCATAGTTGAATAAAATGAAGTGATTTCACAAAACTTGCATACATGATTTCTTGTTTGCTTAAGTATGATCTCGTTGTAATTACACTAGTCTTAAGATAAGATGACTAACATATTGTGAAAGGTCATGTGCAATCATCTCTTCTTTTATTTCTTTGATGACAAGAGAAGGATTTCATCATGGATAGTTTTCTGGGAAGAAGGATGAATACAAGCCCATGCACTGGTCCCCGAGAACCTCTCCTTATCTGAGACGATAAGAAGTACAGCAAAAAGAGATAAGTGCACTTCATGACATCCCATCATTCCATGCTATACTTACGTACGAGGAACTTGCACGTAAGGAGACTTTTGCAACCTCTACCATTCACGCTCCTATCCTTGACTCGATTCCACTCGACAAGTTTAGTTGTAGCTACATACGGAGGGGTTAGCTAGGGGTTGGCCTTCATTCGCACTCACTAACCCATTTTCGAGCTCATTAAACGTGGTTTTAGTAGCAGCTGTACCGAAGGCCGGCAAGATGTCTTGCTGTAAAATTTTGTTTACTACGGAGGATTGAAGGCTCGTCCTTGAGTATGTTTAAATACACGCACAAATAGCCGACAAGCTCTTTTTCCAAATATACGTGAACGGACAAGTACAGGTCATACGGGTATTTAATATGGGTGAAGGATTACATGATTTTCATTAAAATTTGGCAAATGCCTACATCTTTTGATTTGAAAAAAGGTAAGTGCCATGTAATGCCTTTCTTGTCCCTCTCCTCCTAGGAGTTACATTGAGAAGGAAAGAAGGCAAAAGGAGCACCTGGGCAGAAGCCTAGCCTGACCTCGTCAGGACCAGCAGGACGGAGCCTGACAAGATCAGGAGGGTGCCTCCCCGGCAAGGAAGAAGAGGCCGGGGATGGGGAGAGCGGCTAGGCGATGCCCTGGTCACCCCAACCAGGACAAGAGGAACACGGCTCGGCAGGGACACCGGCAGGGAAGACGAAGCCGGAATCCACGAGGAAGCCTGCCGAGGTCCAGCTGGAGGTGGCGGTGACGACCAGGCCAAGCACCCCCGGCAAATCGCTCTGCCGAAGTTCGGCTGCAGATGATGGTGTCCTCGGCTCCTGGCTGATGGTGACGGTGTGTCCGATGTTCAGCTGGAGTCCGAGTCATCGTCTTCATGCTTGACGACCAGGGGCTCGCCGTCGCCGTCTTCGCCGTCAGTGTCCTCCTCGTCGCTATTGCTCGAGGAGGAGCTTTCGTCATCACTCGAGCTTTCCGCGCAGCACCCTAGACGAGCACCTGAACGCCCGAAGACCTTGATGGAGAGAAGATCAGCCTCCACCAACTTGAAGCGGACAACGTGCCCTTCTGCTAGATAATGGGCACGAGCGAAGGTTTTCCAACCACGCCTGAGGAGCATGACATGCGGTGCGGGGAACTCAAAGTTCGCCCACACAGCACCGTTGCAGCAGCCGCTCATGCGCAACCCCAGCCTGGGCGGCTGGTCGACCTCCATCACCCTGGCAAAGTGACAAGGGAGCCTCAGGCTACTGCAGGGAGGATCACGCAGCTTAATGATGAACTCCAGCGCCGTATCCCCCACATGGCCTTCCACTGGCATGGGAGTAGCTGGAGGAGGCACGGCGAGGGCACCACTTCGCCCACCTCGGCCGCGGGCGCCGCGTCGACCTCCACCGTGCCCTACGGCTTCACCTTGTGCACTAGATCCGACCTCCGCGGCTGCCGCGGAAGCCGGGACGAGGTGCTGAGAAGAGGTTCTCGTTGCTACTGTCGGAGCACGGGCTCGTCCCCTTCCCCTCGCCATCGTGTAAGCGGAAGCAGGGAAGAAAGAAGGAAGAGGTGATGGATGAGCATCACTGTCGGGACCGATTTTCTAGGATATTAATTTCCCAGTAAATGGCCCTTGTGCTCACCAGCCCTAGGATTACTGTTAGCTGATGAGACACCAACTTGATACAGAAAATCCAAGCAAAATACAAAATATGCAGTACAAGACCATTCTGGCCCATGAGTACAACAAATGGTTTCTATTGGTTGATGGCAGAAGCGGTTTGCGGATCATCAGCGTCTATGGGACTCCATTTCCCACAGGAACAACTGACCTGGAGAACTCCTATCTTCGCGAGGCTGCTATCATCATTGCCTAGGTTCCGGGGCTGTCATCGCAGCGCTCCTCTCCAAGCAAGAAATCTGGCCAAGACAATAGCCAGGGACAAGCCAGTGAGTACTTTGAATGTACTCGCAAACATTATGAACACAAGTATAATACAACAGATGGTAATCATGCTCTGAAATATTTTCATGATCACTTAGCCAGTCACGAAGTAAAATTCATGTCGCATGCAAACAGGTTAATAAATATGAAAAAGTAATCTAGATAATAAGAATAAAATAAACCGATCAGGTGTCTGAAGCGACGCCTCGAAAGGATAAAAATATAAAGCATGCCTCAGTCGGGCGTCTGAGCGATGCCACATAAAGGGCTTGTAAAGGAAATTAAATAATCAGCATGCCACAGTCGGGTGTCTTAGCGACACCACATAAAGGGCTTATAAAGAAATAAACAGCAGGCATGCCACAGTCGGGCGTCTCAGCGACACCACATAAAGGGCTTATAAAGAAAGTAAATAACACACGTGCCACAGTCGGGCGTCTGAGCGACACCACATAAAGGGCGTATAAAGGAAATAAATAACAAGCGTGCCACAGTCGGCCGTCTGAGCGACACCACATAAAGGGCTTATATAGGAATAAACACAGTGAATATCCAGGAGGTAGAACCGTCCCAGGAATACTCAATAATTCAAATAATACAAATGGTTAGTCCATAATAATAATAATCATAATCATCATATGTCACATGTCATGATCAATGTTCTGGTTTAGCAGTTTTTCCTCCGAAGACCGACACTAAGACCGACACTTGACCTATCCCAGACTGTAGTCCTTAACCATGGACACGGCTATTCGAATAGATATAATCTCTGCAGAGGGTGTACTCTTTACCCACGAGTAACGGATTCCTTTAGTCCATCGGGACTAATTCCATTTACGATCTTTTACTTGAAAACACACCTGACCCGCACACACCAGCTTAACTTACCGGTGTGTGGAATCACCCACGACACCCGTTAAGCAAAACTCTAAGTGGGGAGGCTACAACCTCGACTAGCATGGGATCACAAAATTTATAACGCGCACAAACTAGGGGAGCTACCCCCTCGGCTCCAACTGGAAACACCCATGCCCCCGGACCAGGTGGCATGCCTACCGGATGCAGCCGGTATCTTCCACCATGGCCTCTCTGTACGGTGTGTGCTAAGAAAGGGGTTGACAACTTACTGAACCGTACCCTACCTAAGGCAGAGACAAGTGGTAGCACGAAGCAAGAATGGGGGTTACTGGCACAAGACTCGATCTATGGTCGTCTCAGGAGGTTTAAGTATTCCCTGCATGATTAGTACAACAAATATAATTTTCCACCAACAGACAGAATCACCACTCATCATACCTCACCATGCCTTACTGAATATGCTCATCTCAACGAAATATCAGTATCAAGCTCGTGTCTACCCATGACAGAGACTTTTCCGGATTCCTTCCGGTAGGCATGAAAGGCATACGTGGGTGAATACTGTCACAAGTATATCAATTCCAACAGCAAGGAATTTCCATCATGCACACAGGGACATGATCATAACATCACATGAAATAATGCATGTTTCCAATCAGCTCGGTGTTGTAGCCATATCAAAACAACACACGGCAAATATTATACTAGGGTTCAGAATGCTTGCCTTTAGTGTGTGGAGAGGTAGGGGGCACCACAAAACTTTTGAAGGTTGCTTCCCTCTCCATTTCCTAATTTTTGAAAAATATTCAAATCAACACATAGTATCAAAACAGTACAAAAAAGTTGTTCTGAAAATTTTGAAATAAATATGAAAATAAACTAGACAAAATTTGAGAATCAACAGAAAAAGAATCAAGTCAAACGGAGTTGTATTTAAAAAGTTATAGCCAGTCAAAGTCTTGGTCAAATTCTATTTTAAAATAAAACAGAAAAAACAAAAACGGTTCGGAGGGCTTACGCTTTCGATCGGAGAAGACGTACTTCCAGGTTTACGCCTTCACTTAAACCAGCGCGGGCCGACTCGCGGGTCACTGACAGTGGGTCCCTTGGGCCCACTGGTCAGGTTTGACCAGTCGCCCGCGCCTCCTTCCTCCTCTGGCCGAGCGGAGGCGGGGCTCCGGCTATTGCCGCCGACGAACGGCGGCTCCCTATGGGATTCTGAGGGGGGGGATGAATCCGCCGGTCCAGGGCGGTCCTCCCAGTGGTCGATAGGCTAGCAGGGATGAATGGGGTCGCCGGCGGCCAGCTCTGCGGCGGACGGCGTCTTCGGGAACAATTGGGCTTCGGCCTATGGTGGCTCCCAGTCAAAGCTAAGAAGTTGGGCGGCTTCGTACGTTCGAGGGGAGTCGAATGGTGGCGCTGGAAGGACTGGGGAGGCCCTGCTCGCGACGGATGGGACCGAAGTGTGGCGGCGGCCGGACTGACCAGAGACGAGGAAGACAGCTTCCCTCCGTCGATTGCTGGCTGTGGGGGCTCTAGAGGGATGGCCCGATGTCGCCTGAGGGTCCGGACGAGCTCGGGGTCCCTATTTATAGCGTAACTAGGTCGGTTCCGTGGCGGCCGGAGATAAGCTCGACGGTGAGCCGCCACTGTGGCCGCGGACGACGTGGCGATGCAGGAGGCGGCTTGGAGGAGTGAATGGATGAGCTCTGGCTGTTCAGGGGCGAGCTGGTGTGCGGCTGTGGCTTGGGCGGTGCTGCTACGACCGAAGCTCGCTGCGGTCGCCGGCGTGCCGCCAAGAGGGCTCTGACGGCGGCGCTGTAGGGTGCCAGGGGCGGCTTGGATGGTTCTGACGAGCGGATGAGAACGGGGCTTGGCTCTGCGGGCGAGTAAAGGCCAGGGGCAGGATGCGGCGGCTCGGTTGCGCGCGTGTGCAAAACGTGCACTCTGGGCGCGCCCAGAGCACGCACGCCATGTGCTCGACTATATGCCAAGGCATGCCAGGAGGCTTCGATGAAACTGCAAATTAACAGGATGGTTAGGGCTTAAGCTACACCTCTAGAGGACATGCTGGTTGGGCAAAGCAAGCCGGTTCATAATGCAAGCTAGGTTTCATGCCAATTCTGTTCATGAACACAAGGTGCTCGAATGAATGCCATGGGCATCTAGGCATCTCTTCTGGTGGCCAAAATTCCCAGATCAGAGTCTCTTTGGATGACAAAGAGGGTGGTAAGGTTAGTTTGACAAAAGCAAAAACTTCCTAGTGCAAGTTTTTGAGAAAACCAAATCAGGACAGAAAACTTATGCCATTATTGCATGTGCTTAAAAACTTCTAATGGGGCTGATCTCCTGGACTTAAGAGATTGGTAGGGTGGACTACAAACAGGAAAAATCCCAAGAGTAATAGAGCAAAATAAAATATGGTTGCAGTGCAAATCACCAAACTGGACCAGAATGAAGATGAGGATGGTTTGCTCAAATTTTTCGAAACACATGCCTGGGTTTTTGCATAAAAGTGATCCAGGGACATGACATGTCATCCCCAAATTTTTGTGGAATCTTTAAATGAAGTTATCAAAGGGTTGTAGTGCAAATGGGACTCTAAAACTTATGAGAAGCCATTTAAAAGAAATAAAACTGAGGAAAATAATTATAGAAATAATTCCACTGATAAGAGAAATGTTTTTGAAAAGGTATACAAGTCCAACAATATTTTTGAAAAGTTTCCATTTGGAGGGAAAAACTCCACAATTCAGAAGAAGGAGTGATTCTGAAATTAGAAGATAATCCAGAAAATAAAAATTTAATTTCCTGGCAAAATTTTAATTAATAAATCATGGTTAAATTTTTGGGGTGTTGCAATCACCACCTCCTCGCATCTCATTTTATAGCGGAACGGGGAGGGAGGCTAGCTCTCCACTACTCTGGGGCGGCCGCCCCACTCCTCCAATCCAGCCCCCTGCGTATCTGACGGCGCCCTGATTCATCGACTGCCCCACTACGCCAATCTGGGGCATTGTGCATTCTTCCAACGGCACATGTTCCCGTGCCCTACGCGTCCACCACCAACCACACGCAATGCATGCAGCACGTGTGGCGGAAATGGCAGACGTGGTGGTGAACTTAAGGTAAAATGGTAGTTACCACCATTCACGCATAATTGCCATAATAGGATCCCCATGGGCGTGGACGCCCCTGGTTAGGAAAACGGGCGACGCACGCCGTATGGATATGAAGGTACCACGAGATCCCTAGAAACTGACCCAAGTCTAGGTTAATGAAGAAGCAAAGAAGATCTAAAAAATACAAGTACTAGCTCTGGCAACATCTCTGTGTACGCCTATGCATTGGTTAGGCCGACTCCAACGATGCCCGACGGCACGTACGTACCAGGCCCAGGGGCTCCTGTCGGTGCAACTAACTTGTGTGCTTGCTGACCCGACTTATGCACCGACGTACTACTGCACATACATCAAATACCAAGACCTGACACAAGATAAGCCAGAGAAACCGCTCTTCGTGAGATCAAGGAGTGCATTAATAAGACCAAGGTGATCAGAAAATCCCTCAGGAAGGCCTCCCTTGCCGGGCAGGCGAGCCCAGCAAGATCGAGGCTATGCCTAGGACCAAGTACAGACCGCCCCGACAGGGGTCCCAGGACCGCCAAGGCTACAAGACCGAGCCCGGAAGGCTCCGTACCGGCAAACCTCCGCCAAGACGCCACCGCTCCACCTCATTATACACCAATCACTAATCAGTGTGGTGTCGAGCTCTCAAGTGGCTAGGTGGATCCTGTCGGGTATGTGGCAACCTACTGGAGAAGAGATTAACTTCATTGACACCCGTCCCGATGGTGTGTCACGCTAATAAGAGGCAGATGGGTAAGCGACACGGCAAGCTTGCCGGGCTTCAACCTCAGCATGACACCTAGCAGTGCATTTAATGCACTTTTGTCCTAACTGTCAGAGTTAGGTATGACAACACTGTTAGCTATCTAATCATGCTAAAATGACTGTTTTGCCATTGTGGTCGCCCCTTAAGCTATAAAAGGAGGTCCGATGCAACCTAGCAAAGGGTTTGAACATTTGACCCATCAACACTTATACGTGTGCGCCGCTCTCCGTGAGGCACACTTGTCGGGCTTGAGCTCGCCGCGCCTTTGTGTTCCTCCAGATCAATCCACCATAGGAGGAGTAGGGTCTTACGCTGCATAGTGGCCCGAACCTGGGTAAAAGAGAGCTGTCCATCGCCGTGTTGCCCTGCTGTTTCTGCTCTTTGTGCAATGTGACCATCTCCTTGCCGAACTACAAAGGGGCAGCCTTGCCCCATAGGTGATCGTGCTTCCCCCACGACACCGGCAATCTACCTTGCAATAACCGGTGAATTCCGCGATCGTGGAGTGATTGGCACTGATTCCATGCTCCTCCATCCCTTGGCACTTGAAGATCTCCTGCTCCACCACCTTGAGTCTGGCCTCCATGCTTCCCGTCTTCTTGGGCCCTTGAACATCACGGATGTGGAGCACCCCCTCACGCATCTCAACACCTTGCGGGTGCTTCAACACCTCCGGTAGGTAGGGGTTCATGACCTTGTCGAAGAACTTGTCCTTGGAAGAGCTTGGTGTGCCCATGGCAATCTAGATATGTCAGAATAATAGCCCGAAACAAGAACAGATGATGTTTCTATGGTACGATGGTCAAATCGTCTGGGGGTATATATAAAGAATTTTTATCTTGGGAAAAAAGTATACTACAGGAAAACAGAGTCGGGAAGGAGCCTGAGGGGCCCACTACCCACCAGGGCGCGCCTAGTGGGAACCTGGGTTGCCTTCCCGGTGGTTTCTTATTTTTTTTCTAATATTCCAAAACTGACAGAAAATATTTTTGTGGAATTTTTGCAGTTGGTTTACTTACTGTATCAATACCACTTCCTTTTCAGGGTTCTGGAGTGTTCTAGAAGGTCTCTTATGTATTCCTCCGGTGTCATGGTTTGAATAATATTAGTTTCAACATTAATAGGTGTACCTGAAATATAGTGCTTAATTCTTTGTCCATTGACCACCTTCGGATTAGTGCCTTCGGCGTGATTGATCTTAATAGCTCCAGAACGATAAACTTCTTCAATGATATACGGTCCTTCCCACTTGGAGAGAAGTTTTCCTGCAAAAAATCTAAAACGAGAATTGTACAATAGAACATATTCACTAACTTTGAATTTCCGCTTTTGGATTGTTTTGTCATGCCATCTTTTAACCTTTTCTTTGAATAGTTTGCCATTTTCATAGGCTTGGGTTCTCCATTCATCTAGTGAGCTAATATCAAATAACCTCTTTTCATTAGCAAGTTTGAAATCATAGTTGAGTTCCTTAATTGCACAATATGATTTATGTTCTAACTCAAGAGGCAAATGACAAGCTTTTCCATAAACCATTTTTGTAGGGAGACATACCCGTAGGATTTTTATAAGCTGTTCTATAGGCCCAAAGTGCATCATCAAGTTTCTTAGACCAATTCTTTCGGGGCCTATTGATTTTTTTTTTGTAATATCAACTTTATTTCTCTATTGCTAAGTTCAACTTGACCACTAGATTGAGGATGATAAGGAGATGCAATTCTCTGGTTGACATCATATTTAGCAAGCAATTTACGGAAAGCACCATGGATAAAATGTGAACCACCACCAGTCATTAAATATCAAGGGACTCCAAACCTCAGGAAGATAATTTCTTTAAGCATTTTAATGGAGGTGTTATGATCAGCACTGCTAGTTGGAATAGCTTCTACCCACTTAGTGACATAATTAACAACAACCAAAATATGTGTATACACATTAGAGGAAGGAAAAGGTCCCATATAATCAAAGCCCCAAACATCAAATGGTTAAATAACAAGTGAATAATTCATAGGCATTTCCTGACGTCTACCAATATTACCAATTCTTTGACCTTCATCACAAGATAAGACAAACTTACGAGCATCCTTAAAAAGAGTAGGCCAATAAAAACCATATTGTAATACCTTATGTGTAGTTCTATCTCCCGCATGATGCCCTCCATAAGCTTCAGAGTGACATTTATGTAGGATTTGTTCCTATTCATGCTCAGGTATACAATGTCTAATAATACCATCTACTCATTTATAAAGATGTGGGTCATCCCAAAAGTAATGTCTTAAATCATAGAAGTATTTTTTTCTTTTCTTGGTATGTGAAACTAGGTGGTATAAATTTAGCAACAATATAATTAGCATAGTCAGCATACCAAGGAGTTTTATGAGAAGCATTTATGACAGCTAATTGTTCATCAGGGAAGCTATCATCTATAGGTAGTGGGTCATCAAGAATATTTTCTAACCTAGACAAGTTATCAACAACGGGATTCTCAGCTCCCTTCCTATCAGTGATGTGCAAGTCAAATCCTTGTAGCAAAAGAACCCACCTAATGATTCTAGGTTTAGCATCTTTCTTTTCCATAAGATATTTAATAGAAGCATGATCGGGTGAACAATTACTTTAGAATCAACTATGTAAGATCTGAATTTATCACAAGCAAACACAACTGCTAGAAATTCTTTTTCAGTAGTAGCATAATTTCTTTGGGCGCTGTCTAGAGTTTTACTAGCAGAATGAATAACATTTAATTTCTTATCAACTCTTTGTCCTAGAACATCACCACCAGCATAATCACTAGCATCACACATAATTTCAAAAGGCAAGTTCCAATCAGGTGGTTGAACAATAGGTGCAGAAGTTAAGGCTTTCTTAAGTGTTTCAAAGGCATCTACACAATCATCATCAAAAACAAATGGAACATCCTTTTGCAAGAGATTAGTAAGAGGCCTAGATATTTTAGAGAAGTCCTTAATACACCTCCTATAGAAACCAACATGACCAAGGAAACTTCGAATACCTTTATTATCTTTAGGAAATGGCATTTTATCAATTGCATCAACTTTAGCTTTAAGCACCTCAATACCTCGCTCAGAAATTTTATGCCCCAAGACAACACCTTCATTCACCATAAAGTGGCACTTCTCCCAATTCAAATCAAGATTAGTTTGTTCACATCTCTGCAAAACTTGATCAAGGTTGCCTAAGCAATCCTCAAAAGAACTACCTTAAAAGGAAAAGTCATCCATGAAAACCTCAACAATCTTTTCAAAAAAGTCAGAGAATATAGCAGTCATACATCTTTGAAAAAGTAGCAGTTGCATTGAATAAACCAAAAGGCATACGTCTATAAGCATAAGTTCAAAAAGGACAAGTAAAGGTGGTTTTCTCTTGATCAGGTTGTGATACAGGTATTTGAGAAAAACCAGAATACCCATCAAGAAAGCAAAAGTGTGTGTGCTTAGATAATCTTTCTAACATTTGTACAATGAGAGGCAAAGGGTAATGATCTTTTCTAGTGGCTTTATTTAATTTTCTGAAATCAATTACCATTCTATAGCCAATCACAATTCTTTGTGGGATAAGGTCATTTTTATCATTAGGAACTACAGTAATACCTCCTTTCTTAGGAACACCAAGAATAAGACTTATCCATCTACTATCAGCTATAGGATAAATTATACCTGCTTCCAGAAGCTTTAGTATTTCAGTTCTTACCATTTCCTTCATCTTAGGATTTAATTGTCGTTGATGATCAACAACGGGTTGAGCATCAGGTTCCATATTAATCTTGTGCTAGCAGAGAGTGGACCTAATGCCCTTAACATCATCAAGAGTATATCCAATAGCAGCTCGGTGTTTCCTCAGAGTTTTTAATAATCTCTTCTCTTCATGCTCTGTAAGGTTAGCACTAATAATAACAGGATATATCTTCTTTTCATCTAGATAAGCATATTTCAAAGTATCAGATAATTGTTTCAATTCAAACACAGGGTCACCCTTAGGTGGAAGAGGACCTCCTAGAGTTTCAATAGGCAAATTATGTTTAAGAATGGGTTGTTGTTCAAAGAACATCCTATCAATTTCATTTCTTTCATGCAAGTGCATATCATTTTCATGGTCGAGCAAATATTGTTCTAGTGGATCAGTAGTAGCTACGGCAATAGAAGCAAGGCCAATTATTTCATCCTTACTAGGCAGTTCTTTATCATGAGGTTGTCTACGAAACTTAGAGAAATTAAACTCATGAGACACATCACCAAAATAAACACTCACGGTTTCTTTCTCGCAATCTATCTTAGCATTGGTAGTGTTCAGGAAAGGTCTACCAAATATAATGGGACAAAACTCATCTTGTGGGGAACCAAGAACTAGAAAATTAGTAGGGTATTTTATTTTTCCACACAAGACTTCAACATCTCTAACAATCCCAAGTGTTGTGATAGTATCTCTATTAGCAAGTTCAATAGTAACATCAATATCTTCTATTTCGGCAGGTGCTATATCATTCATAATTTCTTGGTAAAGAGTAAAAGGAATAGCACTGACACTAGCACCAAAGTCACATAAACCATGATAACAATGATCCCCTATTTTAATTGAGACAACAGGCATGCCAACAATGGGCTTATTCTTGTCTTTAGTGTCTGGTTTGGCAATTCTAGCAGCTTCATCACAGAAGTAAATAACATGCCCATCAATATTATTGACCAAGAGATCTTTTATTATAGCAGTACTAGGTTCTACCCTAATTTGTTTAGAGGGTTTATATGCTCTAATATTACTTGTGTTAACCATGGTTGAAACCTTAGCATGTTCCTTTATCCTAACGGGAATGGTGGTTTTTCAATATGAGCAGTAGGAACAACTGGATCAACATCGTAAATGATAGTTTCATCCTTAACTATAACTGGTTCTTTAATCTCTTCTTTAATAGGGGGATGATATTTAAACCACTTCTCCTTAGGGAGATCAACATGAGTAGCAAATGATTCACAAAAAGAGGCTACTATCTCATAGTCAAGTCCATATTTAGTGCTAAACTTGTGAAAAGCATCGGTATTCATAAAAGATTTAACACAATCAAACTCAAGCTTAATACCTGACTCTTGACCTTTGTTGAGTTCCCAATCTTTAGAGTTGCATTTAATTCTTTCCAATAGATCCCACCTGAATTCAATAGTCTTCTTCATAAAATAACCAATACAAGAAGTATCGAGCATGGATTGATCATCACGAGAAAGCCAAGCATAAAATTTTTGTATAATAATTTCTATTGAGAGCTCATGATTGGGGCATGAATATAACATTGATTTAAGCCTCCCCAAGCTAGAGCGAAACTTTCTCCTTCACGAGGCCAAAAATTATATATATAATTCCGATCACGATGAACTAGATGCATAGGATAAATATTTTGGTGAAATTCCAATTTCAATCAATTCCAATTCCAAGCTCTAATATCATCACATAGCCTATAATATGTCAATGCTTTTCCCCCAAAGATAAAGGGAAAACCTTCTTCTTAACCTCATCTCCGGGTAAACCTGCAAGCTTAAACAATCTACAAATTTCATCCACATGTATCAAATGCATATCAGGATGTTTTGTTCCATCTCTTGCATAAGGATTAGCTAGCAGTTGTTGTATCATACCCAAAGGAATTTCATAACCAATATTTTCAGTAGGTTGAGGGGAAACTCTTTGTTTTTCCGGTCGAGGTGAAGATACCCTGAACAAACCCCTCAAAGGATTGTTTTCCATAGTAACAAGTGACAGTAAATTTCAGCACGTAATATAAATGTTTTCCTTACCAATTTCCACTTCCCAAGAGTGCTTCACTCCCCGGCAATGGTGCAAGAAAAGAGTCTTGATGACCCACAAGTATAGTGTATCTGATGTAGGGTGGAAACCCTAGGGCCGATCTTTCACGATTTGAGGATCCCGCGAAGAACACAAAGAACACGAGGGGAAACATGAGGGAAAACGAGAGGAACACTCAAGAACAAGTCCAATCACACATCCACTAGACAATCAAACACACAAGATCCACAAGGTACATGAACAACAAAGGGAAAGATACAAGGTAAAGTTCATCTCCATGAGGAGGTCTTGATGATATCCTAGACGGATCTTCCCGTGAGGGGGCTTCATCCACTAGGGATATTCTCACATGGAGGTCTTGAACTCCATGGGGGTGGTGGTCTCTCTCTCTCTCTCTCTCTCAAGAGGAGGAGTGGTAGGAGCAAAGCTCACATACAAATGAGCTATCACTTTCCTAACCCTAAAAATGGGGAGGAGGTCTATTTATAGTCTAAGCCACGAAGGGGTAAGTGAGGGGGCAAAGTGCGTACATGGGCCTCGGCCCAACATCATGCACGCAGACACTCTCCGGATGATCCGGGAGGTGGTCCGAATGATCCAGGTTCTGGGGGTCCAGATGATCCGGGCGGTCGTCCGGATCATCCGGTCGTGTCGTAGCCGTCGTCGGGGGTCCGGATGTCCGGGTGGTGGTCCGGATGTCCGGGCGGATCCGGATAATCCGGGTTCTTGTCCGGATGATCCGGCTTCATGGAGAGCCTTCGGTTGTCTTCAGATGCATTAGCCGGATCATCCGGGCCAGAGGCCGGCTCATCCGGGCATCGTCCGGATCATCCGGGTGGAGGTCCGGATCATCCGAGCAAGTGCTGACTTGCACTTCTTCTTCTCCTTTCTTCCGTCTTCTCTTCCACGCATCCCTCGTGGATGGTGTAGACGTAAACTTGCGCTTGCACTCCTCCTCAACATCTGTGAATTCCAACAATACCTATGCATGCACACGGGAGAAGTGTCAAGTAGTATACCATCCTCGAAGGGGTCAAGTGAACACGTGTAAAGGAGATGATACACCTTTATGTATGTGAAGTAGATGGCGCACGTGTCACTTGCCAAACAGACTCTTAACATGGTGATGTCCATAGGATGCTCCGCATCATCCCCTCCTCCTTGGGAAAGATCCGACCTCGGATCGAAAACCAAATCACCATGGGAAAGAGATGGCGTCACCGTGTAGAAGTGGACGATCACCAAGTACTCGTCATCTTGAAGCTCGAAATGGACACTCTCCAATGTCGCACCATCTCGTGATTCCTTCAAAAGGAGAAAAGACAACAAACACTTGGAAAAACAAATGTGGTTAGCGCTAGTGCAAAATCAAGCATTCTAGCGGTGATTCACCCAACAAGTGTCGTCATCAAGCATAGCATATGGTGTGACAATGGATTGTGACATGGCATGTAAGCGTATGAATTGTGCACAATCAAGGTCATCATGGAAACAAGCATGTAAATGTGAGGTAGTGATGCAAATATGTGTGACAAGAGAATAAGAATCTACCTCAAGTTCATAGCAAGTATTCACAAAGTGCTCAATTAAAGGTCTATGGTAGGCATAAGAATCATTCACAACACAACGTGCATAGGGTGCAGTGAATATAGTGTGGCACTCACCACAATAGAAAGAGCAATTGTTCATCATGTGTGAGACGATCAAGTCGATCATGTGACAAGCAATGGGGCATGGCATATGTGAAGTGATGACATTGTTGCAACCAAGCATATTATAGGAGCAAGTAATCCAAGAATTGGATGCAACACGCAAGGTATGTATGTCATGAGGCATGGCAATGTGGCAATGATAAGTCGAAGCAAGATCTCTAGCATGTGTGCAATATGTCAAGGTGCAAGCAACACATGAAGTAGGATCCACAATATTCATGCTCATAGTTTGGGGGTTCTGAAAACAGAAAGATATCACCTTAAAAGCATGTCCTTGCGCGTCCATCACAATGCCGAAGCACAAGCAAGTGCGATGTAGAAGCGAGTCGGTCACAAGTGGTTCGCTCTCAAGAGCTCGAATGGCCAACTCACGGGAAGTGGAAGTTGACACCAAGTCGAAGTATTCTACACATGCACAAAAGAAAGTAAACAACATATGTGCATGGTAGATAAACACATCATCCATCATGATGGTTCTCTTCTCTTGCATATAACCATTAGAAGCACAAGTGCATGAATAATATGATGCAACAATGGCGATATTCATGGCACAAGGCATATGGTGCAAACAAGTAAGACAAGCATGCTTCACAAGAAATATGTCAAAATCTCCAAGTATATGCGAGAATGCTATGGGGGTAATCTCATGAGCAAGACTATAATCATTGTTGCACTCAATGCATGGCAAATCATCTAGCATGAGAGAGGCAACATATGGAGATATATGACAAGAAGCAATAGCAATCATGTGCAAATCATGGCAATGGTTGTCATCAACTGCATGAAACGAGCAAGTATGAATCATCGGTGATGCAACATAGCAATTGATCATGTCATGCAAACTAGTGGAGCGAAGATGCAACACCCTAGAGGAAATCATGGCAATCATGTCATGTGAGGAAATAGTGGATATAGGAAATGCACATGACATATCGCAAGCACGAACGCAAAAGCAAGATCATAGTATCATCATTGGAATGGGTCATAAAAGGAACATGGCAATAACAAGCAATATCTCCACCAAGCTTGCAAATACACATACAAGTACTAGAATCAATCATCATGTGTAATGCAAAGCATGGGTCACAAATGCATGGCAAAGGCATAGGAATGGGCATATCATGCAAAGTGAACATGGTAATATGGGCAAATGATACATAATGGACAATAACCCATAACCATGTGAGGGCCATGTAGAAGAAATGCGCGAAGTCTTTGCGCAAAGAGAGCAGTTGGAAAGACAATCCGTGAGATCCCAAGTCATTGTTGCTCTCTAGAGCTTGTTTTGTCAACTCGTGGGATTGCGAGGTTGACAAGTATTCATGGGTACCTACACAAAAGAGACACAAACCAAAGAAATTGTGTGCGTGGTAAATGTACACATCATCCATCATGATGTGTATGTGCACGTGTGAGTTAGCACAAGATAGGCATCGCTCAAAGAAATTTGATGCATGGTATAAGAACATGTCATATATCTTGAAAGAATAGTTATTGTGTATAACACGATGGGGATGCAAATTGAGCATACAAATATATGGCACACCAATATCATTTTCATTCATGGGGAGCATATTGTGCACATAATTATTGGGATTATGCAATGGATGGGATTGATCAAAATCTCCTAACATGTATGAGGAAACTATGGGGTTCTCCTCATGAGCAATATCGGAAACATCATATGGAGAAAATGGACAACATCCAAAATAATGCATATCCGAAGCTAGGTGGTCATGGCATGGCATATCAAATAAATGATGCAAAGGTAGCATATCAATATCATCACAAGAAAAACAAATTCCAATAACCATGGGCTTGTCATCTATGCCATATGTGCAAATTGGGTTTATTTTAATGGCATATGCATAGTCACTACGAAGAGATTGCAAATATGGCATATTCTTGATCTCATGCATAGCATATGAAAAGTCAAGCGGATTGTCAAACATGATGTGACCAAGAGAATTATCACAAGGAATCCTATGCAACATGGCATCACAACTAATAGACTCCACATGGCAATCATCAAACTCATCATAAATGGGTCAATCATCGCATGGGGAAATCATACTAGCATGAAACATGGTAATAGGTGGATAAAGATCATGCAAGCAATCAATGTCAAGATAGTCCACTAGTGGGACAAGAGCATCACCGTCACCTATGTTACCTTTGTCATTCCACGCATGTGGTGTAGGTGAGGTGGCAAAGACCAAATGGTGGTCATCATCATCAACTTGATGGAACCATGTGGGGGTGCATTATATTCCACCATGGCCATCGTCTTGTCCAAAGGAAGGATGAATTCGCCGACGATCGGTGCGTCATCGTATATGGGACCTAGCACCAAATGAGAAGACACAATAGAGGTAGAGATTAAGTCATTAGAAATCATAGCGGTCTCACATGCCCTATCAACTATCACACTCTATGTGGTGGCTCACTCACTCCCTCAAGGTAGGTGCACTCAAACTCACATATGGTGGAGTCACTCATCTCACTCAAGTGGTGGGGGTTGTGGCTGTCCTCACATGGGAATTGGGGCAACACATCATATGTGGGGCTAGTGGTGAAGTCATTCTCACACTCAATATGGTGGCAAAAGTCACTCAAGTCATCATACGTCGCCGTGGTCGAAGGGAAAATCCCATGCTCAACCATCTCGTCATCGTCGCCATGGATGAAGGCCGAAGATGGCACATCATCACTCTGGCCTCCTAAGATGGAAGCATCATCCTTGCTCGCCACCTTGTCTCTTGCCTCCAAAGAATGTTCCTTGATTGGCTCCATAGTCATAATCGTCGCCGCATTGTCTTGAAAAAGAGTCAAAGTAGACTCGGCACCATCAATGCCACAAAGAGGGATGTCGGTGAAGTCGAACTTGGGAGCATCGTCTTGGAGCTCGTCGGGCTTGGACATCTTAGTGGTACTATCCTCATGCTCGTTGTCATGGAACTTGGTCGTCGCAAAGTGTGCTTGGGGTGGAGAAGCCTTGGCCTTCATGAGTTCTTGTTCCGCCTTGAGAGCACCAATGTAGTTGTCATTGAGGGACTTGTAGTTCTCGAGGAAGATAGTCTTGGAGATGTCATTGTGCAATCCCATCATGAAGTGGAACTTCATCGAAATGGGGTCTTCCACGCCGACTCGTCGCAAGGCATTCTTTATCTCCTTGAAGTACATGTCGATGGACTTGGATCCTTGGATGGTGTTCTCCAATTGGCGTAGAAGTTGTTCCGTGTAGGTGGGAGGCACGAACTCTCGCCGCAAAGCTCTCTTCCTCTTGGGCCAACTCATGTCGTAGCTCTTCGAAGGTGTGTGAAGCCACCATGCCGACGCGTAGTCATGGAAGTTTGTTGTGGCGCACTTCACTTGATCTTCGGGAGGAACTTGATGTAGCTTGAGGTAGTCATCCATCAGGTGCTCCCACTCGAGATACTCCTCGGGTTCTTGAGTCCCATAGAAAGGATCTTGTGGTTGGTGTCGAGGTCATAGTAGCTCGTGGAAGTCGCGGACTTGAGCTTGGGGAGCTTCTCATGAGAGTAGTCTTGGGGTGCTTGTTGGAGAAGATGCCGTATGTATGTAGGCGAAGATGCCTTGAAGTCGCTTGGCGAAAATGCCAAGGGAGATGGTGAAGTCATTGAGCGGTTGTTGGTGTTGAGCTCTTGACTTTCACATTTTTGTCGGTGGTGGTGTCGATGCTGATGTGACCTTGCCGGAGATGGTAGCTCAGAAGGATGTGCACTTGAGCATCTTCTCGAAGATGAGGAAGATCTCTTGTAGGACTTGATGAGGGCTTTGATCTTCTCCATTTGAGCATCCATCTTGGCGTCGAAGAAGTTTTTCGTGGCATCGAACTCATCGTTGTTGTTGTAGACTGAAGGAGGTGTGCTTTGCCTATCCATCACAAGACTCGAGCAAAGATGAGTAGGAAATGAGATAAACAATACCAAGCTACCTTTCCCAAAGTTGAGGATGTATCCCATTTCACTCAATGTGAAATGAAAGAATAGTGGAATTGGTACCGGACTTGCTCACTCACACCAATAAAGTAAAGCTTATGGAGTAGCTTGGTGAGGATAGTGGCACAAAAAATTGATGCAAAATGTCAGCAAGAGTCAATAATGTTGAAAGAGACTCACAAATTCGCAAGTGCAACAAGTAGACCAATAGCAATATGTGGCACATGGAAACACACACACGGATAGATAAATGGGGTCGTGCAACCAAGGAATGAGCACAAAATGTGGAATCCACAGAAAACGCTCATGTTGCCCAACTCAAGAGAGACGCTAGCACGATTGCTCAATAGGCGGATACGACACTTGTGCACAACCTATAAGATTCAAAATGTATCAACTTTCTATCCCAAGTATGCTATTATGTATGATGTTCCGATGTTTCGCACACGATGATCCAAGATGATCAATATGGTACTATGATATGCAATGTGGCGATGCTATGGCTATTGATAACAAGCTCTTTGTTTTTCTCTTTGCTTAAAAGCTTATTCTTCTTTTTTTGTATGGCCACTTATGCGAAATGCACAAACCAAGATATCAATTGTGTATATACGGGAACAATCTTGTGACACAAGGGATGGTACTATGATACCAATATGATATGGTATGTATGCAATGGAAGGTATGGATCACTAATGTGCACAAGTAACGTTGCCGGCAATACTCAAAGGCTAGTCTTGATAGGCAAGTGACGCAAAATGGGCTAGGGGTTAACAATACAATGGCAAGAATGTACAATGATGGGATACCACGATACCAAGGTGATATAGAGGTTACCGTTAATGGTTTGTCGTGTGTAAGCAAGAACGAATGATGATATGGTCAATGTCGATGACGCCCTCATGGCGATGATGAGTGGCGGTGTTCTTGATGAAGAACCGTTCCTAATTAGCCGAAACACCTTAGGAAACGGAAAAAAACCGCGAACTCAAGATCTCAAGGGAAAATGTCAAATGGTGGTAGTGGAATGCGGTGGTGGTTTTGCGGAAGCTCAAAGGGATTGCGGAAGTGCAATGATGGGTTATGCGAGTCAAAGTTGAAGTGATCGTCCCTAAGTAGCCGAAACACCTTAGGAGACACAAGCCACAACTCAAACAAGCTCAAACGAAATTGGGTTAAGTTGGGGTGGCGAAAGTGTATGGTGGGCAAGGTTATGCGGAAGTGGTGGTGGTGGTTGATGAAGAAGCAACCATCCCTAAGTAGTCGAAACACCTTAGGAGACTCGAATCACTACTCAAGCAACCACTAATGCTATGGGTAAGAAAATGGGTTAGGTTGCGGAAGTCGGTGGTGGTAATCCGGATGATATGGTGGAGGGCCTAGGCAAACTTGCCAAATTTCCAAACATTTGATGGAGTCAAATGATATTTGAAGTATTTTTGTTAGATGGGGGATGTCAATAGCTTCAAAACAAGCTAAAGAACGTCAAAAACAGACTCCGGATGAATTAGATATGGCCAAAACAAAATTCTGTCCGTGTCAGTTTCAGGGTTACCCGGACATCCGGGAGGAAGTCCAGTTGATCCAGGCTATGGCCGGATGATCCGGGAGTACTTCTGGATGATCCGGGTTCGTCAACTCGGGTACGGGTATTCGGGTATATAGGTTATCCGGATGTCCGGGAGAGGGTCCAGCTGATCTGGGAGCACTTCCGGATCATCCGGGCAAGTCAACCGCTCGGGATTTCCTCTCGGGGACGCGATTTTTGGGCGGAAATGGATGATTTTGGGGTCAAAATTGAGGAGATTCCGTGGATGAAAGGTGGGGAAACTTATGGAGAAGCTAGACCCACTCGAAACAAAACGAATCCATGGATCAAAATCAACAAAACATCATCAAACCAACAAATCACAAAAAAAAATTGGGGCTATTTTTGTTGGGGATTTTTGAAATTTAGGATGAAATCAAGCAAAACAAGGCTAGAAAAAGAGGGGTAGGGGCTCCAAATTTGTGATCAACCTTGCTGTGATCCAAGATGATGTAGGGTGGAAACCCTAGGGCCGATCTTTCGCGATTTGGAGAGGATCCCGTGAAGAACACGAAGAACATGAGGGGAAACACGAGGGAAAACAAGAGGAACACTCAAGAACAAGTCCAATCACACATCCACTAGACAATCAAACACACAAGATTCACAAGGTACATGAACAAGAAAGGGAAAGATACAAGGTAAAGTTCATCTCCATGAGAAGGTCTTGATGATATCCTAGACGGATCTTCCCGTGATGGGGCTTCATCCACTAGGGATCTTCTCACATGGAGGTCTTAAACTCCATGGGAGTGGTGGTCTCTCTCTCTCTCAAGATGAGGAGTGGTAGGAGCAAAGCTCACATATAAATGAGCTGTCACTTTGCTAACCCTAAAAATGGGGAGGAGGAGGTCTATTTATAGTCTAAGCCATGAAGGGGTAAGTGAGGGGGCGAAGTGGGTACATGGGCCTCGGTCCAACATCATGCACGCAGGCACTGTGCGGATGATCCGGGAGGTGGTCCAGATGATCCGGGCTACGGGGATCCGGATGATCCAGGCGGTCGTCCCGATCGTCCGGCCGTGTCGTAGCCGTTGTTGGGGGTCTGGATGTCCGGGTGGTGGTCCGGAAGTCCGGGCGGATCCGGATGATCCGGCTTCATGAAGAGCCTTCGGGTGTCTTCAGATGCATTAGCCGGATTATCCGGGCCGGAGGCCGGCTCATCCGGGCGTCGTCCGGATCGTCCGGGTGGAGGTCCAGATCATCCGGGCAAGTGCTGACTTGCACTTCTTCTTCTTCTTTCTTGCGTCTTCTCTTCCACGCTTCCCTCATGGATGGTGTAGACGAACACTTGCGCTTGCACTCCTCCTCGACATCCGTGAAGTTCCAACAATACCTATGCATGCACACGGGAGAAGTGTCAAGTAGTATACCATCCTCGAAGGGGTCAAGTGAACACGTGTAAAGGAGATGATTCACCTTTATGTATGTGAAGTAGATGTCGCACGTGTCACTTGCCAAACGGACTCTTGACATGGTGATGTCCATAGGATGCTCCGCATCAGGATCAATCGTAATCCTTTCAATAAGTAAGAGTGTCGAACCCAACGAGGAGCAGAAGGAAATGACAAGCGATTTTCAGCAAGGTAATTTCTGCAAGCACTGAATTTGTCGGTAACAGGTAGTTTGATAGCAACATAATTTGTTACAAGAACGAGTAACAAAAGTAACAATAACTTCGGTAATGTATCCGGATCCTTTTTGTAGCAAAGGCCAGGCCGTAATGGTCTCTAATAATAAGTAAAACATTCTCGAGGACACACGAGAATTTCATCTAGTCACTTTCATCATGTTGGTTTGTTTCACGTTCGCTATTTTGATAATTTGATATGTGGGTGGATCGCTGCTTGGGTGCTGTTCTTACTTGAACAAGCCTCCCACTTATGATTAACCCCACTCACAAGCATCCGCAACTACGAAAAAAGAATTAAGATAAAATCTAACCATAGCATTAAACATATGGATCCAAATAAGCCCCTTACGGAATAGCGCTTAAACTAGGGTTTAAGCTTCTGTCACTCTAGCAACCCATCATCTAATAACTACTCCACAATGCATTTCCTTAGGCCCAAAGATGGTGAAGTGTCATGTATTCGACGTTCACATAACACCACTAAGGGAATCACAACATACATATCATCAAAATATCAAACGGATATCAAATTCACATGATTACTTGCAACATGACTTGTCTCGTGTCCTCAAGAACAAAAGTAACTACTCACACAACATATTCATGCTCAAGATTAGAGGATTAATAAATATCATAATGGATTTGAACATATAATCTTCCACCAAATAAACTGGCTAGCATCAATTACAAGATGTAATCAACACTACTAGTCACCCACAAGTACCTATCTGAGGTTTTGATACAAAGATTGAACATAAGAGATGAACTAGGGATTGACATGAGATGGTGCTGTTGAAGATGTTGATGAAGATTGGCCTTCGAAGGATAAGAGAGTTGTTGGTGATGACGATGGCTTCGATTTCCCCCTCTCGGAGGGAAGTTCCCCCGGTGGAATCTCTCCGCTGGAGGGCAAAAGTGCTCCTGCCCAAGTTCCACCTCGAGACGGCGGCGCTCCATCCCGAAAGTCCTCTCCTTATTTTTTCTAGGTCAAAAGACCTTGTGTACCAGAAGATGGGTGCCGAAGGTGGGCTAGGTAGCCTACTACCCACCAGGATGCGCATGGAGGGGGTGGCGCGCCCTGTGCCTAGTGGGCACCTGGGTGGCCCCCTTCAGTATTTCTTTTCCCCATTATTTTTTATATATTCCAAAATAATTCTCCGTAAAATTTCATCTCATTTGGATATGTGCAGAATAGGTATCTCTGACATAGCTTTTTCAAGTCCAGACTTCCAGCTGTCGGTATTCTCCCTCTTTGTGTAAACCTTGCATATTATGAGAGAAAAGGCATTAGAATTACTCCACAAAGTATTATATTGCACAAAAACACTATAAATAACACTAGGAAAACTTGATGCAAAATGGACGTATCACCGCCTGGTTGGGTAACACCAGAAATAGCCCCCGGATACTTCAACTATACAGGCAGATTTGAAGCAACACCAGAATCATCAGAAGCACTGTCTGGTTCTTCTCTGCAGCAAACACCGCTTACTGGCAATACAAGCTTTGCCACTGCAGGGGTGCAACAAGGTCCACAATGTCCCCAACAACAAATGTTTTCCTTCCCTGGAGCATGTAGAAAGGCAAGGACACAAAGGCTACCACCAGTCGCTCAATCAACATCAATCATCCGTGCCGCAAAAGCGGTTGTGATAGGAAGACCATGCCAAAGAGATAGGAATGTTCACTAATCTAGCAGGGATCAAAGTAGCAGATATGAGCCGTATAGACAGGAGCCACCTCAAAACAAATCTGAGCAAAGACGACATTACAATGAGAGACGAAGAGCTACATCAACATTGCTCCCTCCAAGAGATGCATTACTGCTTGTTCTGAGGGTGACACCACCTGCGCCCATACACCAGGGTGAACAACAAACACGAGAAGCAGCACAGACCTATACACATGTAAGTATCCCTTTAGAAAAAACATACAAGCACAGTCCATACCATAGTTGACGTAGAGCATCCTACGATCATCCCCACGTACACTACGTCTACTCTCCAAGCCCCAAGAGGACATAAGACGAGACCTCAAGTATACGCCATTGGACACAAGGTGAACTCGCTCCTCCCCGAATTGTCACTTTCCACATGTGAGACATGGCTACTACCTCAAACATATGTGCTATGCATGACCAGGAACCAAGAGGAAGGCCATGGAACAGCTAGGAGCATTGGACAAGACGGCGAGGACACCAAGCGCGAGGAAATAAGAGGAAGAGCTGCCAGGAAGCTACAGCTCTCGGACGTCCGACGACCTCCGGACGACCGACGATCTCCGGACGTCTGGAGACTCCACCAGCCAGATCGACTCCAGCCGAGGCAACCTACAGTGCCCGGACGACCACCAGACACCGGACGTCCGACACTCATCAACGCCCGGATGACCGACGCCGATCGGACATCCGGCATTACCGGACCAGAGCCAAAACGTCGGAAGTACGAAGACTTCCGGACGACCGGACGCCCGCGAGCGACCGGACGACCGACAGCTGTCGGACGTCCGACGCCTGTCTGCGCACAATGTGTTGGGCCGAAGCCCATGTACCCCTCACTTACCCCTTCGTGGCCCTAGACTATATATACTCCTCCACCTCCTCCTACTTAGGGTTAGCATTGTGATAGCTCATTTGAGCGATAGAGCTTTTCTCATCCATCCGGATCTACTCCACCGAGAGAGACCGCGGCCTCTATGGAGAAGATCCATCTTGGATTCAAGACCCCTAACGGGAAGATCCGTCTAGGATATCATCAAGACCTCCTCACGGAGATGAACTAGTTACCTTTGTATCTTTCCTTTGTTGTCTTTGGATCGTGTATCTCTTTGTGTTTCGAGGATCTAGCACATGTGTAATCGAATCTTGTTGGTTTGAGTGATTCCTCTCGCGTTTCCCCTCGTGTTTCCCCTTGTGTTCTTCGTAGGATCCGCTCCTATCATGAAAGATCGGGCCCTACGGTTCTACCTTACATCAATAGTACTGTGACCACCCCATCTCACATTTTCATCACCGTGTTTTGTTTGTTCAATGTTGCGTGCAACACCCTACCATTGAAACTCACATTCTGCCAAGGCTAGAGATGCAAAGAAGCAAAGGACTTCTACAATGTCTATGCAAGGCACGCGGGTTTTGCTGTCAGGGAAGGTTCTAAGGTTAACAGTAGAGTGTACCTTTTGTGCACATGCTATGGAGTCTATGAATCGAAGGTTTTAGATGCAAATAGATAGAGGAACAAGACCACTGCCAGGACTAACTGCAAGGCTAAAATGAGGTTGAAGAAGGAAAAGGATGGAACACTTGTCGTAAAGGAGATATGCTAGGCACACAACCACAGTCTAGTGGTCAGCCCCCAAATGCTTGTCTTCTTGCACTCCCACAAAAACTTTGATGCCACAATCATGGATTACATCAAGTTCCTGCAGTTCAAAGGCATTGAGCACGCGAAAACCATGAGCGTACTAAGCAGTGATGACCCGGGTGGCTACTTCCTCGAAATGAATGCCCGAGACTTGATTAACGTGAGCCGATTACGCAACGCATGACCTGAT
Source organism: Thinopyrum elongatum (assembly GCA_011799875.1). Classification (NCBI taxonomy): domain Eukaryota; kingdom Viridiplantae; phylum Streptophyta; class Magnoliopsida; order Poales; family Poaceae; genus Thinopyrum; species Thinopyrum elongatum. The sequence continues at coordinate 323,124,479 of CM022302.1, forward strand.
GCAAGTTCAACATGCATTTTTCACTGACCTTTCACTTTTAATCTGCAGGAAAGCAAAGAATTCAATGATGGATGATGTAGACGATGTCCTCAAGACTATCAACTTCTTTAGGGAGATGAAAGCGATAAACAAGGAATTCTTCTGCGACATACAGCTTGATGAGTCCGACAGGGTGAAAAACATTTTCCGGGCGAACGCAAGCTGCCGAGGGGCATACCAAGACTTTGGTGATTGCGTGATGTTTGACACCCCGTATAAGACCAACAAGTACCATATGACACTTAGGGTGCTTGTGGGTACTAACAACCAGTTGTAGACTACATTCTTTGCTTTCGCTCTGATAAGAGATGAGGATGCAGATTCATTCAGCTGGCTATTCAAAACATTTTTAAAATTCATGAGAGGGAAGGCTCCTACATGCATCCTCACAGGTACGACCGCCAACCAAAACAATAGGAAAAAACACACTAAAATTGTTGTGTTAGCTCTATTTTTATATATGCACTAGGATCCGCTGACCACTCCACTTCTCTTTCTCATTACCAGGCCAGTGCCCGGCAATGTCTTTGGCGATTCCAGATGTTTTCAAAAACATAGTACACAAGCTATGCCGCTGGCACATTATGAAGAAGTACAAGGAACATGACATGTATCCGTACAACCTCCACCCAACCTTTAAGGATGAATTCACAGCAATCGTCAACTGTCCCCTCATGCCGACTCAGTTTGAGGCTGCCTGGAAATCACTCATGGATAAGTACAACCTCCATAATGATGCCATGATGGTGTCAACGTGGAATGAGCGGGAGAGATGGATATCAGCTTACTTCAAAGAAATTTTCTGTGCCAAAATGACATCAAAACAACGTAGTGAGAGCATGAACTATGTGTTCAAGAAGAACTTTGTAAATGAGTGACAAAACCTGCACCAGTTTTTTAGCTAGGTAAACACCTGCGTCAAAACCAGGAGACAGAAAGAGAACGAGGAGACAATGGGTAACTGGGTATAGCTCTATCACCTGTCGTAAGACCAGAATGTGCTTACTAAAGTAATTGTTTCTTACTTAGACAAGTTTTTGCTACGAGAAAACTAATAATTTGTTCATCAATCTTGCTTCCGCAGAAAGAATAAAACACGCTGACCCTCTACGGGTTCGACACTCAGATGGCAAAGCTTTACTCATGACGTGTGTACAGCGAGATCCGAAAGAGGCTAAAACTGAGCACCCTCTTCATGGAGACGGAGACGGATGAGCCTACAAAGTACCTTGTGCGCTACAACAACCCGCAAAAATAGTTTGCGTGGTCACAACACGCATTCCAGGTGGTTGCAGACCCCGTGGGAGAAATATACGACTGTGAATGCAAGCTGTGGGTCCACACATGTGAGGACTAAAAAGGTGTTACAAACTGTAGTAAATTTCCTTGTCAGTTTTTGTTCGATTGAAATGACGGAAACCATGCACTTCTTCCAAAAAAACAGGTCTTTTCTGCCTGCATGTCCTATGCATGATGCAGACAAATAAGGCTGGTAGCTTTCCAGAGAAATACATCCTCAGGAGATACACCAAACGCCCGAACATGTAGCCAACCTTCAACATAAATGACTTGTGGACAGTAGCGTCTAATGGGGCCTCCCACTACTGCATTGAAAGCGCACTTCTGTAGCTGAACATGAGGGTACACAGAAAAAGCTTGAGAAGCCAAGACCAAATGTAGAGGGCACGGTCGTTATGGAAAGTATTGAACAAGAACTGGATGCCATGCATTCTGCTGCAAATGGAGATGACGCAAACAATGAAGCAGAAAATATTGAGCATGTTGTAGCAACAATCTTATCTGAAATGAACCATCTAGGAGCTATTAGCAGCTACGAGGAGGAGGGGGAGCAGCCACAGCAACAAGAGCCTGCCCATGTGCACACTCAAGAGCAGCAGCATGCTCACGTGCAAGATCATGAGCTTGACGGTGCTGTAGGCGAATAACATGACAGCAGGAGATCCTACCACCAACAACAGCAAAGGGTAATTAAACAGCCCATATTCTCATGCACAAAGGGGAGGAAGAATAAGACGCAAGCAGCGAAAGCAGCAGCCAACAAGCCGCCGCGCCCCGTCAAACGCATGGAACCCGACCTGGATGGCAAACCTCTCGGGATAAGGGTATGCGGTGTCTGCAACGTGGTGACCAATCATAATGCATGCACATGCCCACACTGCACAGATGCCATCATCGATAAGCAAAAGCTGTAGAAGCAGATTGGAGCCGCCCAGGTTTCTACCACTGGAGACAACACACGTAAAAGCTACATTTGCGGCAAGTGTGGGGGGACTGATGGACATAATGCCCTCACATGCAAACTAGACAAGGGCAATGGCGCTGAACAGAAATAGGGCAAGGTCCAGAGTTCCAAAAACCCAAACGAAGAGGATGAAGAAGAAGATTTTGACAAGAATGATGACCAGTAAGACGAAGGCAATGAAGATGACAGTATTGGGGACGAGGAACCTGAAACTGATGATGAAGCTGCCAAGGCTCAAGTAGGAAAGGGCACCGACAAGGGACATCATTCACGGCCAGTTAGATGAAGCTCAAGACTGAAGAATCCATAGTGGTTGTGCTGCTGTATCAATTCAAAAATAAGCTTCTACTCTCGGTCCCCTCGGTACACAATGAAGAATAGTATCTGAAACACTACCGTTACAAAACTAATTTAGCTTTATTATAGATTTCTGGATCAGTACTATATTTAAGATACCATTTTTGTTTTGTGCCTGCTGGAGCAGTGACATTATTATGTAAACCATTTCATAAACCTTTTGAATGCACTGACAAATATATTTGAATTAATCTGGATTTTTATACCGTCTACACTATTGTCGACAAGTAACTCAGTAAAAAAATTAAAAAATTTGAAACTCTGATAATACATCAGTACTACTAAGTCTATCACGTCAGTTCAAGACAGAGCAACCAAACACACTCATGAACACCTCAAAAACCATTTTTCGAAAGCTATGATTAGTTTGCCAGTCCTAGTGCAGAACGCCCATCAGTACAGAAAAAGAATGAGCTCAAGCAAACAGAAAAGTTTGAAGTACAATATAATACACTTGTACTGATGAAAAAGTAAGTTATCTATAAAAATACTTTCAAAAATTATGTTGATTTAAACAATAATTTCAAAAAACAAGGTTTAAAAAACTTAGCATCACACACAAAAAAAAAGAATAAATCTGCTCAAACCAACGACACAGGGCTGGCGTGATACATATTTAATATACTTGTATTGGTAAGTTCAACCACACGTCAATCACCAGTCCAAGTATTCAACAGTCGAGTGGTACAAATGCCATCATTACCGACTCTAAGACGTGCAAGTGTGACAAGCAACTAATTAGTACACCTTGACAAGACGGGTCAGTGCGACCAGCAAATACCCCTGCAAAAAATGAGGTTTGGACGGTTAGTTTTTCCAAGACACCACCCGCACCACCCACTGGGCGGTTGCCACAAGAGATTGCAATATCAACCCCATGACAACTACCCCCACTATCACGGCTTGCCGGCGACGAACCGCCTCCCCCACGTCCCAAACCACACCTTAAAATACCCCATTGGCCTCCATCTCTGCCTCATTCCCAAAACCACCATTACCTCTCCATCTCCACTACCAACTCCCCACAAAATCCCTCCCTGAAGCCCACCATCACTAGAGGTTTGGACGGTTGGTTTTTCCAGGACACCACCCGCGCCACCCACTGGGCGGTTGCCACAAAAGACTGCAACGGTGACCCCACGAACACTACGCCCACTATCACGGGGAGCCCGCGACGAACCGCCTCCGCCACATCCCAAACCACACCTTAAAAAACCCATTCGCCTCCATCTCTGTCTCATTCCCAAAATCACCATTGTCGCTCCATCTCCACAACCAACTCCCCACAACATCCCTCTATGAAGCCAGCCGTCACTGGAGGTGTGAAATGGCGGAGGAACGGTCTGCCAAGCATCAGCGTGGCGAGACGTTCGACCAGAGCAACAAGGTTAACGATGTTCAGATCCTCGATGAGAAGCTCAACTACACCGAAAGGCTCAAAGAGGTAGAGCTCCATGGCAAGGAGACGCTGGAGGTCGTCTGCACCAGCAATCCAGACAAAGCCGACAGGATGATCGGGAGGCTCAGGATGAGGGGCGGCGGCTTGTATCCTAGCTTCATCGGCATTGATGTGGAGTTTACCAGAAAAGATAAACTTGCGCAGAGGGTAGTAGTTCTACAGTTATGCGTGGAGGAACTCTGCCTGGTATACCACATCACCGCGGCCCCAAAATGGTGAACCATCCTACTCATTTACCCTCTTCATTCATTTGTTTAATTAGTACTGCATCCTCAACATTTCATTAAACTAGTTTCTCAACTAGATGTACTAGTGTAGTTTGTGAAGTGGATGCACTAGTACAGTTTGTCAAGTAGATTCACTAGAATAGATTTTGAACCTGATGCACTGGATTAATATCTGAAATTGTTGGACTAGATTAATTTCTGAAGTTGATGTACTAGTGTAGTTTCTGATCTTGATGCACTAGTGTAGTTTCTGGACTTGATGTATTAAAGTAATTTCTGAACTTGATGTAGTAAAGTAGTTTTTGAACTTGGTGTGATGTTATTTTCAGCAGCACAAATAGTAAGAACTTGATGAAGCACTGGTATAGGTTTTTTTATTCAACAAAAGAAAACTAAACTAGTACTAAGCAGCACATAGATCATTGACTCAACTGTAGATACCAAAACAAAAATAACATGGTGTACTTGAATTTAATTTCTGAACTTTGTGTCCTAGTTTCTGAACTACATTCATCCATGACTTATACTATATAAGCATCTACTTCATGGATTCATCACATGTAAAACAATAACTGAAGAATTAGATCATGGAAAAAATACTAATATTCAATATGTCTCTCCCCTTGCAGGCCCAATCGCCTCCATGAGCTCCTGAAGGAGGAGAAGTTGTACACCTTTGTCGGTTTTAGCATTAAAGATGACAAAGAGATGCTGAAGCTGGGCCGTACCAGGCCATCGATGGAGTCATGCCGTGGGCCGCAGGCAGGCAAGTCTGGGTACCCCTGTTCCCAGAACACCGACAGTAGCCCCCGGGCCCATGGTGCGCTCGAACTTGGCATCGAGGCGAAGCCAAGGGGCAAGTGCGGAGCGCCGCGGGCCCTAACCGCCTGCGGCCATGGTCGACGCGTGGTGATTGATGGGACATGGGTATCTCTGCTTCCCCACGCTGCCTCGGCAACTGTCGCTGGCTGACAAAAAGGTTGGCGCTTGCCGCTGAGCCTTCATTGCCCTTCTTCCATCTTGCTCCAGATCCCCTTCTCCTTCTGCTTAGCGCGCCTCCAGATCTGCCGAATCCTTTCCCCGGACTCGCCACCAATGGCCACCGACAAGGCGAAGTCATTGGCTTCTGCCACGCGCTCGGCTCCCTGGTTTGAGCCGGCCTTGAGCGCGTCCTCCATCGCCGAGGGGAAGCACCTTGCCGCCATGCTCCCGCTGACGGTGGGCGGTGACAATGAGGGAGGGGAGACGGCGCTCCGGGTCGGCTCCGCCCAGCTGGAAGCCTTGGGTGGCACCTTCTACCCCTTCTTCCTGCACAGCATCTTCGCTGGGCTAGTTCCCACTTTCTCCCGCTTCTTCTATGCCGTCCTCAACCACTATGGTCTCCACGCCCTCCATCTTCATCCCAACTCCATCCTCCTCCTATCGATCTTTGCCTTCTACTGTGAAGCGTTCGTGGGGGTGACGCCCTCCGTCGCGCTGTTCCGCCACTTCTTCTACCTCCGGATAAGTAGCGGCCAGTGCTTTGGGTGCGCCAGCTTCATCGCGGCCAACGGCAGTAATGCGATCTCGCGGGCCGGGAAGAAGGTGGAGGACTTCTGGAACAAGTGGATCTTCATGGATGCCAAGCGCTCCCATGCTCGGCTGGAGCTGTCGACCGCGCTGCCGACGCCCTTGGATCAATGGGCTCACGAGAAGCTCACCGACCCCAGGGCGGAGCAGTTGCTGGAGAGGATGACGGCCGACCTGTAGGTGGAGGACCCAAAGGCGGAGAAGCTGACAGGGGCATGATTGTCAAGGAGTTCCTGACGCAGCGCCTGGCTTCGCTCCAGGCGCACTCGCGCCCCCTGTGGAGCTTCAAGGGCGTGGAAGACGACCTCTGGTTGCGCCCGGACAACTTGTCTAAAGAGGAGCTAAGCAAGGTCGTGCGCACCTTGCTCGGGAAGGCCAGGGTGGCCCCCCGGACGCCCATCTCCCATTGTACCGTCGCGCCGACGGTGAGAAGATAGCCGCCGCCATGCCTGTCTTCAACGAGCGGGGGCTCGTGCCACTGGAGCCTTCCCTGCCTACGGGCTGCCTGGTGCCGGTGTCCTCCGGCGATTCCTCCGAGGAGGAGGGGAACAAGAGCTTAGAGGCGACCTTGGAGGAGGTGGGGGAGACTTCTCCCCCACGATGGAGCGAGCTCTTCCGAGCCTTCTCTGACGACGACGCCGACAAGCACCCAGTTAGGGAGTCGCCGTGCTCCGCCGGGGTCACCACGAGGTCCAGGGGCACCCCTCCGAAGAAGCTGAAGTAGGGTGTCCCGAAGAAGGACAGGTCGTCGTTGCTTCCCCGAGGTGGCACCTCTGCCCCACCGTCGGCCGCCGCTGCCGCAGATCCGGCCGCTGCGCCCTCATCCGCTCCCGAGAGCTCGGCGGGGCTTGCGCCCACGGAGCCTGTGGGCATCGCGCTCCTGAAGAGGACGAGGGAGTACGTCACCACGGATCAGTAAGCGCACCATCTTGTCTTTGCTTCCTGCTTTTGACATAGTGCTCTGACATTTTCCTCTCTGCGGCCAGGCCAATGCCGGTGACGAAAAGGAAGAAGGAGGAGGTGAGGGCTCCTGATGATGAGTGGCCCACCTCGGCCCTGGAGATTCTGGCGCAGACGGACAAGGCTAGCTCGCATCCTCCTGCAGCAGGGTTGCCCTCACTAGGCTCAGGGGCCCAACCTCAGGAGAAGGATGCCCCTGCGGCCGCGTCGGCTTTAGAGACGCTTGCCTTTAGCGTGCCTGCTAATGACCCGACGGCTCCGGAGCCCCTGGGCATCCTTGCTGCTGCTGCTTTGCCAGTCTTGATGCCATAGCCGTCTCCTCTTCCAGCCGCCATGCCGGCGGGCCGCGACTCTTCTACCGCGCCCGATGCTCTGGAGCAGGCCTTCTCCGCATTGGATCAACTCCGGAACGATCTTTGGGGCCCCGACCTGTGCCGGTCGTCGGGGCGCCTGGAACTGGTCTCAGGGTGGCTCCAGGCTGACTCGTCCGTCAGGGCGGCCTAGGACCAGGCCGACGCTACTGAAGAGGAGGGCCAGAAGGTGGAAGGCGTGGCCGCCGTCGCCCGTGATGTGGCGTTGAAGGACGCGAAGGACGCTGAGGAGCGCTGCCGCACGGCGGAGGCCGAGCTGAAAGCCCTCCACGACGAGCAGGCCACCCACGCCCACCAACTCGAGGAGCAGGAGGAAAAGCTGAAGGAGCGGGAGTCTGCAGTTGCCGGGCATGACGCCGAGCTGGAGCAGGCATCTCGGGAGCAGGCCACAGAGCGTGGCCGCCTGGAGAAGCTGAAGGAGGAGGTGGAGGCAGACCAGGCATCCCACGCCCAGCGTGTCTCTGACGAGAAGGCTCGGCTGGAGGCCAGGGAGAAACTCCTTGCCAAGACTGAGGCGGCGGCCACCGCGGGGCGTGCCGCGTTCGACTCCCTCGAGCAGAGGCCCCGCAAGGCACTACGGGATCTCTACAGGAGCAGGTACAAGGAGCCGCTGGTGACTCCGGAGGAAGGCCCCGCCGGGCTGCTCCCCAAGCTCGTCGCGGCGCTCGAGGGCATCGTCGTCGGAGTGGGCCCCATGGTGGAGGGAGAAGCCCGCGCGCTTTCGGCCTCGGCCGCAACCTGTGTCTTCAACCACCTCCATCTTCGGGACTCCAGCTTTGACTTTGGTGCCCTGCTCGAGCCCGTGGACCCTGTGCTCCAGGACGCCACTGCCGAGGCCGTGAAGGGTCAAGTGGAGGCCCTGCTGCGGAAGTTCCTTGCCGTCGACCCCATGCCTACGGCTGACGGCAAGGACGGCGGCGACGTCGTCGATGACGGGACTCCCCAAGCGGGCAGCGGTGGTGTCCAAGGCTGAAGGAGATGGCAGCGCTTTCCCCTTGTTCTATTCCTGCAACATGTATCGTGCCTCATGGAGGCGTAAAAACTTATGCTTTGGAACTTTAAGAGACAATATGTTTTGTAATAATTTGCTAAGGTTCTGCGGTTTCCTTTCTGTTTGCTTTGATGTTCTGCGTTGGCAGGGCCCGGCCCAGCGCATACCTCAGCCGCCGTTGGGTCGTCTGGATCGCCAGGACGAGACCAAGGGGTGAGGGGCTACGTGGCCACTTAGGCTCCTGAGTCGCGATGCTCAGGAGTCCCCCATGACGTACGAACAACCCTCGGGAAGGAGACGCAAGAGTGGGTCTTCGCGTTCTGCGTCGGCAGGGCCCGGCCCCGCGCATACCTCAGCCGCCGTTGGATCGTCCGGATCGCTAGGACGAGACCAAGGTGTGAGGGGCTACGTGGCCAGTTAGGCTCCTGAGTCGCGATGCTCAGGAGTCCCCCTTGACGTGCGAACAAAAAACCCATACCTGTACTCGCCGGGCTTTCGCTCGGGAGGGATGCGCGAAGACCAGGTCCGAGGGACCTGGCATGGTGGCGTACACAAGGCATGACCTAAGCGTAGCCCCCATGCCCAGCCCCCTCGCGCTAATCTCCCGAGGGGAAAGCAGCGTGGTGAGGCTGAACACCGAGCCTGGTGGCTCTCCTGAGGTTAGTGCAGCCGTTAGGCTGCCCCCAGTTGTTTATCACCAGCGCGGAGCATGGCGCTTCCGCTCTTGCATGGGCATAGCCGCTCCTCGACCGTGTCAACTACCAGCGAGGAGCATGGTGCTTCCACTGGTACGTGGGTGGGGGCTCCCTCTGAGGGGAGACCCCGGGGCATGTACAGCCCCGCCCTGACATGTGGGTTGCACGGCTGGGCTAGAGGAGGTGTGTATGGGCACTCGTGAGCCAGCGCGGGACTCACGAGGCCCTACCTCAAGGTGGGTTGCGCCTGAATTTGATTCATAGCACTTGTGATAGTCCTGTGAGATGGTTAGGCAACCTGCACTGAGTGAATCTCCTGAGGTTATCGCATGAGAAGGCCAAACACCAACGACCCGAGGAGGTGACGTGAACGGGTCCGGCCCACTAGACAAAGCTCAGCCGTTGGGTTTGTCGACGCTGCAGGGATGGACCCGAGCACAGACGCCGTGCCCAGTCTTCTCATGTGAATGTCCTGAAGAAAGACAACCGGCGCGCGGCTCCCGCGGTGGCGAGGCACCGGGTCGCTCGCCCTAACTTACCCGCCCCCGATTAGCTCATGCGAGAACAAGGCACCAAGGACCATGGAAGGTGACGTGCACGGGAGCTGGCCCGCGAGCCAGAGCTCAGCCACTTGGGTTTAGCGACGCTGCAGGGAAGGGCCCGAGCACAGACGCCGTGCCAGTCCTTAATCATGAGGCGGTCGTGGGTAGGCTTGCAAGGGCGTACGACGTTCGTGGTGACGAAGCACCGGACAGTCAAGTGATAATCATAAATAAACTCATGGATAAGGTAGAGCTAGTTCTGATAGATGCAAAACGATACATGCCGCAGGGACGGACCCACGCGGCTTGGGGATAATGCAGCCCAAGGGGTGCCCCCAACTGAACAAACTAGAAAATGTCACCTGGCACCGTTGTTGAAGAGATGTTGGAGTAGCTGAAGATGCGTGCCGCAGAAGTCGCTCCTCATAAGCCGCCCAGGCCCCGAACCTCAGGAGGCTCTGGGAGCCCAGGGGGCTCGCGAGGATCCATCTCCTCCTCTGACAGCATCGCCTGGCTTCTGGCCTCATGACCCGCCAGGACGCCCCGCATGTGGTGCTGGAGTGCGGCAGCTGCACTCGACAAGCCCAAAGGCATGCGAACATAGCTATGAGGGGGACCCTCACGCCGGCAGCGCGGGACGGCCAGAAGCGCTCCTGAGATGCGGCCCTATTGAGCCCTGGGATGTTGACGCGGACGCGCAGCTCGCTGTCCTCGCCAGGACAAGGAGCTGCACCGGGTGGTGGGCGATGGTCGCCTCGCATAGCTCTTGCCTCCTGAAGCTCCTCGATTGCCTTGGTGATGAACTCCTGAGCGCCTGGCACCTCGCGCCTTATACCCTCCTGGCGGAAGCGCGCGCTGAAGCATGCCTCCACATGGTGCCCGAGCGCCTCCCTCATGATGTTGGCCAGGTCAGAGGCCCTCCAGAGGAGAGCCCCCGAGCCCAGCCTGAGAGGGGCGCCGGGCACGCCTTCCTATGCGAGAGAGGGAGGCGTCCCATTAGTGGGCGCAGGGCTTGAGGTGGTGTCGCTGGACACCCCGCTCTCCTAAGGTCCTTGGCGGAGCAGCTGCTTCTTCTTCTTGGGGACAGCCTCAGGAGGGTAGACGGCGCCTTCATCGTCTGGGTTCTCGAGCGCCGCAGCCTGGTAGGCGCGCTCGAGAGAGCACACCGCGTCCTTCTCCTTGTAGGCAACTGTGATGACGCCGCAGCTCCCTAGCATCTTCAGGACATTGTAACCATGATGGGTCACCGCCATGAACTTTGCTAGGGCCGGATACCCAAGGATGGCATTCTATGGAAGGCGAATGTGAGCGACGTCGAAGTCGATGAGCTCAGTGCGGTAGTTGTCACGCTTGCCGAAGGTGACAGGGTGGCGGATCTGCCCTATCGGGGTGGTGGAGCCGTCGGTCACTCCAGAGAAAGGCTTGATAGGATGCAGCTGGTCATAGGGCATCTAGAGTCGATCAAATGTCTCGATGGAGAGAACGTTGAGCCCCGCACCGCCATCGATGAGAGTCTTGGTGATGAGCACGTTGCTGATGGTAGGCGTGTAGAGCATCGGGAGAGCGTCGGCAGTTGCCGCGCACTTGAGCTGATCGGATGAGCTGAAGGTGATGGTGCACTTGGACCACCTAAGCGAACGCGTTGCCTCGAGCATGGGGAGGGCCGCCTTCACTTCCCGGGCAAACTGCTCGAAGATTCGATGAGAGGCAGGGGCCTGAGCGCCGCCCAAGATGCAGGTGATGGCACGAGGCTCCTGGAAGCCCCCAGCCCCTCGTCCTGGTGGTGGTCGTCATTCCTTCTTGGTGGTGGCGGCAGCGGAGGAAGGCCAGCGTTGCCCTGAGGATGGTCCTCATGAGGCTGGTCCCTCCAGGGGCCCTCGTGAGGCTGGCCCTGCTAGCGGTCCTCACGAGGCTGATCGCGCCATTCTTGGTGGGGGTCACGGCCGTCCCAGCGTCCTCCACCTCGGCCTCCTCTGCGGCTGTACCTCGGTCGCTGCGCTTGGGGCGTCGACTGAGGCACCCGTCGCGGATGGCCCTGAGCTCCTGGCATTCGTTGGTGTTGTGGCTGTGCATGTTGTGGAAGACGCAGAACGGGCGGCTGCCCTTGGATGACTCTGGGTGGTCGTAGCCGCGCTTCAGCTTTGGTTCGGCCGCGAGCACGGCCGGTCCCTTGCGCTTCATGTCCTTGGCTTTGGCCTTCTTGTCTTCTGGGTAAGCCCCTCGGAGCTCCAGGAGAGAGAGGCGACCTTCCTCAGCTCTCGCACACTTGGTTGCCATGTTGAACATCTCCAGAGCCGTGCACAGGTCCTCATGTATGGTGAGCTCCTCCTTCATCTTGACGTTGCGGATGCCATCAGTGAACGCCGAGATGATGGCCTCGTCCGACACCTTGGGGATCTTGAGGCGGACGCTGTTGAAGCGTTGGATGTACTTCTACAAGGTCTCTCCTGGCTGCTGCTTGATGCGCCGCAGGTCACCCGCAGCCGGTGGATGGTCGCGAGTGCCCTGGAAGTTGGTGACGAAACACTCTCGCATTTTGTCCCAGCAGGAGATCGATCCCGCGGGCAGGTTTAGGAGCCACGAGCGCGCACCATCCTTGAGGGCCATTGGAAACCAGTTCGCCATAACCTTCTCGTCGCCGTTGGCTGCCTCGATGCTCAGCTCGTAGAGCTACAGGAACTCGGCAGGGTCGGGGGTGCCGTCGTAGCGCGGAGGCAGGTCAGGCTTGAACTTTCCCGGCCAGATGACGCTGCGTAGCTCCGGAGTGAATGTGCGGCTACCCGCTGTGGTCACGGGAGCCCGTCGTGGAGGTGGAGCCTGGTCTTGGCGCTCGCGCGCCACCGCTGCAGGCGGCGTGCGGTCTTGATGTGGCAGTGCTGGGAGTGCACGAGCATCTTCTTGCGACCGCTGCACCACCTGGTAGCTTTCCTCTTCACGCGCCGGCGCCCTGAGCGGCGGGTCGCGCACCGGGGCCTCGCGCCTTGGCCCGAGGGCGACGTCTTGACGGGGAGGTAGAGGAGGTGCTCCGTGGGCTACGTCACCCGCAGCAGGCGACAGGTGAGGCAGCGAGCGAGACGGTGCAGGAGTCCCCGGCGGCGCTGACAAGCTCAGCGATGCGGTCCAGCCAGTCTTCGTAGAGGTCGTCGACGGGGCGGTAGCGCAGGAGCTCGCGCGCCATGAGCAACGCAGCCAACGCGTTCACTGGCCCGCGACGAGCATGAGACGACGAACCAGCCGGAGTCAGCAACGGGGTGGCGGTGCGCCCATTCCGCCGCACAGAAGGGTGCAGTGACGAAGCTTGCTGCTCGTGCCCCGCGGGGCCAGTGGCAGCGTTCGCCACTGGAGACGGGGGACAGCGAGGGCAGCCGTCTCCCGCAGGCGCTGTCTGAGCGACACGGGCGGCGAGGGTGGCCCGGCGCTCAGCGCGAGCTCGACGTGCGTCAGCCATGGAAGCGGCAGAGCGGTGGTGGATCGACCGGTGGGGGAGAGGCTCCGACGCACCCCTACCTGGCGCGTCAAATGTCGGATTTCGGGTTCCGCAAACCCTTGAGAGGTTCGAACTCTGGGGTGCGTGCGAAGAACTTGTCCTCCCCAGTCTGCCTACTCGCTAATCTCACAGCCTAGCTCGATGAACTGTAAGGAAAAGAGACACAGCAGTTTACCCAGGTTCGGGCCACCTTGCGGTGTAAAACCCTACTCCTGCTTTGTGGTGGATTGGCCTCGAGCGGCTGAGGATGAACTAGTACAGTGGCGAACAGCCTCAGGAGGAGAGGTGTTCTTGAGCTCGAGTGAGCTGGTGGGGTGAGCGTGATCAGAATGATCCATCCCGGGGGGGTCCGATCCGATCCCTCTCTAAGGTGGTGGCTAAGTCCTATTTATAGTGGCCTTAGTCCTCTTCCCAAATGAAAGGCGGGAAGGGATCCCGCGATGGCCAAATTCGAAGGGAGACAACTAGTACATGCTATCCTGACAAAAGTAGTCTTCGCCTACAAAAGCCTCTGGTTGTGACGCCATGGTGGGCTCAGGGATGACCTTCGTCCTGCCGTCCTGGCGGTCTTGGTCTTGTTGCACGGGAATGGAAACCTTTGGCTGATTCCTCGGGACTCCGTGCCTGCGCTTGCCTTTTTAGCACCGAAGAGGAAACTGGTACACTGCGCCCGCAAGTGCCCGCCTGGCCTTGGTCGTCATGGCTCACATCATCCGGACCTCACGAGGTGAGGCTTGCATAGAGATCCCCGCTCCTCGGGAGCCACCTGAGGAGGCCGTTCCTCGTGGAGGTCTTGGTGTCGTCCGCCTCGCGAGACTTGGGCCCTCACGAAGGTCTTGAGTTGTTGTCGCTGAAGCTGGGCCGTACCAGGCCGTCGATGGAGTCACGCCATGGGCCGCAGGCAGGCAAGTCTGGGTACACCCATTCCTAGAACGCCGACAAGCTGTTGTGCCGCTCTCGCTAGTTATTATCCCCGAGGCACATGTTGCTGCCGCCACTTGAGAAGCAACAGCGACCGTTTGGGCTGCCTTGGCCGCCCGATCGCAGATTGCGGCATGAAGCTTGTTAGCACACGCATGGCGGCTACGGCCACGCTCTCGCTGGAGTGGGCCGCCAAAGTTGCCCTCACGAAGTGGGTCCACGTCCCCATCTTTCACCGGCGATGATTGAACAGTAAAATGATATTTGGGGATCGAGCTAGTGTGCTTAACACGCCGGCTATGAACTGTAGCCGACGCACCTTCTCGCGTAAGCCATACGCGTACTATACTCCGACGGTGCTCCAAGATATTTTGTGCTGCATCTCACACGGTTGGTGAAAATAAACTATGCGATCTACTTGATTTTTCATCTTGATTTGAATTACATAATGGAGTCACAGCGGCAAAGGAGGGTGTTTGAATTGCTAGAACTTTTATCTGCAGTGAACATGCAACTATAGGTCTGTCGTCAAAAAATTGGAATTATTCAGGGTTCGTTTGGACATTTTTATACATTAACTTGGTTTTCTAGGCATTTCAGGTGCACAATTCAAAATTAAACTACATGCATATGCTCCGGTGCACCAAAATGGGTTGTAAAATCATATATGTGTCCATGGGTTGATGCTTACGTCTCATGCAAGAAATGGGGATGAATTTCAAACACCATGGCGTCGTGGCTCTCCGGCATACGTTGAGGTACTTGCTTTTGTAATTCCAGTAAATTCAAAACTCGTTTGAAATTCATGAACCTTGGCATGCTATCATCGAATGGCATCAACATGTTGGGGTAAAAAATATTGTTCCATTTGGGGCAGGTTATGGTATAAGCTTCTCACAAACCAGAGATTCTCACAAGAAGCCTCATGGTTCCGGTAGGGAAACGTGTCACCTTTGTGGACAAAACGATATTTGTCGCCTCTTCTTGCTTTCAATTTTTTTTCTGGTGTCAACATAGAACAACAGGAGTGTCGTGTTAAATTTTGGAATTTTTCGGGGTTCGTTTGGACATTTTTATATGTTAACTGAGTTTTCTAGCCATTTATGTGCATAATTCAAAATTGAACTACATGCACATGCTCCAGTGCATAAAAATGGGTTGAAAAATCAAATGTGTGTCCTTGGTTGCAAGCTTAGGTCACATGCAAGAAATGAGAATGAATGTCAAACACCTTGACACTGTCACTTGGCCGCTAACATTGAGATACATGGTTTTAAAATTCTAGTAAATCGAAAACTCGTCTGAAATTCATGAAACTTGACATGATATCATGGAACGACATCGACCTGTCGTGGTAAAAATATTGTCCCATTTAGGGCTGGTTTGGGTATAAGCTTCTCGCAACAAGCCTGATGGTTTCGGTAGGGAACGTGTCACCTTTGTGGACGTAACAATATCCGTTGCCACTTCTTGCTTTCAAATTTTTTCTAGTGTCAACATAGAACAACAGGAGCGTTGTGTCAATTTTTGGGACTTTTCGGGGTTCGCTTGGACATTTTTATACATTAACTGAGTTTTTTATTCATTTATGTGCATAATTCAAATTTGAACTACATGCACATGCTCCAGTGCATATAAATGGGTTCAAAATTCAAATGTGTGTCCTTGGTTGCATGCTTAAGTCCCATGCAAGATCTGGGAATGAATGTCAAACACCCTAAAACCATCGCTCGGCCGCTAACATTGAGATACATGGTTTTTAAATTCTAGTAAATCGAAAACGCGTCTAAAATTTATGAAACTTGACATGCTATCATGGAACGGTATCAACATGCCATGGTAAAAATATTGTCCCATTTGGGTCAGGTTGGGGTATAAGCTTCTCACAAACCAGAGCTTCTCACAACAAGCCTCATGGTGACGGTAGGGAACGTTTCACCTTTGTGGACGAAACGATATCCGTTGCCTCTTCTTGATTTCAATTTTTTTTCTAGTGTTAACATAGAACAACAGGAGTGTTGTTTTAAATTTTGGAATTTTTTGGGGTTCGTGTAACACCCCAAAAATTTAATCATATTTTTTATTAAGTAAAATTTTGGCCAGAAATAAAATTTTGTTTTATAACAGGTCTTTTAATAATTTCAGAACAATTTTCTGTTTCTGTTTTTCAAAATTCTTCCCTCCATATAGCAATTTTTGGTGATAATATTGTAGCTTTGGTAGTTTTATTAAACCATTTCATTTATATTTTTATAATAGTAAGCATTATTTTCATAATAAAAATTGCCTCTAAACAATTCTTTTAACAGCTATTTCAATATTTTAAATGCCTCTGTTGCACTACAACTACTTTAAATAATTCTTTCAAAATTCCACAAAAATTATGAGGGGTCATGTGATGCCTACAGATCACTTTTATGCAAAAACCCAACCTGGTGTTTTGAAAATTTTGAGTGAACCTTCCCCTTTTCCATTCTGTCCAATTCCTCAGTTACAACTACAACCGCTAGTTTCCTTGCTCCATTAATTCTGAAATTTTTCCCACTTACTGTCCTTCCAACCAAACCCTTAAGTCCAAAATTTTAGCTCCATTGAAATCCTTTTAGTTCACCAAATAATGCCCTCCAGTTTCTGTCGAGAAATGAATATCAGTAAAACTTGCACTATCTAGTTTGCCTTTATGCCAAACCAATCACACCATCATTTTATTCATCTAAAGAGACACCATCCTGGAAATTTTCACACCCAACAAGTCCTCCTAGGTAGCCCTAGCATTTTAGCAAGCAGCTCATGTGCATGGCAGAATTTGGCAAGCTCACAAACTTGCATTGGGCACTTGCTCTATTGGCCAAAATAACATGTCCACCCATTTTATCAAGTCCATCAGCATCACCATGTCAAGTTTAAATAGCAGCAAAATCCCCTAGGTCACCCTGGCAAAACGTCGAGCACCTCTGGTGCATGTCTGGAGAGTGGCCAGAACACGCGTATGACCGCGCCGATGTCAAGCTCCTGCCATGCCTCAACTGCAGCCCACGCTCGTCCTAGTACTCCGCTGGATCACTCCATCAATCCCGAGCCTCACCGACACCTCCCCGCGTCGCCAAGCACCGACCACCACCGACCCCGCCATCCCGCGTCGTCCGCCGCTCGGGCACGACACCGTCCAGAAGCCCCTGGCCAATCCCCAAACACCAGCTCTCCCTTGCCTTAATACTCATCTACTTGAGCTTATCCACGGCCTGCCACCAACCCAACGGCCTTGCCGGCGACCTCTATCCGCCATTAATGGTCAACCGCCGTCATGCCCCGAATCAGGAAGCCACGGCACCCGCCCAAGCCACCCGACCCCGCCAGCACACCCCCTGTGGTAAATTTGGACGGCCACCGTCCATACCAACTCGCACCGTCCACACACCAATCTCACCACCGCCTCCTGTTGCCATTAATGGCTGCCATCGCCATGGTTATCTCCGGGCGCCACGGAACCACCTCTTCGATGCTATATAAAGACCACCCCGAGCTCACTCAGCTGACTAACACTCCTCCTCCCTCCTTCAGGAACTCCCTCGAGCAGCAAAACGACCGGAGCGGTCGTCATCTTCGTCTCTGGCGAACCACTGCCGTCCTCTCCTCCGCGAAGGTTCCCACCTCTCTGGTACCTTCCCCTCTCCACAAGCTACACCAGGAGCCTCCCCACGGTCCCGCAGATCCATCCCCGCGCTCAATTTGACTCGGGAACGACCATGGGCGAACCCCCCTGCTGCCCGACACCGCCGTCCGCCGGAATTGGCATCGTCGGTGACTTGGTCCACCCTAGCTACCGTGGCGGGTACCAGAAGCACCGCCTTTCCCTCCTGAGCACGATGCTGGTATCACCTCGTCGAATGGTGACGCCGTTCACCGGAGCACCGCCCCTGTTCTGCCACGAGGAGACAGCGCGGGCGGACCGGTCAAACCTGACCAGTGGGCCAGGCGGGCCCACTGTCAGTGACCCAGAGCCACCCGTAAGTGGAGACGGGCTTCTCACAAACCGTCATCGTGCGAGGGAAGCGCACTTCCTTGATTATGCCATCGACATCGTAGCCCTTCTATCCGGCTGAACGGTTGGGCTCGGCCCAGTGGTGCAGTACAGCTAAACAACACTCAGGGCGCACTGCTACTCCTTTCTATTTTCCATTTCCAGTAGTTTTCAAATATTTCCACAGGATCCATTTCTAATCCAAAATTGATGATTCAAACTCCTGCTGTCTTATAAAATCATGCTCTATTTATCTAGATTAGGTGAACATTTTTAGTAAGCTTTATCTCCACTGGACATTTTAAATAGTCCATTTCCTTAATTATCTCAACTTAGAAATTCCCTAGGAAAGTCATCTCAACTCCAAACAATTTTATTCTTTTTCTGGTATTCCTTATTTTGCCTCTAGTTTATTTTAATATTTATTTCAAAAATATTTGAAACAATTTTTGACACTGTTTTTACTATATGTGGTAATTCAAATATTTTTGAAAATAGGAAATGGAGGGGAGATAAATAATTCAAACTTTTGGAGTGCACCCAGCAACGTTGCATGCTCAAGGCAAGCAACTTGAACACTTGATATGGTGAATGAATGGTAGATTATTTGCTAGAATAATTTGAACATGACTATGTAGAATTCAAATTAAATTGGCATATTGTTAGTAGTGCTTGCATGGTTTGAATTCGAGTAAAATTTGCATGCATGTAGTGTTGGCATGTTTCATCGTACCGTGCATCGTGTGTTGTCATGACTAACTTGCAGGAGCAGGTATAAGTAAAATACAGTTTCGGCGGAAGGGTGACCACGTTGAAGCGTGATCATGCCTTATTGGTTATGCATGTTGGAGCATGCAAGGGTTGTGGCCCTGTTTGGTGTTACTCTTAATAAGATGCTTTGTTGAGCTAACCACTACAGGAAAACTTGAACCTCTTGAGTCGATCGTAGATCGAGTCTTGTTCCGGTAACCCCCATACTTGTTCCGTACTGCCACAGGTCCCTGCCATAGGTAGGGTATGGTTCAATAAGTTGATAACCCCTTTCCATGCACACACCGTACAGAGGGCCACGATGAGGTTTTCCGTGGCCGCGGACTAAATCCTGTCATCGGGTCAGGGGGCATGGGTGTTTCCAGTTGTGACTAAGAGGGGGGCACCCCTTGGAATCCGTGCGTATTAATAGTGATCCCATGTAGGGCATTGGTCTCTCCGTCTTAGAGTTTTTCTTGAACGATGTTTTGGGTGATTCCTGGCATCCGTAAAGTTAATTTGGTGTGTGCTGGTCAGGTGTGTTTTCAACCCAAAGACCGTAAAGGGAATTAGTTAGTGTCACGGTACTGACTAAAGAAATCCTTTACTTGTGGGTAAAGAGTACACCCTCTGCAGAGTTTAAACCTATTCGAATAGCCGTGTCCGCGGTTCAGGGCTACAATCTGGGTTGGTCAAGTGTCGTTATTAGTGTCGGTCTTCGGAGGAAAATAATTAAATTGAGCCTGAATTATTTTGCAGGATAAGTGTTGTCACCCTGTTGCTACCATGAATATTTTATGCATGTTAAATATTATTATGGTTATGCATATTATTGAGGACTAACCCTTTTTTTATTTTAAATTTCCTGAGTGTCTCAGGGGCCGGCTAGACTTCCCCGGGCACTCAATTTTATTTTCAAGACCTCTCATGGCGTCTCTCGAGTTAACAGGCGGTTTATCCCGCCACTACTCTTGTGGACACCCGATTGGCATTTCTCTTCAAGTCCGACCGTGGCGTCACTTGATGCCGGACTGGCATTTCTCTTCAAGACCTCTCGTGGCATCGCCTGAGTTCTCGGATGGTCCTGTCTCGTCCGAATTCTCTTTTAGACACCCGTTTGGCATTTCTCTTCAAGACCTACCGTGGTGTCACTTTAGACATCCGACCGGCATTTCTTTTATTTTATTTTCCTTTAGCATTCCTTGTTTATCACTAACATTTTTATATATCCATTTATTTGCACATGCTAATATTTTATCATGCCATGATTTAATTCCTGACAGCATGCATTTAGGTTCATCATGAGCTTACGCATATAGTGTAGTTCATCATGATCATATATTTTGTCTCCTGCATTCTGTATATCTTTTGTTCATGATGTTTGCGAGTACATTCAAATGTACTAACAGGCTTGTCCCTGGCTATTTACTTGGCCAGGTCAGGAGTTCTACGAGGAGTACCATAGCGACATCCGTGCGGAGCCTAGGATGGCAGCCATGTGGGATAGGAATTATTCGGGTCAGCTGTTCCTGTGGGAATGGAGCCCCATTGACATTGGAGAACCACGAGTCAACTCTGTCATCCACCACCGGATATCAGTGTTGTATCATTGGACCTTTATGGTCTTGTATTCAATTCTTGTAATAGCTTGGTATTCTGTAACAAGGACGTGTCCACCAGTAACAGTAATCCTGGGCTGGTGATGACACGAGGGGTTAATTTTTGGGATATATCGTGTCCCAGCCCCAACAGCCTTGGTATCAGAGCCAGGCTGATCATTGGCTAATCCTATCTTAGCCAGGTCGCTATCTCTAGGTTTCCACACCATCCACATCCTTTCCTGTCCACAGTCAAGCCCATCTCATCCGATAAGCCTGCACAGTGGCGGCCGACATCTTTTGACAGTCGGTGCCCAACCTATCAACCTAGCCCATAGGCTGTGTGCCTGTGGCCGACACCTGAGTTGTCCCATCCGCAAGCGTGCGATGGAAGACTCCGCTGGCTTATAAGAGAAGCCTTGCCCCAAATCAGCACATCACAGCCTCACTCTCAGTTTGATATCCAACCACCAAGATGCCAGGTCCCATCGTGCACAACGAGACCACCACCGCCGAGCTTGAAGGCTTTGTAGCCATCCTCGCCAATCTCACCCGTCGTGCTCTCGGCATCGAAGATCCGCCGGAGTATGTCGTGTACCAGGAGCACACAAGTGATTCCATCCATCACTTCTGGGCCACGGTGCACATCTACGGGAGGGGCATCACCGCAGAGCGCCCTTACCGGTTCACCGGGAGGACGACCCCCGACGAGCCCCAATCCATCCAACTTGCAGCCCGAGAAGCTGTAGTTCAACTCCAGCATCTGTCGCCGAGGGTTAACTGCGGCTCTTTCTACTACTACCCTAGTCGTGAAGGCTATGGTAGACCGACCCAAGTCGCCAACGGAGACCATGAGACGGATCCTGCCGTAGTGCATCTGGTGCGCTACCTGAGAGCGCAAGAGGCACTATTTGATCAGGTCACCAATGATCTGATTGAGACCCGTAGGATGCTTGCTCTCCTGACCCTGGTGAGAAGTGAAGCTGCACCTGCCACTGACAACCCGGTAGTATTATTCGGGAGACCAATCGAGCCTGCGAGGTCTGCCCCTGTTGCCCACCCGGGCAATGCATTCGTTACCCCGGATGAACTCCGTCATCTCTTTGGGATTTCCTCCAATGGGACTTTAGCCACTACACCCCACATGGGTCATCATCGCTACCCCAACCCTGCTGCTCCTCATAACACTCCAGTCAACTCCGACATTGAAGCCCCCGGAGAAGCCTCGACGTCCGCGAGACACGCTCGTCTGGATGTCGACGAAGTGGACTAAGTCCGCCGAAGTAGTTGTCGAGTCCTAGTTACCCTGTTGCCCTATAGATTCCACCATTGTACCCTAGACGATTATGAGTATGTTTCTAGCAGTGTGTAGAGTTTGATTGAATGATGTTCTTGTGTGTTATTGTCTTGTGCATGATTGCTTGTCTGTTGTGATTTGCATTTAATTCTTCGGCCCCTAACAAATCTCGAGGATGAGATTTTATTAAGGGGGGTAGAGTTTGTAACACCCCAAAAATGTAATCATATTTTTTATTAAGTAAAATTTTGGCCAGAAATAAAATTTTGATTTATAACAGGTCTTTTAATAATTTCAGAACCATTTTCTGTTTCTGTTTTTCAAAATTCTTCCCTCCATATAGCAATTTTTGTGATAATATTGTAGCTTTGGTAGTTTTATTAAACCATTTCATTTATATTTTTATAACAGTAAGCATTATTTTCATAATAAAAATTGCCTCTAAACAATTCTTTTAACAACTATTTCAATATTTTAAATGCCTCTGTTGCACTACAACTACTATAAATAATTTTTTCAAAATTCCACAAAAATTATGAGGGGTCATGTGATGCCTACAGATCACTTTTATGCAAAAACCCAACCTGGAGTTTTGAAAATTTTGAGTGAACCTTCCCCTTTTCCATTTTGTCCAATTCCTCAGTTACAACTACAACCCCTAGTTTCCTTGCTCCATTAATTCTGAAATTTTTCCCACTTATTGTCCTTCCAACCAAACCCTTAAGTCCAAAATTTTAGCTCCATTGAAATCCTTTTAGTTCACCAAATAATGCCCTCCAGTTTCTGTCCAGAAATGAATATCAGTAAAACTTGCACTATCTAGTTTGCCTTTATGCCAAACCAATCACACCATCATTTTATTCATCTAAAGAGACACCATCCTGGAAATTTTCACACCCAACAAGTCCTCCTAGGTAGCCCTAGCATTTTAGCAAGCAGCTCATGTGCATGGCAGAATTTGGCAAGCTCACAAACTTGCATTGGGCACTTGCTCTATTGGCCAAAATAACATGTCCACCCATTTTATCAAGTCCAGCAGCACACCATGTCAAGTTTTAATAGCAGGAAAATACCCTAGGTCACCCTGGCAAAACGTCGAGCACCTCTGTTGCGTGTCCGGAGTGTGGCCAGAACACGCGTATGACTGCGCCGATGTCGAGCTCCTGCCATGCCTCAACAGCAGCCCACGCTCGTCCTAGTACTCCGCTGGATCACTCCATCAATCCAGAGCCTCACCGACACCTCGCCGCTTCGCCTAGCGCTGACCACCACCGACCCCGCCAACCCACGCCGTCTGCCGCTCGGGCACGGCACCGTCCAGAAGCCCCTGGCCAATCCCCGAACACCAGCTCTCCCTTGCCTTAATACTCATTTACCTGAGATTATCCACGGCCTGCCACCAACCCAACGGCCTCGCCGGCGACCTCTATCCGCCATCAATGGCCAACCGCCGTCATGCCCCGAATCGGGAAGCCACGGCACCCGCCCAAGCCACTCGACCCCGCCAGCACACCCCCTGTGGTAAATTTGGACGGCCACCGTCCATACCAACTCGCACCGTCCACACACCAATCTCACCACCGCCTCCTGTTGCCATTAATGGCTGCCGTCGCCATGGTTATCTCCGGGCGCCGCGGAACCGCCTCTTCGATGCTATATAAAGACCACCCTGAGCTCACTCAGCTGACCAACACTCCTCTTCCCTCCTTCAGGAACTCACTCGAGCAGCAAAACGACCGGAGCGGTCATCATCTTCATCTCCGGTGAACCACTGCCGCCCTCTCATCCGTGAAGGTTCCCACCTCTCCGGTACCTCCCCCTCTCCACAAGCTACTCCAGGACCCTCCCCACGGTCCCACAGATCCATCCCCATGCTCAATTTGACTCGGGAACGAGCATGGGCGAAACGCCCCTGCTGCCCGGCACCACCGTCCGCCGAAATTGGCATCGTCGGCCACTCGGTCCACCCTATCTACCGTGGCAGGTACCAGAAGCACCGCCTTTCCCTCCTCAGCATGATGCTGGTATCACCTCTTTGAATGGTGCCGCCGTTCGCCGGCAGCGATCGCCGGAGCACCGCCCCTGTTCTGCCGTGGGAGACAGCGTGGGCGGATCGGTCAAACCTGACCAGTGGGCCAGGCGGGCCAACTATCTGTGACCCAGAGCCACCCGTAAGTGGAGACGGGCTTCTCACAAACCGTCATCGTGCGAGGCAAGCGCACTTCCTTGATTACGCCATCGATGTCGCAGCCCTTCTATGCGGCTGAACGGCTGGGCTCGGCCCAGTGGTGCAGTACAGCTAAACAACGCTCAGGGCGCACTGCTACTCCGTTCTATTTTCCATTTCCAGTAGTTTTCAAATATTTCCACAGGATCCATTTCTAATCCAAAATTGATGATTCAAATTCCTGCTGTCTTATAAAATCATTCTCTATTTATCTAGATTATGTGAATATTTTTAGTAAGCTTTATCTCCACTGGACATTTTAAATAGTCCATTTCCTTAATTATCTCAACTTACAAATTCCCTAGGAAAATCATCTCAACTCCAAACCATTTTATTCTTTTTCTGGTATTCCTTATTTTGTCTCTAGTTTATTTTAATATTTATTTCAAAAATATTTGAAACAATTTTTGAAACAATTTTTACTATATGTGGTAATTCAAATACTTTTGAAAATAGGAAATGGAGGGGAGATAAATAATTCAAACTTTTGGAGTGCACCCAGCAACGTTGCATGCTCAAGGCAAGCATCTTGAACACTTGATATGGTGAATGCATGGTAGATTATTTGCTAGAATAATTTGAACATGACTATGTAGAATTCAAATTAAATTGGCATATTGTTAGTAGTGCTTGCATGGTTTGAATTCGAGTAAAATTTGCATGCATGTAGTGTTGGCATGTTTCATCGTACCGTGCATCGTGTGTTGTCATCACTAACTTGCAGGAGCAGGTATAAGTAAAATACAGTTCCGGCGGAAGGGTGACCACGTTGAAGCGTGATCATGCCTTATTTGTTATGCATGTTGGAGCATGCAAGGGTTGTGGCCCTGTTTGGTGTTACTCTTAAAAAGATGCTTTGTTGAGCTAACCACTGCAGGAAAGCTTGAACCTCCTGAGTCGACCATAGATCAAGTCTTGTTCCGGTAACCCCCATACTTGTTCCGTACTGCCACAGGTCCCTGCCACAGGTAGGGTATGGTTCAGTAAGTTGATAACCCCTTTCCATGCACACATCGTACAGAGGGCCACGATGAGGGTTTCCGCAGCCATGGACTAAATCCTATCATCAGGTCAGGGGGCATGGGTGTTTCCAGTTGTGACTGAGAGGGGGGGCACCCCTTGGAATCCGCGCGTATTAATAGTGATCCCATGCAGGACGTTGGTCTCTCCGTCTTAGAGTTTTTCTTGAACGATGTTTTGGGTGAATCCTGGCATCCAGAAAGTTAATCTGGTGTGTGTTGGTCAGGTGTGTTTTCAACCCAAAGACCGTAATGGGAATTAGTCAGTGTCACGGTACTGACTAAAGAAATCCTTTACTTGTGGGTAAAGAGTACACCCTCTGCAGAGTTTAAACCTATTCGAATAGCCGTGTCCGCGGTTAAGGGCTGCAGTCTGAGTTGGTCAAGTGTCGGTCTTCGGAGGAAAATAATTAAATTGAGCCTGAATTATTTTGCAGGATAAGTGTTGTCACCCTGTTGCTACCATGAATATTGTATGCATGTTAAATATTATTATGGTTATGCATATTATTGAGGACTAACCCTTTTTTTATTTTGAATTTCCTGAGTGTCTCAGGGGCTGGCTAGACTACCCCAGGCACTCAATTTTATTTTCAAGACCTCTCGTGGCGTCTCTCGAGTTAACAGGCAGTTGATCCCGCCACTACTCTTGTGGACACCCGATTGGCATTTCTCTTCAAGTCCGACCGTGGCGTCACTTGACGCCCGACTGGCATTTCTCTTCAAGACCTCTCATGGCGTCGCCTGAGTTCTCGAATGGTCCTGTCTCGTCCGAATTCTCTTTCAGACACCCGTTTGGCATTTCTCTTCAAGACCTACCATGGTGTCACTTTAGACATCCGACCGGCATTTCTTTTATTTTATTTTCCTTTAACGTTCCTTGTTTATCACTAACATTTTTATATATCCATTTATTTGCACATGCTAATATTTTATCATGCCATGATTTAATTCCTGACAGCATGCATTTAAGTTCATCATGAGCTTACGCATATAGTGTAGTTCATCACGATCATATATTTTGTCTCCTGCATTCGGTATATCTTTTGTTCATGATGTTTGCGAGTACATTCAAACGTACTCACAGGCTTGTCCCTGGCTATTTACTTGGCCAGGTCAGGAGTTCTACGAGGAGTACCACAGCGATGTCCGTGCGGAGCCTAGGATGGCAGCCATGTGGGATAGGAATTATCTGGGTCAGCTATTCCTGTGGGAATGGAGCCCCATTGACATTGGAGAACCACGAGTCAATTCCGTCATCCACCACCGGATATCAGTGTTGTATCATTGGACCTTTATGGTCTTGTATTCAATTCTTGTAATAGTTTGGTATTCTGTAATAAGGACGTGTCCACCAGTAACAGTAATCCTGGGCTGGTGATGACACGAGGGGTTAATTTTTGGGATATATCGTGTCCCGGCCCCGACAGTTCGTTTGGACATTTTTATACATTAACTGAGTTTTCTATGCTTTTATGTGCATAATTCAAATTTGAACTATAGGTACATGCTCCAGTGCATATAAATTGGTTGAAAAATCATATCTGTGTCCTTGGTTGCATGCTTAGGTCCCATGCAAGAAATGGGAATGAATGTCAAACACCTTGCCACCGTCGCTCGGCCGCAAACATTGAGATACATGGTTTTCAAATTCTAGTAAATCCAAAACTCGTCTGAAATTCATGAAACTTGGCATGCTATCATGGAATGGTATCAACATGCTGTGGTAAAAAATTCGTCCCATTTAGGGCAGGTTTAGGTATAAGCTTCTCACACACCAGAGCTTGTGACAACAAGCCTCATGGTTCCGGTAGGGAATGTGCCTCCTTGGTGGATGAAACGATATTCGTTGCCTCTTCCTATTTTCAATTTTTTTCCTAGTGGCAACATAGAGCAACAGAAGTGTCATGTTAAAATTTGCAATTTCGGGGTTCGTTTGTACATTTTTATACATTAACTAAGTTTTCTAGGCATTTTATGTGCATAATTCAAATTTGAACTACATGCACATGCTCTAGTGCAGACAAATGGGTTGACATATCAAATGTGTGTCCTTGGGTGCATGCTTAGGTCCCATGCAAGAAATGGGAATGAATTTCAAACACCAGGGGACTATTGATTGCCGGCAAAACGTTGAGATACTTTGTTTTTAAATTCTAGTAAATCCAAAAACTTGTCTGAAATTCATGAAACTTGGCATGCTATCATGGAATGGCACCTGACATGCTGTGGTATTTTTCGTGTCCATTTTAAGAGAAGGTGCACACAAATAACAGCCAACAAAGGCATTTTGAAACAAATAGCTGCCACTTTAACATCTCAAATGTTCTGTATAATTTAAATCATGTGTGTTCTGTTAACCATTCACGTGACGCCACGCGTCACTCTTTTAATGGCTAGGAGGTGCAGTGCGGACAAGTGCTTGACTGAACGGGAGGTGTGCGAGCGTAGTCCGCTGCGCAGGCTGGCGGAGAGGTGTGCAAGCTGTCCTGCAATGCGCAGGCTCACAGGAAAGCATGCGAGCTGTACGCCGCGCAGGCTCCCTGGGAAGTGAGCCCTTTGACTTCCATGGCCGCCTGCCTTTCTTGCACCCTCTCCATTAATGGCGCCCGAGCCACAGTTTAATACGGGTGGCCTTACTGTTCCCCTCCCATTCCCCTCCCACAGACCTCCACCAACGCCATGGCGCAGAAGGATCATCTGCCACTAGTCTTCCAGTTTGGCGAAGTCGACTCCGAGTTGGAGGAGATAGAAAATAAGGAGGAATGGGGCCTCATGGACATGGCCCTGAATGAGCTGGCTGCGATGGTTGCTGCCCCCGCGCCCGCCCTAGCTCCCATCCCTGCGCCCGCGCCAGCGACCATCCTCGTAGCATTGACAGGCTGGTCTCCGAGCACTATCGCACAGCTGGAAGCCGCGGGCGTCAGTGAGTTCTCTGCGGACCCACGCGAGCTCGTGTACATGCCAGCGCCCGTGCCCGTGCATGCCCTTGCACCCACCGCGGTGCCGGTCCCCGTGCGTTTGCCTGCACACGCCGCGCCCATGCCCATGCGCGTGCCCCCCTCAGCGGCATGGGACGCCGCCGTCGACCGCTACCTCGCAGCGTCGCGAGTTGCCATCCTCCCGCGCCCCGCCTGTCGATCACGCGATGACATGATATTTGATTTCCAAGTGAAGAACATTCTGTGCTGCCTTGAAGACTTCAACAACGACGTCCCGAAGGACGACAACGACAACGCCGGCGTGGCACGCCGCCTTCGCCGCCGCTGGAATTAGTTTTTTGTGTTTAATATTGTATCTCGATTATATGAATATAAATTCGCAGTGTGACTGAATGAAAGATATGGTTTGAACGAACTTGCGTTTTTCTCTCTGAACGTACTGACTTATCAAACGATTTTCTTAAAAAACGTTAATGGTTTTTAAATATAAAACACTCATCGCAAACGTTTTAGATAGAACACCCGTATGCAAACCGATAGTTTCCCCAGGAAGCCAAGGGAAAATGTGCTTAAGCAGGATTTGTGCAGCTCTTGATCACAAACATTTTAGATAGAACACCCGTATGCAAACCGATAGCTTCCCCAATAAGCCAAGGGAAGATGTGCTGAGCAGGATTTGTGCATCTCTTCATCGCAAATGTTTTAGATAGAACACCCATATGAAAAGTGAGAGATATGGTCTTCCCCATTAAGCCAAGGGAAAATTCGCCGCCTAGGATTTGTGCATCTCTTCAACGCAAACGGTTCAGATTGAATACGGTATGCAAAGCGAGACTTCGGCGCTAAGCCAAGAGAAAATCTGGCACACAGGATTTGTACATCCCTTCAACACAAGCGGCTTTTTCGGATGACCCGTGTGCAACCACGTACAGACAATTTGGTAAGATTAGCATCTGTCATATTGGGTATATTGCCATTGGTCAAACTGGAAAGATTGACATTTGTTGATCTAGTAACGTTGCCCTTTGTCACCTTGTAACACTGCCAGTTGTCAAAATATGCAGCTAAAAATCACCAGCACTATCTAATTTTTGCAACTAAAATTCAGTAATTAAGCATAGATTTCATTCATAGATTAAGCAGTCCTTCTTTATACAAACAGTTCAACTCGACAGCTGAACCGACCAAACTTTTCCCCAATTGTTGCCAACCACGTACTAAAATAGCTACCTCAACTATATATACTAGCTAATTTTAAGTACGTTGTATAGTTTCACCACATCTATAGTCAAATGAACTGAACAAAATAGCTCCTAAATACTACTACTACGAAGGGGCTTTGTACTACTTCCGGTAGCCTCTCCTCTGCCGAGCGCGCTCATTAAGAGGCAGAGGAGGAGGAGGAGCCTACCGACGAGCTGGACAACTGCCATTTAGTGCCTGTCGCTGCTGCACCTTCAGCGACGCTCACCTCGAACGCCCTCTGCTGCTCCAGATGACCCCTCTCGAAGCAGCGGGACTCCTCATAGATCTCATGATTGCTCGCCTCTGTGGGGGCGTGTGCTGCGGCCACGGTGGCAGTAAGG
This sequence comes from Thinopyrum elongatum, assembly GCA_011799875.1. NCBI lineage: Eukaryota > Viridiplantae > Streptophyta > Magnoliopsida > Poales > Poaceae > Thinopyrum > Thinopyrum elongatum. Next base: position 323,153,800 of record CM022302.1, read on the forward strand.
CTCTTTGCGTGGTCAATGAGGCACTCCTCCTCTCCAGCAGGAACTCGATGTAGCGCACAAGGTTGCTGACGCACATCCGGTCCTCCACCTCTGCCTCCCGCCTTCGGGCGGCGATGGTGGAGCAGGTGATGACCCCGGCGGTTGACGGTGGGCTGGTGGCCACGGCGTCGACGATAGGGTGGCGGCCACAACCACTACCTCCCGCCTTCGGACGCGGTGGCGGAGCGGGTGATGGCCACGGTGGCCGGCAGTGGGGTGGCGGCCACGACGGCCACCTCCCACCTTCGGGCCGCGGCGGCGGAGCGGGCGATGGCCCTGGTTTTCGACGGTGGTGTGGCGGCCACAGCGGCAGACGATGGGGTGGCGGCAACGGCGGCCGGCAACAGCTGCCGACGGGCAGCGGCGGCAGAGCGTGTGGTGGGTGTTCTGTGAACATGCAACAGGGACGCCACGCGCACTACACTACGCCGGGGACTGTGTCGCTGGCACGTTGTAGCCTCCCAGTTGGAGCTGTCCTCTGATGAGGGCTGAGTGGCTAAGCGACGATGATGGACCGGTGCCATTGCGGATTGTGGGAGAATCAGGCGAGATAAGCTACAGGGAGGGAGGGGAAAATGCGACGCAGGACTCGCCGGTCGTGAGGGTTTATATAGCAGGCCGGTAAGCATTGGGATTTTGGGGGATTTCACCGAGTCGGGCGGGAAGCTTGCGCTGGAACTGGCTCACCAACGATTCATTGGCGCCACTTGGAGCCACCATTTGGCCATAAGAACGCCCCCGTGCGCTGCTCAAGCTTGCGCTGTAAGCCGTCTGTGGCAGCGGGGTGACAAGACATGCGAGAGGAGGACGGAAGGACACGTACACATACAGTTAATAAAAAACATTTGTGATTTAATTACCTACTACCCCCGTCCTGGTTTGTAAGTCGTCTATGTATTTTTATGCCAAATTTTGACTAGAGATTCTCAAAGATTGTCTGAAGTATTTTGGAATGCAAGATTGCAAAGGCTACAAGATGCCAATGCCAACCAATGGCCATCTGAGCTCTGACAAAAATGGTAAAGATTTTGATCAAAAGGTATACCTCTCCACGTTTGGTTCTTTTATTGTACTTATGTGCATCTAGGCCAGATATAATTCTTAGCGTTTGCATGTGTGCCCGATTCCAAGCGGCACCAAAGGAGTCGCATCACCTCGCGGTGAAGCGAATACTTTCATATTTGGCTCACACCGCAACACTAGGATTATGGTATCCAAAGGGCTCAGAATTTGATCTGGTTGGGTTCTATAATGCTGATTATGCTGGTGACAAGGTGGATCACAAATCTACATCCGGCACATGTCACTTCCTTGGTTGATCACTTGTTTGTTGGTCTTCAAAGAAGCAGAACTGCGTATCACTCTCTATTGCTGAAGCTGAATACATTACTGCTGGATCATGCTGCGCTCAGCTTCTCTGGATGAAGCAAACCCTCAAGGTCTATGGCATTAGCAAGAAGATGGTGCCCCTCTTCTGCGATATTGAAAGCGCCATCAAGTTCGCCCACAACCCTGTTCAGCACTCCAAGACAAAGCATATTAAGATTCGACATCATTTTCTTTGCGAACATGTGCTCAAAGAAGACATTGACATCATTCATATCAACACTGAAGATTTGTTGGGAGATATCTTGACGAAGCCTTTAGATGAGAAGAGATTTTGCAAGTTGCGGCGTGAGCTAAATAACTTAGAATCCTCAAATGTCCAGTGAATGGACACACATGCTCCAGTTGTTTTATGAATTGTTGACGACCTTGATGCACAACACACAAAGTAACGTATGTCTTCAATTCATGAAGATATATACTCTAAGTGTGAAAATATTAACATGGAAATTGACTTCAGAGCGCCACAACTAGTTGTGCGCCATATCTAGGTCTAATACTTCCTATACAATGGGTAAAGCCACCACCAAATTTCTTGAAGATTTTTCATTAGGCGTCATTTCTTTTGCAATATCTTCTTGATTTGGTTTATCTTGAAACTGACATTTGTCTTCGCATATATATATATATATATATACACACACACACACACACACACTAGCAAACATGCCTGTGCATTGCGACAGGAGGAAAAAAATACCAAACACTCATATCCTTTTTTCGTCCTCACGGATAGTAACCACCTCATCACAATGCGTTCGAATATCATCAATCCTAAGGCGAAGAGTTGACCACCCATCTGACTTGCTACTGAATCGCACCAAGGGGATGTCTAAAACCATAAAACTTATCTCGCCGAGTTGGATGTGAGAGTCTTCCTCACCTATAATTGGTTCATTCCTCCACACATGTCGCATAATCTTAAATAGTATAGTATCTAGCAAAATGCAGACACGAGAAATGATCAATTCAGACACAAACAGGAGACCAATCAAATAACTAAACTGATGAGACAAACTCAGTTCAGTATTTGCAAAAATTTTGTAATACATTTCTGACAACTGACACTATCCAACTAGTTCTAGGCTGCAGTTAAACATTACTATGTGCACAGCTGACGAAGACCCTAATGCAACGTTGCTGACTTGAAACAACCATACAAAGACCATGCTACTATTTTGATGTGTATCTACACTACTAAATACATGTAAATTTATCAATGAATACATACGTCCATGATTGCATTGTCATCAAAATAAGCTGCTCGTAGCGACTGACAGACTGAAACAATGATGAACAATGCAGATTGAAGAATAATGGAAAATGCTAAAAAACATTACAGCCATAAGTTTAGAGAAAAACACCACTCTTTCCAATAACAGGCATTATCCACATGATAATGCAGCAGTGCACCACGTTTTTCTGGAATTATACTACAGTTAAAGCTGGCTCGGGTGGCTGCGCCTCTTCAAACGCAAATCAGCAACATAGTCATGGTATTTCATTCGGTCTATAGCACTGAATCATTGCCGGGTCTTCATAACCATCATGTTGTACACCCTAGAAAAGCAACGCCTTATGCATGTGAAGTGATTATATAGGGATCCCGATTATATATCTTTGTAAGATAATTAACTCACGGGCCTCTTATCTACTGTTCCATATCCTTCTTCCTTTGGGCTTCTGCTTGAAACTCTGAGTGCCTAATAAATCAGAAGCACTTGAGTTCATCGCAATAGTAGGCTTTCGTGCTAGCTCAAACGACCCAGCTTTTTTAGGACACTAATTAGTGCACCATAGACATAATTAAATCAAAAGTTGGTGTACTTACCGGGGCCCTGAACTTGCCCCTCACCGGATGCGGCGCCATAGCGGCCTCGTATGAAGGATGCTGCTACCTCATAGGCAGCTGCATGGGGGCGATGTGGGCTGGAGAGGGGGCAGCCGCAAATTAAGTGCTCAACAGGGGTCGGGGAGTTGCATCCGTGAGTGGGTGATCGACTTGTCGTCCCCTGCGGCGGGTAACATACAGAGGTAAACCATCACATAGAACCAAATGAGCTTCAGTAGCATATGCGAGAAAAGAAGAACTAGATAGGAATGAGAGAGAAATCATCGCCGGCTGCTGATGATCCCCATGGTCATTTTTCAATGTGGCGTTTAGAGCCAGAGAATCATTTGCCGCCGCTTAACCATGTGTTGTCGCCCAATGCGAAATCAGGAGTGCCTCAAACTATCATTCGAGCGCACTACCAGCCAGCGTTCACATGCGCCGCCAGCAGCGGTTCAACAGCGCCGCCAGCCTAGCTCACGCCGTTAGCAGGGGAGAGGCGCATGGTACCTACACCGACAATTAGGTGGGGTGGTCGAGCAGGGATGGGTTGCGGCTACCGCGACCGTTGGTCGGCGGACCATGCGATACTGGTGGCCGTGCTTTTCATCCCAGCCATGGAGCTCGCGGGGGGCTGCCGTTGCCATGCACGTGCCATCCAAGGCAAGCCACCTGGGGCACCACTAGTGGAGGTAGGAAGGGCATCACAGGCAGGAGATGGGATGGTGGCAGTGGTTCGATGTGTGGACTTCTACCTGCTAGCTACAATAGCATATGCGAGGAAAGTAGAACCAGATAGGCATGAGAGAGAAATTATCGCCGGCTGCTGATGGTCCCTATGGTCATTTTTCAATGTGGCATTGAGAGCCAGAGAATCAGTTGCCGCCGCTTAACCATGTGTTGTCGCCCAATGCGAAATCAGGAGTGCCTCAAACTGTCATTTGAGCGCACTACCAGCCGGCATTCACATGTGCCGCCAGCAGCGGTTCAACAGCGCCGCCAGCCTAGCTCACGCCATCAGCAGGGGAGAGGCGCATGGTACTTACACCGGCGATTGGGCGGGGTGGTCGAACAGGGATGGGCTGCGGCCACCGCGACCGTTGGTCGGCGGGCCATGCGGTACTGGTGGTCGTGCTTTTCATCCCAGCCATGGAGCTCGCGGGGGTATACCGTCGCCATGCATGTGCCATCCAAGGCAAGCCACCCGGGGCACCGCTAGTGGAGGTAGTAAGGGCATTGCGGGCAGGAGATGGGATGGTGGCAGTGGTTTGACGCGTGGACTTCTACCTGGTGGAGACGGGTGGGGGACGATGGGGGTGGCACCAGGAGCTGCTATTTGGGTTCGATGGGGCAGCGGCCGAGGTGGCGACATGCTGGAGGGAGGGGGATGGCGAGCTTGAGGAGGGCTAATGACGCGGCAGAGCGCTGGGGATAAGGGGGGATGGAGTGGCGGCGTGCTCGATATGAGGGGGGTGGCGCACTGCTGAGGGGGGGATGGCACGGCGGCGGTGGTGGTCGGGGGTTGGGGAAGAAAAGGGTTGGGACTGCGTGTTTTTTTACTTAAATCGCATGGATGGGCCATTGGGCCTTGCACAAACACTGGCTCGTGGGCGCGTGGGTATCGGACATATTAATTGGCTGGCTCGAGATTCTCTAGTGGGCTGCTGGGATTTCTTTGTTGCTTGGTTTTCTTGTTTCCGATGGTCTTTCTAGTGTGGCAGGACGTATATGTAGATCTATTAAATCTCAACCATCAATTTTTGTGGTTAACATAAAATTAACGGATACAAAAGGGTGATGGATGGAGAACTATGAAAGGCTCCGTCCTTTAATATTAGGTAAAGATATATATATATATATATATATATATATATATATATATATATATATATATAGGGTGGTCTATTCTAATAACACCCTTAAGACCTTATTCTACACACAAAACCTCCTTATTCTGCTAACAGTATTGAACCGACCCATAGCTACAAACTAACCCGCAAAAGAAAGCAAACCGAACTGTGCGGGTTAAAAAAACCAAGCCTGCCTTATCCTCTCGTGCCCACTCCACCACTCCCTTTCTCTCTCTCCCCACGACCCCGCCTCCTAGCTCACAACCTCCCATGCGCCGCCCCGCAACTAACCTCCCCCGCGCCGGCGAACCGCCACCTCCCCCGCGGCCACCACCGCACCCCTACCCAGCGCCGCCGCACGCCACCTTCCCCTGGGCCGCCGTGCACCACCTTCCCCGGGCTGCCGTGCCACCACCCTCCTCCGCGGCCACCACCACACCCCGTCGCGCCACCACCATCCCCCGCGGCGGCCCCCCGTCCATCCCACGCACCGACGAAGCCAACCATGGCCTCCCCATGATGAGCCATCGCCGGATCCGACCAGCCATGAGCTCCCGCGGCGGGCCGTCGATGGATCCAGCCATCCACGGGCTTCGGCGATCCGCTATCTCTGGATCCGCCCCGCGCTCCTCCCCCGGCCCCCTCCCACCTCACGCCCCAACCCCTCCACTCTTGCGAGAGAGCCCATACCACCGAAGATTGTGAAGTAGCAGTAGCAGTGGGGAGGTGGTCTCCTCCATGGTGCATCCACCCTCAACGGCGGCGACGATGACCGATGGAAAGAGCTGTAGCGGGCGTGCAGTCCACTTGGTTTTTTTTGCATTTTTTCTTCAGATTTTTGCTATATGCAATCCGCATGTTTTTTCAGAGTTTTCAGGTTTTGCAAGCCGCGTCGGAGTCGATCAAAAGTGTGTGCAGTCCTTCCCGATCAAAATTGCAGTATGGATTGATGGGCATGTGCGGTTCAAAAAGTGAAAAAAAAATCTTGGGCGCGCTCGGCCGGCCTAGGGTGGCAGCAAAAAAATGTGTTTAAAAGGTTCATGCAGCGCACTCTATTTCTGTAAATGACTTGAAAAGGTATTTGCAACTCACTTTGGTTTCCTGTCGGCAGCTCACATTGGTTTCACTTGCCTACGGCACTGTGTAGTTTGTTGCAACTCACCCATTCTTGTTTGTTGAGGAAGTTTGAATATGGACATAGTTTGAAAAATATAATGATGCAGTACACTACCATTGACTATGTAGTCCACATAAGCCTATGAAAAAGGTTAGAGAAGAACAAAAAGGATCATACGGTTCACTTAGACACGTGTTGTGGTTCACTTGCCCCCGTCTCTGCGGTCCACTCTTGTCCATAGAAAAAAGATTAGAAAAAAGACAACAAAAACTCATGCGGTTCACTTTCGATAGTGTTGCGGTTCACTTACTCCCCAAAAAATGAAGTGCAACAAATTGTTACGGAAATAGCAAAAAAATAATGTGGTTCACTTCTCGATAGTCTTGTGGTTCACTTACGCCTGGCGTGAAGTGCGGTCCACTTTCCCGTCTAAGAAAATTTACGTCTAACAAAAGGAACCATGAAGTTCACTTGCCCGACTCATGTAGTGTGGTTTTCAGTCTGCAGCAGTGCGTTCTTCTCTCTGATGCAGTACACACGTCGATTTGGGTGTCGCGAAAAAAAGAGTGGCCGCATTTCGGTGATGTCAAAACTGCTCTTCAACCGTAAGGAATTAGAGAGAGAGTGTTCTACATGAAAAAGTTGCGCCTCTTTGATATCTTTCCAATGGCGTATCATTTGGATCATTCCGACCAACGGTTTTTAAAACATCCCGAAAAAATGATTGCTGCCATTCGTTGTCCGCCACACCATTTTTAAAATTAATTTAAAACCGTAAGGAATCTCAAAAACATTTCTACATATGAAAGTTGCGCCTCGTCATAGCTTTCCAACGTCGTATCACACGCCTCATTTCGACAAACGGTTAAAAACTAGAGCGAAAACAGTACCGAAAATTTGCATAATTTTTTAAAAACACAATTCCGTGATTTACTAAATTCGAAACTCCTCTTAAACTGTAACGAATTAGGGAAAGTAATATATATGAAAAAGTTGCATCTCGACGATATCTTTCCAACGGTGTATCATTTCCTTCATTTCGATGAGCGGTTTAGAAAAAAACATGAAAAAACACTCGCTGCCACTCGCCGTGGACCGCACCGTTTTCGAAACTCCTCTTAAACCATGAGGAATCTCGAAAAGTGTTCAACATGGTGAAGTTGCGCCTAATCCATAGCTTGTGAATAGTATATTACATGCCTCGTTCCGATAAACGGTTAAAAAACTAGAGCGAAAAAGGTACCGAAAAAACACCGCGTGCAGTTTTTTGTGACGCGAAGTTCACTAGTCTCTGTATTCCAATACCTTTGCTACAGAAAGTGCAGTGCCCTCGCGTTGAGCGTGCAGTTCGTAAGTGTTAGTATATGTATATATTTTTTTCCTACTACCGGTGTAGTTACTCCCAGTTTTGTTTCGTACGTTATAGGTAGTATCTATCATATCGGAGAGTATGTACACGTACTATGTAGTATATAAGAATGTTTAGGTAGTATATATACTACTTTTTTGGTAGTATGTACCATATTTTGTGCATACTCCATTTCGCGTACAAATATGTACGTATTTCACAAATACAATAAAAATATGAGCTCACTTGCAATTTTTTCATATAACTCGCTTTGGAGTATCTTAGATATAGTATATGAACATAGTAAAAATAATAAAGCAGAGTATATAGTACCACATGGTAGTATATGAAAAATGGGTGTAACTACACCCGGTAGTAGGATGCAATTTCCCTACATACATATATATATATAAATATATATATATATACCCTAGCTATTCTGCAACCCATTCCTAAATAAGCTATTCAGGAACCGTTCCTAACTGCTCGAAAACAGATATGCTAACTCTGCGTCATATACTTGTTAACTGCCGAGCGGACTTTTTCTGCACCATTTTTACGCATTGTTTTTTGGTCGTAATTATTGAACCGTTCATCGGAATGATGCAAATGATATACCGCTGGATAGCTATTGAAAAGGAGCAAAAAACTCATGTTGATCATTTTCCCAAAATCGATTCGGTTTTTAGACAAAATTCAAAAAACTGGAAATCCATCAAACAAGTTTTCAATGTTTTTGTAAAAGAAATTTTCAAACCATTTGTCAGAATGTTGCATAAGATATACCGTTGGAAGGTTATGGATTAGCCCAAACTTTGGTATATAGAACTCGTTTTCAGATTCGCTACGGTTTAAGAGCAGTTTTTAAAAAACTAGCTTCATTTTTTGCCCAAACTGCTACAGTACACTCTAACTGCCCGACGGGAATAGCTAACTGACATATGCTCACAAGCTAACAGCTGAGACTGAAGAACCTTATTTTTTTTTTGGTTTTTCCTGGTTTTTCCCGGATCAAGCAAACTGCCGGTATGGAAATAGCAAACTGCTAGGGATTGCGGCAGTTAACAACAAGCTAACTGCCGGACTGAAGGTACTAAAATTTTCTTTTATATTTTTTTCGCCTAGGTCATACTAACTACGGGGCCCGAAATATGTAACTGTCAGGACTACACCAATTTAACTGTCGCAAACTATAAAGTTAACTGTCAATTTTTTTCATACCCAATTTTTTTAGGTGTTTAACTTTTGAAAATATATAGGTTAACTGAACCAATTTAACTGCCGAATTGATTCGAGTTAACTCTTCATGCTCCCATAGCTAACAACATCGATTTTTTGGATTATTGTACCCAGTAAATTGCCACAATTTTTTTTCCCGAAAATGGCCAAACATTTTTCTACTTCGAACTAATACAGTTATTCATGTTAACTGTTATAGGCTGAAGTTAACTAGCATTTTATAAGTTAATGTATTATATCAAACTTTTTGATATAATACGGCCAAGCATTTTTGTACTTTTTTTCCGAAAATGGCCAAACATATTTTAGTGAGTTATTATATTTGAACTTTTTAAACGGCAAAACTGTTTGGATCAGGATGATTATTTTTTCATGCTTCATTTCGGCCAAAAACTGTTGCAAGTTTATTTTTTGCTAGGACAAAAATCATGGAAGTTAACCGCTACAGTAATAGGGATTAACTGTTACAGCACCACACTTGAATCCTACAATTTTGCAATTAACTGATATAGTAAAACAATGGTAAACTCCTGAAAATTTGCCACAAAATCTCCATACTATGTAAAGGTAATTTCTTTCTGACATAAATGTAAAGGCAAAAGTTAAATGCTACAATCATTCAAAGTTGTGGTCGTGTGAGTTAACTGCCAAAAACATTTTTTTTGACACGTGAGCTTTTGAGGATATTTTAGTAACTTAACTGTTGATTTCCTAGTAAAGAAAAGGCAAATTGCTACTGTAGTATTTATACAGCAAACTCCTCTTTTTAAATGAGCTAATTGTTGTTCTCTCGAGACTAAGAATAAAGTCAAAAGAAGGAAGCTAACTTCAGGCATTTTTCACACTAACTAACCACGTGCTTTTTGCACTACGTTGTAATTAGTACTAGTTGATGTGGAATCCCCATCAAAGCAATTCGCTTTTTTGTCGCTCGTGGAGGAGACGCAGGTGGCCATGTGGGAGTTTGGGAGAGGAGGCATTGCTGCTCTGCTCTGTGCTTTGCTGCTTTTGCTCCGAGACACGGCCGAAGTGTGGACAAGAGGAGGCGGCGATGAGCCAGGCCAAGGGCATCTAGGGGACGACGCTGTCGAGCTCCCCCGCGCGAATGGAGCATCTCACCTGAACGGATACTTACGAGGGTAGAACTATTATTTCAGCAGTTAACAACCAGCAACACCAATAGTTAGCAGCATCATTTCGATCAGGGGCACCAGGGTGGAAGGTTGAGGACGTCGCCGCTCGAACTCCCCGCGACGCACCACAAGTACAACAACAGCGACCTCATGCACAGAGAGACGGCGGGATGTGCAAGGGCCTCGGCGTCCCTGCACATCAATCAGCGAGATGTGTGCGGGGAGGGTGTCGACGCAGGCGGGGATGCTGATAGCGGCCAAGCAACACTGTAGTTGCTCTCTGGATAGACGAAATTGACGACCAGCGAAGCTCAGATCTAGTGGTCGCGCGAGTCAAGGACGGCGGAGGCGATGTGGATCCGGGGCGGCGTTTGCTAGGCGCGTGGTAGTGGAAGGTAGTGGTGGGGCGAGGACAGCACCGTGCAGGGCGGGCTGTGGCCGCGTGGGGACGAGGTGCTGCAGGCTAGTTCCGACGGCTGGATGTTGTGCTCGCGACGAAGCTCACTGGCTGGGCTCGTGGTGGTGGTGCTCGAAGAAGGAGGCATCATGGGATGTGGTGTCCGCGTATGGAGGAAGTAGGTAGCGGGGTGGGCCGGGGTATGCATCATGTGCGGGGAATGGAACCAGGGGCGGCGCTGGGGCGAGGGAGGCGGGAGGCGTGCGGCAGCCGACGGCGGACCCGAGCTCGCTCGCTCCCTCGTGGCGCTCCCACGCCGCTGGCTTCCTCGCTCGCCCCCTTGGGAAAAGAAACAGGTTAGGAGTGTGGTTCCTAAAAAAGCTTAAATAAGCTCATTTAGGAACTCTAGAAAAAAAAATGTTTGATGCATCAGATTCCAGAATATTTGCATCAGAGAAGAAGGCAGAGTTCAGGATTCAAGCCAACGGTGTGAGCAATCTCTGTGCATTGCTCATATAATTAGAAGACACTGGAGGCAAGCCAATCATCCACCGGGAGACAACGCCCATGTGAAGAAAGGCGAAGAGTCCTGAAGATTGATGTCTGTCGGGCACTTTCTCTTATGCCTATCCATATTTTAGAAGGACACGCATGTACCCTAGTAGGACACGCGTGCATGCTACCGTATGTAAAATAAATAAGTGAGGGCATCGCTGACAGTCGAGCGGAGGCTCCCGAAGGCTTCACTGGCAGCCGTTTCGCGGCTATAAAAGGAGGCGCTCTCTTCACAAAGAGAGAGAGAGACAGAGGCAGAGAGCACTCAAGCCTGAGAGAGAGCACTCAGCCCTCAGGCAAGAGCCAGCTCTCCTCTCCCTTAGTAGATTAGCCACTCCACTAAATAGTATAGCCAAGAAGGCGCTGAGATCGCCAGGAATATCAAGGTAATCTCCTAGTTCGTGTGTAATCCCTTCGGGGTTTCCCGAAAGGGAAAACCATATGTAAATTATGTTGTTGAAATGATGTAGTTTCTTTGGTTTCACTTGGTGTTTTTATTTCTGAATTTATGGGATGAGTTCTTATGCTAGGGATCCTATAGGAGAAACCTCTGCGTGTTTGTTCTCCGTGTAGCCCAGAGTTGGCGTTGAGTGAGAACCCGTTGCCGTAGAGAAGTGTTCCCTTCGGGTGGAACTGCCTGGGAAGACGATAAGAATTTTGCCTAATAAATTTGCAATTAAAATCGTCAAGTGAACGTAACTAGCTACATCTGATGCAACGTAATGATAAATATGGTGAGTACCGAGTAGGAATTTCACAACCTGCGAAGAACGAACAGGACGAATATTTGGTCCCTGCAGCCAGCTAATAGATAATGCATATAAGCGAATATTAGCCAAATTAATATCTAGACAAGCACCAATAATTGGAATAGTAACGAAAAGTAAAGCCAATAGTACTGAACTGTAAAGCAAATAGTCCCAAATAGTAAGCTGAATATTAACCGCAGATACTGATCAGCATCGAATAGCACCGCATATATATTGTTCACGCACACTGATATAGACCGCAGAATATTGGTAAAATATATTGGTAATATATATTAGCATATATTTAAATTTGGTATAGTTGGTATCAGGCCAGAATATAATCATTGAAAGGTTAAGGTATTTAAATTTAGAAGTTAGTACAGGTAAGGTAATAAATACTAAAGAAGATATTAATATAAGGTGCAGAATAAATCCCTCTGAGGAGCATATTTGGCATACATCTCATAGTCAGCTAAATATTGTGGTCGATTTGATATATAATTTTTACATATCTTGGGGAAAAAGGCAAGATATACTTGAGCAAAAATTTGAAAGCATATTCAAAGAATATCAAAAACTCGCAGACAAGTGCTTCGGGTTAAATAATAAAATAGATATCATTCTTCATAAACTTGAAGAAGCAAAAGCAAGACAGAATATTATTTGCAAGAATAACGACTATATTAAAGAAGAAGTGTTGTCAATAGGCCGTTATCTTTGTAAAGGTAAAGACTCGTCGTCACGCTTTGAATCAAGTCAAGACATTCTTGAAATAAAAAGGTTAGTTCAAGAGGTAAAAACTCTTATCCTCTCTTAGTTATATGAACGAATATAGCAAAGCTTTAAACAAAGTTGCTATACATTTGTCACCCCCTGTCGGATTTTCTGATCACGACTCACCAAAAGAAGACTCTAAAATCATTATAAGACAAGAAATAGTTGGAGATATAAACACAGAATCTTTTATGACAGAAAGAGAAATTAGCAATAATAAGAATATAGGTGTAATTGAATATATAGAAATGACTAATTTAGATAATGAAATAATTTATTGGAAAAATAAGCTAAAGCATATAGAATGGGAATATAGCCATTCCGTGACAACAGATTGGCCTAAAATTAGAAAAAGAGAATTATTTTTCATTAGAGAGATTGCTAGATTAAAAAGTTTAAAAAGTGAGAAAGAGTTAGCCATTAGCTGTTTTCAAGTAAAAAACAAAATTATATCATCAAAACAAAAAGTAGATTTAAAAATAGAGATGATGAACCAAGTAGAATGTGAGCATGATTGGATTAAAGGGAAAGGTGATTATAATATCAAATGTGCCTTCTGTATATATTATCCAAGCCAAGATAATAGATCCACATGTAGCCTATGCCTAAGGCAAGCTTGTGCCTCCTGTCTAAAAGCCAAAAATCAAATATGGAGACAGGAAATAGAATTTGAACCAGAAGATAGAATATTATCTAGCAGAGTTAGAAATACTAAAAGATAAGTTAGTAGGAAATAAAGAACAAAAACTAAAAGATAAAATAGAAGATAATGAAGAACAGGAAAATATTGTTGTTAGAAGCACGGAAATGAAGGAACAAATGGTAACAGTAAGAGATAAAAAAGGAGATAAGCTAATACAACTAAAAGATGCTATAACTAGTTTTGGAAACAAATATATAGTGCGATTACCATTTAAAGAAGTGCTAGGAATAAGAATTCCAGTTAGAATAAATTTAACACCAAATACTTCCTATAAAATATTGGCACTATTAGATACTGGATGCACAAAGAACATTATCCACGACAAATACTTTATGAGATGTCCTGAAATAGTCAAAACCATAGATGACAATAAAGCCGAAGTATCTACCGATATGTCAGGAATAAAGAAAATCCATAACCAATTGGCATATAATATAGAAGCATATATAAATGGCACAAAATATATAATAGATGAAATTACAATAAGAGATTTGTCGGTTATAAATGATGATATGATAATAGGGTTAAGATTTTTACAACAATCTTTGCAAACCACAATTATACATGAAGATGGGGTTACATTTATCCCACGTCAAGATAATGTTCCATACTTATATGAAGTGCGGAAACAAAGAAAGGCTTTGCAAAATATAGAAATATCCAATGTAGATGTTGAATATAGCGCAAGTGCAGATCCCCTTGAATTCTACAAAGATGAAGAACTCAGTGAGGCAATAGAAGAATATCATATAGAAAATACGTGTATAGAATGCATAGGGTTGCAATCTTTCTCTCCAAATTGGTATAGATATATAAAATCCAAAGAAGATATAAACAAGATTGTGCAAAGATTAGAGAACATACAAATTATTGGGGAAATACCAATGAAACATTGGGATAAGAATTCCATAGTTTGCAAAATAAATATTATAAACCCAGATTATATAATTAAGTCAGGACCAATAGAAGCTACTCCTAAAGATATTGAAGAATTCAAGATGCATATCGAAGAATTACTAAGGTTAAAAGCAATTAGAGAAAGTAGAAGTCCTCATCGATCTGCTGCTTTTATAGTTAGAAATCATGCTGAAGAAGTAAGAGGTAAATCCAGAATGGTAATTAATTTTAAAAGGCTCAATGATAATACGAAAGATGATGCATATAATATACCTAATAAGCAGGAATGGATCAATAGAATACAAGGAAGCAAATATTTCTCTAAATTCGATTTAAAGGCAGGATTTTGGCAAGTAAAAATGGCCGAGGAATCTATTCCTTGGACAGCCTTTACTTGTCCACAAGGCCATTATGAATGGCTAGTCATGCCATTGGGTCTAAAGAATGCACCCGCATTATTTCAAAGAAAAATGCAAAATATATTTAATGAGAATCAAGCATTTATATTGGTCTATGTTGATGACCTATTAATATTTTCCAAATCATATAAAGAGCATATTGCCCACCTTGAAGTGTTCTTCCGAAAGGTAGAGCAAAATGGGCTTATATTATCCAAAAAGAAGATGGAAATATGCAAAGAAAGAATAAATTTCCTTGGGCATGAAATAGGAGAAGGAAAAATATATTTGCAAGATCATATTGCAAAGAAAATATTAGAATTCCCTGATAATATGAGCGATAAAAAGGTTTTACAACAATTCTTAGGAATTGTAAATTATGCTAGGAATTGTATAGACAATTTAGCAAAGTTAGCTGGTCCTTTGTATGCAAAGTTAAGAAAGAACGGGCAAAAATATTTCAATTCCGAAGACATAAGATTAGTAAAAGCTATAAAAGAAAGAGTCAAGAATTTAGAGCCCCTTGAGTTGCTTTTAAAGGATAAATATTTTATAATAGAAACAGATGCATCTAAGGTAGGATGGGGTGCTATATTGAAACAAAAACCTAGTAAATATTCCCCGAAAGCAGATGAGAAGATATGCAGATATGCTTCAGGAAGTTACAAATTAAAGACAGTAAATAATATTGATAGGGAAATCCTCGCAGTCGTAAATGCAATAAATGCTTTTAGATTATATCTAGGATTTAAAGAATTTACGGTTCGAACAGATTGTGAAGCCATATGCCGATATTATAATAAAATTAATAGCAAGAAAAGCTCAACTAGAAGATGGGTCTTATTTGAAGACACCATAGCTGGGAATGGTTATAAAGTAATATTTGAGCATATCAAAGGAAAGGATAATAGTTTGCCTGACATATTTTCCCGCTCATCAATTTTACAGAGATGAAGGGAATATCAAAAGGAACTCTCCCAAGCGGACATGAATGTTTCATATTTGGAGAGGACAATAAATTAAAAATATTCTCTCCAAATACATTCAATTTCAAGCCAAAGAGCCATATTCGTCTTGATGAAATCCAAAGATGCATATTGGATAATATGTGGTTTCAATATGCCGTAAAAAGGGAAGAAAGAGGTTATATGCTATCTAATCTGAATAGTCTTGCAGAATATTTCCATATGTTCAATACGTTGAACAAAAATAGCCCAACACAATCAAAAATTGAGACACAAAAAGATCTATATATATTATTTAATGGAAAGAAACCAGGAATATATATGCACTGGAAGATATTCAAATAGAGAAGCTTGCAGCAGAAAAGAGCAAAGACAAAGATCTATCATATAGAAAATATGATAATATCGATGAAGCCTTGAAATGGGCAGGAAAAGTAATAAGACCAATGTATTATGTAGATCCCGAAGCCAGAGAATATATTGAAAGGAGAGGGGGCATAATTAAGAATATACCCACTCCACCAGTTCCCTCAAAAGGAGAAGCTTCGAGCTCAAAGGCTCCAATAAAAGAAGGATCATCAAAATATCAGTCATATCAAGAATGCCTTCTAAAGGGGCTTGACCCTTTAGAAAGTGAATATATAGACCAAGAAATGAATAAAAGATTTGAAGAATGGTCAAAAATAATAAAGAAAGAGTTGAGAGAAGAAATATTAAAAGAGGTAAGAGAGGAAATGGATGAGAAATTTGAAGATATAAAGAAGCAATGTGATGATAAATATAATTTCAATTTGTCTGACGATGATCCTATGTTAGACATCGCTGGACATGGGCAGCAGCCTGAATAAACCAATAGGCTATATACTTGAATTGATATTGCTATCAATTTTTCGGGCGCGGAGGACCCCCCCGAATATTGATGCAACCCGAATATTGATATGGTATATCAATCATATTGGCGGGGAAGACCCACCCATATATATAAAAAAAATGTTTGATGCATCAGATTCCAGAATATTTGCATCAGAGAAGAAGGCAGAGTTCAGGATTCAAGCCAACGGTGTGAGCAATCTCTGTGCATTGCTCATATAATTAGAAGAC
The DNA here is from genome assembly GCA_011799875.1 of Thinopyrum elongatum. NCBI lineage: Eukaryota > Viridiplantae > Streptophyta > Magnoliopsida > Poales > Poaceae > Thinopyrum > Thinopyrum elongatum. The sequence goes on from CM022302.1 coordinate 323,170,282, forward strand.
ACTGGAGGCAAGCCAATCATCCACCGGGAGACAACGCCCATGTGAAGAAAGGCGAAGATTCCTGAAGATTGAAGTCTGTCGGGCACTTTCTCTTGTGCCTATCCATATTTTAGAAGGACACGCATGTACCCTAGTAGGACACGCGTGCATGCTACCGTATGTAAAATAAATAAGTGAGGGCATCGCTGGCAGTCGAGCGGAGGCTCCCGAAGGCTTCACTGGCAGCCGTTTCGCGGCTATAAAAGGAGGCGCTCTCTACACAGAGAGAGAGACGGAGAGAGACAGACGGAGCCAGAGAGCACTCAAGCCTGAGAGAGAGCACTCGAGAGAAGCAAGCAGCCAGCTCTCTTCCTTGCTTAGTAGGAGATTAGCCACTCCACTAAGTAGTATAGCCAAGAAGGCGCTGAGATCGCCAAGAATATCAAGGTAATCTCCTAGTTCGTGTGTAATCCCTTCGGGGTTTCCCGAAAGGGAAAACCATATGTAAATTATGTTGTTGAAATGATGTAGTTTCTTTGGTTTCACTTGGTGTTTTTATTTCTGAATTTATGGGAAGAGTTCTTGTGCTAGGGATCCTATAGGAGAAACCTCTGCGTGTTTGTTCTCCGTGTAGCCCAGAGTTGGCGTTGAGTGAGAACCCGTTGCCGTAGAGAAGTGTTCCCTTCGGGTGGAACTACCTGGGAAGACGATAAGAATTTTGCCTAATAAATTTGCAATTAAAACCGTCAAGTGAACGTAACTAGCTACATCTGATGCAACGTAATGATAAATATGGTGAGTACCGAGTAGGAATTTCACAACCTGCGAAGAACGAACAGGACGAATATCTGGTCCCGGCAGCCAGCTAATAGATCCTGCATATTGGTTGAAGTTAAGAAAGAATTAGCCGTGTTAACCATCAGACACACGCATATCATTGAAATAGTGGCAATGAATTGAATATTGCTGCAAATAGTGAAATACTTTTCTAAATAGTAAGGCACCAATTATTTGCATAGTGCCAAATAGTAAGCTGAATATTAACCGCAGACACTGATCAGTATCAATTAGCACCGCATATATATTGTTCGCGCACACTGATATAGACCGCAGAATATTGGTATTATATATTGGATATATATATTTGTGTATATATTAAATTTGGTATAGTTGGTACTAGTAGCATAATATTATTCTCTTACCCCTCGGCCCTCTAAGCACGCGAAGCGTCGAATGCCTATACCATAGAAACTCCCCGACCCACCCCCACCCAAGCCAGCCTCGTACCGTTTGAGGCAGCCATCGCGGGCGAGTGAGCGACGGCGGCAGCTGGAGCAAGGGAGCCCGCGTCGTCATGACTAGCCACCGACGGATCCACCGACGTCGTCTCCTTCCTCGCTGACGCAGCAACGCTGGGGAGGTGCTCCCTCCCTGGAGCTGCTTGCCGGATCCGTGATCTCCACAACCAGTCGCTGCCTCCCCGGACCTTTTCGCGGGATCTCCACCACCAGCAGGAGCGCCGCCATCTCCCCAAGCTCCTTGCCTGCATCAATGGTGCCACCTTCCAAGCTTATTCCGATGCGCCGCCGACGAGAGGAAGAAGACGTCAGATGCAAGAACATGCCTCTGCAGGTGATGCGTGCTTCCCACTTGATTTTTCCTCAAAATTCAATCTGCCTGATTGCTCCTGAAGCACAAATGATCAGTTCAAAAAGTGTTTTCAGATCTGGGTTTACCTGAAGCAAATACCATGTTTTGTCAGTTCATGAGTCCTACTCTGCAAAAGAATTAATTTAAAAATTGCACACACTATGCTCTGTCTATATGTTACACTATTAGGTTCATCAGTACAACTTATAAAAATGAACTACACCTGGTTGTTGTGCATGTTCTATGATACAGAAGCTGATAGTACATTTCAAATGCTTGCATCAGTTCATTACCACCCTGCCACCTGATACGCCATTTGGATGTCGAGGTTACTGTCAGTACCTCTAATGTGCTTGCTTGAGTTCCAGTCAAAAAACATAAACATATGCATCAGTCCAAGTAGCTTCAACAGTTCATATAAGGTTCAACTACCACTGCAAGTTGTATGTTGAGATCACTGATAGTACATGTCATGTAGTTGCATCAGTTCAAACGAGGAAGACTATTGTTGGAAAAATTAGATACACCTCTGACACAGTAATTTCAATGATACACAAACTGGGGGTACTTCTAATGTAGATGCATCAGTTCTACTAGAAAAAAAAGACATGCATCAATTTTATATATGCCTACTGTCCACAAGTTCAATGTTCAATTTACCAGCAGTGCACTAAATGTTCATGCATCAGTTATAGGGAAAAACATAAAAATACCTATGCATAACCGATGCATCAGTGCTAGTAGTACATAAGTACATCAGTGCTAAACATGTCAATCCATTAGTTGGACTGAAAGTACATCAGGGAGAATAGAAACAAAGTTTAAGAATGCCCAGCGATGCAAGTTCAATTTATATGTTAACTTCAGTACATGACATGTTACCATCAGTTATAGGAGAAAAGCAAGAAAGATTAATCCTAAAAGTGTTGAATGTCATTGCAGAAACATGCAAGGCTGCACACGCAGGGAGGGTTTGATGAGCCAAGTGGATATGAGGCACCTCCTGGTTGGGTAACACTAGAAATAGCCCCCGGATACTTCAACTATACAGGCAGATTTCAAGCTACACAAAAATCATCAGAAGCACGGTCTGGTTCTTCTCTGCAGCAAACACTGCTTACTGGGAACACAAGCTTTGCCACTGCCGGGGTGCAACAAGGTCTGCAATGTCCCCTACAACAAATGTTTTCCTTCCCTGGCGCATGCAGAAAGGCAAGGACACCCAGGCTTCCACCAGTCGCTCCATCAACATCAATTATCCATGCTGCAAAAGCGGTTGTGATGGGAAGACCAGGCCAAAGAGACAGGAATGTTCACCAATCTAGTAGGGTGCAAAGTAGCAGATATGAGCCGTATAGACAGGAGCCACCTCACAACAAATCTGAGCAAAGACAGCCGTAAAATGAGAGACGGAGAGCTTCTTCAACATTGCTCCCTCCAAGAGATGCATTACTACATGTGCAGAGGGTGACACCACCCGCGCCCATACACCAGGGTGAACAACAAACACCGGAAGCAGCACAGAGCTATACACATGTAGGTATCCATTTAGAAAAAACATACAAGCACAGTCCATACCATAGTACTGTGACCACCCCATATAACATTTTCATCACCGTGTTTTTTTTCTCACTGTTGCGTGCAACACCCTACCATTGAAGCTTACGTTCTGCCAAGGCTAGAGATGCGGTTTGAAACTTTCAAAGAAGCAAAGGACTTCTACAACGTCTATGCAAGGCACGCGGGTTTTGCTGCCAGGGAAGGTTCTAAGGTTAACAACAGATTCTATCTTTTGTGCACGTGCTATGGAGTCTATGAATCAAAGGTTTTAGATGCAAATAGATAGAGGAACAAGACCACTACCAGGACTAACTGCAAGGCTAAAATGAGGCTGTAGAGGGAAAAGGATGGAACACTTGTCGTAAAGGTGATATGCTGGGAACACAAACATAGGCTAGTGGTCAGCCCCCAAATGCTTGTCTTCTTGCACTCCCACAAAAGCTTTGACACCATAATCATGGAGTACGTCAAGTTCCTGCAGTTCAAAGGCATTGAACACGCGAAAATCATAAGCATACTAGGCGGCGATGACCCCGGTGGCTACTTCCTCGAAATGAATCCCAGACCTCCTCCCTCTTTTTCCTCTGTCAGTTCAAACCGATCACGCAACGCATGACCTGATGCCAGTTCAGCATGCATTTTTCACTGATCTTTCGGTTTTAATATGCAGGAAAGCAAAGAATTCAAGGATGGATGATGTGGACGATGTCCTAAAGACTATCAACTTCTTTAGTGAGTTGAAAGCAATAAATAAGGAATTCTCCTGCAACATAGAGCTTGATGAGTCAGACAGGGTGAAGAACATATTCCAGGTGAACGCAAGCTGCCGAGGGGCATACCAAGACTTTGGTGATTGTGTGACGGTTGACACCACATATAAGACCAACAAGTACCATATGCCACTTGGGGCGTTTGTGCGTACTAACAACCAATTGCAGACTACATTCTTTGCTTTCACCCTGATAAGAGATGAGGATGCAGATTCATTCAGGTGGCTATTCAAAACATTTTTAAGGTGCATTAGAGGGAAGGCTCCTACATGCATCCTCACAGGTACCACCGCCAACCAAAAAATAAGAAAAAAACACAGTAAAATTGTCGTGTCAGTTCTATTTGCATATATGCACTTGGATAAGCTGACCACTCCACGTGTCTTTCTCATTACCAGACGAGTGCCCGGCAATGGCTTTGGTGATCCCAGATGTTTTCGAAAACACCGTACACAAGCTATGCTAATGGTACATTATGAAGAATTACAGGGAACACCTCGCGTACTTGTACAACCTACACGAAAAATTTAAGGATGAATTAACAGCAATCCTCAATTGGCCCCTCATGCCAACTGAGTTTGAGGCTGCCTGGAAAGCACTCATGGATAAGTACAACCTCCATGACGATGGCACAATGGTGTCAATGTGGAACGAGCGGGAGAAATGGATATCAGCTTACTTCAAAGAAATTTTGTGTGCCAAATTGACATCCACACAATGCAGTGAGAGCATGAATTATGTGCTCAAGAAGAACTTCGTAAATGAGAGACAAAACCTACACCAGTTTGTCAGCCAGGTAAACACCTGCGTCAAAACTAGGAGGCAGAAAGAGAACGAGGAGACAATGGGTAACCGGGTATAGCTCTATCACCTGTCGTAAGACAAGAACGTGCTTACTAAAGTAATTCTTTCTTACTTAGACAAGTTTTTGCTGCGAGAAAACTAATAATTTGTTTATCACTCTTACTTGCGCAGACACGCTGACCCTCTATGGGTTCGACACTCAGATGGCAAAGCTTTACTCACGAGGTGTGTACAGCGAGATCAGAAAGAGGCTAAAACTGAGCACCCTCTTCACGGTGACGGAGACGGATGAGCCTACAAAGTACCTTGTGCGCTACAACAATCTGCAAAAACAGTTTGCATGGTCTCAACACGCGTTCTAGGTGGTTGGAGGCCTCGTGGGAGAAATATATGACTACCAGTGCAAGCTGTGGGACCACACAGGTGAGGACTAAAAAAAGATGCTACAAACTGTAGTAAATTTTCTTAACAGTTTTTGTTCGATTGAAATGATGGAAAACATGCACTCTTCCAATATAAACCGGTATTTTCTGCCTGCAAGTCATGTGCATGATGCAGACAAATAAGGCTGGCAGCGTTCCAGAGAAATACATCCTCAGGAGATACACCAAACGCCTGAACATCCAGCCAACATTTAACAGAAATGACTTGAGGACAGCAACGTCAAACAAGGCCTCCCACCATTGCATTGAAAGCGTACTGCTGCAGCTGAACATGAGGGTACACAGAAAAAGCTTGAGAAGCCAAGACCAAATGGCGATGGCATGGGTCTTCATGGGAAGTGTTGAACAAGAACTCGACGCCATGAAATCTGCTGAAAACGGAGATGACGCGGACAACGAAGCAGAAAAAATTGAGCATGATGTTGCTATAATCTTATTTGAGATGATCCATCTTGGAGCTATTGACAGCTACGACATTGAGGAGGAGCAGCAACTGCAGCCGGGGCCTTCCCATGTGCACAATCAAGAGCAGCAGCATGCTCACGTATAAGATCATGAGCTTGACGGTGTTGTAGGCGAACACCATGACAATAGGAGATCCTACCAACACCAGCAGCAAAGGGTAATTAAACCACCCATATTCTCATGCACAAAGGGGAGGAAGAGTAAGACGCAAGCATCGAAAGCAGCAGCCAACAAGCCGCCGCGCCCCGTCAGACGCGTGGAATTTGGCCCGGACGGCAAACCTCTTGGGATAAGGGCATGCGGTGTCTGCAACATGGTGAGCAAACATAATGCACGCACATGCCCAAACCGCACAGATGCCACCATCGACAAGCAAAAGCTGCAGAAGCAGATCGGAGCCGCCCAGGTTTCTACCACTGGAGACGACACATATAATAGCTACACTTGCGGCAAGTGTGGGGGGACTGATGGACATAATGCCGGCACATGCAAACTGGGCAAAGTCAATGGCACTGAACAGAAACAGGGCACGGTCTAGAGTCCCAAAAAATCAAAAGAAGAGGTTGAAAAATAAGAGTTTGATGAGAATGACGACCAATCAGACAAAGACAATGAAGATGACAGTATTGGGGACGAGGAACCTCAAACTGACGATGAAGCTGCCAAGGCTCAAGCAGGAAAGGACGCCGACAAGGGACATCATTCGCAGCCAGTTAGAAGGAGCTCAAGACTGAAGAATCTATAGTGGTTGTGCTGCTTCATCAATTCAAAAATAAGCTTGTACTCTCGGTCGCCTTGGTACCCAATGAAGAATTGTATCAGAAACACTGTCGTTACCAAAACTTATTTAGGTTTATTATCAATTTCTGGATCAGTACTATAGTTAAGATACCATTTGTGATTTGTGCCCGCTGGACCAGTGACATTATTATGTAAACCATTTCATAAACCTTTCAAATGCACTCACAAATATATTTGAATTGATCTGGATTTCTGTACTGTCGACTAGTAACTCAGCAATTTTTTTAAAAGAAATTGAAACTCTGATAGTACATCAGTACTACTAAGTATGTCACGTCAATTCAAGGAAGAGCAACCAAACACACCCGTGAACACCTCAAAAACATTTTTCAAGAACTATGACTGGTCTGCCAGTCCTAGCTAGCTTATCAATCAGTACATAAAAGAATGAGCTGAAGTAAACATAAAAGTTAGAAGTACAATATAATACATTTGTACTGATGAAAAACTAAATTATTTGTAAATTTTTTTTCAAAAATTATGTTCACTTAAACAATCATTTCAAAAAAGAAGGTTTAAAAAAATTAGCCTCACACACAAAAAAAGAGAGTAAATCTGCTCAAACCAATGGCACAGGACTGCTGTGATACAAAATATAATACACTTGTATTGGTAAGTTCAACCACACGTCAATTGCCAGCCCAAGTACTCGATAGTCGAGTGGTACAAGTGCCATCATTACTGACTCTGGGACGCGCAAGTGGGACAAGCAACTAATAAGTTCACCTTGACAAGACGGATCAGTGTGACAGTAAAAACCCCTGCAAAGAATTAGGCTTGGACGGTTGGTTTTTCCCGGACACCGCCCACGCCACCCACTGGGCAGTTGCCACAATGGACTGCAACGGCGAGCCCGCGTCAAATTGCCTCCCGCATGTCGGGGCACGACACCTATGGGATCCTAAGGGACCCCTTTACGATTCGGTGGGGGGAGAGGTGTGCGCAAAGAGCAGAACCAATGATCGACGCGGGAAGATTTTACCCAGGTTCGGGCCGCTGATCAGCGTAAAACCCTACTCCTGCCTTGTGTTCTTATTAGTGTTCTTGAGCCCAGCCTCCAGGAGCGCTCGCAGTGAACAGTACGTTCAAAGAGCAGCTACGCATGCAGAATGGGCCAGAAGTTCTCCTCCCCTGTAGCAGTTGCCGTGGGCCTCCTTTTATACCATCAAGGGGTCACCACAGTGGCAAGATGTACATACATTGAGGTGTAAAGTAGCTACAGGGTTACCATACCTAACCCCTGACGGACTAGGACGAACACATTTAATGCACCATGAGGTGTCTGTTTAGGTGTCCTTACTTTCTTGGGGATGGAAAAAGGGGCCATCCCATCAGCACCGCTTAAGCTCTCCTCCACTGGCGCGTCGCCACACATCCAAAGAAGGACCCAGAATGTCAGGTTTGTCGCTGTGCTAGAGCGGTGGCACAGCAACAAAACCTTGCCGGGCGCCCGGGCGCCAAGCCTTGCCGGGCGCCGATCCTTGCCGGGCTCCGCAGGCCACCCCGGCAAGATCTTGCCGGGGAAGCTGGCCTTCGGATTCCAGCTCTTCTTATCTACTGATCCTCAGATCTCTGACTGGATGATTTCTTTGGTAGCTTGAATCAACCTCGAACTGTTCCCCGGCAAGCCTTGCCGCGAGAATGGCTACAACTGCCCGTGCACAAGTACGGGGTACTAGTGGCCCAATACTTAGTACACCGACAGGAGCCCCCGGGCCTAGGCCATACACGAGGGCGAGGCGTTGTTGGGCTAGGCCCAAACAGTGCACGGGCACAAGTGGCAGAGGATTAACTGCTCGTAAATATCCCGTTTACTGTGCCCCCCACTAAACGCGCCAAACGCGTGACGTGGGAAGCGTGCCTCAAAAGCTGCGACTGCAACGCGCCTGTAGAGGCGCATTAACATTGGGGAGTAAAAGAGGCGGCCCCGCTCCTTCCCCATAAAAAGGAGAAGCCGCAGAGGCACAAGCCTATTTACCCCCCTCTTCTTCTCAATCTGGCCGTCGCCATCGCCTTCCTCCTCTCGAGCTCAGAGCGAAGCTTTCCCTCTTCCGCCCGCCGCTTCCACGCTCGCTTCACCCCCGGCTTCCGCCCTCACAGCCGCCATGCCGCCCAAGGCCAGCAAAGGCAAGAGCAAGGAGGCGAAAGCCGATGTCTCGGAGAGTGAACTAGTGAAGATGCGGAAGAAGTATGCCGTCTTCGCCCCGTCGCTCGATGCAGAAGCTCTGAAGAGGCGGTACCAATGCATGTGGGCGAAGGAGACGTAGGCTCACCCCGCCACACGCGTGATTCCAGGTTCTTGTTCCAAAAGTGGGTCGGACAGATACCCCTTCTTCGCTGCGTATTTCTATTGCGGGCTCTGCCCCCCATTTTCCGACATCTTCAATGATATCATGTACACATACGGCTTTCATCTTCTCGATTTCACGACGAATGCTGTACTGTGCATGTCCATCTTTGCCCATCTTTGTGAAAACTTTGCCGGAGTGATTCCCAACACTACCCTTTTCCGCCATTACTTCTTCCCCCGCATCCAAAAAGGAGAGGCGCTCTCTGGTTCTATCGCCTGGATTCCAAGGGCTTGGAATAAGGAAATATACCCAGAAGGAGTTTACCACGAAAAGTGGGACGAATGGCGGGCTGAATGGTGCTGGATCAAGGAAGCAGATCCCCATCCGTTTTGTCTGCCCCGGCAACAGAAGGTGGTCTGCGGCAGTGGTTGGAGCAGTCTTGCCACTGACGACGAAAAGCTTACAATTGCCACCACCAGGATTCTTCACCTGAAAGCTGCCGGGCTGACAATGGTGATGATTGGCTTCGACTTTCTCCGCCGCCCCATCGCCCCCTTGCAGAACAGGGGAAGGCCAGCTTGGGAATACTGAAACGCGGCGGACATTATGAGATTGCGCCCCGGGTTGAATAATAATCTGACTACTATGCAGCTTGGCGCTCTCCGTCAAAAGCTGTTCCAGCGCGATGACAAGCATCGGCTGCCGACAAGGATTGTCCCTTTGTGCAACAACTCTGCCGTGGGGTCAATCATCGCCTTCATGCTGATGTTCAACGCCCACGGTCTTGACGCGACCTGGGCCAAGCCAACCAAGGAGGAAGCACAAAAGTTTTTTGATAACTTGACGGAGAGACCCGTCCGGGAAGAGGCAGATTTCATCCGAGCCACCACTGACCAAGAAGTAGCATACATTGCTACTAGGGTGGAGGAGGCAAATCTTGCCGCGGAGGCCGGCAGCGCTGGCTTCACAGAATGGGAAACCAGCGATGTAGAAGTAGTAGTGGAGGTAAAACCTGCCGGGAAGGACAAAGCTGCCGGGGAACAGAGCAGCATAGCCGCTGAGAGCTCGTCCGACGAGGACACGGCCGAAGAAGAACCGCAAGAAGAGCTCCCAGCCCCGAAGAAGACGAAGTGTGTTCTTCGGAAGGCTGCATCTGGCATCCCGGCAAGCCAGCCTTCTTCGAGCGGCGAGGCTCCCGGCAAGAAAGCGGCCGGCAAGACTGCACCGCGGCAAGGGGTTTGTCAGCAACCTGCGCGGCGCGCGAGACCCACACCAGCGGCCACTGCTGGAGCGGCAGGGGTGTCTCGCACAACCGCACCGGAAACTGAGGCGACGGAAACACGCCAACCTCCGGCGCCTGCCGCAGCCAAGCGATCGAGGAGCCCTCCTCCGCCTTCTCACTCAGACATCGCAATGGAGGCCGGTTTCGACATCTCCGGCTTTAGTCCGGAGCGAGAAGAACAAGAGTGAGCATTTTGCCACAGCCTTTATTTTCCAATCTTGGATCAATCTTACTGACTTGCTCGTATTGTCTCTGCAGTGATGCAGAAGCCTTGCTGGAGAGGATGACGAAGAGGGCAAAGACTTCCACGGGCGACGAGTCCCCGGCAGGTTCCACGAGCGTGCCAGAAACTGTCATCGTCAGCCCGGAGCTCAGCCCTCAACACAGCCCCCAGCACAGCCCCCAGCGTAAGTTCACTTTTCTTTTTCCGCTGGCGGGTGCTGAGGCTTCCATTCTTGCCGCTGATATCTTTGGGCTCGCAGGAGAAGAACGGCAACAAGGAGAGTTGTCGGAAGACGTCCCCGTCGTGCCACCTCCATCGACAACGCCGCCCACAAGCACGTCCCCGGCAAGAGATCCTACCGACGAGCCCATCCTAACTGAGGAGGAACCGGCAAGCATGGACACCGGCAACCCTCCCCCGGCAACCGAAGTTGCCGGGAGGGGCGAGGCCACCTCTCAATAGCTCGACGCAGGTAATCGATTGCCTCAGAACACTTGTTACTCTTTCCCTTATCTCTCTGTCTTTGGTCCCTTCGAACTTCAATCTTGATCTTATTCTGCTTCCCTCCTTCATCCTCCAGAGTTCCCTGTGATGGAACACATGGACGTCGACGTTGTCATCGAGGAGACCGCCAGGGACACCGCTGCCGAAGCAGACAGGATCGCTGCCAGCGAGGCCGCCAAGGATGCCACTATCGAGGCCGGTGGTGCTCTTGGTGAGGAGGCCGCCAAGACTACACAGGAGGAACCCGCCAAAGAGTCTACTGAAGGGGGCAGCAGGGAGACTGATGACCGTACTGACGACATTCCTGCCGTAGGAGCGCCAGGCGCTGCACTGGCCACGGAGCCCCCTGCTACTGGTGAGGCGATTACTGAAGACCAACCGTCAACATCTGAAGGCCCCTCATTCAGCAAATATCTCAAGGTTGGCAAGAACCTGTTTGTCAACTTGTCGGGGACGGCAAGCATTGGGGCACGAGCCGAAGGAGAAGCCTTTGACGAAGAAATCATCGCTGCTGTCGGGCTCGAGGTTGTTGACGATCCCAGCGCTAGCAGTGGCAAATCTGAAGAGGATCAGCTCCTTCAGGCCATGGGCGAGAATTTCCGCAAGCTCCAGGCTCTCCACCGCGCCCGGAAAGATAAAGCGGATTCCAGAATGGCAGTTGTCGAGGCGGCTGAAGCAGATTTCCAGAGGCGCGTCGAACAAATGCAAGTCTGGTATGCCGAGGCCCTCCAAGAGCTGACTGCTGGCCGGGAACAAGTGAGCCAACAGTGGACGGAAATCCTCCTGAAGCAATCTGATATGGAGAAGGCGCAGGATGAAGCTACTCAAAGAATTGCTACTGAAGATGCTCTCCTGACGGGGCGCCGCGTTGCTCTTGATGCTCATGAGGAAGATCTCACCGCACGTGAGCAGGCGCTCGCCGCCAAACTTCACAGCAAAGATGAAGATATCGAGAAGCTTGTCGTGCGGCGGACCCAGGAGCTGGAGCAAAAACATAAAGAGGCGCTCGAAGCTCTGACTGCAAGTCATGCCGGCAAGCTCAAGGAGGCCGTCGATGCTGCTGAAGTTGTAGAGGCTGCCAAGAATGAGCTGAGTGACAAGGTAAAGAAGCTAGAAGTAGATCTTGAAGAGCACGGCAAGGAGCTCTCGACGCTCAAAGGTGATAAGGAAAAAACCCTCCACACCTTGGCGGAGATGCAAGTTGCCCTGTCAAACAAAACCAAGCAGCTCTCCTCTGCGGCTGATGCCATTGCAGTTCTGGAATGGAAGCTGACCACGTTGCAGAAGTCTCTTGAGGCCGGCAAGGCCCGTGAGAAGGCTCTACTCAAGGATCTCCAGGGAGAGAGGAACCTGCTCAAGAGCGCTGCTGTCGGGGACGAATCCGCGATCACCTATGGGACCCAGGGAAGGACCCCTTTACGTTCGGCAGGGAGAGACGGTCGCACGAAGAGCAAATCTAGCGAAGAACACGACAGCACACGGGAGAGATTTTTACCCAGGTTCGGGCTGCACGGATGCGTAAAACCCTACTCCTGCTTTTTGGTGTATTATTTGGATGATTGTTCTAGCTCCAGGAGCGCTACAGTACAGAGTAGCTGCGCACAATACTGGAGTTCTCCATCTCCCAGTTCCTAACCCCCCTCCATGTTGCCTATGGGCCTCCTTTTATACGCACAAAGGGGTCACCAACAGGTGGCAAACAGTAAAGGTAGAGGTGGAAAGTCGCTATAGTAAGGCCATTATTACTAGGATGACATGTCCTACCTACCACTGACGGCAGGGGACAAGGGCATTAAATGCCCATGCCTTAGTTGTCCAGATACATGTACCCAGACGTCTTGGACGTGGGAAAAGCCTATCCCACCTGCTCCTGCACCGCTAGCTACAGAGTACCGCCGTCTACACAGTGCCCTGCCACACACGCTTGGAAGGACCCAGAGCACCACGCTGGTAGAGGCACCGGAGCAGCAGCACAGTAGCACAGTAGCACAGTGGTACAGTAACGCTTGCCGCGGCAAGACCTTGCCGCACCTGACAGCTTGCCGCAACCCATAGCTTGCCGCGCAAGGTAACTTGCCGGGGCAAGTACCTTGCCGCAGCTGCTATCTTGCCGCAGCCAATGACTTGCCGGGGCAAGTACCTTGCCCCGGCAAGTACTCTGCTATAGCATTTACATGCTTATCACTGACGGGTCAGGACAAGCGCATTAAATGCTCTGTCTAGGTGTCCCTTAGCTTCTTGGGGATGGGAAAAGGGGCCATCCTATCAGCGCCGCTTGGCACAGTGCTCTGCCACGTATGCCTGGAGAAGGATCCAGAGTGCCATGCTGGCGACCGCACTGGAGCAGCAGCATAGTGGCATAACCTTGCCGGGCAGGAACCTTGCCGGGCTTAGCTGGTCATCCCGGCAAGAACCTTGCCGGGGCCTTGTCTCCAGTCTAGCTGTCCCCCGGCAAGCCTTGCCGGGTTCAGCTGGTCATCCCGGCAAGAACCTTGCCGGGGCCTTATCTTTAGTCTTGTCGAGTCCTGAGCTTGCCGGCCCTGATCTCGCCGGTAGTAGTAGACTTGATCTTCTGGTCGATCCGCATGGAGTCTTGTCTTGCCAGCTCTGCCCTGCCGACGTTGCGTGGACAATTCCCGGCAAGTAGACCTTGCCGGGAACCGGGCTTCGAATGTACTCTTGGGTGGATTCCTCCTCTGCCATGTCCTTCCCGCCTGGAGGCTGCGACTTGCCGGAGCGAGTCCAGGGGTAGTGAACACCCCCTTGTTTACTACACCGACAGGAGCCCCTGGGCCTGGGCCGGACAGGCGTGCACAGTGGTTGTCTTGGCTAGGCCCAACGACGTACACCGGCAACATGTAGATCTGTTCTCTGCCGTTCCTCCCGCCTGGAGGTCGCAACCCTGTTGCTGCAATGGCACACATAAAGGAACAATTTACCTTGATTAGGCCAAGCTTTATGGCACAAGAGATATTCCTTCATGCTAAATGAATGCATGCTTCCCCCTTGATTGATTCCGTCCTTGCACATATCTTGTACCCTACGCTGTCTGGAAACCCTGCCGGTGCGCACGCTTGCTGCGAGCGCTAGGTGCGGGTCTTTAGCAGCCTGCTGGAAACGCCGCCGCCGGCAAGGCGACTTGCCGGGCCAGAACGCAGCTGCTAAGTTTGCCGAGCGGACTCGAGGCGAAACCAGAGCGCGGACTAACCACGGCAAGGTCCTTTCGCGTGCAGGTCGATATACGAGAACGGGGAATCAATCAAGATGACCCACGCTTGCTGGAAAGCTTTCCGGTGCGCACGCTCCAGGCAGCGGCGCTTGGGGATCGGGTCCTTAGCAGCTCACCGGGAACGCCGCCTCCCGGAAAGGTTTACCTTCCCGGTTCTGGTGCAGCTGCTCACATCGCCGAGCGGACTCGAGGCGACTAGGAGTGCAACTAGCCCCGGGAAGGCTCCTTCGCGTGTAGGTGTAAGAAGCGAGTGAGGACAGTAAAATGAATGCAATTGCCAAAAAATCTGTGCAACTTAGCTTTTTCTGCTAGGGCACCGCTAGCCCCCGGGCTTGTTTCTTGCTCAAAGAGTGGTTGTCGGAGCCCCCGGCAAGGGAGGCTCTTAACTCTGGCGGAGAACTTTGACGTTCTCGACGCCAGCTTCCGGCAAGGGGTTGCCGGGAAGGCTCTTGACTCTGGCGGAGAACCTTGACGTTCTCAACGCCAGCTTCCGGCAAGCTTTTTGCCGGGGAGGCTCTTGACTCTGGCGGAGAACCTTGACGTTCTCAACGCCAGCTTCCGGCAAGCTTGTTGCCGGGGAGGCTCTTCAGGGGGTTACTCTCTGGGGCGCTGCCAGCCCCCGAGCTCGCCTTCCATGCGTGTTCCTGCAACACTGACTAGGCATGAAATGCCACAACAGCATTTGAGCACAACAAGTTGATTAGGTTCTGGTTAATGTCGGATTCGCTGCAATCTTGACTCCTGCTGAATATTCCCTTGCTTGTCGGAACACTTTCCGGTGCGCACGATCCAGTCAGCAGCGCTTTGAGGAACGGATCCTTAGCAACTTGCCGGGAACGCCGCCTCCTGAAAAGGTTTACCTTCCCGGCTCTGGCGCAGCTGCTCAGGTTGCCGAGCGGACTCGAGGCAACTAGGAGCGCGACTAGCCCCGGGAAGGCTCCTCAGCATACGGGTTTATGCAAGAACCTTAGAATAAAACTCGCTAAGTCCTTCTCCTTAAACGACTGCATTTTTGCACAGTGAGCCCCCCACGCTTGCCGGAATACTCCCCGAATGCGCACGTTCCGGTCGATGGCGCTTAGGATCGGGTCCTGTTCAGCAGCCTATCGAGAACGCCGCCTCTTCGGGAGCTTAACGCCTTAAAAACAATCGCAGCTGCGTCTGCATTGTTGGGCGGACCCAAAACAACCAGGAGCGCAGAATGTTTCAGGAGCGCTCCTTCGCGCACAGGTTATGCACAAAAATATCGTCCAGGATAAGACTTAACAGCAGAAAGTAATTAAAGCTTTAAAACTTAGCTTTTTGCGAAGGTTCAGGCCCTTCTTCTTGGACGCTATGGCGGTGAAGATGATGAAAAAAACTGCCGCGCTGATCGCCAGATCAGGTTCGCGCAGCCCCTCACCCCTACCTGGCGCGCCAAAGATGTCGGGGACGAATCCGCGATCACCTATGGGACCCAGGGAAGGACCCCTTTACGTTTGGTAGGGAGAGACGGTCGCACGAAGAGCAAATCTAGCGAAGAACACGACAGCACACGGGAGAGATTTTTACCCAGGTTTGGGCCGCACGGATGCGTAAAACCCTACTCCTGCTTTTTGGTGTATTATCTGGATGATTGTTCTAGCTCCAGGAGCGCTACAGTACAGAGTAGCTGCGTACAATACTGGAGTTCTCCATCTCCCAGTTCCTAACCCCCCTCCACGTTGCCTATGGGCCTCCTTTTATACGCACAAAGGGGTCACCAACAGGTGGCAAACAGTAAAGGTAGAGGTGGAAAGTCGCTACAGTAAGGCCATTATTACTAGGATGACATGTCCTACCTACCACTGACGGCAGGGGACAAGGGCATTAAATGCCCATGCCTTAGCTGTCCAGATACATGTACCCGGACGTCTTGGACGTGGGAAAAGCCTATCCCACCTGCTCCTGCACCGCTAGCTACAGAGTACCGCCGTCTACACAGTGCCCTGCCACACACGCTTGGAAGAACCCAGAGCGCCACGCTGGCAGAGGCACCGGAGCAGCAGCACAGTAGCACAGTGGTATAGTAACGCTTGCCGCGGCAAGACCTTGCCGCACCTGACAGCTTGCCGCAACCCACAGCTTGCCGCGCAAGGTAACTTGCCGGGGAAGTACATTGCCGCAGCTGCTATCTTGCCGCAGCCAATGACTTGCCGGGGCAAGTACCTTGCCGCGGCAAGTACTTTGCTATAGCATTTACATGCTTATCACTGACGGGTCAGGACAAGCGCATTAAATGCTCTGTCTAGGTGTCCCTTAGCTTCTTGGGGATGGGAAAAGGGGCCATCCTATCAGCGCCGCTTGGCACAGTGCTCTGCCACGCATGCCTGGAGAAGGGTCCAGAGTGCCATGCTGGCGGCCGCACTAGAGCAGCAGCATAGTGGCATAACCTTGCCGGGCAGGAACCTTGCCGGGCTCAGCTGGTCATCCCAGCAAGAACCTTGCCGGGGCCTTGTCTCCAGTCTAGCTGTCCCCCGGCAAGCCTTGCCGGGTTCAGCTGGTCATCCCGGCAAGAACCTTGCCGGGGCCTTATCTTTAGTCTTGTCGAGTCCTGAGCTTGCCGGCCCTGATCTCGCCGGCAGTAGTAGACTTGATCTTCTGGTCGATCCGCCTGGAGTCTTGTCTTGCCAGCTCTGCCCTGCCGGCGTTGCGTGGACCCATTCTCGGCAAGTAGACCTTGCCGGGAACCGGGCTTCGAATGTCCTCTTGGGTGGATTCCTCGTCTGCCATGTCCTTCCCGCCTGGAGGCTGCGACTTGCCGGTGCGTGTCCAGGGGTAGTGAACACCCCCTTGTTTACTACACCGACAGCTGCCGCCGCCCTAATCAATTACGAGAAGGGGGTGGAGATCTGGACTGGACGTCTCATCGCCGCTGCGGAGGAGCTTACGGCGGAACTGTCAACCATGGGCCTGTCAAACTTCAGGTATTCTTCCGAGGAAAGGATATCTTCAAGTGCCAGGTTGACGATGTTCTTTGAAAGCATCATCAAAGCCTTGAGGTTGCTCCAGTCTAGCCGGGCGACCCAATTGGCCAACGAGACTCGCCAGCTTTGTCGGGCCGTCCTTCGCAAGGTGCTTATCAAGGTGGTGCACAGCAATCCCGGCATCGACCTCTCCAACGCGCTCGGCCATCTGCCAAAGGACGCAAATGTCGAGGCGCTCGAAGAACGTATCGCGCCTATCCTTGAGAAGGTGGACTCCATCAAAAGGATCGAAGGCCAGCGCAGAGATTAAGTGCTCCCCCTTTTCTTGCTGTCGTCATTCCATGTCAAAGACAATTAAGTCTCAAGTTAGAATTGTGGCAACTCATTAATGTAATATAACTCGCCTATGTTTAGGTACATGCATGCTATTTCTCTTGTCTGATTCCTTTATGTATGGAGTTCACCCTACGCTTACTGAAAAACTTGCCGGCGCACAACCTGTCGCGAGCGCTGGGTGCGGGACTTCAGCAGCCTGCTGGAGGCGCAGCGGCCGGCAAGACTCGTTGGCGTTCTCAGTGCAGCCACTTAAATCGTCGAGCGGACTCGAAACAAAATAAGGGCGCAACTGATTACAACAAGGATTCCTTCGCGTGCAGATTTTCCATACAAGAGTCAGAATCATCCAAGGAAATAACTTTGCAATAAAAGAAACTTGTTCTAAGTTTTTAGAACTTAGCTTTCTGTCGCTATCC
This sequence comes from Thinopyrum elongatum, assembly GCA_011799875.1. Classification (NCBI taxonomy): domain Eukaryota; kingdom Viridiplantae; phylum Streptophyta; class Magnoliopsida; order Poales; family Poaceae; genus Thinopyrum; species Thinopyrum elongatum. Next base: position 323,187,980 of record CM022302.1, read on the forward strand.
TTCCTCCGGCAAGCATCGATTCCGAACGTCGCCAACTGGTACTCATATCTCCCTTCCCCCCCCCCCCCCAGCAAATGTGCATGCGAGGAATCCTTCTGTCTTTTAAGAAAAAGAAAGAAGAGAAAATAAAGATACGAAACCTTGGCGGTTCGTTAGAACTTACCGGGAGTAGGTGTCATACAACATCTTAGATAAACATGCATATATAAATATGAACATGGGAATCAATAAGGGAATGCGCAACACTTAAATTTATTCATCTGTGCTCAGGGTTTGCGCTTGGCTTTGTACAAAGGATCATATGCCTCGCCGGCAAGACTTGTACAAAAGGGTGGTTGCCGGGAGCTCCCGGCAACCGCGCCTTATGGGTAGAACTTGCGAAGATGTTCGATATTCCAGGAGTTGCTCACTGGAACGCCATCTTCGGTCTCCAAGCGGACAGCGCCGGGCCTGGTGACTCGTACTACCCAATAAGGGCCTTCCCACTTTGGCGTCAACTTGTTTGAATTCTTGGCGGATTGAATCCGCCGAAGAACAAGGTCGCCTTCCTCAAGGCATCGGGCGTGAACTTTGCGGCTATGGTAGCGGCGCAAAGCTTGCTGGTAGCGTGCAGCTCGCACAGCAGCCTGATGATGATTCTCCTCAAGGAGCACAGCGTCATCTTGCCGCAGTTGCCTCTTGCTCAAGCTCATCATAAGCGAGCACTCGAGGTGATCCGTATGTGAGTTCCATGGGGAGAATTGCTTCCGCTCCGTAGACCAGAGCGAAGGGCGTCTAGCCGGTGGCTCGATTTGGTGTCGTTCTGATTGACCAAAGAACCGCCGGCAACTCATCAATCCAGCGTCTTCCGCACTTTTTCAGCCTGTCAAAGGTTCTGGTCCTGAGACCGCGCAACACTTCAGCATTGGCCCTCTCTGCTTGGCCATTGCTTCTCGGGTGAGCAACGGAAGCAAAACAAATTTTGCCGCCAAGGTCTTGGACGTACTGTATGAAGGTGCGACTTGTGAATTGCGTGCCGTTGTCGGTGATGATCCTGTTGGGCACACCGAAACGGCAAACTATCCCTTTAAAGAACTTGACGGCCGATTGGGCTGTCACCTTCCTCACTGCTTCCACCTCCGGCCACTTTGTGAACTTGTCGATAGCAACGTACAAGTACTCAAAGCCCCCGGTAGCATGGTGGAAAGGGCCCAGTATGTCGAGCCCCCAGACCGAAAATGGCCAGGAGAGAGGGATTGTTTGAAGAGCTTGAGCTGGTTGATGCGATTTCTTCGAATGAAACTGGCACACTTCACACTTGGTGACTAGTGCAGTTGCATCCTGGAGAGTGGTGGGCCAAAAGAAACCTTGCCGGAATGCTTTCCCGGCAAGTGCTCTTGATCCTATGTGAGAACCACATATGCCTCCATGTATTTCTACCAATAGCTCTAGTCCATCCTCCCGAGGAAAGCACTTTAATTTCACACCGTTTGGTCTCTTTCTGTACAGAACGTCATTGACGTACTTGTACATAACAGACCGATGGGCTACTCTTTCCGCTTCTTCCTGTTCCTCCGAGAGTTCTCCTGTCTGAAGGAAATGGACAATGTGCTGCGCCCATGCTGGAGCCTGAGGCTCGACGGCTAGGACTAAAGGCATCTCCTCCGTCGGGGGAACCTTTGTCTCGATAGCAAGGGCCTGAGGCCCTGCTGGATCCTGTTGTTCCCCGGCAGGCATGTCGTCGACCCCGGCAACTTCCTTGCCGGCGGCTCCTGGGAGCTCTGCCGGGAAGTACTGACCAGAGTTCAACTTTCTTCCCTTTTCTTGCCGCATTGATGGCGCCACAGATGGTTGAGTCAATTGGAGCACAAAAGTCCTGGTTCCACAGGCAACTTGTGGGCGGCACGCTTTGACAGGTCGTCAGCAACACTGTTCTCGGCACAAGGAACGTACTCCATTTGCAGACCGTCAAAGTGCTCTTCCATTTTTCTCACTTCATCCATGTAGGCTTGCATCAATGGACTTTGATAACTCTTGTTAACTTGCCTGACGACAAGTTGTGAATCGCCTTTGATGACAAACTTTTTGATACCAAGGTCTGCCGCGATCTTGAGACCGGCAAGCAAACCCTCGTACTCTGCAGTGTTGTTCGTCGAACTCTCCCGGGGGAAATGCATTTGGATTACATACTTGAGGTGCTCTCCGGTGGGTGCGACAAGCAGCACGCCAGCACCGGCGCCTTGCAGCGAGAAAGCCCCGTCAAAGTACATAACCCATTGTTGATCGATTTCCTTGCCGGGGAGAGTTGTTTCTTGAACCTCTTTGTCCGGCGTTGGGGTCCATTCTGCAATGAACTCCGCCAAGGCCCTGCTCTGAATTGTCGAAGTGCTTTCAAACTTGAGGCCAAAGCTCGACAACTCCAACGCCAACTCCACGATCCTGCCGGTTACTTCTGGATTTTGCAAAATCCGTTGCAACGGAAAGCGAGTGACGACGGTGATTTCATGTGCTTGAAATTAATGGTGCAGCTTCCTCGAGGCCATAAGAAGGCCGAAAAGCAGCTTCTGCACGCCAGAATATCTTGACCTAGCTCCTTGTAAAAGAGAGCTGACAAAATAGATTGGGCGCTGCACCACCTTTTTCTTCTGCAATGGTCCTTCTGACTGCACAGATCCTGTTTTGCCGAGATCAATCCTTGCCGGGGAAGATCCTGCCGCGTCATCTGACGGTCCTGCCGCTGGTGTCGCTTCCTCATCAGCCTCTCTCTGCGCCACTAGCGCAGCACTAACCACTTGATTTGTCGCTGCCAGATACAGCAGCAACGACTCTTGTGGTTTAGGCACGACTAGTGTCGGCGGAGAGGAAAGCTATTTCTTCAAATCTTGCAGCGCAGCCTCCGCCTCCGGAGTCTATTTCATTGGACCTGCCTTCTTCAAAATTTTGAAAAAGGGCAGGGCGCGCTCAGCAGACTTGGAAATAAACCTGCTTAGAGCAGCAACACAGCCGGCAAGATGACGCACATCCTTGACGCGTCTCAGCGCTTCAATTTGCTCAATAGCTTTGATCTTGTCGGGGTTCGCTTCGATTCCCCGGCAAGATACAAAGAATCCGAGGAGCTTGCCGGAAGGAACACCGAACACGCACTTCTCAGGATTGAGCTTCAAGTTGATCTTGCGCAGATTTGCAAATGTTTCTTCTAAATCTTGAATGAGCATCGCTTTGTCTTTGGTTTTGACCACTATATCATCCATATACGCCTCCATATTTCTATGGAGTTGAGGCTCAAAACCAATTTGGATTGCTCTCGCAAATGTCAAACCATCACTTTTCAACCCGAAAGGCATTCGTATAAAACAATACGTACCACATGGGGTGATAAATGCGGTCTTCTCTTCATCTTCTTTCGCCATGAAAATCTGATGATACCCTGAATAGGCATCAAGGAAGGACAGGAGATCACAACCAGCGGTGGAATCCACAATCTGGTCAATGCACGGCAAGGGAAAGGGATCTTTTGTACAGGCTTTATTGATATCTGTATAATCGATACAAAGCCTCCATTTCCCATTTGCTTTTCGCACTACAACCGGATTGGCCAACCAGGTTGGATGAAGCACTCCTTTGACCAATCCTGCCGCCTCCAGCTTTCTGATTTCTTCGGCAATGAATTCTTGCCGCTCCAAGGCTTGCTTCCTAACCCTCTGCTTGACGGGCTGCGCGTGAGGATAGACAGCAAGGTGGTGCTCAATTACCTTCCTGGGAACACCGGGGATGTCAGACGGTTGCCATGCAAACACGTCGACATTCGCCCGCAGGAAGGCAACGAGCGCGCTTTCCTATTTGTCATCTAGGGTGGAACTTATGGTGAAAGTTCCCCCCGTTCCGTCCTCCCTGACGGGCACCTTCTTGGTCTCCGGTGGAGCAGCCTTGGATTTCTTGTTCTTGCCGGTGGAACTCTCTGGTGCATCCTCGATGGAAGCGCAGCACTACGAGGAGGTGCGCTTACCGGAGTTCGCGCCAAGATTCTTGCCGGTCTTCTTCTTCCCCCCGGGAGTTCCAGCAGCAGGAGCAGATGCCTTGATGGCAGGTGCTGCAACTGCTTCCCGGTAAAGTTGGTCGGCACAAATGAGCGCATCCTTCTTATCGGAATGGATGGTGATGACGCTCAACGGCCCGGGCATCTTCAAAACATTGTATGCGTAGTGTGATGCCGCCATGAACTTAGCCAGCGCTGGCCGACCAAGGATCCCATTGTATGACATGGGGATCTTGGCGACATCAAACACTACCTTCTCGGTCCTCTAGTTGAGCTCGCTACCAAATGTCATCGGCAGCGTAATATTGCCCTTGGGCTGGGTTCTTCCCGGATTGACCCCTTGAAACGTACCCATTTCTTCGAGGTCCTCGTCAGGAATTTGGAGCTTCTTGAGCACATCCGGTGAGATTAGGTTTAGCCCGGCCCCACCGTCAACTAGCATTTTCGTCACCTTGAGGTTGCGAATTGTTGGCGAGACCAACAATGGCAAGCACCCGACCACAGTTGTGCGATCAGGGTGATCCTCGGTGTCGAAAACGATAGGCGTGTTGGACCACTTCAGGGGCCTACATGCATCTGGTGATGGCTCTGTTGCATTGACTTCCTGCACCCACTGTTTGAGTCGACGGTGGGAAGAATGCAGCAAGGCACCTCCATCAATACACATGGCCTCTGTAGCTTTCTGGAATTCTTGCTCACTGGACTCATCATCATCTTCTTCTTTGTCTCGGCCCCGAGCGGGCCTATCCTTCTGTTGCTTGGCCTTGCCGCGGCGCCCCCCTCGGCCACCGCGCTTCCTGCCGGATCCATCAGCACCATCTTGGGCCTTCTTCTTATCTCGCCTTTCATATTCGGCCCTCTGTTTCTCGGCAAGCTGTTCAACTTGCCGGCAGTTCTGGAGATCGTGGCCCTTGGTGCGATGGATCTTGCAATACTGCTTGCCGGAGCTTTCCGACTTGTCGGCAGCCGCCAAGGCCTGACAGGAAGGGCACCCGGCAAGATCCTTGCCGGGGTCACCAACCTTGGCCTTCTTGGCGGCGCCGGGGTTGCCGGATTCCTCGACAGCAAGCACGGCCTTGCCTCCGCGTTTCCTGTTCCGCCGCCGGCCTTTCCTTGACGGGGTCGCGACGTCTTCATCTTCGGATTCGCCCGCCGCGCCAATAGCCTCGCCAGGGAGTTTCCTCCCCTCTTCAGCTCGAGCGCATTTATCAGCCAAAGCGTAAAGCTCGGCAATACTCCTGACTTTGTTCATCGCCAGCTCTTCCCGCATTCTGCGGTTACGCACGTTCTGATGAAACGCACTAATGACAGCGGCAGGGTGAACGTCAGGAATATTGTACTGCACCCGACTGAACCTCTGCATAAACTTGCACAGGGACTCGCCCTCCTTCTGAGGGATGATATGCAAATCACTCTCTTGGCCAGGAGCTTGGTGGCCTCCAACAAAGGCGCCAACAAACTGATGGCACAGATCTGACCAAGAAGAAATAGAATTCTCCGGTAGATGCATCAACCATGACCTGACGTTGGGCTTGAGCACCAACGGGAAGTAGTTGGCAAGTATCTTGTCATCTCGGCCCCCGGCAGCCTGCACCGCAATGGTGTAGATGCTCAGGAACTCCGAGGGATGGGTCTTACCGTCATATTTCTCCGGGACCTCCGGCTTGAAGGTTCGGGAATTGGGCCACTGGACTTGCCGCAGCTCACGGGTAAACGCTGGAGTCCTCACCTCATAAGGCAAGTCTCCTACGTCCCCTGGCACAGGCTCGTCGACAGCCGGCCCTGCGCGCTTATCAGACTGATAGCACGCTCCCGTCGCCGCTCGATGGTAGTTCGAGCGTCCTCCTTGCCTCGTTCCTGGAGAACTTGATGCTGATCGCGGCGCATCCGTGGATCGGATGACGCCGTGGAAACTTCTTCACGGCGATCGACCTGCTGGGTTGACGGCCGCCGCTGGTGCCACGGAGGGGAGTGCACTGTGGTTGCACCACCTTCAGTTTTCTCCACATCGGCTCACGCCGGATCAATGGGCCTTCGCTGTGAGGGCCCTGCCTCTTGCGGCCCATCTTTGTTGGTGAAGCCGATAAGGCTCTGAATAGTAGCTCGCCACTCCTCCATTTTCTCCGGGGCAAGAGGGAAATCAAGGAGCAGCTGCGCATGTGCCAAGGCTTCCGCTGGCGTAGGCAGCGGCGACAGGTTCAAGGTACGCGAGGTGCTCTGACTCCTAACCATATTAGAAGGAGCACCACCACGGTCATGCGACCGCGCGCCACCTCCACCGGCAGCTCGGTGTGCATGCTGGTCCCGCGCATCTTGGGATTGATGCGCAGAAATCTTTTCATGGGGACGCCCTGAACCACCAGCGCCATGACGTCGCTCATCGTGCACGACCTGGGTAGGTCGTGATGCTTGCGCCAGCGCGGGAGCTCCAGCAGGCGGCCTCCGATCTCTGGAATTCGTTGTGCCACCCGTAGGCAACACAACGCCGTCTCTGGATCCAGCGGCGTGCAGGTTGCCGCTGCCACTATGAACGATGCCGCTCGCCTGGCTCGGATCACCAGAACGCCGTGGGGGTTCTAGCACTCTTCCTTCTGCACCCACGCCATCGCCTGTACGCGAAGGCTCAGGTAAAACGGACGCGGATGGTTGCACCGTCACAACGCTCTTCTTCTTGGGTGGCATGATGATGAAGAAACTGAGGCTCCGATCACTAGATCTGGTTCACGCAACCTTCAATCCCCCTACCTGGCGCGCCAAAGATGTCGGGGCACGACACCTTTGGGATCCTAAGGGACCCCTTTACGATTCGGCGGGGGGAGAGGTATGCGCAAAGAGCAGAACCAACGATCGACGCGGGAAGATTTTACCCAGGTTCGGGCCGCTGATCAGCGTAAAACCCTACTCCTGTCTTGTGTTCTTATTAGTGTTCTTGAGCCCAGCCTCCAGGAGCGCTCGCAGTGAACAGTACGTTCAAAGAGCAGCTATGCATGCAGAATGGGCCAGAAGTTCTCCTCCCCTGTAGCAGTTGCCATGGGCCTCCTTTTATACCATCAAGGGGTCACCACAGTGGCAAGATGTACATACATTGAGGTGTAAAGTAGCTACAGGGTTACCATACCTAACCCCTGACGGACTAGGACGAACGCATTTAATGCACCGTGAGGTGTCCGTTTAGGTGTCCTTACTTTCTTGGGGATGGAAAAAGGGGCCATCCCATCAGCACCGCTTAAGCTCTCCTCCACTGGTGCGTCGCCACGCATCCAAAGAAGGACCCAGAATGTCCGGTTTGTCGCTGTGCTAGAGCGGTGGCACAGCAACAAAACCTTGCCGGGCGCCCGGGTGCCAAGCCTTGCCGGGCTCCGCAGGCCACCCCAGCAAGATCTTGCCTGGGAAGCTGGCCTTCGGATTCCAGCTCTTCTTATCTGCTGATCCTCAGATCTCTGACTGGATGATTTCTTTGGTGGCTTGAATCAAGCTCGAACTGTTCCCCGGCAAGCCTTGCCGCGAGAATGGCTACAACTGTCCGTGCACAAGTACGGGGTACTAGTGGCCCAATACTTAGTACACCGACACCGCACGTCCCAAACCAGACCTCAAAAAGCCCCATTCGCCTCCATCCTTGCCTCATTCTGAGAACCACCATTGTCGCTCCATCTCCACTACCAACACCGCACAACAGCTCTGTCTCAAGACCGCCGGCGCTTGAGGAGGGCAATGGAGGAGGAACCGTCTGCCAAGCATCAGCGTGGCGAGACGTCCGACCAGAGCAGCAAGGTCGATGACGTTAAGGTCCCTGGTGAGAAGCTTGACTACACCACCACGCTCAAGAAGGTGGACCTCCATGGCAAGGAGACGCTGGAGGTCATCTGCACCAGCAATCCAGACAAAGCCAACGAAGAGATCAGTAGGCTCTAGGGGAGGGCCGGCGGCTTGTCTCCAAAATTCATTAGCGTTGATGTGGAGTATATCAGGCAAGACGAACCTCCGCAGAGAGCAGCAGTTATGCAGTTATGCATGGAGGAACTCTACCTGGTGTACCACATCACCGCGGCCACAAAATGGTGAACCATCCTACTCATTTACCCTCTTTCATTCATCTGTTTAATTAGTACTGCATCCTCAAAATTTCATTAAACTAGTTTCTCAACTAGATGTACTAGTGTAGTTTGTGAAGTGGATGCACTAGTGCAGTTTCTCATGTAGATGCACTAGAATAGATTTTGGACCTGATGCACTGGATTACTATCTGAAATCTTGCACCAGATTAATTTCTGAACTTGATGTACTAGTGTAGTTTCTGATCTTGATGCACTAGTGTAGTTTCTGAACTCGATGTATTAAAAGATGTTTCTGAAGTTGATGTAGTGAAGTAGTTTCTGAACTTGGTCTGGTGTTATTTTCATCAGCAAAAAAACTTGGAACTTGGTGAAGCACTGGTATATTTTTTTATTCAAAAAAAGAAAACTAAAATAGTACTAAGCAGCAGATAGATCATTGACTCAACTGTGTATTCCAAAAAGAAAAATAACATCGTGCACTTGAATTTAATTTCTGAAATTTGTGTACTAGTTTTTGAACTACATTCATCCATTAATTATACTATATAAGCATCTACTTCATGGATTCATCACTTGTAAACCAAAAAACTGAAGAATTAAATCATCAAAATAATACTAATCTTCAATATGTCTCTCCTCTTGAAGGCCCAAGTGCCTCAACGACCTCCTGAAGGAGGAGAAGTTGTTCACCTTTGCCGGTTTCAGCATTCGAGGTGACAAAGAGAAGCTGAAGATGTCTGGTTTGGAGATAAACCCCAACAAGTACATCGACATCCAGTGCAAATGGAGAGTTCCATACACCGGAAAGAAGTACGACACTTTGGCTGATGTTGCAGCCTGCATCATCGACCCATTCTACAAAGACAGGAAGAAGAATATCGACAGGGAGGAAGACCCTAAACTGTGGGGGATCAGCCCGCTGCTAGAGAAGCTCATCAAGTACGCAATGATAGATGCGTACGCCACCTACGAGTCATGAAAGAAAATCGACAACATCAGAGCAGGTCTGGAAAGGTCAAAAGAGGAGGCAGAGGATCCCTACTTCCACTATGACTATGTGGGATGAAGAGACATCAAAATCTGCCTTCGTGTTGCTTGTGCTTGTCCTCTATCTTGTTTCAAATTCGTATTTAGCTTTTGTTAGGTTAAACCAGTTTGCTTATGTCATGTGTGTCAGGGTTGAACCAGTTTTACCATTTTTCTTATGTCATATTTGTCAGGGTTGAACAAGTTTGCTTATGTCATGTTTGTCAGGTTTGAAGAAGTTTTCTAATGTCATCAAGTACATAGTTTTCTTATCTCGTTGAACAAGTTTGCTAGCTTCCTATTTTGTTTATCCATCATTTGAAGTTCAAGTAGCTTGTGAATGATACTCTATGGCTGCTCTTCAGCACTAGTTATGGAGAAACTAAGCACACAAGGATGTTCCATGTGTAGTTTGGATTCAACATCCTATGGAAAACAAAACTCTGAAAACAATTAGTACAATTTGGGATGCTTAACAATGCTTCAAAGTTGAAACAAAAACCTTAGTACTTCATGTACTGCTGTCATCCCTATGATCTAAGTCTATATGAACAAAACATGCCCAACACCACTCCCGTCCTGCAACTGCAATCGGTGACAGCACTAACATAGAGTTGTACTACCAGCATATATTTCACAAACACTGGCAGACTAAGAACAACAATAATACTACCCCTGGATGCTTAGTACAGCTTAATCTTGTACGGCAGTACTATCACCCTAAATAGTTCTAGAACAAACACTAAAAAATAATCAATAACAAAAAGGTGCCATCACACTAAAAAGACTAAGGTCCAGCCAAGGATAACATTCAATACTAACAAGATCATGCTTCTAGGTGCTACAAAATTAGTAAGTACTACAACAAAAAAGTTAAGAAGCATCAGTACGCATTTCTTGGTCACTGACAGACTAAGCATAGAAGTACTAGTACAATTGAACTCTCAGTACAACTTAGTTTACACGCAAGTACTATGGTACTAAATAATGACAGAAGAGCCTTGAGAATAATCACAACAACAAAAAAAGAAGGCAAAAACTCAATGAAAAAGATATCAGTTCGAGCCAAGGAGAACAATCAATACTAATAAAATCACTACTGGAATCAGGGTCTTTGCCATCTGCCAGCTCTTTGCCGTTTGCCAGCTGATAGCAAAGAGGTTGTTTGCCGTCAGTCTTGCCAAAGCAGACGACAAAGAACCAGCGGATGGCAAAGAGGGTCTTTGCCATCTGCCACTTCTTTGCCGTCTGCTGGCAGACGGCAAAGAGTTCTTTGCCATCTGCCAGCAGACGGCAAAGTACAAAGTGGGCCCCACGGGGCACAACACTGGCTAGGTCAAGCTCTTTGCCATCTGCCAATTCTTTGCCGTCTGCTGACAGACGGCAAAGCAGACGGCAAAGCATTAAGAAAAAAAAATGAAAATCCCTACCCGCCCATAATGACTCCTACACGCCATGTTAAAATGCAAAACCTATTTAAACGTCTGCCTACTCCGGCTCCCCGCCGCCGCCCGTCGCCGCTGCTTCCCCGCCGCCTCCCCGCCGCCGCCCCCCACTTCCCTCCTCCACCTCCCCCCCACCCCTCTGCCATGGGGCCCCCTCCCCGGCTCGTGCCCTAGGGCCGCCGCCACCTGCTACTGCGGTCACGGCAGCACCGGCCGCTGCTGTTCCCCGCGGCCCTCCTCCACCACCGCCGGAGCTAGGCCGTGGCGCCGCCCGCCCCCCTCCCCACGGCCCTCCTCCACCACCGTGGCCGCCGGAGCCAGGCCACGCCATCCCTGATCCAAGGTGAGTCGGCAGCGGCGGGAAGCACATCGAGGACTGCACCATCTCAAGTTAGTCACTCGGCTCTCCCTTCCCTGCGCCGAACCTTTCGTTTCTCGCCGCCACTTCGGTCACGATCGATCTGGTGCCTGTCTAGGTCTGGGGTTCGCCGGCGCTCGCTTGGTGTTCATTGAAATGCTCGAACGCCAGGACTTCCCCGCTCTTTTCTGTCTTTCTGTTTAATTGAGGGCTAGAGATGTTAGAATGGCACAAACCTATTTTGCACCTTGGATTTAGCAGTGGCATCATGCCTTAGTTCCCTGTTGTTGGGATAGTATTTCTTGATCCATGCTGTAAGGTCACAGAATACTGTGAAATATGGACCACATTCAGTTTCCATTTAAAAATTTGTTAATTGGAAGAAATATATTACCCATCAAGTTCATTTACCAGTTGTAGATAGTTGTGATCTTCACAACCAATGAAGTATGTGAACCATGTTAAACTGCATGTAGTGCGTGTGTGCCATGTTAAAATGCAAAACCTATTTAAACATTCAAGGTTAAGCTGGTAAGTGGTGGCTAATTGTAAGTATGCTAGTTATTTTTTGGTTTTGCTGCATTCTTCCATGCTCAAATTGGAATACTTAAGGCATAGGTGATCAGCGAGATAGAAAACTGCTGCTCCATGGGTGAGAACTTGAGATGACCACCAGTACAGTTGCGGTCAGCGGCAATCCTTCAAAATTAAGAAACATGTACACTGACCTTTTTTTTCTTCAAAAGTCAAATTTCTTTTATAAAGAAGAATGTTAGCTTGTCGGTTTGATAAGTTGAACAGCTGATAGAGATAGCCCTATACGGAGATCAAAAAGGGTTAATTAAGGTGAGGACTGAAATTCCTACGACATTTGGGAAAAGTGAAAAGGGGGTCACATCTACTGGATGCTAGACTGTCTATTCTTATCTGTCAAATACAATGGTCCTTTTGCAAGGGTAAAGTAAATAGTTATTTGAATGGGACTGCTAAATATTGCATTGCTTGAAATTATAACTAACAAAAAATGCTTGTTGAATACTTCACTGCTTGAAAAAACCGAGAGAAAACCATCACCAACCAAAAAGAACAGTTCTTGTCCAATCTCCGGTTGGATCATAAAGCACATGCTGCATCCTAAGATTATTCTAGGCAGACTGAATATTCGCTTGGCAAAAAGTGCAACAATGATAGCAATATATTGATTTTCTGCATAAGACATGGAGCAGTATTGCCACAAGCTAGCTCCAGCTTGTCATTAGCTCATACCTGACACTTCCATTCAACTATGCCCATTCATGATGCGTATCTACATTCTGCAAATGACACAATCTCACCATAAGCATTTATATCATAAGGAAATCAATGCCCCATATGACATAAAACCATTGAATGAAAACGTGGAAAATTAATCTTCTGTAGCAATGGCCTCCCAGCAAACAGCACTGAAAGAAGTGTATAGGTTTTTCACTTAAATCTAGCTAGTTATCCAAGTATTCATCAAAAATTGAGTGAGAAAAAGGAGATGGCCGATCCAGATGAGTGAAGTAACAGCCCCTTGAATCTATTACATGAACAAATTGAATGGGTAGGAAGCAAGAGTCCATGGATTGGGAATTAATACACATATCTTTTTTTTGCAAAAAGATTAATACATAGATCATTAGGCTTTTCTTTACAGTCCACTTTTGCCGGATAGAATTTATCTTTGTCCTTTTGACACCACGACACCCAGACACGACACCCCCGACCCCCGACACCTCTTTGGATGGATAGATGGATGTATGTATAAGGGGCGGTGCCAGCAATCTGGCAAGCTTTGGCAGCTGCCATACCTAATTTTTTCTAAAAATACAATGTATGCATACTAGTACATGTAAACTTTGAAGCAGTAAGATTCTGTGTGTGTTTGGCCTCGTTGCTTCCTACTGGTGGGTCTGATTGATGTATAGATGGACGATTGATGTATTGAACCATGTATATATAGATGTATGTATATGTGATTTTGAACAATTTGTAGTTGTTATATGGATTGCTAGATGGATGTATGCTGTGTAGATGTATGGATGGAAAGATGGATGAATGCTATATAGATGTATGAGTGGATTTATGTATGGATTTTCATTTAAAAAAATTGTGTCTTTTTTTCCGTTAGGTTAGATGTTGTTGATTAGATTGTTCTGCGGTGCTTATGTTGATTTGTCGCCAGAGCTTCCCGGGGTGGGTCACGTTGCCCGGTGAGGGCCGGGTTCGAGAGCTAGGAATGACCTGGGAGCACTACTTGGCTGCCCCGGCCCCGCCGGTGCATAGGATCGGCGATGTCGAGTGCCACACGGTCACCGACATTGTGATCCAGACGTTTTGGGTAATTTCTCCTTTGCCTTCTACGTTGTGTTTTCTTCTTTGATTGGCAACCCTAGTGATTGTACTAATCCGTGTTTTCTTGTTTGATTGCAGACCTTCTACAGGTGTGCTGAGGGACAGGAGGAGGCCGCGGCTCGGGTTATCGACACCGAGTGCAGGCGCCTACTTCAAAACTTTCGGCACGAGGCTCGGACGCAGGCTGTTCGAGACTACTTCGCCTCGGCTTGTATTAGGAGGAAAAAAGGGAAGTGCCGCGTCAAGTATCTGACTAAGGAGAAGTACATGAAGGTAATTACCTATTCTTAAGGCCTTGTACTTAGTTTCCTTGATTTGATTCGTAGGCGTAGCGCTCAAATTTCTCTTGCTTAACTTAGGTGCCCCCGAGATGGTGTGCGGATAGGATGGACTGTTGGGAGGCGTTGGTGGAAGAGTGGTGCACTCCCGAATGGTGCTCCATCCACGACACTACAAAGAACAAGCGTGCCCAAATGAAAGGTGTCCCACACCATCTAGGCAGCGTCAACCTACGTCAGTTCGGGGAAAACTGGGTATGTGGTTTGCTTCATGATTCATGCAAATTCATTCTTCATGCTAGCTTGAGCCCTTAACTAATACTCTGTTTTACTCTTTTAGGCGTGACACAACAAGGCTCCAGTGCTAGAGCTGTTCGATCTCTATGCCATGTCCAATACTGCCTCGTACAAGAAGGCCAAGGCATTCTCTGAGTCTGACCTCGATGATCTAGAGAAATTCACCAACCCCACCTCCCACCACAAGCTTGTGATGTACAGAGACCAGGGGAAGGCGAGGAAAGGGCCGGACTTTAACCCGAGCCAACCTCTTGATCCAGAGCTGGTGATGATATCTGGTGGCGGGAGGTCCCATGGCTCGTTAGCCATTGGGAATGGACTGATACATTGTAGTAGCACTCTCCCGCAGATCAAGAAGGGCCAGACCAGCTCCGATCCTGAGATATTGCCTCGTGCACGGCCAGTGGAGCTCCAATTCAAGGTTAGTTATACGGAATCAGATACCTTTCCTTCATTACATTGTGTGTGCGGCCGTCGATTATTACAATGCTAACGAGTGGTGTTGCAGGCTGCTATTGAGGCAGAGAGAGCGAAGACCCAGGCTGCTATTGAGGAAGAGAGAGCGAACACGCAGGCACTTCTAGCGGAGAGGGACCGGCAGACAGCTAAGCTGTTGGAGGAGGAGAGGAACTGGAACATGATGGCTACTTGGGCCCTATACGAGATGTTCGCGGTAATTTTCTTTGGCATGTTAGACAAAGCATGCACGTAATGTTCCTTACATTAGTATCTAATATGACTGACTCGTCAAAACCAAATGTGCAGACCATGTGCAAGAAGACCGGCACGACTCCTCCGGCGATGCCAGACATTGTTCCGGCGGGCACGGTGAGTTTCATTTGAATGGTCATTAGTTACTAGTCTTCACATTTGAGTTGCATCATGCTAACGATACATTGGAAATGATCTTTGGTGCAGCATAACTCCCGACAAGCATCGACCTATGCTTCTCCGTCTGCCACTGGCGCGACCGGTCCTACAGCTACACCTCCTTGATGACGGTAAGTTTTCCCAAGTGTTTAGCTTAACAAATGCATACTTAGCTTAAGAAATGACCTAGTCGTGTGCCTTTGGTAGCCTTCCATACAGGGAAATGCCTCCTAGTGCTTCCACTGAGCCATGGTAGTTCGCTACTGTTCCGGAACACATGGATTGACCGGCATGTGTCCTTCTTTGCTCCTGTGTCTGTCCCTACGGGGAAATGTCACGCGGTGTATCACCGAAGTCCTTGTAGCTTGCTATGACTTGGTTGCACTCGCTGATGACCGACACGTGCATTGCTGGGTCATGTATGCCTGTCCCTGTACGTTTGTGCCACCTTGGTTCTATGACTAGTCATGTCGGCCCAGGTTCTCTGCCATATGGATACTAGCGACATAATCATATACTTAGCATTTTTCCCTCCAAAATGACTCAATATGCTTAGCTAGCTCAAAAATGACATAATAAGGTTAATTAGCTCAAAAATGACCTATTTAACCTAGGATAGCTCTAAAATGACCTATACTTAGCATTTATTCCTCCAAAATGACTTAATATGCTCCAAAATGACCTATGTAGCTCCAAAATGACTTAATATGCTCCAAAATGACCTATTTAGCTCCAAAATGACTTAATATGCTCCAAAATGACCTATTTAGCTCCAAAATGACTTAATATGCTCCAAAATGACCTATACTTAGCTTATTTAGTTCATTTATGACATACTTAGCCTATTTAGGTCAAAAATGGCCTATTTAACTAGGTTAGCTCTAAAATGACACAAGTAAGCAATAAGAAGAAGAAAAAGAAAGAGAAGAAAAATTCTGCTTCTTTTTCTTCTTCTTCTTCTTCTAGTCTTCTTCTTGTTCTTCTAACTTTCTTCTTTCCCATTTTGCAGATTTGCTTCAGATCACGGAAGCTTGCGTTGGAGTCTACTCTTCTCCTTGTCCTTCCTTTTTGTTTTGATTTTGTAGGATGAACAATTTGAAACTTGCTACGTATATATGTTTGGATGGTGGCTATATTGTATATGGACCTTTTGCTTAATTGTTGGATATGTTGGACTTTTCATTTGGTGTATATATGTGTTGGATGATGATATATGTGTTGGATATGTTGGATGATCCATATGGCAGGGAATATGTTGGCTATATGTACTTGTTGAAATATTTTGAAATGAATATATATATACATATATATATCTGTGAAATTGATTGAATTTAAGAAAAAACAGGGGCTATATAGCCAATTTGCCGTCTGCTAGCAGACGGCAAATTGGCCACGTGGCAGCAGACTGTTCAACCTGGGCTGGCCTATTTGGCCTCTTTGCCATCTGCCAGCAGACGGCAAAGAAGCAAGGTCTTTGCCATCTGCCAGCAGACGGCAAAGAAGCAAAGAAGAGCACCATTAGCCCCCTAACGGGGCTGTTACCTTTTTTGTGCCGTCCACAAGCTTTGCCGTCTGCTAGTAGACGGCAAAGAACTTTCCTTCTTTGCCGTCCGCCAGTAGACGGCAAAGCAGCCTTTACCGGCATCAGTTCAGCCGGAGTGTTTGTCGTCTGCTAGCGGACGGCAAAGCCTTTGCCGTCCGCCAAGCATGCCTTTGCCGTCTGCTATGGCAGACGGCAAAGCAGTTGATTCTAGTAGTGAATCATGCTTACATAAATCCAAAGAAAATTCACAAGAACTACAACAAAAGCATCAGTCTGCATTATTGGTGCAGTCAAGTACTAGTTTCAAAAATAAATAAAAAATTGACCGCCCGAGGACATGCCGGCCCTAACGCAGGAGGATACTTGAACTCGAGCCCATGGCGGAACCGTTGGCGAATCCGTAGTAATCGACAATGCACAGGGCCAGCCGAACAGGGCCCACATGTCATGGAACAGAGAGTGACTACCATTTATAAGCGCTTAGGTAAGTATTCAGAGGAGTTCGATAGATGAGCCACGACATCGCTTATAAACCGATCGAGAGCCCCCTCGGCTAGCAAGGTGGGACTAAACTCAGAGCGCACGCACAGCCAACAGTGCACAGTCACGTGCACGGGCCGCTTGGGCTAGAAAAGGGCCCAATACGCCTGCTCCTTGGAAGCCTCCCTCTGTCCTCACCCCACCCCATAAGGCCCATTGAATAAACCAGAGCGCGGGGAAAAAATTATAAACTACAAAAAGAAGTTCAAAAACTGAATATAGACAAGTTCAAATACATGTTCGCAGGCAATAATTTTAATTTAAAATAAAGTAAAATAAATTTAGCTCTAGAGCCCGGATAAAAGGAAGAAAAAAAATACTCTACAATAAACAATGATACTTTAAAAGAGGAGAACTTAACGGGCTATCTGTTAAATGTAGCTATTCTAAATCATGGAATTAATTTTTATTTTGAAGTTCAACTACTAAAATGCAAGAAGTTCAAACAATATTGGTTGTCAATTCTGCTAAATTCCTTATTTAAATAAAATCTGGCTAGAGCTCAACTAACGATTTCGTCATAAATAATCTCACTCCCAAAAAACTTCAGTACGAACACATATATGACAACAGTACGACAAAACCAGGAAGGGTCAGTCCACTCACGCTACATCCACATACTACTGTGACACCAA
This sequence comes from Thinopyrum elongatum, assembly GCA_011799875.1. Taxonomy (NCBI): domain Eukaryota; kingdom Viridiplantae; phylum Streptophyta; class Magnoliopsida; order Poales; family Poaceae; genus Thinopyrum; species Thinopyrum elongatum. The sequence goes on from CM022302.1 coordinate 323,205,421, forward strand.
TTTTCAAAGCCTTACGCTGTATGAAATTACAATTCAGTACTCATAGCACTATACCATAAGTACACAAAAGAGGGTACAGAAACTATAAAGGTCCAACTTAGGTTGCGATAGATGAAAATAAAATAAGTCTCACTTTCGAGCAACAACTCGCAATGCATTGAAAAAAGTGATGAGTTCAACTAGTGTATAAGACTTCAGTGCGAATAAAACTTAACCAAAACAAATCCCCGAGAAAACAGACACAAGTAAAATAGCTGTTCAACCACATTCTCATCACACAAAAAAGTTTATGAAACGTTGTGCCACACTGAAAACATCACAAAGTATCCTGGTTATTACATAGTTGACAAGACATCCAAACCCTATATAAAAAGCCTACAATGTTTTCAAGACATAAATCACACAAGTATCCCATTCACTACGCAAATGATAATCAATTCTTCTATGCAGCAGGAGCCAAAGCCTGAATCTCCTTGGGGTGCTCCGTCACCAAAACCTGGTTATTCTGGTTGAACACGACTGTATATAGATCTTTAGCATTCCAATCAACAATACGGGGCTGCAAACAAAAATAATAATTATGAAAAATGATGACACAGAAAAAGGAAAAGACAATCAGCCAAACACAGAAAGTGAAAGCTAAGCTAGAACCCACATCATTATTTTCAATGTTCTCGATGATCTTTTCACCATCATAGGTTCCCGCAAACTTCAGAGCATAATGTCCATATTCATTCGGCCCTTGAAAGGGAACCTTGACAAACCATGGTCTCTTTGCTAAAACCTTCCAATTGGGTGGCTTGCTTGCATTATACTGAGCCTCATCATACACAGCCTTCATTACTTCAACAAATCTAGTGATCTGTAAATTAAAGACCACCAAAAAAGAAAAAAAAACCACACATTTCATGTCTCAGAAAAGCAGAAACAAAAGGCTAAAAAATTAATCTAGTAGAGATAAAGCTTTAGCTAGCAAAAATCAATATCACTCACAATCTTCTCGCAGTCTTTGTGGTAGGTGTTGTTTGAAGGACGATGGTTCTTCCCATACGGTAAAGGGTCAAGGATGTCAACGGTACTTCGGTACCGATTGATGACATATAAGGCATAGTGCGACACTTTCAAATCCTTTGATAAAACCATAGGTTTGAATAGAGGCAACATGACCTAAAAAAATGACCAAAAGAGATATTAAATATTCAAAATAAAAACCTGCATCACAGCAAACAAATAAAACCAAAAATCAGCTAGTAGATCTCACAAGATTGGCACTGAGCAAGTCTTCCCCATCTCGAACATAGCTCTTGAAATCTCTCGCTGCACTCTCCACATTAAACTCTTTCTCTTAATTGCCGTAAAAAGAACAGTCAAGCACAACCTGCGAAAAGGCAAAAAGAAATAGACAGGGAAAAAGGAGCAACAAGGAAAGTATTGAAAAAACTCATAAAACAATAGGCAGTCTTATTTAACAGAAGAAACGATCTAATTCATTACCGTGATGAAATATGGACTCAACAAGATTCTTTTTCCAGATGTGAAATCAACATTTCTTTCGGGATCTCGCTTCCATTCATCAATGAGGAAGTCCATTACATCCCCTTCCATCAGTTGTCCAGGTGCAAAAACTTCCCAGACGCGATTGCCAGTGAAGGTAGTTAAGTTATCATCGGGCTGAGGTGTCATTTTAGAATGTAGTCCTACAGAACACAGAAAACAAAAGTAGGGGAAGGAAGATAAGGCATTCATAGAAGTTCAAGTTATATAAAATGAGCAGTTAAAGTCATATTTCTTTAGCAGTTAGAAAAAAACCAAAGAAAAAAAGAGGAAACATAATGAGAGATACTCACTCGGCGTACTTCTCACGTCCTTCATTGCTAAGTAACAGATCATACAACTTGCGAGCCTTTTCCAGGTGAAGGAATTTATGAGGGTGAAGCTGCTACACGGGGGAGCAAAACTTAATCGAAGCTCTGGGTGCACGCTTCGTGCTTGTAACATTGCCAGACTTCAAGGCAGCATCCTTCCTAGCAACACTAGCTCTACGGCCCACTATTCCAGCAAGGGGAGATACACCCTTGGATGGAACACTCCTGGTGACTCTTCCCATGCCAGTGATCTTGTCAAATGCGTCATCGTCACTGTCTATCAATTGCATAATGGGATTCTTGGGTGTAGAGGGGCTCTCTCGACCAGCAGCCATAGAAGCTTTGAGAGCTCCCAACCGCCCCTTCATCACACCAGATCTTGTCTTTTCAGGAGAACACTCCTGGCTCAAATCAACAGCCACATGCTCGAGCTCTGAGAACTGGCTGCCAAAGATCCTGTAGTCATGCTCCCCAAGATCCAGCCACTCACCTGCAACAAAAAAGGAGGAGCGCAAAAAGGGTAACTTCAGATACAGAACTCATGACAGTACTAGTCAAGAGGTAAAGCTAGAAACAAAGACAAAAGGTCATGCATACGTACAAGGTTCGATGCCAAACAAACCCCGGAAGTCAACATCAAACACATCGCTAGTGGCGCAAGTATACAGCGGAGTCTTTCTAATGTCAAGAATGTCTTCGTGAGTGTAATCCAACATTTTTGTAGCATAAAGAAGCCACAATCATGCCTGTTAACAAGAAAAAACAAAGGGTACATTACAAATTTAAAATACAGGAATAGGAAAAAACGGAAAACTACGCATTCCAGCAAAAAAAACCAACTAATAAATTTCATTAAAATGGATACTCACGTGTTTTCCTGCTGCGGCACATGAACAAACTCCCAAGAGAAACCATTAACATGCACCGGCGAGAACGGTTTGGCCCTATCTACACTGGACTCCCTCCAAAGCCTCTTTATATTATCTGTCATAGTCTTGAAGAATCTAACTGCATCACTCCAGGTTTCATCATGGAGTGAATCAAGACACTCGAAATGATGGAACTTCAAATTCAGAACAACCAAGCACCAATGTCCAACATCTTCACCAGGCTTCATGGCAACCACAAATGACGGCGGATCAAAAGTAGGGAAAAGAAGCTGTCAAAAAAATCATAGAGGAAAAACTAATTTAACAATTATAATGAAACTAATATTCAGCCTCCAAAACAATATTAAAAAGGGAAATTGAAACTCAAAAGTCCAAACAGATGAAAGAATCATAGGTTCTAATTCAGTAAGCAACCCCGTACAAAAAATAAAGGCTAGTCAAGTTTATCTCCACTGCCCAAACTTGCAAGAAGCCTATTAGTTCGACTTCATTGCTACAATAAGTTCAGCTTCAAAAAAGAGCACGTATCATTCATAAGCACAGGAAAAAGGCTACTCAAGTTCATTCTCACCTTCCAAACTTGCAAGAAACATGACAGTTCTAGTTCATGAGTACAGTAAGTTTAGATAAGAGCATGCATCTTTCATCAGTACACAAAGAAACATCAAACATCAGGATGAGTCACGTACATGGTCATAACCATCAGCCCCTGATCTTGTGAACCACTGTAGCACATTGGCATCAATATTTCCATCATGAATCTTGGTCTGTTGTACAAAAAGAACAACAACGGTTAGAGAAATACCCGAATAATTTATCATCCTATGTACAAGCAATATTGACCGTCACCCATCTGGGAATAATCAACTTGTCAGTGTCTCGGTACTTCTCACATAGAGAATGTAAAACAACGTCAACAGCGTGTGAGTTGAGCATGCCAGTGGGGACGAACGCTTTAGCAACAGAACCAACAGTAGCATCACATTCCTTATTTTGAAACATCAGCTCTTCACTAGGGAAAACACAAGATAAGATGAATTAAAACTACTGGAGTGACAACAATAATCATATGAGAGAAAGGAAAAGAGACGAAAATGATATGGTCAAAGTCCCAAACTAACCTTTCCCATGGTTTGTGCGCAACCTCATAACAGCGAAGAAAAACGAAACAACCTTAGCAGCATTAGCACCTTCGGCTTGTAGAAAAAAGAAAAACCAATAAGTTCAAGCACTACAAGTGAACATGGCAACCATGACATAAAATGAGAAGTACACCTCATTTACAAGTCCTTACATGCACTTTCAGGGTTTGACGATGGAAGATCCTGTGATGACAGCAATATGCCTGCACTTTCAGGGTCTGAAGATAGAAAATCCTGGGACAACAGGAGCGCCTCCTCTGTCAAGGGGCCAGAAGAAATTGACAGAATTAAATCATCATCTTCTGATGGCATCTCCTCCACGCTAGACACGCCGGCGTCTTCCAATGCATCACCTTAGTCAAGCCCTCCAGTCGGGAAATTTTTTGGCGGGAAATCTTCAGAATCATAACCATTATCATTATCAACAATACCAGCACCAGAAGATATGGCATCAAGTATGCTAGCAACACCAACATCCTCATCAGCAACTTTGTCACCAACATCGCAACCACTGCTAAATGGAACAACACAAGCATCTACTCCAACAGTAACGGTCGCCTCGCGCTCAACATCAGCCATCTGAAAAAACAAAAATTCAGAAAGTGAAGAATATGAGCAAATCCAACAACCAAAAAAACCCAGAAGAGGTGCACAGGCTAACTTTTACAACTACAAGAAACAACAGTGAAAAACTCCATAAAATTAATGCAAGCACACAAAACAAAACTTAGCAGCATCGACATCAACATCACCAATGTTGCTGCTGCTAACATTAAAAGGACCATCAGCGATGTGCGAATAAGCCTCACCACCAACAACATGATCCTGATTCAGAATAATAAAGCAAAAACAATGTTGTTATTAGCAACAACACATAAAAGTTAAACTACACTAACGAAGGTAGGTATCACCTACAATTCTTAACAATGTGGGACACAAAAATGAACATGTAAGGCACAGTGGTGCGCATCAAAATTCAAGAATCTTTCTAAACACAACAAAAAAATAAAAATAACCTTGCTCTTATCAGTTGGATCGTTAACACCATAGTCAACAACAACCTCAACACCATGACTGGTCTCCTGCATCAAAAATAAACAAACGAACATGAGCAAGATCAACTACATTACTGATAGCAGAACAACCTAGAAAAGATCAAGGACTAACTCACCTCAATAACAGGGGGCTCCAAACCGACATCATTCGTATGGTGGTCAGAAACATTAGCCTCAGCATCATCACCAACCCTCCTGGTAGCAGCCTCATCCTGTTCCATCTGCTTGATAACATCATCAGCACCTTCTTCATGAAGGAAATATGCCCTAGAGGCAATAATAAAGTTGTTATTTTATATTTCCTTATTAATGATAAAGCTTTATTATTATTGCTAGAATTGTATTGATCAGAAACTTAAATACATGTGTGAATACATAAACAAATACCGTGTCCCTAGTAAGCCTCTACTAGACTAGCTCATTGATCAAAGATGGTTAAGGTTTCCTAACCATGGACATGTGTTGTCATTTGATAACGGGATCACATCATTAGGTGAATGATGTGATGGACAAGACCCATCCGTTAGCTTAGCATAATGATCGTTCAAGTTTTATTGCTATTGCTTTCTTCATGTCAAATACATATTCCTTTGACTATGTGATTATGCAACTCCCGAATACCGGAGAAATACCTTGTGTGCTATCAAACATCACAACATAACTGAGTGATCATAAAGATGCTCTACAGGTATCTCCGAAGGTGTTTGTTGAGTTGGCATAGATCGAGACTAGGATTTGTCACTCGAAGTATCGGAGAGGTATCTCTGGGCCCTCTCAGTAATACACATCATAAGCTTGCAAGCAAACGACTAAGGAGTTAGTCATGAGGTGATATATTACAGAACGAGTAAAGATACTTGCCAGTAACAAGATGGGACTAGGAATGAAGATACCTTCGATCGAATCTCGGGCAAGTAACATACCGATGGACAAAGGGAATTACGTATGTTGTCATAACGGTTCGACCAATAAAGATCTTTGTAGAATATGTAGGAGCTAATATGGGCATCCAGGTTCCGCTATTGGTTATTGACCGGAGAGGTGTCTCGGTCATGTCTACATAGTTCTCGAACCCGTAGGGTCCGCACGCTTAACGTTCTTTGACGATATAGTATTATATGAGTTATATGATTTGGTGACCGAATGTTGTTTGGAGTCTCGGATGAGATCACGGACATGACGAGGAGTCTCGAAATGGTCGAGAGGTAAAGATTAATATATAGGACGATGGTATTCGGATACCAAAAGTGTTTCGGAGGGAACCGGATACTTATCGGGTCACCAGAAGGAGTTTCGGGCATCCCCGGCAAAGATATGGGCCAGGGAACACACCAGCCCACAAGGGGCTGGTGCACCCCCTATAGGGCTG